>CM038682.1:343421685-344621685 GCA_021605205.1 Aegilops longissima
GGCGCCTCGGGGCTTCTCGGTCGCGTGTGATGGCGGGAGGCGAGGATGGAGTGGCGGAGCTGGTGGGCTAGTTGGGGGCGAGGAGGCCACGTGGCGCGGTGGTGGCGGCGGCGGCGACGAGCTCGGCTCGGTCGCGTGAGGAGAGGGCCGAGGAGGAGAGAGCCACGGCGAGGAGAAAGGGATCGGTGGGGGTGCGTGGCGTTCGGGAAGCGTCTAGGGGAGGAGGAGGCAGCAGGCGGGGAGGAGGTGGCGGCGTGTGGCCACAGCAGCACCGCGCGCCCACCCACTTGTCCGAGGAGGAAGATGATAGGGATGGCTGCGGTGGTGGGCTGGGCGCTCTGAAGAGAAGGCCGAGTAAGTGGACTGCCGGTGGCGCCAGTAGTCCTTCTCTCTCTCTCTTTATTATTTCTGTTTCTATTATTCTGTAGTTTTAGGGCTTTATTAAAAATACAGGGCACTTCTAAAATCCTGAAAATAATTGTGGGCACCTTCCAAATATATGCAACAGCCCACATTTAGTTTCAGAATTATTTGAGCATTTAAATTATTTATAGCATTCGAATGCCCAAATTCAAATACTTCATGAATTAATTCAAAATCCATAAATGGCCAAGAAATATGCTCATCATTTTTGGCAGAGGTTTTCACCTTTATCAAAATCATGAACATTTCCAAGGGCATTTTGGGTTCATTGAAAATATTTTTATTGAACCTAGTTGAATTCAATTGGTGCTAGGGTTTCAACAATCCCCATTTCAACTTTCTGAGAAAATTAACATGATGACATGAATGCCTTAATGCAACTAATGTCAAACAATTCTAGGGTTGTGACAGTGCTAACTTTCCTTTAACTCCAAAACGCTTAACTCCTCGAAGCGGGGATACTCTGAGATACACTCTGTCTCCAACCTCATACTCAATCGCTTTGCGCTTTGAATCGGCATAACTCTTTTGTCTGGACTGGGCTACCTTGAGCCTGTCTCGAATCAACTTAACTTTCTGTTCATACTCCTTAATCAAATCTGGTCCAAACAAGCGATGATCTCGGTTTAGTCCCATGACAACGGTGTCCTGCACCTTCTTCCATCTGAGCCTCGAAGGTGCCATCTTCAAGCTGGTTTGGTAGCTGTTGTTGTAGGAAAATTCTGCATACGACAAATTATCATCCCAGCTAGATCCATAATCTAGTGCACAAGCTCTCAAAGATGTCCTCCAAAATCTGATTGACTCTCTCGGTTTGTCCATCGGTCTGTGGGTGGAAAGCTGTCTTGAATTCGATCTGGTTCCCAATGTTTCGTGCAACTGGTTCCAAAATTTCGAGGTAAACTGGGTTCCTCTATCGTCGATGCTCCTCGGAACTCCGTGTAAGCACACAATTCTGGTCATGTATATCTTTGCCAACTTAGCACTGCTATAAGTAGTCTTGACTGGAATAAAATGAGCTACCTTAAATCAAGCGGTCGACTATAACCCAAATCGAGTCATATCCCGAGCGGGTCTTTGGCAAACCTGTGATGAAATCCATGCCTAGTTTATCCCACTTCCATTCGGTATCGGCAATGGTTGTAACAATCCTGCTGGCTTCGATGCTCTGCCTTTACTTTCGACATACGTATGCAAACTGCTACATACTCCGCAATATCCTTCTTCATTCCGGTCCACCAGAAAGTGTTCTTCAAATCCAAATACATCTTGGTATTTCCTAGGTGAATCGAATAGGGTGAATCATGGGCTTCTTGTAAAATCAACTTCGATCTACGGGTCATTGGGCACATAAACACGGTCTTCAAACCATAGGGTATCGTGCTCATCCTCACGAAATCCTTTAGCTTTTCCTTTGCTCATTTTCTCCTTTATAGAGGCAACTTCCTTATTTGCCTTTTGGGATTCTCGATTTTGTCCATCGATTGTCATTGAATCTCCAATGCTGCTACATAGCCTCTGGAACTATTTCCAAACATAGCTCTCGAAGGTCCTCGGCTAACTCATTGGGTATTCCTCCCATCATTAGGGTATTGGCGTGGCTCTTACGGCTCAATCGCGTCGACTCGACATTAGCCTTTTCGGGTGATAATGCAATCTCATATCATAATCCTTGATAAGTTCTAACCATCTCCTTTGTCTCGAGATTCAATTCATACGTGTGAAGATGTACTTCAAACTCTTGTGATCCGTATATACTTCACAATGATTTCCAATGAGAAAATGTCTCCACGTCTTGTGGCATACTGCAACGGCTGCTAACTCCAAATCATGAGTGGCATAGTTCAACTCATGGGGCTTAAGTTGTCGTGAAGCATACTGAAACAACTCTTCCTTCCTGCATAAGCACTGCTCCAAGTCCTCGGCGTGAAGCGTCGTAATACACCTCATAATCCTTAGTCGATCCGCAATATCAAAACTGGTGAGGTAACCAATCTTTTCTTCAACTCTGAAAACTTGCCTCACAGTCCTCAGTCCATATGAATTTGTTTTCCTTCTTCAACAATTCAGTCATAGGCTTAGCAATCCTTGAGAAATTCTCAATGAATCTTGGTAGTATCCTGCGAGTCCAAGAAAACTCGAATCTCTCAAGCTGTCGTTGGTGCTTCCCATTTGGTTCTGGTCTCAACTTTTGTGGGGTCAACTGCTATCCCTTCTCCGGAGATAACATGTCAAGAAATCCAACTTCCTTTAACCAAAACTCACATTTGCTGAATTTGGCATACAACTGGTGTTCCCTCGGTTTCTCCAAAACCAATCGCAAATGTTCCTTGTGTTCCTCTTCATTCTTGAGAAAATCAAAATGTCATCAATGAACACCACGACAAACTTATCCAAAACTCCATAAACACTTTGTTCATCAGGTTCATGAAATAGGCTGGCGCGTTAGTCAGTCCAAATGACATAACGGTATACTAAATGCAGTCCATATCTCGTGGTAAATGCTGTCTTGGGTATGTCCTGCTCCCGAATCTTCAATCGATGGTACCACGATCGCAGTCGATCTTGGAAAACACTTTGGCTCCTTGCAAGCGATCAAACAGATCATTTATCATTGGTAGTGGGTACTTGTTCTTGATTGTTACTTCATTCAATCCACGATAATCAACAACCATTCTTAAAGATCCATCCTTCTTCTCCACTAACAGTACGGGTGATCCCCAAGGTGAAGAACTTGGGCGTATAAAACCTTTATCTAATAGTTCCTTAATCTGTTTCTTGATTTCCGCCAAATCCTTTGCGGGCATCCTGTACGGTCGCTTCGATATCGGGCCTGTTCCTGGCAACAGCTCGATCAAAAACTCAATGTCTCTATCCGGTGGCATTCACGGCAACTCTTGAAATACATCAGAAAATCCTTCACCATGGTACTTCTTCTTGCACCACTCTCGATAAGCAATTAACTTGTGCTCTCCTCGGCTCGTGCGTGATACATACTTAATCCTTCTTCCTTCTGGTGTGGTGAGCAAAATTGATCTAGTGGAGCAATCAATGTTTCCTCCATACTTTGATAACCAATCCATACCTAATATCACATCCAATCCTTGGGATTCCAGAACTATTAGGTGCGAGGGAAAACATAGTGTCCAATCCTTAATGGCAGTCGATCACACCATTTACTAGCCATGTATTCTGCTCCGGGTGAGGTTACTAGCATGGGTGACCTAAGGGCTTGGTTCGGTAACTTGTACCTATCCACAAATCCCCTTGATATGTATGAATGCGATGCACCAGTATCGAAAAGAACAACTGCGGTAAATGACTTAACCAAAAACTTACCGATTACTGCATCGGGCTGATCTTCAACCTCCTCCACATCAATGTGGTTCACATCCCCTGTTGAAAGGGTTGGGCTTCTTTCGAGCTTCCATTTCCATTTCCATTCTGCCTACGGACGATCATTTGCATAATGCCCGATCTTGCGGCACTTAAAGCAAGTGATGTGACTCAGTCTACCTTGGATGGTGTTGACGGGTTGGTGCGATTCTGTCCATTGCTTCCTCCATTCCGTTCCCATTCTTGGTGCCATTATGGTTATCTGAATTACCTCCTCCATGGGTATCTGAAACTGAATTCCTGATTTAGGGTATAACGAGGCTTCTGCTGAGCTCGAGTTATACTTCCCTTGCCCATACTTCCTCTTGCGGTTCTCAATTTGCTGCTGCTTTCCTTCAATCATGAGGGCTCGGTCTACCAACTCCTGGTAGTTGTTGAAACTGCTACCATCAACGGCATCTGAACTCATCATTCAGTCCTTCTAGGAACTTCTCTGTTTAGCTGCATCGGTAGCAACGTCATCTGGGGCATAACGTGCTAATTTGCTAAAGTCATCCACGATCTTGTGTGATCCTTCCTCCTTGGCGTAAGTTGCGAAACTCACGCTTCTTCATGGCCATGGCTCCTGCTGAAACATGGGCGGTCTGGCTTGCTGAAATTGGTCCCATGTGGCGGTGTCTCACGGGTAAGTGGCTGTGAAAATCTCCCACCATGCTTCTGCGGGTCCTTCAAGCTGATGTGCTGCAAACTTCACTCTTTCACCATCTGTGCATCCTGCGATGGTCAACTCCTTCCTATCTTGCGGAGCCAATCATCTGCTACAATCGGCTCGGTGCTCTGGAATACACCGGCGGGTTCAGTCTAAGGAAACGAGTCGGATGATCCGCAGTGGTGGTGGTGGTGGGTTGTTGTTGTTGTTGTTGTTCCCGGTTCGCACCAATGTTTGAATCAGGGTATTCTCTTGCTGGATCAGTTGGGTGATCTCTGGCGGAAAAGCGAATCCGGGTCGCGTCTCGGAGGCATCGATGGGTTTAGAAAAGAAGAGAATTTAGAATAGAATGAGGTCTAAGGGAATCACTACCCAATGCACATGAGGAAATGCACACAAAATCACTTCATTCAATCAAACAAGGGCTTACAACGATCTAACTATCGCAAAAGTGCGTGTACTATAATGTTTACATGGAGGAAATACTACTAATATGTGGGGACTTCTACTAATTTGAACCGTGGAAGACTCCATGATGTCCGCTCGACCGTCTTCAAAGTCGGGTTCACTTGGATCCGAATCGGTGTCGTCGATGTTGATGTAGTCGCTTGGGTATTCGACATACTGGTCTTCATTCCTGAGTGCCAACTTCTTCTTGAGTTCTTCGATCTCATACTTAAGATCGTTATTGTGTCTTGCCAGAGCTACGATCTCGTCCATGTAGTCCTTGCGTGTAATCTTTAGTTCTTCTTCCAGTTCGATGATCCTTCCCTTTGTCTTATGCAACTCCAACATATCGTTGCACATTTGGTTCTCCTGGCGTCGAATGTGCTGATTTAACTCCTGGATGAACGCTGCAATGGATCTATCCTTCTTGGTGCTGACGACGTCCCAGTTGTCATCTCGGCGTCCGCAAATCTGATAGATGGTGTCCTTGAGGTCTTCTTGATAAACTTCTCCAATCGTCCCATGGTGATGTGAGCTACCATGCTCTTTCCTGGACTCCAAGTTGGTGCAATGAAAACACTATCTATAGGCTTGGTGATTGGGGCGAATGTCCTTCTGGAGCGTGAGTGTGAATCTTCGGCGCTCCTCTTGATCGAGTGGCGTTGAAAGTCCGGTGAAGCTTGGTAGTCCAATGTTCGGTACTTGGTAACTTCCTTCAAGTGAAATCCAAAAGGTGTGCCTTCATCCGGTTTGGTGTACTTGATCTTGGCGTCCGCCATCCTAAAGAGAGTAGAAAAGATGAGGAGTTAGAAAATGGGAAGAGAGTAGTGATCTATGGCTTTATCTTAGTGGTCGTGTCCTACAGTCAGCGTGTGCTCTAATACCATTCTCTGTAGCGACCAGACCCGAATGGATCAAGTCTCGTGCTCGGTGTCATCCACTGGATCGATAATCTTGACACCACACATGCCTTGAAGGATTTATAGCGAGTAGCAATCACACACTTATTACATCGTTGTCCACAAGGAACTTATTACAATAATATGGCTTAAGGCCATCTAACAATAACAGCGGAAGGCTTGGAAGATAAGTGAGTCCATCAACTCCATCGGCATCACCGAGTATAGAACCACGACCTAACACCTTACTCGTCGTAAATCGAAAAGTCATAGCGTGAAAGTTGCAGCCAAAACAAAGTCAAGACATGGAATATCTTGGCAATGTAACACATAAAGAGCAATGAAGGAATAAATCTATACTACATGCATATATGGCTGGTGGTAAGGCTCTACGGTTACATTTGCATAAAGCTGGTTTTTCCCTACATCAAAGGAATAATTTTATTTAACTATCATGGTGGTTGTTAAACATTGAGAATGGTTGACAGCATCCTCAATCCCAATTAAAAGTACTCATCAAAACCCAATACATTTATTAGTAGTAACATGTTGAGATTCACATGATATTCAATTACCAGATACTCAAAATTGTCCATAAACGGGGACACGGCTAATCACGATTAGTTTGTACACTCGGCAGAGGTTTGCGCACTTTTCCCCACAAGACTCGATCGCCTCCGCTTGGTTCTCGCACTACATGGTGTTTGAGAAACGGATGACCGAGACATAGTCTTTCAGAAGCGCTTGCACCTTACATGTGGGTAGACCGTACCAACCTACATCCCTACATCAGCTAGCCTACCCGTAAGAGTTCGCACAACTTAGTCAACTACGCCAGAGCCCATAATTGGCTTGTGGCTGCACACGGAAGTTTCAGGTCTGAATAATCTTATGATCCCTTAGAGCACAGGTGGCGGTCCGAAGAAATACAGAGCAAGTCTGATGGAAACCAGTGCCTCAATCCACCCAGATGTGTGTTTAGGTTGCCACCTTAGATAATCCTTTAATTAACAATCTCACATCTGTCATGGATATTCACTCACCCAATCCACGTCTACTAGCATAGCATAGCACAATAAGCAAACGTAGAAGTAACTCCCAAGGTTTCATAAGTAAAACAGGTAATAGGTACTACCTCAATCTACTTCCCAATCCCACAATTTAATTAGATCCTAAACATGCAAGGGTTTGAGGGTTTGATCTAATGCATAAAAACTGGGTAGTAGAAAAGGTATGATCAAGTGTTACTTGCCTTGCTGATGATCCGCGAGACCTAGAGATTTGAAGTAACAAGCGGCGCACTCCGGGTGATCTAACGCAGACAAACAACAAGCATACAATAAGTACTCATCTAATGCACAGGGAAATCTCGAAAAAAAGATCTAACCAGATAGTTCAACTTAAGAACCCTGGTTGCAAAAGAATCGAATCAAATAAAGCATCGAAAGTCGAAACTCGAGAGAGAACGACTCGGTTTAGCAATCTGAAACTAGGTCAAAATTTTACAGTAGCAAAACCCTGTGTAAGTAGGTTAGTCGGAACGGCGGTTTCAGAATATGAAACTCCAGCGCTTGAATCACCTGATTCCGATAAACGGCGAGAAATAAAACAGATTTGAAAATCGAATCGAAAAATAACGGATTAAATCCGATTAAAAGAAAACGACGAACGGATTAAATAGCGGACGTTCGTTAACAGAACTAATCCAACGAACACATTCATTGAAACGAGCGGTTCGGTGAGCGTTAGATTAAATAAGAAAACCGAAAAAAAACATCTAGGTTTTTTTAAAAAACGAACATCTAAAAAAACGGATCGGGTTTTCTTAAAGAAAACCGGATCGGGCGGGCGACTACCTCCGGTGGTCTTTGCGGCGGGGCTCGCGAGGCTCCGGTCGGCGAGGATCGGTGGGGTCGGGAGGCGGCGGGTGCGGCGGGTGCTCGGCGGCGGCGTAGGTCGGCGGCGGCTTCCACGGCGGCGGGGGGCTCGGTCGGCTCGGGTTGGGGCGGCGGGTGGCGGCGGGATGAGGAGAGGGGCGCGGTATTTAAGGAGGGGGTGGCGGCGCTTGGGGAGGGCAAGCCGAGGTGGGGCGGGGCGGACTCGGGCGGCGGGCGGCGTCTTGGGGGGACGCCTCCAGCAGCGCGTCTTGAGAGGAGAGGAGGTGGGCAGGCTGGCTGGCTGGGCAGTGGGCCTTGGCCAGAAGCGCAGTTTTTTTAAACAAAACTAAACGGATTAAAAAAATACCAAACGAACTCCGATTTTAATAAAAATAATTTTCCCCGACTCCTAAAAATGAGTCGAACAAAATGAAGTTTAAAAACGGGCAAATATGCATATTTTTTTAAAATGCTCATTTTTGCCTAAGCAAAATAAATCTTTCAAAAACCAAATTTGATTTATTTATAAAATCTTCATTTTTCCTAAATGTTGGGAAAGTCATATTATTCCCTCTCTTATTTTTTTATAGGAAAAACTTTATGAAGATAATTAAATAAATCCAATGATCCTATTTCCAAAATTTGAGAAATCCCAAATATGAAAATAATGAAATCTCCAACTCTCTCCGAGGGTCCTTGAGTTGCGTGAAATTTTCTAGGATCGGAAAAATGCGAGAAAATATGATATGCATGATGACCTAATGTATAACATTCCAAATTGAAAATTTGGGATGTTACAGAAACCTATGGCCCCCGGGTCAATTCCATCATATTAATCTTCCGTCAACTAGCTATTTATGTCACCGTTTATTTTGCAATCTTTAATTTTTATCTTTATCATAAAAATACCAAAAATATTATCTTATCATCTCTATCAGATCTCACTTTTGCAAGTGGCCATGAAGGGATTGACAACCCCTTTATCGCATTGGTTGCAAGGTTCTTATTTGTTTGTGTAGGTACGAGGGACTTGAGCGTGGCCTCCTACTGGATTGATACCTTGGTTCTCAAAAACTGAGGGAAATACTTATGCTACTTTGCTGCATCACCCTTTCCTCTTCAAGGGAAAACCAATGCTGTGCTCAAGAGGTAGCAAGAAGGATTTCTAGCGCCATTGCCGGGGAGTCTACGCACAAGTGAAGACATACCAAGTTTCCATCACAAACTCTTATCCCTCGCATTACATTATTTGCCATTTGCCTCTCGTTTTCCTCTCCCCCACTTCACCCTTGCCATTTTATTCGCCCACTCTTTCCGTTCGCCTCTTTTTCATTTACTTCTTGTTTGCTTGTGTGTTGGATTGCTTGCTTGTCACGATGGCTCAAGACAATACTAAATTGTGTGACTTTACCAATGCCAACAACAATGATTTTCTTAGCACTCCGATTGCTCCTCTTACCGAAGCTGAATCTTGTGAAATTAATGCCGCTTTGTTGAATCTTGTCATGAAAGATCAATTTGCCGGCCTTCATAGTGAAGATGCCGCTACCCATCTAAATAGCTTTGTTGATTTGTGTGATATGCAAAAGAAGAAAGATGTGGACAATGATATTGTTAAATTAAAGCTATTTCCGTTTTCTCTTAGAGATCGTGCTAAAACTGGGTTTTCATCTTTGCCTAAAAATAGTATTGATTCGTGGAATTAGTGTAAAGATGCTTTTATCTCTAAGTATTTTCCTCCCGCTAAGATCATCTCTCTTAGAAACGATATTATGAATTTTAAGAAACTTGATCATGAACATGTTGCACAAGCTTGGGAGAGGATGAAATTAATGATACGTAATTGCCCTACTCATGGTTTGAATTTGTGGATGATTATACAAAAATTTATGCGGATGGAATTTTGCTTCTAGAAATCTTTTAGATTCGACATGGGAGGCACTTTTATGGAAATCACTTTAGGAGAAGCTACTAAACTCCTAGATAATATTATGGTTAATTATTCTCAATGGCACCTTTGAAAGATCTACTAATAAAAAGGTTCATGCGATTGAAGAAATTAATGTTTTGAGTGGAAAGATGGATGAACTTATGAAATTGTTTGCTAATAAGAATGTTTCTTCTGATCCTAATGATATGCCTTTGTCTACTTTGATTGAGAATAATAATGAATCTATGGATGTGAATTTTGTTGGTAGGAACAATTTTGGTAACAACGCTTATAGAGGAAACTTTAATCCTAGGCCGTATCCTAGTAATTCCTCCAATAATTATGGTAATTCCTAAAACAATTCTTATGGAAATTTTAATAGATTGCCCTCTGATTTTGAGACTAGTGTTAAATAGTTTATGCATTCGCAAAAGAATTTCAATACTTTGCTTGAAGAAAAATTGCTTAAAATTGACGAATTGGCTAGGAACGTGGATAGAATTTCTCTTGATGTTGATTCTTTGAAGCTTAGATCTATTCCACCTAAGCATGATATCAATGAGTCTCTCAAAGCCATGAGAATTTCCATTGATGAGTGCCAAGAAAGAACCGCTAGGATGTGTGCTAAGAAAGATTGTTTTCTGAAGGCGTGTTCTTCTAGTTTTTATGAGAATAAAGATGAAGATCTAAAAGTTATTGATGTGTCCCCTATTAAATCTTTGTTTTGCAATATGAATCTTGATAATGATGGGACTGGAGATGAGTCAACTTAAGTTAGAAGGCATCCCAAAAATTTGGAGTTTTTAGATCTTGATGCAAAAATTGGTAAAAGCGGGATTGAAGAGGTTAAAACTTTAGATAGCAATGGACCCACTATTTTGGATTTCAAGGAATTTAATTATGATAATTGCTCTTTGATAGATTGTATTTCTTTGTTGCAATCCGTGTTAAATTCTCCTCATGCTTATAGTCAAAATAAAGCCTTTACTAAACATATCGTTGACGCTTTGATGCAATCTTACGAAGAAAAACTTGAGTTGGAAGTTTCTATCCCTAAAAAACTTTATGATGAGTGGGAACCTACAATAAAAATTAAAATTAAAGATCATGAATGCTATGATTTGTGTGATTTGGGTGCTAGTGTTTCCATGATCCCAAAAACTTTATGTGATTTGCTAGGTTTCCGTGAATTTGATGATTGTTCTTTAAACTTGCATCTTGCGGACTCCACTATCAAGAAACCTATGGGAAAAATTAATGATGTTCTTATTGTTGCAAATAGGAATTATGTGCCCGTAGATTTTATTGCTCTTGATATAGATTGCAATCCTTCATGTCCTATTATTCTTGGTAGACCTTTCCTTAGAATGATTGGTGCAATTATTGATATGAAGGATGGGAATATTAGATTCCAATTTCCGTTAAGGAAAGGCATGTAACACTTTCCTAGAAAGAAGATTAAATTACCTTATGAATCTATTATGAGAGACACTTATGGATTTCCTACCAAAGATGACAATACTTAGATCTATCCTTGCTTTTATGCCTAGCTAGGGGCGTTAAACGATAGCGCTTGTTGGGAGGCAACTCAATTTTATTTTATTTTCTTGATTTTTATTTCTATTTAGAAATAATTATTTGATCTAGCCTCTGGTTAGATGTGTTTTTATGATTTAATTAGTGTTTGTGCCAAGTTAAACCTATAGGATCTTCTTGGATGATAGTTATTTGATCTTGCTGAAAATTCCAGAAACTTTATATTCATGAAAACAATTGTTAAAAATCACCAGAAAGTGATAAAATACTGACTCCAATTGAAGTAGATCAATAAAAACATTATCTAGGTCTTCCTATTTTGGTAGAATTTTTGGAGTTCCGGAAGTTTGCGTTAGTTACAGATTACTACAGACTGTTCTGTTTTTGACAGATTCTGTTTTTCGTGTGTTGTTTGCTTATTTTGATGAATCTATGGCTAGTAAAAGAGTTTATAAACCATGAGAAGTTGGAATACAGTAGGTTTAACACCAATATAAATAATGAGTTCATTACAGTACCTTGAAGTGGTTTTTTGTTTTCTTTCGCTAACGGAGCTCACAGATTTTCTGTTAAGTTTTGTGTTGTGAAGTTTTCAAGTTTTGGGTAAATATTTGATGGATTATGGAACAAGGATTGGCAAGAGCCTAATCTTGGGGATGACCAAGGCACCCCAAGATAAAATTCAAGGACAACCAAAAGCCTAGGCTTGGGGATGCCCCGGAAGGCATCCCCTCTTTTGTCTTCGTCTATCGGTAACTTTACTTGGGGCTATATTTTTATTCACCACATGATATGTGTTTTGCTTGGAGCGTCTTGTATGATTTGATTCTTTTCTTTTTAGTTTACCACAATCATCCTTGCTGTACACACCTTTTGAGAGAGACACACATGATTCGGAATTTGTTAGAATACTCTATGTGCTTCACTTATATCTTTTGAGCTATATAGTTTTTGCTCTAGTGCTTCACTTATATCTTTTAGAGCATGGTGGTGGTTTTATTTTATATAAATTATTGATCTATCATGCTTCACTTATATTATTTTGAGAGTCTTAAACAGCATGGTAATTTGCTTTAATTGTGAAATTAATCCGAATATGATAGGCATCCAAGATGAGCATAATAAAAACTTCCATATTGAGTTCATTGAATATCATGAGAAGTTTGATACTTGATAAGTGTTTTGAGATATAAAGGTGGAATATTAGAGTGTGCTAGTTGAGTAATTGTGAAATTGAGAAATACTTGTGTTAAGGTTGGCAAGTCTCGTAGCATGCACGTATGGTAAAAGTTGTGTGACAATTTTGACACACAAGGTGTTCTTTTATTGCTTTCCTTATGAGTGGCGGTCGGGGACGAGCGATGGTCTTTTCCTACCAATATGTCCCTCTAGGGGCATGCGTAGTAGTACTTTGCTTCGAGGGCTAATAAACTTTTGCAATAATTATATGAGTTCTTTATGACTAATGTGAGTCCATGGATTATACGCACTCTCAACCTTCCACAATTTTCTAGCCTCTTCGGTACCGTGCATTGACCTTTCTCACCTTGAGAGTTGGTGCAAACTCCGCCGGTGCATCCAAACCCCGTGATATGATATGCTCTATCACACATAAACCTCCTTATATCCTCCTCAAAACAGCCACCATACCTACCTATCATGGCATTTCCATAGCCATTCGGAGATATATTGACATGCAACTTTCCACCGCTCCGTTTATTATGACACACTCCATCATTGTCATATTGCTTTGCATGATCATGTAGTTGACATCGTATTTGTGGCCAGGCCACCATTCGTATTTTTTCATACATGTCACTCGTGATTCATTGCATATCCCGGTACACCACCGGAGGCATTCACATAGAGTCATATTTTTGTTCTAAGTGTTGAGGTGTAATTCTTGAGTTGTAAGTAATAAAAGTGTGATGATCATCACTATTAGAGCATTGTCCCATGTGAGGAAAGGTTGATGGAGACTATGATTCCCCCACAAGTCGGGATGAGATTCCGGACTAAATGAAAAATAAAAGAGGCCAAAGAAAAAAAGATAAGGCCCAAAAAAAGAGAAAAAGAAAAAATGAGAGAAAAAGAGAGAAGGGACAATGTTACTATCCTTTTTCCACACTTGTGCTTCAAAGTAGCACCATGATCTTCATGATAGAGAATCTCCTATGTTATCATTTTCATATACTAGGGGGAATTTTTCATTATAGAACTTGGCTTGTATATTCCAATGATGGGCTTCCTCAAAATGCCCTAGGTCTTCGTGAGCAAGCAAGTTGGATGCACACCCACTTAGTTTATTTTGTTGAGCTTTCATATATTTATAGCTCTAGTGCATCCGTTGCATGGCAATCCCTACTCCTCTCATTGACATCAATTGATGGGCATCTCCATAGCCTATTGATTAGCCGCGTCAATGTGAGATTTTCTACCTTTTTGTCTTCTCACATAACCCCCATCATTATACTTTATTCCACCCATAGTGCTATATCCATGACTTTCGCTCATGTATTACGTAAGGTTGAAAAGGCTGAAGCGCGTTAAAAAGTATGAACCAATTGCTCGGCTTGTCATTGGGGTTATGCATGATGATAACGTTTTGTGTGAAGAAATTGACGCATGGCCTAACTATATGATTTTGTAGGGATAAGCTTTCTTTGGCTATGTTATTTTGATAAGACATAATTGTTGGGTTAGCATGTTTGAAGTATTATTGTTTTTATGTCAACATTAAACTTTTATCTTGAATCTTTCGGATCTAAATATTCATGCCACAATAAAAAGAATTACATTGAGAATTATGCTAAAAAGCATTCCACATCAAAAATTCTATTTTTATCATTTACCTACTCGAGGACGAGCAGGAATTAAGCTTGGGGATGCTTGATACGTCTCCAACGTATCTATAATTTTTTGTTGTTCCATGCTATTATATATTCTGTTTTGGATGTTTAATGGGCTTTATTATACACTTTTATATTATTTTGGGACTAACCTATTAACCGGAGGCCCAGCCCAAATTGCTGTTTTTTTTTCCTATTTCAGTGTTTCGAAGAAAAAGAATATCAAACGGAGTCCAAACGGAATGAAACCATCGGGAACGTGATTTTCGGAACAAACGTGATCCAGAGGACTTGGAGTGGACGTCAAGCAATCAACGAGGAGGCCACGAGGCAGGGCGCGCCTACACCTGGCGCGCCCTCCACCTCGTGGGCCTCGTGGCTCCACCGACCTACTTCTTCCTCCTATATATACCTCGTGC
This sequence comes from Aegilops longissima, assembly GCA_021605205.1. Lineage (NCBI taxonomy): Eukaryota > Viridiplantae > Streptophyta > Magnoliopsida > Poales > Poaceae > Aegilops > Aegilops longissima. The sequence continues at coordinate 343,436,111 of CM038682.1, forward strand.
CCCCAAACCATCAGTAGAGGAGCCAAAACCCTATTTCCACCGCCGCAACCTTCTGTACCCGTGAGATCCCATCTTGGGGCCTTTTCCGGCGCTCCATCAGAGGGGGCATTGATCACGGAGGGCTTCTACATCAACACCAAAGCCTCTCCGATGATGTGTGAGTAGTTTACCTCAGACCTTCGGGTCCATAGTTATTAGCTAGATTGCTTCTTCTCTCTCTTTGGATCTCAATACAAAGTTCTCCTCGATTCTCTTGGAGATCTATTCGATGTAATCTTCTTTTGTAGTGTGATTGTCGAGATCCGATGAATTATGGGTTTATGATCAAGATTATCTATGAACAATATTTGAATCTTCTCTGAATTCCTTTATGTATGATTGGTTATCTTTGCAAGTCTCTTTGAATTATCAGCTTGGTTTGGCCTACTAGATTGATCTTTCTTGCAATGGGAGAAGTGCTTAGTCCTACCTCTTGAGCACTGCGTTGGATTTCCTTGAAGAGGAAAGGGTGATGCAGCAGAGTAGAGTAAGTATTTCCCTCAGTTTTTGAGAACCAAGGTATCAATCCAGTAGGAGGCTACGCGCGAGTCCCTCGTACATACACAAAACAAATAGCTCAACTCAACCAACGCGATTAGGGGTTGTCAATCCCTTCACTGTCACTTACGAAAGTGGGATCTGATAGAGATGATAGATAATATTTTTGGTATTTTTGGTATAGAGATGCAAAGTAAAATAAAAGGTAAAGTAAAAAGCAAAGCAAATAATAAAGTGTTGGGAGATTGATATGATGAGAATAGACCCGGGGGCCATAGATTTCACTAGTGGCTTCTCTCAAGAGCATAAGTATTCTACGGTGGGTGAACAAATTACTGTTGAGCAATTGACAAAATTGAGCATAGTTATGAGAATATCTAGGTATGATCATGTATATAGGCATCACCTCCGAGACAAGTAGACCGATTCCTGCCTTCATCTACTACTATTACTCCACTCATCGACCGCTATCCAGCATGCATCTAGAGTATTAAGTTCAAGAAAACAGAGTAACGCCTTAAGCAAGATGACATGATGTAGAGGAATAAATTCATGCAATATGATAAATACCCCATCTTGTTATCCTCGATGGCAACAATACAATCGTGCCTTGCTGCCCCTCATCACACTTGGGAAAGGACACGGCAAGATTGAACCCAAAGCTAAACACTTCTCCCATTGCAAGAAAAACCAATCTAGTAGGCCAAACCAAACTGATAATTGAAGAGACTTGCAAAGATAACCAATCATACATAAAAGAATTCAGAGAAGATTCAAATATTGTTCATAGATAATCTTGATCATAAACCCACAATTCATCGGTCTCAACAAACACACCGCAAAAAGAAGATTACATCGAATAGATCTCCATGAGAGAGGGGAGAACATTGTATTGAGATCCAAAAGAGAAAGAAGCCATCTAGCTACTAACTATGGACCCAAAGGTCTGAGGTAAACTCTTGACACTTCATCGGAGGGGCTATGGTGATGATGTAGAAGCCCTCCGTGGTGGATTCCCCTTCCGTGAACTCGGAACAGGCCCCAAGATGGGATCTCATGGAGTGCAGAAGGTTGCGGCGGTGGAATTAGGTTCTTGGCTCTCTATCGATCGTTTGAAGTGCGTGGGTATATATAGGAGGAAGAATGCGTCGGTGGAGCGGAGGGGGCCCATGAGGCGGGGGGTGCCCTAGGCGCCCTCCACCCTCGTGTTGGCTCCCTCCTTTCTTGACGGAGGTCCAAGTCTCTGGATCATATTTGTTGAGAAAATCACGTTCCGAAGGTTCCATTCTGTTTGGACTCCGTTTGATATTCCGTTTCTTGAAACACTGAAATAGGCAAAAAACAGCAATTACAGGTTGGGCCTCCGGTTAATAGGTTAGTCCCAAAAGTAATATAAAAGTGGAAAATAAAGCCCAATATGGTCCAAAACAGTAGATAATATAGCATGGAGCAATCAAAAATTATAGATATGTTGGAGACGTATCAGGCATCCCCAAGCTTAATTCCTGCTCGTCCTCGAGTAGGTAAATGATAAAAAGAGAATTTTTGATGCGGAGTGATACTTGGCATATTTCAATGTAATTCTTCTTAATTGTGGTATGAATATTCAAATCCGAAAGATTCAAGACAAAAGTTCATATTGACATAAAAATAATAATACTTCAAGCATACTAACAAAGCAATTATGTCTTCTCAAAATAGCATGGCCAAAGAAAGTTATCCCTACAAAATCATATAGTCTGGCTATGCTCTATATTCACCACACAAAGTATTTAAATCATGCACAACCCCGATGACAAGCCAAGCAATTGTTTCATACTTTTGACATTTTCAAAACTTTTTCAATCTTCACGCAATAAATGAGCGTGAGCCATGGATATAGCACTATATGTGGAATAGAATGGTGGTTGTGGAGAAGACAAAAGAGGGAAGATAGTCTCACATCAACTAGGCGTATCAACGGGCTATGGAGATGCCCATCAATAGATATCAATGTGAGTGAGTAGGGATTGCCATGCAACGGATGCACTAGAGCTATAAGTATATGAAAGCTCAACAAAAGAAACTAAGTGGGTGTGCATCCAACTCGCTTGCTCATGAAGACCTAGGGAATTTTGAGGAAACCCATCATTGGAATATACAAGCCAAGTTCTATAATGAAAGATTCCCACTAGTATATGAAAGTGACGAAATGAGAAACTCTCTATCATGAAGATCATGGTGCTACTTTGAAGCACAAGTGTGGTAAAAGGGTAGTAACATTGTCCCTTCTCTCTTTTTCTCTCATTTTTTATTTTTTATTTGGGCCTTTTCTCTTTTTTTATGGCCTCTTTTTTTTCTTTTTCCTTTTTTTTTATTTTTCGTCAGGAGTCTCATCCCGACTTGTGGGGGAATCATAGTCTCCATCATCCTTTCCTCAGTTGGGACAATGCTCTAAAAATTATGATCATCGCACTTCTATTTTTCTTACAAATCAACAATTACAACTCGATACTTAGAACAAAATATGACTCTATGTGAATGCCTCCGGCGGTGTACCGGGATATGCAATGAATCAAGAGTGACATGTATGAAAGAATTATGAATGGTGGCTTTGCCACAAATACGATGTCAACTACATGATCATGCTAGCAATATGGCAATGATGGAGCGTGTCATAATAAACGGAATGGTGGAAAGTTGCATGGCAATATATCTCGGAATGGTTATGGAAATGCCATGATAGGTAGGTATGGTGGCTGTTTTGAGGAAGGTATATGGTGGGTGTATGATACCGGCGAAAGGTGTGCAGCATTAGAGAGGCTAGCAATGGTGGAAGGATGGAAAAAGTGTGTATAATCCATGGACTCAACATTAGTCATAAAGAACTCATATACTTATTGCAAAAATCTACAATTTAACAAAGTAAAGTATTACGCGCATGCTCCTAGGGGGATAGATTGGTAGGAAAAGACCATCGCTCGTCCCCGACCGCCACTCATAAGGAAGACAATCAATAAATAAATCATGCTCCGACTTCATCACATAACGGTTCACCATACGTGCATGCTACGGGAATCACAAACTTTAACACAGGTATTTCTCAAATTGACAACTACTCAACTAGCATGACTCTAATATCACCATCTTCATATCTCAAAACAATTATCAAGCATCAAACTTTTCTTAGTATTCAACGCACTCAAAAGAAAATTTTACAAATCTTGAATACCAAGCATATTAATATTTTTAAGCAAATTACCATGATATTTAAGACTCTCAAAATAATCTAAGTGAAGCATGAGAGATCAATAGTTTCTATAAAACAGATCCACCACCGGGCTCTAAAAGATATAAGTGAAGCACTAGAGCAAAACTATATAGATCAAAAGATATAAGTGAAGCACATAGAGTATTCTAACAAATTCCAGTTCATGTATGGCTCTCTCAAAAGGTGTGTACAGCAAGGATGATTGTGGTAAACTAAAAAACAAAGACTCAAATCATACAAGACGCTCCAAGCAAAACACATATCAAGTGGTGAATAAAAATATAGCTCCAAGTAAAGTTACCGATGGAAGTAGACGAAAGAGGGGATGCCTTCCGGGGCATCCCCAAGCTTTGACTTTTTTGTGTCCTTGGATTATCTTGGGGGTGCCATGGGCATGCCCAAGCTTAGGCTCTTGCCACTCTTTGTTCCATAATCCATCAAAAGATTTCACCCAAAACTTGAAAACTTCACAACATAAAACTCAACAGAAATCTCGTGAGCTCCGTTAGCGAAAGAAAACAAAAGACCACTTCAAGGTACTGTAATGAAATCATTCTTTATTTATATTGGTGTTAAACCTAATGTATTCCAACTTCTCTATGGTTTATAAGTAAAAAGGTTTACGTGAGGTCTTAATCTGAAAAGAATCCTTGCAGCGGGTCCCTCGTCTGCGCTTTGTGCTCCGTTGTGCGTATCCTGGCGGGTGTACGGTGTTCATCTGTAAAAGAGAGGAACTTAGTTGAAAAGATCGTGTGAAAATGTAAGTTATGTTAATAAGCGAAGTACAATTCAAAAAATGAATAAAATTGAGGTTTATTGTCTCTTGTTGTGGATCGCGGAGCCCTTATGCGGGGGTATCGTCTACTAAGCCCTTGTGTTTCGCCGGACTCGTCCGGCCGTGTCAAAGTGCAGACGACCTGTCTAAGTGCTATTGGTGAAGCGGATTATTGTGTGGATGTCAAGGCAACGCTGATGTTCGGACTCGAGAACCCTCGATGTTTCCTTTAACGAGATGATGCCGCGTGGAGGGTTTTAAGTTTAAGAGATGCATAATGCGTTATTGCGTTAAAAGCGAAAGCAGCGTCCCAATAGTGCTTGATAGCTACTTGTAAATGGGGCGAGGTGGAAGGTTATCTTTTGCGGCGGAAGTTGTCGGGTGAGCCAAACACACTTCTAGCCGTAGAGAGCCCGTACAATGGGCATGTGGGCCTCGCATTACCCCTTGAAAGGAAGTGTTGCTGTGGCAAAATTTGGTTGGGTCTATCCCCATTTTGCGGATTGTGCCCTGATATAGCAGGTTTAGATCACTGCCGCCATCCATTAGGGCTTGTGTAAATTGGAGTCCGCCAATTATCAGATCTAATATTAAGGCATTCCAACCTGCATTCGTATACTTCTAGAGTAATCCGATGGTGAAGGTGATTGGTTTTAACAACCGGTGGCGGGACTCCTCGGGATAGCCGTTATGTGGCATACCTCTATGGGCGCCGCTCTATTTTTCCCTTTTATCACATCACAGACATTTTATCCTCTTGTCACGAAGATCTTCAACTTCACTCTGAAATTACTTGAACCTTTCAATAATTCAGTCTTGTGTTTCATCAAGTAAATATACTCAACATCTACTCAAATCATCGTGAAGTAAGAACATAACCATATTCCTTTGCATGCCTCGGCACTCATTGGACTGCACACATCAAATGTGTTACTTCCAACAAGTTGCTATCTTGTTCCATCTTCTTTGAAAACGAGGCTTTTGGTCATCTTGCCAATGTGGTATGATTTGCATATCTCAAGTGATTCAAAATCAAGTGAGTCCAAGCGATCCATCTGCATGGAGTTTCTTCATGCGTATACACCAATAGACATGGTTAGCATGTCTCAAACTTTTCAAGCAGAGTGAGTCAAAGATCCATCAACATGGAGCTTCTTCATGCGTTTTACGTAATATGACTTACATGGCGGTGCCACAAGTAAGTGGTACTATCATTACTATCTTATATCTTTTGGCATGGAAGTGTGTATCACTACGATGAGATTCAATAAACCATTCCTTTAGGTGCAAGACCATTGAAGGTATTATTCAAATAAATAGAGCAACCATTATTCTCCTTAAATGAATAAGCGTATTGCGATAGACATAATCAATCATGTCTATGCTCAGCATAAACACCAAATGACAATTATTCTGGTTTAATACTAATCTTGATGGTAGAGGGCGTGCAATGTTTGATCACATCAAACTTGGAAACACTTCAACACATATCGTCGACTCACCTTTAGCTAGTCTCCGTTTCTTCGTAGCCTTTTATTTGAGTTACTAACACTTAGCAACCGAACGGTATCTAATACCACTGGTGCTACTAGGAGTACTAGTAAAGTACACAATAACTTAATGTATATCCAATATACTTCTATCGACCTTGCCGCCTTCTCATCTACCAAGTATCTAGGGTAATTCTGCTCGGTGGCTGTTCCCTTATTACGAAGCACTTAGTCTCGGGTTTGGGTTCAACCTTGGGTTTCTTCATTAGAGAGCAGCTGATTTGCTGTTTCATGAAGTATCCTTCTTGCCCTTGCCCTTCTTGAAACTAGTGGTTTCACCAACCATCACTTACGAAAGTGAGATCGATAGAGATGATAGATAATATTTTTGGTATTTTTGGTATAGAGATGCAAAGTAAAATAAAAGGTAAAGTAAAAAATCAAAGCAAATAATGAAGTGTTAGGAGATTGATATGATGAGAATAGACCCGGGGCCCATAGATTTCACTAGTGGCTTCTCTCAAGAGCATAAGTATTCTACGGTGGGTGAACAAATTACTGTTGAGCAATTGACAGAATTGAGCATAGTTACGAGAATATCTAGGTATGATCATGTATATAGGCATCACGTCCGAGACAAGTAGACCGACTCCTGCCTGCATCTACTACTATTACTCCACTCATCGACCGCTATCCAGCATGCATCTAGAGTATTAAGTTCAAGAAAACAGAGTAACGCCTTAAGCAAGATGACATGATGTAGAGGAATAAATTCATGCAATATGATAAATACCCCATCTTGTTATCCTCGATGGCAACAATACAATACGTGCCTTGCTGCCCCTACTTTCACTGGGAAAGGACACCGCAAGATTGAACTCAAAGCTAAACACTTCTCCCATTGCAAGAAAAACCAATCTAGTAGGCCAAACCAAACTGATAATTCGAAGAGACTTTCAAAGATAACCAATCATACATAAAAGAATTCAGAGAAGATTCAAATATTGTTCATAGATAATCTTGATCATAAACCCACAATTCATCGGTCTCAACAAACACACCGCAAAAAGAATATTACATCAAATAGATCTCCACGAGAGAGGGGGAGAACATTGTATTGAGATCCAAAAAGAGACAAGAAGCCATCTAGCTACTAACTATGGACCCGAAGGTCTGAGGTAAACTACTCACACTTCATCGGAGGGGCTATGGTGATGATGTAGAAGCCCTCCGTGGTGGATTCCCCTTCCGTGAAGCTCGGATGCAGACCCAAGATGGGATCTCGTGGGTACAGAAGGTTGCGGTGGTGGAATTAGGTTTTTGGCTCCGTATCTGATCGTTTGTTGGTACGTAGGTATATATAGGAGGAAGGAGTACGTCGGTGGAGCAGTGGGGGGCCCATGAGGCAGGGGGCGCGCCCTGGGGGGCGCCCTCCACCCTCGTGACTGCCTCCCTCCTTTCTTGACGGAGGGTCCAAGTCTCCTGGATCATATTTGTTGAGAAAATCACGTTCTCGAAGGTTTCATTCCGTTTGATATTCCTTTTCGTCGAAACACTGAAATAGGCAAAAAAACAGCAATTTTGGGCTGGGCCTCCGGTTAATAGGTTAGTCCCAAAAGTAATTTAAAAGTGGAAAATAAAGCCCAATATGGTCCAAAACAGTAGATAATATAGCATGGAGCAATCAAAAATTATAGATACGTTGGAGACGTATCACTTAGCTTTGGGTTCAATCTTGCGGTGCTCGATCCCAATGACAGTAGGGGAAACGACACGTATTGTATTGTTGCCATCGAGGATAAAAAGATGGGGTTTATATCATATTGCATGAGTTTATCCCTCTACATCATGTCATCTTGCTTAAAGTGTTACTCCATTCTTATGAACTTAATACTCTAGATGCATGCTGGATAGCGGTCGATGTGTGGAGTAATAGTAGTAGATGCAGGCAGGAGTCGGTCTACTTGTCACGGACGTGATGCCTATATAAATGATCATACCTAGATATTCTCATAACTATGCTCAATTCTATCAATTGCTCGATAGTAATTTGTTCACCCACCGTAATACTATTGCTATCTTGAGAGAAGCCACTAGTGAAACCTATGGCTGCCGGGTCTATTTTCCATTATTAATCTTCCGTCAACTAGCTATTTATGTCGCCGTTTATTTTGCAATCTTTACTTTTTATCTTTATCATAAAAATACCAAAAACATTATCTTATCATCTCTATCAGATCTCACTTTTGCAAGTGGCCGTGAAGGGATTGACAACCCCTTTATCGCGTTGGTTGCAAGGTTCTTATTTGTTTGTGTAGGTACGAGGGACTTGAGCGTGGCCTCCTACTGGATTGATACCTTGGTTCTCAAAAACTGAGGTAAATACTTACGCTACTTTGCTGCATCACCCTTTCCTCTTCAAGGGAAAACCAACGCAGTGCTCAAGAGGTAGCAATGACATTTTTTGGGGGCCGCTTGATATCGTGCACACATGCACACACTTAGCATAATATCGGGACGAGAGGCACATAGATATAACAATGAACCGATCATAGAGCGGTAAACTTGTTGATCAACCGGTTCACCGTCCTTAGTCAAGTCAAGATGTCCACTAGTAGGCATTGGTGTATTCATACCTTTGCATTCTTGCATATTGAACTTCTTGAATAAGTCCTTGGTGTACTTTGTTTGAGAAACAAAGGTACCTTCCTTAGTTTGCTTGATTTGCAAACCAAGAAAGAATTTGAGTTCACTCATCATAGACATCTCAAACTTCTCTGACATTAGCTTTCCAAACTTCTCACTAAAATGAGGGTTAGTCAAACCAAATATAATATCATCAACATAAATTTGGCACACAAATAGTTCTCCATTAACCCTTTTATTAAAAGGAGTAGAATCTATTTTTCCAATTTCAAAGCCTTTTTCAATAAGGAACTTGGTCAAGCATTTATACCACGCTCTAGGAGCTTGTTTAAGACCATAAAGAGCTTTGTGAAGTTTGTAAACATGATTAGGTTTCTTAGGATTGACAAAGCCGGGAGGTTGCTCAACATAAACTTCCTCCTAAATTTAACCATTTAGAAAAGCACTTTTAATGTCCATTTGATACAAGGTGATATCATGGTGATTAGCATAAGCAAGTAAGATGCGAATGGACTCAAGTCTAGCAACGGGGGCATATGTCTCACCATAGTCCATACCTTCGACTTGAGTGTAGCCCTGGGCGACTAGACGAGCTTTGTTGCGGACGACTTGACCATCTTCATCTTTCTTGTTGCGAAACACCCATTTGGTACCGATGATGTTGTGGTTGTTGTCGGGCTTTTCGACCAATGTCCACACTTGATTTCTCTCAAAGTTGTGTAGCTCTTCATGCATGGCATTTATCCAATCCGGATCTTCCAATGCTTCTTCAACCTTCATAGGTTCAATGCTAGAGATGAATAAATAATGTTCACAAAAGTTAGCCAAACGAGTTTTAGAGCGAGTGATTCTCTCGGTTTGGATATCATTGTAGATTTGCTCGACGGGATGGTCTTTGGCGACTCTTGCTCGAACTCGTGGGAGCTTTTGCTTTGTTCGGGGTGGAACATCTTCTTCATATTGTTCTTCTTCTTGGCCTTCTTCATTGTTGACGTTGTCGTTCTCTTGTCGTGGTGGAGAGGGAGGTTGATGAGGTTCATCTTGGTGCACGTCCTCGTTTTCTTCGTCTTGGTGTGTCCCACTCGTGGATGCTTCCATGTCAACTCTTGGTTCACCTTGTAGTGAGGTGGAAGCTTCCACTTGGACGGACGAGGTACTCCCCTTCACCTCCGTTGGACGAATCTTGCCGATAGACAAGTCTTCGATTGCTTCCGAAGGGTCTTTGTCTCCTACATCAATTGACAATTGCCCTACTTGTGAGCCGTTAGATTCATCAAACTTCACGTCTACCGTCTCTTCAACCTTTCGGGTTAAACTGTTGTAGACACGGTAAGTGTGAGAGTTTGAGCCATTACCAAGTAGGAAACCTTCATGAGATTTAGGAGCAAATTTAGAACGACGATGCTTATCAAGAATGTAGCACTTTGAGCCGAATACTCGAAAGTATCCAACTTGGGGTTTGTTACCAGTGAGGAGCTCGTATGCCGTCTTGCCGAGTAGCTTGTGAAGATACAAGCGATTTGTTGCATGACAAGCTGTCTCAACCGCTTCCGCCCAGAAGTGTTTTGGAGTCTTGTACTCATCAAGCCTCGCTCTTGCCATCTCAATAAGAGTTCGGTTCTTTATCTCAACAACTCCATTTTGTTGAGGCGTGTACGTAGCCGAGAACTCGTGTGAAATCCCTTCTTCGTCAAGAAAGATATCCACATTTGCATTCTTGAACTCCGTTCCGTTGTTGCTCCGAACCTTCTTGATATTCACTTCAAATTGATTTTGGGCCTTCCTAGCGAAGTTTTTGAAGATCTGTTGGACCTGCGATTTATCATCAAGAAAGAACACCCACGTAAATCTTGAAAAATCATCGACTATGACTAGACCAAATGAGTTACCATCGAGACTCTTGTAGGCATTGGGACCGAAGAGATCCACGTGAAGTAGCTCGAGCGGTCTTCTCGTGGTCATGATTTTCTTCACGTGGTGACTTGCTCCAACTTGTTTTTCTGCTTGACAAGCACTACAAAGTCTATCCTTGTCAAATATAACATCTTTTACTCCAAGGATATGATCACCTTTAATAAGCTTATCAAGATTTCGCATGCCCACATGACCTAGCCTTCTATGCCACAACCAACCTTTAGAAGATTTAGCAATTAAGCAAGTTCTAGGTTGAGCCTTTTTAGTGAAATCAACAATGTAAAGATCACCTCTACGTATACCGGTAAAGACCATTTTATGATTGTCTCTTCGAAAAACTTGGCAGTCTACTTCAGTAAATAGGACATTGAAACCAAAATCAGCAAGTCTAGATACTGAAAGTAAATTGTACCCAAGAGATTCAACAAGCATGACATTTTGTATGGAGCTATCAATTGAGATGGCCACCTTACCGAGGCCAACCACCTTACCCTTTGTGTTATCATCAAAAGTGACATACTTTCAAGGGATGTCGTTTTCAGCAAGCTCACGAAACATATCTTTGTCTCCGGTCATATGATCAGTACATCCACTATCAAGGACCCATTCCTTTCCTCCAACAATGTAGCCGCGAAGATTAGCCATAAGACCAAAGTGTCTCATCGCATCATCAAGATTATAGTCACTATCATCATCATCATCATAGTATCCATGTTCAACATCGTCTTGTATTTGATCAATACCTAGAGAGGGTAATTCATTAGATAAATGATCATCACAATTGTAACCTTTATGAATTATAATAGCTTCAGAGATGATATTGCTAATGATTCCAACATCTCCTTTGGCACGCATGAGATTGGTAGGCTCAAATAGACAATCACCAAACTTAGGATCACTAGTACTCATCTTACTCGGGGCTATAGACCTATGGAGAATTTCGTCTAGATTTTTCAAGGAATAATTTGGGAATCATTCCTCAAGAAATCTCCATATAGTATAGGCACAATCAAGAGTAGGTAAGCTAGCAATCAGATTTTTGGGCAATCCTCTAATGATCAGATTGATAGTTCTAAGATTGCGAATCATGTCAAGATCCTCATCGGGTGTGGGATGCAAAGGGTCAATATGAGGTGCACAAGGGCTAGTAATGTACTTGTTCAAATGATATTCATTGAAAATCTCAAGCATCTCATTTTTCCACTCATGGAAGAACTCTCCAACAAGAATAGGCACTCTATGTCTAAGACTCCCCAATGTAGACACATCCATCTTCCTCCAAACGTGTTTAAACCAAACCAATGGAGACCAAGGCTCTGATACCAATTGAAAAGATCGAGAAGTAGTGTCTAGAGGGGGGTGAATAGACTCCTAGCAATAAAAGTTGCAGTTTTTAATTTCTTTAAGTTGAAGTGGAGTTTTAGCACAAGTTCACACATTCACAATACATATCAATCAAACACAATAAGAGTATATGAGCAGCGGAAAGTAAACCATGCAAGTTGGAAGAATGTAAAGGGATGGGATTGGAGTGTGCAAACGCAATTTGGAGACACGGTGATTTTTTATCCGTGGTTCCCATAGGTGGTCCTATCGTACATCCACGTTGATGGAGACTTCAACCCACGAAGAGTAACGGTTGCGCGAGTCCACGGAGGGCTCCACCCATGAAGGGTCCACGAAGAAGCAACATTGTCTATCCCACCATGGTCGTCGCCCACGAAGGACTTGCCTCACTCGGGTAGATCTTCACGAAGTAGGCGATCTCCTTGCCCTTACAAACTCCTTGGTTCAACTCCACAATCTTGACAGAGGCTCCCAAGTGACACCTAACCAATCTAGGAGACACCACTCTCCAAGAGGTAATAGATGGTGTGTTGATGATCAACTCCTTGCTCTTGTGCGTCAAATGATAATCTCCCCAACACTCAACTCTCTCTCATAGGATTGGATTTGGTGGAAAGATGATTTGAGTCGAAAGCAACTTGGGGAAGGCTAGAGATCGAGATTTATGTGGTTGGATGGAATATCTTGACCTCAACACAAGTGTAGGTGGTTCTCTCTCAGAAAATGTATGTTGGAAGTGTATGCATGTTCTGATGGCTCTCTCCACGAATGAAGAGTGGGTGGAGGGGTATACATAGCCTCCACACAAAATCTAACTGTTACAGACAATTTACCAAACTCGGTGGGACCGATTCAGAGAACTCGGTCAGGCCAATTTAGTTCAAAATGTGAACGTTAGGATTTTCGGTGGGACCGACATGTCAACTCGGTGGGATCGATGTCATTAGGGTTAGGTCATAACGTAATCTCGGTGAGACCGATTACACAAACTCGATTGGACCGATTTTGGTAATAGACTAACCAGAGAGTTGGTCAGGCAAACTCGGTGGGACCGATTCGCTCATCTCGGTTGGACCGAAACGTTACGAAAGGGAGACAGAGAGTTTGCATTGCGAACTCGGTGGGACCGATCGCATATCTCGGTGAGACCGAGATTATTGCAATAGGCAACAGAGAGTTTGCAATACCATCCCGGTGATAGCGAGATCCCTATCGGTGAGACCGAATTGATTAGGGTTTCTGGCAGTGGCTATGTCAAGAGAACTCGGTGGCGCCGGATAGATCAAATCAGTGGGGCCGAGTTTGACTTTTGGTTTGGGACATATTTGGATGTGAGAAAGTAGTTGAGGGTTTTTGGAGCATATCACTAAGCAATTTGAGCAAGCAAGCCATTATGCAACACCTCACCCCCTCTTAATAGTATTGGCTTTCCTATGGACTCAATGTGATCTTGGATCACTAAAATAGAAAATGCAGAATCTTGAGCTTTGAGCTTGAGCCAATCCTTTGTCCTTATCGTCTTGAAGGGGTTCCACATCTTCTTGTCCACGCCACTCCATTGTTGAACTTATCTGAAATATACTAGTTGAAAACATTAGTCCAACAAGAGATATGTTGACATTAATTACCAAAATCACCCAGGGAGCACTTGTGCTTTCAAATGTTAATTCTTCCTGATGAAAACAAAATTGAAAATGTCGATCATGATCATAAAACATCTATGTTGCTTCATATGGGATGATACAGCTTATGGATCGGTTACAATTATACTAGCCTTATGCCTGGTAGTTGAAGAAACTGCACATGTCAAAATAGATGCTTAATACTCAGTTAATACTCCAGTCGGCATATTCTAATAAAACAACAGCCCGTGCATATTTGTCTACATTGTTTGATAATATTGTTATTACATGGGTAATATTTTTTTAATCCAGTCAAATTAAGCATGGTAAGCACAATACAACATATGTGAAAATGTGCATTAACAAAATTGAATACTAATTCATACAGGATGTGCAAGAAAATGTTGCAACAAATTGTACTGACAACAGGTTACCAAATATTGACATGGCATTTTTATCGGAAGAGGAGGCCTACTCATTTTATAACAAATATGCCTGGGTATCTACCACAGTACAACCCAACCCAAATGGTATAACAAGTGTAATTTTAGAACTATTTCTCATTTTCAATCATCTATGACCTAAGCTTTCCTATTTATTTTCATAGGGTCATCTGGGAGCTCCGCCAAATCATGTGTATCCCTATTTAGCACATTACAACTCAGGTCTGCAACAATTCATTGGTCTGTCAACCCCTACGATGATGTCAGGACAAAATATATTATTATTCCAACAACAGACTCCTACCAGTGGTACTTCTATCCCTATGATGATGGCAGGACATAATCTACCATTCTTCCGGCAACAGAATCCTACCATAGGTACCTCTAGCCCTACGATGATGCCAGGACAAAATCTATCATTTTTTCAACAACAGACTCCTACCAGTGGTACTTCTACCCCTATGATGATGCCCGGACAGAATCTATCATTTTTGCAGCAACAAAATTCTACCATTGGTACCTCTACCCCGATGATGATGCCAGGACAAAATCTACCATTCTCCCAACAACAAAAGCCAGCTTAATCAATGTTAAAGATTCTTATTTCATATAATTGTGTGCAATTCTATTATAACCTACGACTGTACGACCAAGGATTAAAGGAGATTATCTATATTACTTAGCAATTTATTGAATAAGCAATTCGTGAATGTGATAAATATAAAAATAGTCTTATATGTCATGTATTGAATAGGCTTGGTCAGCATCAGATACAAACAATACTATTACCAACATCATAGATTTGTTTGTCTAACCTGACAAACAGATAGTCCATCAGTACGGTAATGGAGTGCCACTGTGACCTGGATGAGGATCAGCCCAACCATACGACTTTCCAAACATCGATCGAAGGAGTAGCTTGTTCACTCAGTTGAACCATCTTCTGGCCTCATCCTGTATGCAAATATCACCACCACCTACTAATTAAATTTCAATTTATTCAACCAGTACATGACATCATCAGCATTTTGTGCAATGCAAGATATTCCCATGTATTTTGTTGTCTCTAAAATTAAACATCTTTTTAAAAATATATCAAATTGAGCACCTTTAGTACACTGAAAACAGTGACAAAATTGAATTATCAGCTAAAACTTAGTTAGTTAGGTATCCAGGCCATTTAGAAACTAATTTCGGTCTACAATTTTGCACTAACATAATTTGAGCTTTTAACGAATCACTGTATGGAACAAATTAATGTTCAAGGCCCCCATGTGCTCATGTGCATTTGTGCTCAATTGGTAGTAGCTAGCTGTTGACCTGCTCAGATGTGAATTGAATGACGAAGAAACATAGGAGACATCTGTATTCTGCACAAAACAGTAGAGAGGAGGATGAAAGGGAAGGAGGGTGAGTTGCCGTACTGACCATGGTGCATGCCAAGTTGAGGTCGGCAGCCGCGTGAATGGTGTCGGGGCCCTGAAGACCCGCTGTCGGTGTCAAAACCGGCGGATCTCGGGTAGGGGGTCCCGAACTGTGCGTCTAGGCGGATGGTAACGGGAGACAAGGGACACGATGTTTTTACCCAGGTTCGGGCCCTCTCGATGGAGGTAAAACCCTACTCCTGCTTGATTAATATTGATGATATGGGTAGTACAAGAGTAGATCTACCACGAGATCGAGAGGCTAAACCCTAGAAGCTAGCCTATGGTATGATTGTTGTTCGTCCCTCGGACTAAAACCCTCCGGTTTATATAGGCACCAAGAGGGTTAGGGTTACACTGAGTCGGTTACAATGGTAGGAAATCTACATATCCGTATCACCAAGCTTGCCTTCCACGCCAAGGAAAGTCCCATCCGGACACGGACGAAGTCTTCAATCTTGTATCTTCATAGTCCAGAGTCCGCCAAAGGTTATAGTCCGCCATCCGGACACCCCTAATCCAGACTCCTCAAGAGCCCCTGAACCAGGCTTCAATGACGACAGTCCGGCGTGCATATTGTCTTCGCATTGCAAGGCGGGTTCCTCCTCGAATTCTTCATAGAAGATTTTGAACACAAGGATAGTGTACAGCTCTGCAAAATAAGTTCCACATACCACCGTAGAGAGAATAATATTTACACAAGTTCAATCTGCTGACGTATTCCGCAGCGTGATATCACACCATGGCCAAGCCTTTATTCGAATCGTTTTCACTGCCCCACCTCAGCGCGTTTAGCGAGGCGGTTTCCTTGGCACGTCTTGTCAAAGTAGAGATCGTGTCCCCTTATTCCGGGATTCTCATCAATACGGGCGTGGGTAACCCAACCGTGCCCGTAGGCACGCCTCCCCTATCGAAGGCGAGTCCCGAACGGTCATGGGGAGGGCTCCTGGTATTCAACCTCTTTATAAAGAGACCAAGGCCCCGCTCCTTTTTCCCAATCTCAATCGAATCCACCCCTCGCCTCGAGTTCCAACACCCAAAGCTCCAGATTCAGGCGCTTCAGACCTTCGATGATGTCTAGCTCCGACCTTCAAGGCCGGTGGATGCCTTCCTCCATCACGGAAGAAGACGTCCTAAAGCTAAGAGATGCCAGGTATCTAACCGGCGAAATCTCGCATAGGCTGCCTGCCCAAGGGCAGGTTATTCCCACTCCCAAGCCCGGTGAAAGCGTGGTGTTCGCGTCTCACTTCCTTCGGGGGCTAGGCTTCCCGACGGACCCCTTCGTGAGGGGGCTCGTGCTTTATTACGGGCTGGAATTTCACGACTTGGATCCGGAGTCCATCCTCCACATCTCATCGTTCATCGTCGTATGCGAAGCCTTCCTCCGCATTACCCCTCACTTCGGATTGTGGCTCAAGACCTTCAAGGTGGAGGCGAAGATGATCAAGGGGCAACAGGCAGAGTGCAGAGGGGCTGTTATAAGCAAGAATGCTGACGCCTCATGGCCCGAGGGCTCTTTCCAAGAGGAGCTCAGTCTATGGCAACAAGAGTGGTTTTATATCACAGCTCCCAGGGGCACCAAATGGGTGGCGCCACCTGCCTTTCGCTCGGGTCCTCCACCGCGGCTGGCGTCATGGGTCAATAAAGGGCTTGACTGGGGGCCGTCCGAGGACGTGCCCTTGTTGCAGGGCCGTATTCGAGACCTCCTAGAGAGAGACATCAATCTGGTCATAGTAGCGCAGGTCATGCTGATTCGCCGCATCCTGCCCTGCAAACATCGCCCCCTCTGCCTGTGGGAGTTCAATCCGGAGGGACCACGAGCTCTCCAACATTTTATGGGCGCAACGGCCATGGAGATGTACAAACTGTTCTTCGGATCACAAACAATGTGTCCGGACTAGACCGAGGACGTAGGTCTGAGCTGCAATCGCCCGGATACTCAAGTAAGTAGTCATGTACCCGGACACGCTATCCGTACATTTATCATAAACTTGCCCTTAAAAGAGTTGTCCCTTAAACAGGAGTGGATAGCGAAAGCAAAATTGATCAGGTGTCCGGCCCCCCTCCCTGAGACCACGTCGGATCCCGTGTTAACCAAGATGCTGGAGGCTGCGCCTTTGGAAGAAGGCGAAGGGGGGAACAAGGAAGCTACTGCCTCCGTGAAGGAGGTTATCAAGAAAGGAGGGATCGAGAATCCCCCCATCCAAGGGGAGAAGAGGACTGCCTCTGAAGATCCGGAGACCAAGGCCTCAAAGCGGGGGAAGAAATCTTCGCCAGAGGGTCCTGCGCCGAGAGATGCCCCGGCCACACTATTTCCCCAAGGAGATCAGCCCTCTAGCGAGCCGTAAGTAGAGAGGGGAGTTTTTAAAATAAGAGACATCCCTGTTTTATTTCTGAAGATGACCAAAATTTTACCTTGTAGTTCGGATCTCAGCCCTTGTCAGCAGAGCTCGTCTTCAGGGGATCTTCGTCCGGAGATGATGGAGAGCGGAACGCCTCCCCCTGCCGTACCGCCTAGCGAGGCGAACGATCCTGAGGTGTCGTCGCGGAGGGTTTCTCCGAATCCGGCAGGGGCGGAGGGCGGTCGTAGGGCCCCCCAAAGCCCTCCATGTCCGGCCTTCGAAAAAGGCCATCAGACGAGTCCGGCACCTCCTGGTGCATGGTCGGAGGAGTTGAAGGATCTGCTCGGGCGAGCGTCTATCTCAGAGGATCACCGTGCATTGATGGGTATGGTGATTGAAAAAATTTTGGCCGCGGAAAGTGCGCTGTACGAGGCCGCCAGGAGTTTACTGACGGGTTTTGAGGTACGTGCAATGATGTACCTTTTGACGGTTCCGCATATATATAATGCGCCCTGTGTAGATAGTAGCCCCTGAGACTCGGTGCATTGTCAAAAATGACAGCGTGCCGAGGATCATAATCCTAGCTATAATATGTCGCCCTTCCTATGTAGGTGGCGGAGTCTCCGGTGGCTAGCCGGACTGATGAATTTGCCGAACTGAAGCGGCAACTTGACGTGCCGGATGCCGACATCGCGCTTGTCAATAAGCGGCTTGACGAGTCACAAGGCATGCAGTTTCTCCGCGGACACCTGGTA
Organism: Aegilops longissima; assembly: GCA_021605205.1. NCBI lineage: Eukaryota > Viridiplantae > Streptophyta > Magnoliopsida > Poales > Poaceae > Aegilops > Aegilops longissima. The sequence continues at coordinate 343,454,656 of CM038682.1, forward strand.
AGGGAGCTTGATGCCCGTGCCTTACAACGTGTATGCTTGATGCAGATGGTGCCGCTGCCATGGAGAACCTTCGGGCGGAACTTGCCCGAGCCAAGGATCAGGCCAGAAAAAGTGATGCGGCTGCCTTAAAGGCGGCCGAAGAGCTAAAAGCCGAACATGCTGCTCACTGCCGAAGCAAGAAGGAAATGGCCGAGATGGCCGTGAAGTTAAAGAATGCTACTGACCGCTGCGAACTTCTTGAAAAAGAAGGTCGAGCGGAGCAAGAGGACCTGAAGAAGGCCACCACCGAGGCCAAGGATGCTCGCTCTGCGACGAGAGCTATGAAGGAGGAGCTACGTCGGGCGGAGATATCGCGCGCTGGAAAGCCCTTTCGCCATGGAGGAAGTTCACGGATCCTAAATATGCTCAGTTGGACCGGCTGTGGAGTACGGAGGATGCTTATCTGGACTTGGCGGTGAGTGCCGCGGACGCGGCCGAACACTTCGGAGATCAAAAGGATCACGAGATGGAAGAGCTTTTCTGGTCGCAGTTCCGTAATCCAGAGCGTCCACTTCCATTAACCGATCGTTTGGCCAAATGGGCGGAGCTGAATAGATTGTCCGGACTTGCCATGAAGGATGCCGTGACTCATTTGTGGCCGAAAAGGCCCGAGCCGAAGAGTTATTTTGGCTTGGTGCAGCAGTTCCTTGGTGCGGTGCCGCATATCAAAGCAATGAGGCGGTCAGATGCATAGAGGGTGCGCGATGGCTCTTGCCCGTGTCAAGACATATTGGGCGGAGATGAAGGCCACCGATGTTGCATCCCAAGATTCGGACGAAGCCGAGTACACATCGAGCACTATTTTCGTGAAGTTCTGCAGGCGCTCGTTTAATAGAGACGCAGAAGCTTTCAAGGATATTATGTTCAATAACATGTATTATTGTGAAACAATGTTTTGATGGAATATAAAGGCTTTTTATACTTGTGCCTTCAAGAATTAAAATACCTCTGTCGCGGCCGTTAATGTCTATGTGTATATAACCTGAAAGATGGCAGTCTTTGGCTTATTTCACGCATATAATGCGTGGGTGTTTATAAAGCGCCTTTTCACACTTGATCCAATGTCTTGGTCCTACAAAGGAGGTGATAGCGCAGCAAACTAGGCAACCGGACTATAATGCTTTATCACTTTAACTTAGCCATAGGAGTTCGACAGTGGGGCTACTATATAGCCCCTAGGGGCACCGCGCTCACCCGAATTCGGGGTGCGTATGTGCCTGACCGGGAAACGGCCCTTCGTCAATGCGGAGGAATTCTAAAGATTCCAGCGGGTCATCGAGTGGTTGACCAGTCTCACGCTATATCATGACAATCAGTTTTCGGCTTTCATCTTGAGGTGCTCGCTCAGGCGATCCGGGCACAATCGCAGTAGTTCTCCTGGTGCCGCATTAGCCGATAGAGCGGAACGTAAGGTAGCAAAACACAGGAGCCGGGCAAACCCAACATTTGAACAAAGACATGATTCGGAGCTGATGCATATAAGGCCTAACTTGAGACGCCGAACACTCCCTAAGGTATTCGGTCTTTATGAAAACGGGCCGAACAACGCCCTTGGTAATAAGCCCACAATTGTCCAAGCACGCAAAAATTCTGACGTGGCCTATGCCAAAACGCCAGCCTCCTCCTCGGTTATAGCAAGAAATCGGGGGATGTGTATCAACAAGAGACAGTAAAAAAGGTTTACGCAGGGTCTTAATCTGAAAAGAATCCTTGCAACGGGTCCCTCTTCGTCTGCGCTCATGCTCCGTTGTGCCGTATCCTGGGCGGGTGTAGCACGGTGTTCATCTGTAAAAGAGAGGAACTTAGTTGAAAAAGATCGTGTGAAAATGTAAGTTATGTTAATAAACGAAGTACAATTCAAAAAATGAATAAAATTGAGGTTTATTGTCTCTTGTTGTGGATCGCGGAGCCCTTATGCGGGGTATCGTCTACTAAGCCCTTGTATGTTTACGCCGGACTCGTCCAGCCGTGTCCGGGGTCTGGACGACCTGTCTAAGTGCTTGTATTGGTGAAGCCGGATTATTGTGTGGATGTCAAGGCAACCGCACAATGTTCCGGACTCGAGGAACCCTCGATGTTTCCCTTTAACGAGATGATGCCGCGTGGACCGGGCATTTTAAGTTTAAGAGATGCATAATGCAGTATTGCGTTAAAGCGGGCGAAAGCTTCGCGTCCCAATAGTGCTTGATAGCTACTTGTAAATGGGGCGAGGTGGAAGGTTATCTTTTTGCGGCGGAAGTTGTCGGGTGAGCCAAACACAACTTCTAGCCGTAGAGAGCCCGTACAATGGGCATGTGGGCCTCGCATTACCCCTTGAAAGGAAGTGTTGCTGTGGCAAAATTTGGTTGGGTCTATCCCCATTTTGCGGATTGTGCCCTGATATAGCAGGTTTAGATCACTGCCGCCATCCATTAGGGCTTGTGTAAATTGGAGTCCGCCAATTATCAGATCTAATATTAAGGCATTCCAACCTGCATTCCGTATACTTCTAGAGTAATCCTGATGGTCGAAGGTGATTGGTTTTAACAACCAGTGGCGGGACTCCTCCGGGATAGGCCGTATGGCGCGTACCTCTATGGGCGCCGCTCTATTTTTCCCTTTTATCACATCACAGACATTTTATCCTCTTGTCACGAAGATCTTCAACTTCACTCTGAAATTACTTGAACCTTTCAATAATTCAGTCTTGTGTTTCATCAAGTAAATATACTCAACATCTACTCAAATCATCTCGTGAAGTAAGAACATAACCATATTCATCGATGCCTCAAAGACTCATTGGACTGCACACATCAAAATGTGTTACTTCCAACAAGTTGCTATCTTGTTCCATCTTATCTTTGAAACGAGGCTTTTCACCATCTTGCCAATGTGGTATGATTTGCATATCTCAAGTGATTCAAAATCAAGTGAGTCCAAACGATCCATCTGCATGGAGTTTCTTCATGCGTATACACCAATAGACATGGTTCGCATGTCTCAAACTTTTCAAAACGAGTGAGTCCAAAGATCCATCAACATGGAGCTTCTTCATGCGTTTTACGCCAATATGACTTACATGGCAGTGCCACAAGTAAGTGGTACTATCATTACTATCTTATATCTTTTGGCATGGAAGTGTGTATCACTACGATCGAGATTCAATAAACCATTCCTTTAGGTGCAAGACCATTGAAGGTATTATTCAAATAAATAGAGCAACCATTATTCTCCTTAAATGAATAAACGTATTGCGATAGACATAATCCAATCATGTCTATGCTCAACGCAAACACCAAATGACAATTATTCTGGTTTAATACTAATCTTGATGGTAGAGGGAGCGTGCAATGTTTGATCACATCAAACTTGGAAACACTTCCAACACATATCGTCAGCTCACCTTTAGCTAGTCTCCGTTTCTTCCGTAGCCTTTTATTTCGAGTTACTAACACTTAGCAACCGAACCGGTATCTAATACCCTGGTGCTACTAGGAGTACTAGTAAAGTACACAATAACTTAATGTATATCCAATATACTTCTATCGACCTTGCCAGCCTTCTCATCTACCAAGTATCTAGGGTAATTCTGCTCAAAGGCTGTTCCCTTATTACGTAAGCACTTAGTCTCGGGTTTGGGTTCAACCTTGGGTTTCTTCATTAGAGCAGCAGCTGATTTGCTGTTTCATGAAGTATCCCTTCTTGCCCTTGCCCTTCTTGAAACTAGTGGTTTCACCAACCATCAACAATTGATGCTCCTTCTTGATTCCTACTTTCACGGTGTCAAACATCGCGAATATCTCAAGGATCATCATATTTATCCCTGATTTGTTATAGTTCATCACGAAGCTCTAGCAGCTTCGTGGCAATGACTTTGGAGAAACATCACTATCTCTGGAAGAATCAATTCCAATTCGATTCAAGTGATTGTTGCACTCGACAATCTGAGCACAAGCTCAAGATTGAGCTTTTCTCCCTTAGTTTGCAGGCTAAGAAAATCGGCGGAGGTCTTATACCTCTTGACGTGGGCACGAGCCTGAAATCCCAATTTCAGCCCTTGAAACATCTCATATGTTCCGCGACGTTTCGAAAACGTCTTTGGTGCCTCAACTCTAAACCGTTTAACTGAACTATCACGTAGTTATCAAAACGTGTATGTTCGATGTTCGCAACATCCACAAACGACGTTTGGGGTTTAGCATACTGAGCGGTGCATTAAGGACATAAGCTTTCTACTGTCCGCATAATCGCTACTTTCAACTTTCAACTATATTTTCTCTAGGAACATATCTAAACAAAGGAACTAAAGCGCGAGCCATTTACATAATTTGCAAAAGGTCCTTTTGACTATGTTCAAGATAATTAAGTTCATCTTATGAACTCCCACTTAGATAGACATCCCTCGGTCATCTAAGTGATTACATGATCCGAGTCAACTAGGCCGTGTCCGATCATCACGTGAGACGGACTAGTCATCATCGGTGAACATCTTCATGTTGATCGTATCTACTATACGACTCATGCTCGACCTTTCGGTCTCTGTGTTCCGAGGCCATGTCTGTACATGCTAGGCTCGTCAAGTTAACCCTAAGTGTATTGCGTGTGTTCCGAGGCCATGTCTATACATGCTAGGCTCGTCAACACCCGTTGTATGTGAACGTAAGAATCTATCACACCGATCATCACGTGGTGCTTAGAAGCGACGAACTTTAGCAACGGTGCACAGTTAGGGGAGAACACTTCTTGAAATTGTTGTAAGGGATCATCTTATTTACTACCGTCGTTCTAAGTAAACAAGATGCATAAACATAATAAACATCACATGCAATTATATAGTAGTGACATGATATGGCCAATATCATATAGCTCCATTGATCTCCATCTTCGGGGCTCCATGATCATCATCGTCACCGGCATGACACCATGATCTCCATCATCATGATCTCCATCATCGTGTCTTCATGAAGTTGTCTCGCCAACTATTACTTCTACTACTATGGCTACCGGTTAGCAATAAAGTAAAGTAATTACATGGCGTTGTTTAATGACACGCAGGTCATACAATAAATAAAGACAACTCCTATGGCTCCTGCCGGTTGTCATACTCATCGACATGCAAGTCGTGAATCCTATTACAAGAACATGATCAATCTCATACATCACATATCATTCATCATATTCTTCTTGGCCATATCACATCACATAGCATACCCTGCAAAAACAAGTTAGACGTCCTCTAATTGTTGTTTGCATGTTTTACGTGGCTGCTATGGGTTTCTAGCAAGAACGTTTCTTACCTACGCAAAACCACAACGTGATATGCCAATTGCTATTTACCCATCATAAGGACCCTTTTCATCGAATCCGTTCCGACTAAAGTGGGAGACGGCACCGCTAGCCACCTTATGCACCAAGTGCATGTCGGTCGGTGGAACTGCCTCACGTGGAAGTACGTGTAAGGTCGGTCCGGGCGCTTCATCCCACAATACCGTAGAAACAAGATTGGACTAGTAACGGTAAGCATATTGAACAACATCAACGCCCACAACTACTTTGTGTTCTACTCGTGCAAAGAATCTACGAAATAGACCTAGCTCATGATGCCATTTGTTGGGGAACGAGCAGAAATTCAAAATTTTCCTCGTGTCACCAAGATCTATCTATGGAGAGACTAGCAACGAGGGGAAGGAGAGTGAATCTACATACCCTTGTAGATCGCTAAGCGGAAGCGTTCATGAGAACGGGGTTGAAGGAGTCGTACTCGTCGTGATCCAAATCACCGGAGATCCTAGTGGCGAACGGACGGCACCTCCGCGTTCAACACACGTACAGCCCGGTGACGTCTCCCACGCCTTGATCCAGCAAGGAGAGAGGGAGAGGTTGAGGAAGAATCCATCCAGCAGCAACACAACGGCGTGGTGGTGGTAGAGGAGCGTGGCAATCCTGCAGGGCTTCGCCAAGCACCAAGGGAGAGGAGGAGGAGGAGGCGGGGCTGCACCAAGAGGAGAAGTTCTCATGTGTGGCAGCCCCAAACCTCAACTATATATAGGGGAAGGGCTGCGCCTTTAGGGTTTTCCCACCCCAAGGGGTGCGGCCAGCCCTAGATCCCATATAGGGGGCGGCCAAGGGGGAGGAGTGCCTCCCAAGTCAAGTGGAGGCCCTCCCTTTAGGGTTTTCCCTTCCCATGCGCATGGGCCTTGGGGGCTGGTGCCCTTGGCCCATTAAGGCTAGGGCGCCCCCACAGCCCATGCTACTGTATTGGACGTGGTGGAACTATTTCCGGACCTCCGACCCCTCCGAATCCTCCGAACCTTCTGAAGCTTCCGTACAATACCGAAAAAACCCGAACTTTTTCCTAACCCAACAACAACTTTACATATATAAATCTTTACCTCCGGACCATTCCGGAACTCCTCGTGATGTCCGGGATCTCATCCGGACTCAACAACATTCGGTAACCACATACAAACTTCCTTTATAACCCTAGCGCCATCGAACCTTAAGTGTAGACCCTACGGGTTCGGGAACCATCTGATACATGACCGAGACGTTCTGCGGTCAATAACCAATAGCGGGATCTGGATACCCATATTGGCTCCCACATGTTCCACGATGATCTCATCGGATGAACCACGATGTCAAGGACTCAATTGATCCCGTATACAATTCCCTTTGTCTAACGGTATTGTACTTGCCCGAGATTCGATCGTCGGTATCCTGATACCTTGTTCAATCTCGTTATCGCAAGTCTCTTTACTCGTTCCGTAACACATCATCCCGTGATCAACCCCTTGGTCACATTGTGCACATTATGATGATGTCTTACCGAGTGGGCCCAGAGATACCTCTCCGTTTACACGGAGTGACAAATCCCAGTCTTGATTCGTACCAACCCAACAGACACTTTCGGAGATACCTGTAGTGCACCTTTATAGCCACCCAGTTACGTTGTGACGTTTGGTACACCCAAAGCATTCCTACGGTATCCGGGAGTTGCACAATCTCATGGTCTAAGGAAAAGATACTTGACATTTGAAAAGCTTTAGCATACGAACTACGATCTTTGTGCTAGGCTTAGGATTGGGTCTTGTCCATCACATCATTCTCCTAATGATGTGATCCCATTATCAACGACATCCAATGTCCATGGTCAGGAAACCGTAACCATCTGTTGATTAACGAGCTAGTCAACTAGAGGCTTACTAGGGACATGGTGTTGTCTATGTACCCACACATGTATCTGAGTTTCCTATCAATACAATTATAGCATGGATAATAAACGGTTATCATGAACAGGGAAATATAATAATAACTAATTTATTATTGCCTCTAGGGCATATTTCCAACAGTCTCCCACTTGCACTAGAGTCAATAATCTAGTTCACATCGTCATGTGATTAACATCGATAGGTCACATCGCCATGTGACCAACACCCAAAGAGTTTACTAGTGTACGTAAACTAGTTCACATCATCATGTGATTAAGACTCAATGAGTTCGGGGTTTGATCATGTTTTGCTTGTGAGAGAGGTTTTAGTCAACGATCGCAACATTCAGATCCGTATGTACTTCGCAAATCTCTATGTCATAATGTAAATGCTGCTTCCATGCTCCACTTGGAGCTATTCCAAATGGTTGCTCCACTATACGTATCCGGTTTGCTACTCGAGTCACTCGGATAGGTGTTAAAGCTTGCATCGGCGTAACCCTTTACGCCAACTCTTTATCACCTCCATAATCGAGAAACATGTCCTTATTTACTCCAAGGACAATTTTGACCATGTCCAATGATCCATTCTGGATCATTCTTGTACCCCTTGACCGACTCATGGCAAGGCACACTTCGGTGCGGTACACAAAGATAGTATACTATAGAGCCTACGTCTCAAGCATAGGGGCGACCTTCGTCCTTTCTCTCTCTTCTGCCGTGGTCGAGCTTTAACTCTTAAATTCATACCTTACAACTCAGGCAAGAACTCCTTCTTTGACTGATCCATCTTGAACACTTTCAAGATTATGTCAAGGTATGTGCTCATTTGAAAGTACTATTGAGCGTTTTTGATCTATCCTCATAGATCTTGATGCTCAATGTTCAAGTAGCTTAATCCAGGTTTTCACTTGAAAACAATTTTCAAATAACCCTATATGCTTTACAGAAAATTCTACATCATTTCTGATCATCAGTTGTTAACAACACATACTCATCAGAAATTCTATAGTGCTCCCACTCACTTCTTTGGAAATACAAGTTTCTCATAAACTTTGTATAAACCCAAAATCTTTGATCATCTTATCAAAGTGCATATTCCAACTCCGAGATGCTTACTCCAGTCCATGGAAGGATCACTGGAGCTAACATACCTGTTAGCATCCTTAGGATCGATAAAACCTTTCTGATTGTATCACATACAACCTTTCCTTCTGGCTGGTAAGGAAACTCGTTTTGACATCCATCTTGCCAGATTTCATAAATGCAGCTAATGCTAACATGATTCCGACGGACTTAAGCATCGCTACGGATGAGAAAACCTCATCGTAGTCAACTCCTTGAACTTGTGAAAAACTCTTCGCCACAAGTCGAGCTTCATAGACGGTGACATTACCGTCCACGTCCGTCTTCTTCTTAAAGATCCATTTATCTCAATGGCTTGCCGATCATCGGGCAAGTCCACCAAAGTTATGGATCCTTTCTCGGATTTTATGGCCTCGAGCCATTCGTCGAATCCGGGCCCACCATCGCTTCTCCATAGCTCGTGGGTTCATTGTTGTCTAGCAACATGACCTCGAGACAGGATTGCGTACCACTCAAGTAGTACGCATCCTTGTCACCCCACGAGGTACAGTGAGTGACTTGATCCAAACTTCATGATCACTATCATAAGCTTCTACTTCAATTGGTGTATGTGCCACGGGAACAACTTCCTGTGCCCTGCTACACACTAGTTGAAGTGACGGTTCAATAACCTCATCAAGTCTCCACCATCCTCCCACTCAATTCTTTCGAGAGAAATTTTTCCTCGAGAAAGGACCCGTTTCTAGAAACAATTACTTTTGCTTCCGGATCTGAGTTAGGAGGTATACCCAACTGTTTTTGGGTGTCCTATGAAGATGCATTTTATCCGCTTTGGGTTCGAGCTTATCAACCTGAAACTTTTTCACATAAGCGTCGCAGCCCCAAACTTTTAAGAAACGACAACTTAGGTTTCTCCAAACCATAGTTCAAACAGGGTCGTCTCAATGGAATTACGTGGTGCCCTATTAAAGTGAGTGTGGTTGTCTCTAATGCCTAACCTATGAACGATAGTGGTAATTTGATAAGAGACATCATGGTACGCACCATATCTAATAGGGTGCAACTACGATGTTCGGACACACCATCACACTATGGTGTTCCAGGCGGTATTAGTTGTGAAACAATTTCACAATGTCTTAATAGCGTGCCAAAGCTCGTAACTCAGATATCCATCTCTATGATCACATCACAGACATTTTATCCTCTTGTCACGAAGATCTTCAACTTCACTCTGAAATTACTTGAACCTTTCAATAATTCAGTCTTGTGTTTCATCAAGTAAATATACTCAACATCTACTCAAATCATCTGTGAAGTAAGAACATAACCATATTCACTGCATGCCTCAGCACTCATTGGACTGCACACATCAAAATGTGTTACTTCCAACAAGTTGCTATCTTGTTCCATCTTACTGAAAACGAGGCTTTTCAGTCATCTTGCCAATGTGGTATGATTTGCATATCTCAAGTGATTCAAAATCAAGTGAGTCCAAACGATCCATCTGCATGGAGTTTCTTCATGCGTATACACCAATAGACATGGTTCGCATGTCTCAAACTTTTCAAAACGAGTGAGTCCAAAGATCCATCAACATGGAGCTTCTTCATGCGTTTACACCAATATGACTTACATGGCGATTGCCACAAGTAAGTGGTACTATCATTACTATCTTATATCTTTTGGCATGGAAGTGTGTATCACTACGATCGAGATTCAATAAACCATTCCTTTAGGTGCAAGACCATTGAAGGTATTATTCAAATAAATAGAGCAACCATTATTCTCCTTAAATGAATAAACGTATTGCGATAGACATAATCCAATCATGTCTATGCTCAACGCAAACACCAAATGACAATTATTCTGGTTTAATACTAATCTTGATGGTAGAGGGAGCGTGCAATGTTTGATCACATCAAACTTGGAAACACTTCAACACATATCGTTAGCTCACCTTTAGCTAGTCTCCGTTTCTTCCGTAGCCTTTTATTTGAGTTACTAACACTTAGCAACCGAACGGTATCTAATACCCTGGTGCTACTAGGAGTACTAGTAAAGTACACATAACAATGTATATCAATATACTTCTATCGACCTTGCCAGCCTTCTCATCTACCAAGTATCTAGGGTAATTCTGCTCCGTTGGCTGTTCCCTTATTACGAAGCACTTAGTCTCGGGTTTGGGTTCAACCTTGGGTTTCTTCATTAGAGTAGCAGCTGATTTGCTGTTTCATGAAGTATCCTTCTTGCCCTTGCCCTTCTTGAAACTAGTGGTTTCACCAACCATCAACAATTGATGCTCCTTCTTGATTCCTACTTTCGCGGTGTCAAACATCGCGAATATCTCAAGGATCATCATATTTATCCCTGATTTGTTATAGTTCATCACGAAGCTCTAGCAGCTTGTGGCAATGACTTTGGAGAAACATCACTATCTCCGAAGATCAACTCCCACTCGATTCAAGTGATTGTTGCACTCGGACAATCTGAGCACAAGCTCAACGATTGAGCTTTTCTCCCTTAGTTTGCAGGCTAAGAAAATCGGCGGAGGTCTTATACCTCTTGGCGTGGGCACGAGCCTGAAATCCCAATTTCAGCCCTTGAAACATCTCATATGTTCATGACGTTTCGAAAACGTCTTTGGTGCCTCAACTCTAAACCGTTTAATCAACTATCACGTAGTTATCAAAACGTGTATGTTCGATGTTATAACATCCACAAACGACGTTTGGGGTTTAGCATACTTGAGGTGCATTAATGTGACGCCCGGTAATTACGCTGAAGAATCCCGCTAATGATGCCACGTCACCTCGGTTACTGTGGATAAACTCGCGTTAGTTCGGAACCTAGTTCGAATTCCAAATTCAAAATTGAGCAAAGGATAAAAGTTTTCAAATATTGAGATTTAAATGTTCGGAGTGAACCAGAAAATACATAGGTAATTATGGTGGAGAAATCAACTCCTTACCAAATGTTTAAATGCACTAACCTAATTAAATCATTAGCTAAAACCATTAATTAAATGTCTTTTATGTTTTGAAAATTACTAAACTAAATTATTTGGGTTGAAACCTTTTGTGGTTGTGGCATAAGTTGTAACATCAATTTAGGTGCCACTTTGATATTTTACAAAAACTAAGGTAAATTGGAAATTAGAGAAAGCAGTAAAAAGAAAAGAAAAGGAAAAGGCAAAACAAAAAAAGGAGAAAGCCCCCCCCACTGGGCCTCGGCCCAGCTGGCCTCTGGGCTAGCCAGGCCGGCCCAGCCGCACCCCACCCTCCTCCATATCCCCATCGGGAAACCCTAATCCCCACCCCGATCCCCATTCCCCCACGCCGCCGCCGCCCCCTTCCCGTCTGGGTCAGGCGGAGACCCGCCCCCGCCTCTGGCCGCCACCCCCCCTGCCCTCCGCCATCCCCTCGCCGCGCCCCACTCCCCACAGCCCCCCCACGCGTTTTCTTTCTCCCGATCCAATCCGGATCGGCCGGCCTCGGCCTTTCGCTGCCGACCCTCGCCGCCTCATGATCGCTTTCACCTTCGCCCAAAGTGGCGCCCGGCCCCTCATCGCCCAGCGCCGTCCGACCTCGCCGCCGCCTCCTCGTCTCCTCCCGTACTCCCTCTCCTCGTCGCGCGCCTCCGCTCGCGCCACAGGCCTTTCTGGCCCACACCGCTCTCACCGCACTGGCTCGCTTTGGCCTCGCGCCTCCGCTCCAGCCTCGCCCGCTTCCCCACAGTTGGCGCCTTGCCCGCCCGGCAGCCTTGTCCGTGGCGCGCCCGCCATCGGCTTCGGCCTTGGCCGCGGCGCCCGTGCCTTTGCGCCGCCGCTTCGCCCGTTCCCCATACGCCGCCCTCGCGGCTGCCATCGGCCGAGGCCATGGCCTCGACGACCCCTGGCTGGCGGCGCCCGTGCCCCCGCCCGATAACCCGAACCCGCTAGGCCTCCTGGGGCCATTGACATGTGGGGCCTAACCCCGGAACAAAAACAAAAAGACAAAGAAAAATAAATAATTAAAATAATAACTAAAATGTTAATTAATTAATTAATTAATTAGAGAATTAATTAACTTAATTAAACCTGATTAATTAAACTTAATCACTAATTAAACCTAATTAACTAATGTTAATTAACTTTGATTAGGTTAATTAGATAATGAGAGAATGACATGCGGGACCCACACATCAGGTTGACTCGATCAACCCTGTTGATCGCCGACGTCGGCATGACATCATCTTGACGTCATAAATACATTTCGAAATTAATTAAATAATTAATTAAATTCCGTAAATTAATAAAATCTTTTAAAATCATATCTTTTAATCCGTAACCCGATTAAAATATTTTCAACATGAAAGTTGCTCGAGCGGCGAGACGAATCCGGATACGCATCAGTTCGTCCGCCACACAACCCTAACCTATCGAACCTGCAAACTTTCCTCTCCGGTTCATCACATCGACAGACGTCCGGAACCGGAAAACTTTCCGGATGTTTCCCCTTCGCCATGTCGTCTAGTGCTACGTTAGAACACGTCTAGCTCATCTCGTGTCTGATATGCACTTGCTCGCTATGTATTTACTGTTTCTTCCCCTCTTCTCTCGGTAGACCCCGAGACCGATCTTGATGTCCTGTGATCGACTCGTCACCGACGACCCCTCTCTCTTGCCGAGAGCAACCAGCAAGCCCCCCCGTTGATCACGGATATCGCCTACTCTTCTCTATCTTGCTTGCATTAGAGTAGTGTAGCATATTACTTATTTTCGATTACTCCTATCTTTCTTTGCATAGCTTTGTCATTGTAACTTCATTGTTACCTTACGCAATCCTATATGCTTAGTATAGGATGCTAGTACATTCATCTGTGGCCCTTCATACTTGTCCGCCTGCGCCGTGCTATACTATCGGGCCGTGATCACTCGGGAGGTGATCACGGGTATATACTATATACTTTACACTATTACATTACCTGTGGTACTGTTGGAGATGGGGCTGAAAGGACGGTGGATCCATCCGGTAGAGGTGGGCTGGGTTCCCGACGGCCCCGATCGATACTTTGTGGCGGAGCGACAGGCAGGTTGAGACCGCCTAGGAGAGAGTGGGCCTGGCCTGTTCGGCGTTCGCGGATACTTAACTGCGCTTAACGAGGTCCCGGTATTTGATCTGAGTTGCTACGAGCTTATACGCACTAACCATCTCGCGGGAGTAGTTATGGGTATCCGGCGTCGTGGTATCGGCCAAAGCACTTCAGACGTCGTGCCGACGAGCGGCGCGCGCGGATTGGACTGAACGCCTGCTAGGCTAGGTCTGCTTCCGGCCGCCCTCGAACGTCAGGTGTGCTCGGGCGATGGGCCCGCACCCTGCGCGCTTAGGATTAGACCGGCGTCTTGGCCTCTCACAGTGCCTAGGTGGGGCTGCGGCGTGTTGATCTTCTGCGCTGCGGGCATGACCCCGAAAGTGTGTCCGGCCAAATGGGATCAAGCGTCTTTGGGTAAGATGGTGCACCCTGCAGGAAGTTAATCTATTCGGATAGCCGTGATCTTGATAACAGGGCGACTTGGAGTTGTACCTTGAGCTTATGACAACTAGAACCGGATACTTGATAAAACACACCCTTCCAAGTGCGAGATACAACGGTGGTCGCTCTCGCTCGGGGTTATGAGCGGGGATTGCGGGTAGGATTATTGCTATATGTTGTTACTTGGAGGACTTCGTTGTCCTCTTACATGCATTGCAAGACCGGTGTCGAGCGTAGTCTTCGTTAAGACTAGCTATCCCCTCTTATTACGGCATTCTGCAGCTCAGTCCACCGATATGGCCTTTACACATATATCCATGCATATGTAGTGTAGCTCCTTGCTTGCAGTACTTTGGATGAGTACTCACGGTTGCATTGTTTCCCCTTTCCCCCTACCGATACCCGATTGCTGCAACAGACGATGGAGCCAGGAGCGGGACGCCACCGCCTTTGGCGACTACTACTCCGAGGTGCCTACTACTACGTGCAGCCCGCGACGACGACCAGGAGTAACCTAGGAGGATCCTGGCAGAGGCCTGCTCCTCTTCGATCTGTATCCCGGTTTGTGCTAGCCATCTTATGGCACCTTGTTTAACTTATGTCGTACTCAGATATTGTTGCTTCCGCTGACTTCGTCTATGATCGAGCACTTGTATTCGAGCCCTCGAGGCCCTGGCTTGTATTATGATGCTTGTATGACTTATTTTATTTGTAGAGTTGTGTTGTGATATCTTCCTGTGAGTCTCGGATCTTGATCATACACATTTGCGTGCATGATTAGTGTACGATTGAATCGAGGGCGTCACAAGTTGGTATCGAGCCATTTGCTGTGGAATCCCCTTCCAACTCCTTGGCGAAGTCGAGTCTAGACTTTACAAAACTTTTACTAACATGGCTGTATGCGCCCACGGGCCCACGCCGCCATTAAGTGGTATTAGGATCTTTTACTCCTCGATCTTTACTCGGATTCTCAACTCTCTTCTATTCGGGTTAAATGAATTTGCTAAAACAAAAGTAACTTTAGGTTCTCGCAAGTACTTTCTCCGGAGAGCCCTCACTTCAGATGATCGCTCGCTAATCGGAAGAATCCGGAGATACTCTCTGATGATCTCTCGAGACTTTGTGCCCATCACTTTTGCTATTCCTGGCCACCGATAAATCCGTATGGATAACTACTTACACCTGCCATTCATACGATCACCCCCCAGTGATCTTGTTATTACAAGATACCCCGAAGTTTTCTCCATTGATCCGAGAATACTTCGTGCCTACTGCCTAGCAGTTCTTTGCCACATGAATACCCCCTCAAATAAACCCTCGCACTTGTCGAGTATCCGCTCAACCCCAGTTGTTCATGTGTTTCACTAAAGTCTTCAAAATACTATTCGATCTTCCGAGAATCCTCTGGAGCCTTTGGCTCTTGAAATTCTTGCTTGCTTGCATTATGGTTAATCCCATAAGTCTCGTAGTCATATTGACATCCCTTGTCATTATCATTTTGAGTCTGTTGACTCAATATGTTTGCGAATACCCGCAATCATCATTGATTCTTATAAATTACCTTTCTGGCTGAGCTGCCATTCTTTTAACTGGAATTGGTTCTCGACCAATCCAATTGCCGTTGATTGTACCCTAAGGCTATTCAACTTATCCACCCCTAAATCAGAGCATTGCTTCTGATCCCTTGATTTGGAAATCATAATTCCTTTGCATTTGACAATTGAGTTAGTCGATTGTTTCTATAATCTGATCTCCTTGCATTCTTCTTCCTCTAGTTAAATCGATGCTCACGCCGGACCCCTTGTGGGCCATCAGGTCCATTGTTGGATTTTATCCGTCAGCATCCTTCATATTCAATAACTTTGTGAGGCCTTCCCTGATACATAATACCTTTGGTAAATTGTATCCTCTGCTTTGTCAACCATGCTCTACCTCCGAGCTTGTGTTAATTACTCTTGAAACTTGTGGTATATGTTTCTAAGAAGCCCCTATGGGTTGAACATATGCCTTCTCTAAACCGTGTGAACCCGAAAGTTTTCACGAATATTACTCTTCTGGTGCTTCGCCAGATATAATCTCAACCCTGCAACTTCCTCGAACGTGAGAAGTGAATGAAAGGTTATGCATTGGAGAAGTGGGAGTCGACCTTGAACCTTGCGTTCATGCCCATGGACACGATGTAGATCTTGTCATTAAAGCTTCTCTTAAATAATTATTCCTTTGGTATAAGTTCATCTTATATCAGGGATCTGGCCTTTTGAAATCGTGGTTCCGACCATGTTCTCTTTTAAATACCATTTCTCATGCAAGTTTAAGCACTTGTCTTCTGTAGAGCAATACCCCCGTCCAACCTCTACTTTGATATGTCATCGAGTATTACCCCCTGGTATCTCGAGATTATCATGGAACTGCATAACTTCTTATGAGTTCTTCATCAAGTGCTACCTTCCCACTGTTTCCAATTTTTCACGGGCTCTGAGTTATTAAACACTCAAGGACAGCGATAAATGAACCGAGTCCGCACTACGGTTCAACAACTCTTCAGTAAGCTTCTATAAGTACGAGTTGGTACCCGACCACGCCATTCCTAGTCTGTTTGGCTATATCATTGTCGTGATGATTTTAACTGTGCTACCCGGTCCTTCTTCTCGGAGCACAATTTTCGGCGATGAATTAACCTTACGTCGATCCTCATCGTCATATCATTCCGCCTTGAACAACAAGCTTGGTTTCGAGTTTGTGTCGTACCCTTGGTTCCAATAACCTTTCACTTCATCAATTACTTTGACTTGATGTCGTCGCCGATCGATTACATCATCATGAACTCTCGCGACAAAGGTGTCGTGATCGTCAACATTCTGAGCTCATCCAGGATATCAATTGAATTCATGATGAGAAATACCATCCTTGCCCTCGATGAATTGTATTATCATCGACCACTTTATTGCCTTCCCACCAACAAAAGCTTGTTCATGTTTGGTGTTATACCTTGAGTTCCTTGCTACCCATGCATTTGTTCTTCTTTACCTTGGAGTGTTACCATCTTTTATGACAAGAATGTCGAGAGGATTACTCCACCTCTTAAGAAATTCTTGGTATTGAGTTGCTTCTCACCATCACCATTCTTTCTTGGTCCCCGTGTTGCTTCCAACCGGTGTACCAACAACTGCACGGTGCTGTTTGAATTCTGCCCTTCTAGCAAGCCTCTTACTTTGATGTGGAATTCTTAGACTATCGATTATTGAATCACCATTCTGACATTGGTCGTACAACCCAACCCATCGGGCGCACCCTTCAACCAATGTTTACCTGTGTATGTTTCCTCGAGCATACTTCCTTATATCATTTGATCTGACAAATGTTATCTCCTGGTTCACTTAATTGTGGAAACCCATCTTTTGGAATCTCGATGAATTACCGTTGAGTTCATCAGACACCTCCTTGTCCTCTCCTTGGGTTAATGATGGACTCTTGTTAACGGAAATCACTTCATAGTTCCTTTCCACCGAGAATCTTACATTGTCATCTCGTCAATTTGCGTTGCACCTTTTCTTCTCAGGTATCCTAAGTCTGAGGTATCCTGACACCAATCGGATCTGAATCTCGGTCAGATATGATGGTTGGGACAACTTTCCATGAATTATGATGTTGATCCTTTGATGACCCGGTAGCATGATGTCATGCCTAGCACTCCCCCCCCCCCGGCTGGAGGACCTATCATTATATATTCCTTTTCAGCAGGGTTATTCATCCATCCATGAGGGAATTGTAATACTGATTCTACAAGTTATTCTTGATGGATCCTTCGTGATTCCAAAGTCTGATCTTCACCTGAAGGCCATGTCAATGCTATCTCGAAGCATGTCTGTGATACTTTGATTTTCAACAAGAACATTCGAAGCCCAATGCTAAAGGTTTCTTGCTCAATTATCCGAACACCGTTGTATGGGTAATGTCATGAAATTTCTCTCCCCTTACCTAAAGGGTTTTCTACATTATATCCTGTAATGGATATCATGCTCTACTTATTCTTGGGAAGGATATACCCCCTGAAATATGTGTTTAAACACATTTTTTTTCCTTTCCATTGTTCTGTTTAACCTAATGATCACATTTTCCTTTCCATGGGTCTGTTTGACCCTTCTTGTGACCTATATAATCTAAGCAGTGATAATCCCCTGCTTAGTTAAGCACCTCGTTGTACCACTCTGTAAGTAAGACCCTATTACTATTGTTGTTGACATTCCGGTAACCACCGGTGGACGAGAACCTTGCCTATTGGTCCGCCTCATTCAACGAGCGGGAAAATGGTTCTCTTAGTCCCTCGCCCTTGGTTACTGTTGACCCTCAGAGTCTCCTCTGACAGGCCTTGCTTACATGATCGTGCAAGATGTCACCCACCTTTCTACTTTTAACCACATGGTGGGCCCATAACCCACAGTTCCACAGGATCGAAAACCTGACTCTCCTGTACACCCCTGTTGCCTAAGTTATTCCTCACGCTTGACTCGTATGTAATTCACGGGCCACCGCCATAGTGATCTAATTCTGGTATCAGACGAGATACTTACTCTCGCTACTCCGAGCCCCCTTCTCACCCGCTTGGAGCCTATTATGGTACCTTTGTGCCTTACTCTCGAGGTATTTCATATGCTCAACTCGAGGGATAATTTTATACTAATTCATGGGTTAACCCCAGATTGTTTCCCTTAAAAGCATTATATCGTAGTGAGCTGCCCCTTACCTTTCGTAAGTACGATAGAGTTCCCGAAGAAATGATGACCAGTTTATCGTGGTGCATCGGAATAAAGGATTGAAGACATCAACGAAAGGGATTAACTTCTTCGAGAAGATCCGTTAGATTATCTTAACGGACCTTTTCCCTTGCTCCCCTCTTAAATCTCGGACGAGATTTCTTGTAGTGGAGGAGAATTGTGACCTTGGGGTAATTACGCTACAAGAATCCCGCTAATGATGCCACGTCACCTCGATTCTCGTGGATAAACTCGCGTTAGTTCGAACCTAGTTCAATTCCAAATTCAAAATTGAGCAAAGGATAAAAGTTTTCAAATATTGAGATTTAAATGTTCGGAGGAACCAGAAAATACATAGGTAATTATGGTGGAGAAATCAACTCCTTACCAAATGTTTAAATGCACTAACCTAATTAAATCATTAGCTAAAACCATTAATTAAATGTCTTTTATGTTTTGAAAATTACTAAACTAAATTATTTGGGTTGAAACCTTTTGTGGTTGTGGCATAAGTTGTAACATCAATTTAGGTGCCACTTTGATATTTTACAAAACTAAGGTAAATTGGAAATTAGAGAAAGCAAGTAAAAGAAAAGAAAAGGAAAAGGCAAAAACAAAAAAGGAGAGAAAGCCCCCCATCTGGCCTCGGCCCACCTAGCCTCTGGCTAGCCAGGCCCAGCCCAGCACGCCCCCCCTCCTCCATATCCCCATCGGGAAACCCTAATCCCCACCCCGATCCCCATTCCCCCCCACGCCGCCAAGACGCCTCCCCTTCCCGTCGGGTCAGGCGGAGGACCCGCCCCACGCCACGCGCCCCGCCCCCGTGCCTCCGCCATCCCCTCGCCGCCCCACTCCCCACCCCTCCCCCACGTTTTCTTTCTCCCCACGATCCAATCGAGATCGGGCGGCCTTCGGCGCCCGCTGCCGACCCTCGCCTCATGCGCCTCACCGCGCTTCGCCCCAGTGGCGCCCGGCCCCTCATCGCTTCATGACGTCGCTGAGCCTCGCCGCCCGCCTCCTCATCTCCTCCCGTACTCCCTCTCCTCCACGCCGCCTCCTTTCGCGCCACAGGGCCTTCTTGCGCCCACAGCGCGCTTCGCCCGTCTGCCCTTTGCCTCGCCCGACTGGCGCTCCTGGCCTCGCTCACCCGTCTCGCCGCTTTGGCCTCGCCCGCTGGGCGCTCCTCGCCTCGCCCGCTTCCCCCTGGTTGGCGCCTTGCCCGCCCGCAGCCTTGTCCGTGGCGCGCGCCTCCGCCGCTTCCGGCCTTGGCCGCCGGCGCCCGTGCCTTTGCACGCGGCCGCTCGCCCCGTTTCCCCCCGCACGCCGCCCTACGCGGCTGCCATCGGCCGAGGCCATGGCCTCGACGACCCTGCTGGGCGAGCGCCCGTGCCCCCGCCCGATAACCCGAACCCGCTAGGCCTCCTGGGGCCATTGACATGTGGGGCCTAACCCTGGAACAAAAACAAAAAGACAAAGAAAAATAAATAATTAAAATAATAACTAAAATGTTAATTAATTAATTAATTAATTAGAGAATTAATTAACTTAATTAAACCTGATTAATTAAACTTAATCACTAATTAAACCTAATTAACTAATGTTAATTAACTTTGATTAGGTTAATTAGATAATGAGAGAATGACATGCGGACTCACTGTCGGGGTTGACTCAGTCAACCCTGTTGATCTTGACGTCGGCATGACATCATCTTGACGTCATAAATACATTTTCAAATTAATTAAATAATTAATTAAATTCCGAAATTAATAAAATCTTTTAAAATCATATCTTTTAATCCGTAACCGGATTAAAATATTTTCAACATGAAAGTTGCTCGTAGCGACGAGACGAATCCGGATCGCAGTCCTTTCGTCCGCCACACAACCCTAACCTATCGAACCTGCAAACTTTCCTCTCCGGTTCATCTCGTTCGACAGACGTCCGGAACCGGAAAACTTTCCTGATGTTTCTTCGCCAAGATCGTCTAGTGCTACGTTAGAACACGTCTAGCTCATCTCATTGTCCCGATATGCACTTGCTCGCTATGTATTTACTGTTTCTTCCCCTCTTCTCTCCGGTAGACCCCGAGACCGATCTTGATGTCCTCGTGATCGACTACGTCACCGACGACCCCTCTCTCTTGCCGAGCAACCAGGCAAGCCCCCCGTTGATCACGGATATCGCCTACTCTTCTCTATCTGCTTGCATTAGAGTAGTGTAGCATGTTATCGTTTTGATTACTCCTATCTTTGCATAGCTTTGTCATTGTAACCATTTGTTACCTTACGCAATCCTATATGCTTAGTATAGGATGCTAGTACATTCATCTGTGGCCCTTCATACTTGTCCGTCTGCTATGCTATACTATCGGGCCGTGATCACTCGGGACGTGATCACGGGTATATACTATATACTTTACACTATTACATTACCTGTGGTACTGTTCGGAGATGGGGGCTGAAAGGACGGGTGGCTCCATCCCGGTAGAGGTGGGCCTGGGTTCCCGACGGCCCCCGACCGATACTTTGTGGCGGAGCGGCAGGGCAGGTTGAGACCGCCTAGGAGAGAGGTGGGCTGGCCCTGTTCGGCGCTCGCGGATACTTAACACGCTTAACGAGGTCCCGGTATTTGTTACGAGTTGGCTCTGAGCTTATACGCACTAACCATCTACGCTGGAGTAGTTATGGGTATCCCGCGTCGTGGTATCACCAAGCACTTCAGACGTCGGCGACGGAGCGGCGCGCGCGGATTGGACTGGAACGCTCGCTAGGCTAGGTGCGCTTCCGGCCGCCCTCATAACGTCTTGGTGTGCTCGAGGCGATGGGCCCGCACCCTGCTTTAGGATTAGACCGCGTGCTGGCCTCTCTGTTGTGCCTAGGTGGGGCTGCGGCGTGTTGATCTTCTGCGGCGGCATGACCCCGAAAGTGTGTCCGCCAAATGGGATCAAGCGTCTTTGGGTAAGATGGTGCACCCTGCAGGGAAGTTAATCTATTCGGATAGCCGTGATCTTCGTAACAGGACGACTTGGAGTTGTACCTTGAGCTTATGACAACTAGAACCGGATACTTGATAAAACACACCCTTCCAAGTGCGGATACAACCGGTGGTTGCTCTCGCTCGAGGTTATGAGCAGGGGATTGCGGGTAGGATTATTGCTATATGTTGTTACTTGGAGGACTTCCGTTGTCCTCTTCATGCATCTGCAAGACCGGTGTCCGAGCGTGAACTTCGTTAAGACTAGCTATCCCCTCTTATTCGGCATTCTGCAGTTCAGTCCACTGATATGGCCTTTACACATATATCCATGCATATGTAGTGTAGCTCCTTGCTTGCGAGTACTTTGGATGAGTACTCACGGTTGCATTGTTTCCCCCTTTCCCCCCTACCGATACCCGATTGCTGCAACAGACGATGGAGCCGGGGCGGACGCCACCGCCTTTGGCGACTACTACTCCGGAGGTGCCTACTACTACGTGCAGCCCACGGCGACGACACGGGAGTAACCTAGGAGGATCCCGAGCGGAGGCCTGCTCCTCTTCGATCTGTATCCTGGTTTGTGCTAGCCATCTTATGGCACCTTGTTTAACTTATATCGTACTCGAGATATTGTTGCTTCCGCTGACTCGTCTATGATCGAGCACTTGTATTCGAGCCCTCGAGGCCCCTGGCTTGTATTATGATGCTTGTATGACTTATTTTATTTGTAGAGTTGTGTTGTGATATCTTCTCGTGAGTCCTGGATCTTGATCGTACACATTTGCGTGCATGATTAGTGTACGATTGAATCGAGGGCGTCACAAGTTGGTATCGAGCCGATCGCTGTAGAGGAATCCCCTTCCAACTCCTTGGCCGAAGTCGAGTCTAGACTTTACAAAACTTTTACTAACATGGCTGTGCGGCCCACGGGCCCACGTCGCCATTGGGTGGTATTAGGATCTTTTACTCCTCGATCTTTACTCTGGGATTCTGAACTCTCTTCTATTCGGGTTAAATGAATTTGCTAAAACAAAACTAACTTTAGGTTCTCGCAAGTACTTTCTCCCGGAGAGCCCCTCACTTCAGATGATCGTCTGCTAATCAGAAGATTCCGGAGATACTCTCTGATGATCTCTCGAGACTTTGTGCCCATCACTTTTGCTATTCCTGGCCACCGATAAATCCGTATGGATAACTACTTACACCTGCCATTCATACGATCACCCCCCAGTGATCTTGTTATTACAAGATACCCGAAGTTTTCTCCATTGATCCGAGAATACTTTGTGCCTACCTAGCAGCGCTTTTGCCACATGAATACCCCTCAAATAAACCCTCGCACTTGTCGAGTATCCGCTCAACCCCAGTTGTTCATGTGTTTCACAAAAGTCTTCAAAATACTATTCGATCTTCCGAGAATCCTCTGGAGCCTTTGGCTCTTGAAATTCTTGCTTGCTTGCATTATGGTTAATCCCATAAGTCTCGTAGTCATATTGACATCCCTTGTCATTATCATTTTGAGTCTGTTGACTCAATATGTTTCTGAATACCATAATCATCATTGATTCTTATAAATTACCTTTCCGGCTGAGCTGCCATTCTTTTAATCGGAATTGGTTCTCGACCAATCCAATTGCCGTTGATTGTACCCTAAGGCTATTCAACTTATCCACCCCTAAATCAGAGCATTGCTTCGATCCCTTGATTTGGAAATCATAATTCCTTTGCATTTGACAATTGAGTTAGTCATTGTTTCTATAATCTGATCTCCTTGCATTCTTCTTCCTCTAGTTAAGCTCGATGCTCACGCTGGACCCTTGTGGGCCATCAGGTCCATTGTTGGATTTTATCCGTCAGCATCCTTCATATTCAATAACTTTGTGAGGCCATCCAGCAGCAACACAACGGCGTGGTGGTGGTAGAGGAGCGTGGCAATCCCGCAGGGCTTCGCCAAGCACCAAGGGAGAGGAGGAGGAGGAGAGGCAGGGCTGCACCAAGAGGAGAAGTTCTCATGTGTATGGCAGCCCCAAACCTCAACTATATATAGGGGGGGAAGGGGCTGCGCCCCCTTTAGGGTTTTCCCACCCCAAGGGGTGCGGCCAGCCCTAGATCCCATCTAGGGGGGCGGCCAAGGGGGGGAGGAGTGCCTCCCAAGTCAAGTGGAGGCCCTCCCTTTAGGGTTTTCCTTCCCATGCGCATGGGCCTTGGGGGCTGGTGCCCTGGCCCATTAAGGCTAGGGCGCCCCCTACAGCCCATGCTACTGTATTGGACGTGGTGGAACTATTTCGGACCTCCGGACCCCTCCGAATCCTCCGGAACCTTCCGAAGCTTCCTGTACAATCTTGAAAAACCCAACTTTTCCTAACCCGAACAACAACTTTCCATATATAAATCTTTACCTCCGGACCATTCCGAACTCATCGTGACGTCCGGGATCTCATCCGGGACTCGAACAACATTCGGTAACCACATACAAACTTCCTTTATAACCCTAGCGTCATCGAACCTTATGTGTAGACCCTACGGGTTCGGGAACCATCTTGATATGACCGAGACGTTCTGCGGTCAATAACCAATAGCGGATCTGGATACCCATATTGGCTCCCACATGTTCCACGATGATCTCATCGGATGAACCACGATGTCAAGGACTCAATTGATCCCGTATACAATTCCCTTTGTCTAACGGTATTGTACTTGCCCGAGATTCGATCGTCGGTATCCTCGATACCTTGTTCAATCTCGCTACGGCAAGTCTCTTTACTCGTTCAGAACACATCATCCCGTGATCAACCCCTTGGTCACATTGTGCACATTATGATGATGTCTTACCGAGTGGGCCCAGAGATACCTCTCCGCTTACACGGAGTGACAAATCCCAGTCTTGATTCGTACCAACCCAATGACACTTTCGGAGATACCGTAGTGCACCTTTATAGCCACCCGATTACGTTATGACGTTTGGTACACCCAAAGCATTCCTACGGTATCCGGAGTTGCACAATC
The DNA here is from genome assembly GCA_021605205.1 of Aegilops longissima. NCBI lineage: Eukaryota > Viridiplantae > Streptophyta > Magnoliopsida > Poales > Poaceae > Aegilops > Aegilops longissima. The sequence continues at coordinate 343,479,217 of CM038682.1, forward strand.
TCATGGTCTAAGGAAAAGATACTTGACATTTGAAAAGCTTTAGCATACGAACTACGATCTTTGTGCTAGGCTTAGGATTGGGTCTTGTCCATCACATCATTCTCCTAGTGATGTGATCCCATTATCAACGACATCCAATGTCCATGGTCAGGAAACCGTAACCATCTGTTGATTAACGAGCTAGTCAACTAGAGGCTTACTAGGGACATGGTGTTGTCTATGTACCCACACATGTATCTGAGTTTCCTATCAATACAATTATAGCATGGATAATAAACTATTATCATGAACAGGGAAATATAATAATAACTAATTTATTATTGCCTCTAGGGCATATTTCCAACAGTACTTTGCTCCATCTGATTCTGAGTGCATCTTCCGCTGTTTTGAGCTTCCGCTTCTACTTTTTCAGGCTACGTGCAGTGGCGACAAGCCTTTTGTGGAGGTTCTTCTGCTCCAGCAACTTGTCCGGCGTGAGATTGTCCGGACTGTTATCTTCGCCGGGGACGGGTTGTTTATCCAGGTTGTCCTGTTCGGACGGTTGCTCGATAGCATGTTCATCGTCCACCGGTTCGCCCTGCTCTATGGCTGGGTCTGTATGGTTGTTGTCTTTGTCGGGGCGGGACTTTGAGCGGCGCTTACGTCGCCGTCTTGACTGCTTTTTGAGGGAATGATCCTTCGTAGCATCCCGTTGTTCCTCGTCGTCGCTTCCTTTATGTGTGTCCACCATGTATACATCGTGAGATGAGGTGGTTCTCCAGTGCCCTACAGGTGCCGGTTCATGTTCCTCTCCTACATCGTCGTCCATACCGTCGATGTCTTCGGAGTCGAAGTCGAGCATGCCGGTTAAATCATCGACAGTGGCTACGAAGTGGGTGGTGGGTGGGCGTTGAATTTCTTCGTCGCCCGCGTCCCAACCTTGCTGACCATAGTCCGGCCAAGGCTCTCCTGATAAAGAGAGAGACTTTAGTGAATTCAGGATGTCGCCAAAGGGCGAGTGCCGAAAGATGTCCGCGGCGGTGAACTCCATGATCGGCGCCCAATCGGATACGATTGGCAGGGGCGCGGAAGGTTCGGAGTCCGGAGAGGAGTCCGACACCTTGGAGTCACGAGCTTCGCAAAGGACAGGGTAGGTGTACGGCTCAACCGCCGTAGAGATCGCAGCCCCTGAGGCGGTGTCCGGCCACCCGTCCTCAATCGGCGCAGTCGGCTCCGAGCTAAGGGTCGGAACAGACACTGGTGCGGCCTCCAGGACACTGTTCGGCGGCAAAGCTAGATCATGCCCCTCGTGACAGTGTGGCGCGCTTGGCTGTGGCTCGAACCCGTCGAAGAACAAGTCTCCGCGGACGTCAGCCGTGTAGTTCAAACTTCCAAATCTGACCTGATGGCCAGGGGCGTAGCTTTCAATCTGCTCCAGATGGCCGAGCGAATTGGCCCGCAGTGCAAAGCCGCCGAAGATCTGTCCGGGGAGAAAGGTCTCACCCTGGACCGCATCGTTGTTGACGATCGGAAGAGCCTTCGGGCCTAAGGATGACGACACAGAGGAACTCTCAATGAAAGCACCAATGTCGGTGTCAAAACCGGCGGATCTCGGGTAGGGGGTCCCGAACTGTGCGTCTAGGCCGATGGTAACAGGAGACAAGGGACACGATGTTTTTACCCAGGTTCGGGCCCTCTCGATGGAGGTAAAACCCTACTCCTGCTTGATTAATATTGATGATATGGGTAGTACAAGAGTAGATCTACCACGAGATCAGAGAGGCTAAACCCTAGAAGCTAGCCTATGGTATGGTTGTTGTTCGTCCTATAGACTAAAACCCTCCGGTTTATATAGGCACCGAAGAGGGTTAGGGTTACACAGAGTCGGTTACAATGGTAGGAAATCTACATATCCGTATCGCCAAGTTTGCCTTCTACGCCAAGGAAAGTCTCATCCGGACACGGGACGAAGTCTTCAATCGTGTATCTTCATAGTCCAGGAGTCCGGCCAAAGGTTATAGTCCGGCCATCCGGACACCCCCTAATCCAGGACTCCCTCACCCGCTGTGTGGCGGCCGCCCTCATCGCTCGCCGCGGCCTCCTCCCTGCCACCGCCGCCGTGCTCTTGAGTGGCGGCACAACATCCACCACCACCTCCACTATCCAAACCCGAGCTCCACCATGGCTGCCCCCCTCGCAGGCATCTCCAAGACCTGACCTTTGGCGGGACGACGAATCAAGAGGAGGAGCCGGTCTTGCGGCGGGAGAGGCTGCAAACTGGGACGGGCGTGGCGGCGGCGCCATAGCTGCGGCGACGGGACGGGGCTGCAGCCGATCCACTCGGGCTTGCCGCGCCCCTGCTTTCACGCCGGCGGACCTCCCGCTGGAGGCCGAGATGACGGGACGGGGCTGCAGCCGATCCACTCGATTCCTCCGCTTCTCACGGTCGACTGTCGGCAGGGAAGGCGAAAGATGAGCGAATACGTATCGAGGCAAAGGGAAATACGGGAGCTTCGTGGGTTTTTTTTTGGCCAGAAAAAGACACGTGGGAAAGGAAATAGCGCTAGCCGTCTGATAAAACAATTAGCGAAGGGGAGCACGGGACGGGAGCAGGCAAGCCCCGTCTTCGAAGAAGCGCTTGTTTACTAGCGGTTCCTTAAGTTACTCCATGAGATTTTAGAGTACCACGATTTTGAAAAATCGACGCTGCCAAACTAGGCCCAAGTGTGATCCATAAACATCAATCAATTTTTAGTGAAGATTTTTTTACAATTTCAACGCACCGCACCACGTTGCGAACAGTGGCGAATTATTGATCACAACACACAGTCACATGCTCGAATTGATGGCCTCCCATCAACACGGCGCACTCAGATCAGCGTCAAGCATCAAGCATCGCTGCCAGCGGATACGAAATCGCGAACCAGCGCGAACATCTCCTCGGCCTTCTCTGGCACGAAGAGCTCCGCAGCGTGGATCCCGGAGCCGTCCGTCTTGGCGACGACCTCCACGCCACTGTCCCGCAGCCACGTGGCGAACCCTCTCTGCCTGTCGATCAGCGGGTCGCCGTCGCTCCCGGACACCAGGCACCGCGGCAGGCCGACCACGGCTTCCTGTGCCACCGCCTTTTCCGGATTGCTGAACTCGTGGTCGCGGTCCGCGCCCAGCGGCAGTGCGAGGCTCCAGAGCTTGTCGTTGGCCTCCAGCGGCACCATGAAGTCGTCCTCCGACCTCTCTTCGGACGGCGTCCGCTCGACGCCACCGAGATATGGCTGGTGCAGCAGGAGCCCGCGCACCATGGCGGGGCTCAGATCGATTCCCTTGGTCCGGACGCCGGCGTTGAACGCCATGTTCCCGCCGGAGCTGCTGCCCATGACGAAGCACCGGGTGAGGTCGCCGTGCGCGGCGATACAGGGGTCCTGGGGCGCCACGTCACGGAGCCACATCACGGCCGCGACGGCGTCGTCATAGGCGGCGGGCAGGCGGTGCTCAGGTGCGAGGCGGTAGTCGAGGGAGGCGACGATGGCCGGTACGGCCGCCGCCATGGCCTCGCAGGAGGCGTGGTAGAAGGCGGTGTCCGCGTTGAAGACAACGAAGCCGCCGCCGTGGAAGTAGAGGATGACGGGGAGCTTCGTCGACGACGGGACGGGGTTGGGGAGGTATAGCCGGATGTATGTGCCAAGAGAGGTGTCGAGGGGCACGTCCCTGCTGAAGACGGCCGCCCCGCTGCCGGCGTCGGAAGCCGGGATGGTGGGGACGACGGGCCGCGTGACGGCACCGTCCGGGTGGACGGCGATCTGCATGAAGAGGTTGTCCGACTTGGACGGCGGCGGCCGCGCAGCCGCATCAACGTCCAAAGACATGAGATCGCCCATGGGTTCCTCGCGGCTTTGCTTTATCTCTTGCACACTCGGTGCGGCTACAGCTTTGGCGACTGGGATGGTGGACATGCGACGGGTAGTGAGTACTAGGCGCGGCGCACACGGTTTTTATGCTGCCCGCTGCGCAACCGTGCACGGATCAACCATCATTGCATCAGTGATCTTTTAATCTCTGAAGCGGTTGGTAGCATGATACGGTTTATTTTTGTCCGTTTTTTCTTTGTCCCACCTCCCATCACCCTCTCCCACTGGTTTTTCTTCCTCCTATTAGAAAACCAAATCCCATTAAGGAAGACCTTGTTTCGTGCTTTCTTTGATAGGTGTTGATTCAACTCAATCACGTAAACAATCTCTACTCCTAATGAAGCAGTTGGCAGTCTCGCTTCCAGTTTTTTTTGTCCCACCTTTGATGGTTTTTTTGGCACCTCTTCCCATCTTCGTTGGTTTTTTTCGTAAATTTTTTTCATCCCCTCCCCCACTTCATCTGTTTATTTTTGCGTCACCCTCTCACACAACGAAAGAAATCTGAACAAATTAGAACTTTCCATACTGGCGCAAGTTATTTAGTAATGTAGAATCAATCACGAACAATCTCTAAAGGTCAAATCTAAATTAATTAACCTTACCTTAAATCACTCAATCACATTAATTAGAAAACAAATAATTGATTTTCAGAAAAATCGCTCAATCACATTAACCTTACGTTAACTTCAGGATGGTGATCAATCTCATCGAGGGAGCAGTAAATAAACTCCCTTTCTTATGACATGTATATGATCTTTCCTTCCCTTTCCGTTGTCGAGCGTTCTTGATTCTCGAGGCCAATGCTTGGGCTGCGTCACTGGGTCGCGACGGTGCTGGAGGACGAGGACGGCGAGGCCGGGTGCCGCGGCACCACGTTGGCCGTGGCCGGTGAAGGGGGCGAAGAAGGGCGGCTTCCCTGGCCCTGGTCGTGGCCGTGGCCCTGGGAGTTGGTGCGGTGGAAGCGGCACTTGAAGGACTCGGCGTGGGTGGTTGGCGTGCAGATGCACTTGGAAGCGGGCCCGTGGCCCGCGCCGGACGGCGCCGACGCCGACCCGGGCCACCTCCTCCGCGTATTCTTGGAGTTGTGACTGGCCGATTTACATGAAATTAATTTTCTCAATTGTGTGTGTGTGTGTGAAATAGATGAATTATGGTCCCGTATCCAATAAGATGGATATGTGTGTGTATTAGAGAGAAAGAGGGAGAGGGGGAGAGAGTGTGAGGAAGAGGGAGGGAGAGAGTGTGTGTGTGTGAGGATTTGATGATAAAAAAGGTCGTCAATGTCACTTGATATGTATGAGAATATTAATATTGAACTCTTAAAATTAATGTGGCCCCGTTGCAACGCACAGGCGTTCTTCTAGTAAATAATTAAGAATTCAGAAATTGCATCATGTATGTGAGATCACCTCCTAAATGAAAGATATAAGATTTTTCTTGATAACCTTCCATAATAAAATGAGATATTTCTTCATAACAAATCGATAATCCCACGCGCTATGTCATTTATTATTATCATTATCTCTACTATTAATTACAATCACAAGTTTCATATGGGCCCACGCATCCGTGCGCCCCTGCGAAGGGACGTCGTGCACGACACCATGAAAGATGTCGTGGTCGGGCCTAACGCTGGCGTGATGCTTGAGAATGTCAGGGCGTGGATAACGGCATAGGGTCATTAATGCAATCAATTGGGTCCATTTGAATACGTTTTTTTAATTAATTAGCTACATAGTTAAATACGTATGCAATCAATTAGGTCCATTTAAATACTTTTTTTCATCGAATCATTTTGGAAATCGAGTCATTAATGCACTTATTAGCCTGGTATGGTTTATTTTCGTCCAATTTTTCTTCGTCCCGCCACCCCCTCTCACTGGTTTTTCTCCCTTCCGTTAAAAAACCAAATCCAATTAAGGGAGATCTTGTTTGGTGCTTCCATTGGTAGGTGATGATTCAATTCAATCACGTAAACAATAAGTAATTAAGAATTTAGAAATTGCACTATATATGTGAGATCACTTTCCTAAAAGCCAGACATAAGATTTTTCTCGATAACCTTTCATAATGAAATAAGATATTCCTTCATAACAAATCGCTAATCCCGCATGCTATGTCATTTATTATTAGCATTATCTCTACTATTAATTGACAATCACAAGTTTCCTACGGACGTACGCATCCGAGTGCCCCTACGGAGGGACTCATGCACGACACCATGAAAGATGTCATGGCCAGGCATAACGTTGCCGCGATGCTCAAGGATGCATGGGCATGGATCACGGTGTCAAGGACGACCGTGGTGTGAGCGGGTCGTCAGACAGCCACATGGACGCGGTCATATATATTTCTTGTCACTCAAACAAAGAGGTAGGAAGGATATACTCTCAAATCAAGTGTGTCCATTTAAGTGCCAAGAAATTCGTTAAGAGAATGTGTCCTACATTACCCGGTAGTCGTCATCATAGTCGTTTGTAGCAGCCATTCATGCAAAAAAAAAATCGAGCGCTGGATCAATATGGAAATCAAACCATTGATGCAATTAATTAGCTAGACAGTTAATTATGTATACAATTAATTAGATCCATTTAAATATGATTTTTTTTTGCACCGAATCAATTTAGAAATATAGTCATTAATGCTATTAATTAATTTGTTAGACAATTATTTATGCCTACAGATAATTAGAAGTAGTAGAGATTTTTCCCAATTAGTCAGATAGTTAATTGATTTGGTTGGCAGTTAATTAGGCACGCAGAGAATTATGTAGGTCATTAATTATTTGTGTACTTAATTAAGCAAGCAATTAATCATGGTGAATCATTTTAAAAGTCATGTGGGCAAGGACGATCAACGGGCTCTCAGCTAGATGGCCAAGCACCAAGCACCGCTTGACAACATGGACACCACCAATATGGACAACAGCCACCATGCGCACGCGACATGGGCGACCTAGCGTTCAGCAAGATGGATGAATACTATGCTCCGCAGGATGTCCAAAGGATGATGGTTGCCGAAATGTTCACGGGTGAGGCAACACGACACAACACTGGCCAAGTGGTTCATGCTATAATAAAAAGAAAGAGTGTTCTAAGAACAAGAAGGAAAAAAACTAAAGCTAGCAAATGGTCCATGGTGTTGGATAAAGAAAGAGTGTTCCAAATAATAAGAGAGAGAAAAAAGAGTATTCTAGAAAATAAGTAGGAGCGAGAACTAAAGCTGGCGAGGAATGAGAAAAGAAGAAGATGAGGTGAAGATGACGAATACACTAACGTTGACGTGGTGTTGGTTGGCGCCAATGAAATGGGTTGGTGAAGAGGTGAGGAGTAGAAGGTGTAGGGAAAGACGAGGAAGAGAAGAACGACAATTATCCCTTCTAGAATATGTGGGATGGAGGTGGAGCTTATTGGCGACTAGGAATATGTTCACGTTGCCACTCTCCTTCAGTGTCAATTTGCATTTGTAAAGTTGAATGGACCTTTGAGAATGATCTCTGTAGTCATTTGTTGCTTTGTGTCAATAGTATGTTGTTAGTTTAACCCACTCTATTATGTTGTAAACATGAAAAATTTTATCCTTATTGCAATGCACGGCGAAGATGAGGTGGACGTCATCTAATTCTAAAGGAGGTGGCTCTAGCGAGAATGTCGCACTACACCAGAAAACCGATCGGGAATTGGAGGTTCCGACAGAAAAATGAAATGTGCTTCGTTGAATGAGGTTTTTTGTAATGAACCTGGATGTTATAGATAACTAGAAGAACGCCCGTGCGTTGTAACAAGGTCACATTAACTTTAAGAGTGCAATATTAATATTCTCATACATATCAAGTGACATTGACGACCTTTTTTTACCATCAAATCCTCATACACACACTCTCTCCCTCCCTCTTTCTCACTCTCTCTCCTCCTCTCCCTCTCTCTCTCTAACACACACACATTCATCTTATTGGGTACGGGACCATAATCCATCTATTTCACACACACACACGCTAGTGCATAACAATATGGATTATGTGTATTATATTTGCCACTACAATTAAGGGAATTAATTTCATGTAAATCGGACAGCCACAACTCCAAGAATACGCGGAGGAGGTGGCACGGGTCGGCTTCGGCGCCATCCAGCGCGGGCCACGGGCCCGCTTCCAAGTGCGTCTGCGCGCCGGCCACCCACGCCGGGTCCTTCAAGTGCCGCTTCCACCGCACCAACTCCCAGGGCCACGGTCACGGCCATGGCCAGGGAACCCGCCCTTCTTCGCCCCCTTCACCGGCCGCGACCAACGCGGTGCCGCGGTACCCGGCCTCGCCGTCCTCGTCCTCCGGCACCTTCGCGATCCAGTGACACAGCCCAAGCATCGGCCTGGAGAATCAAGAACGCTCGACAACGAAGAGGGAAGGTAAGATCATATACATGTCATAAAAAAGGGAGTTTATTTACTGCTCCCTCGATGTATTGTTTCCCAAATATTGATTACCATCCGTGAGTTAAGGTAAGGTTAATGTGATTGAGCGATTTTTTTGAAAATCAATTATTTGTTTTCTAATTAATGTGATTGAGTGATTTAAGATAAGGTTAATTAATTTAGATTTGATCTTTAGAGATTGTTCGTGATTGATTCTACATTACTAAATAACTTGCGCCAGTATGGAAAGTTCTGATCTGTTCAGATTTCTTTTGTTATGTGAGTGGGTGACGCGAAAATAAACCGATAAAGTGGGGGGAGGGGATGAAAAAAATCTACGAAAAAAATCAGCGAATGTGGGAGGAGGTATCAAAAAACTATGAAAAATGGGACGAAAAAAACCTGAAAGCGAGACTACCAACTGCTTTATTAAGAGTAGAGATATTGCCGATAGAGCATAATAACGCACGGGTGTTCTACTGCTGTGCAATGGAGCCCGAGTATACGTACGATACCCCACCCCGGTTTTCCTGTTGCTAGTGTGTAGTAATTCTTTTCCTGTTGCTAGTGTGTTTTACTACATGGAGGCGCTTAAAGTCTCAAAGCGTCTGCACTAATTGCTCTGCAGGTCTAATAAACTCGCCCTTTGCTCCATGCTTTCTGAAAAGCGCGCGAAGGTGGCAAAGCTTTCGACAGGGAGAAACGCAGTGCGAGATCAACGTCCCACCCCGGTTTTCCTGTTGCTAGTGTGTAGTAATTCTTTTCCTGTTGCTAGTGTGTTGTACTACATGGAGGCGCTTAAAGTCTCAAAGCGTCTGCACTAATTGCTCTGCAGGTCTAATAAACTCGCCCTTTGCTCCATGCTTTCTGAAAAGCGCGCGAAGGTGGCAAAGCTTTCGACAGGGAGAAACGCAGTGCGAGATCAACGTCACACCGCTTCAATATCCTTGCTCAGCTTTCTCCGCCTGACGCAACGAGTGTATCGATGTATCCACCGCTGGCCGCCAGCAGATAGGCCCGGCGCGATTTGATTGCCTTGAGACTGTACGAGCGACAAGGACCCGGTACTGTGCACGCAGTAGCCGCCTAGCAAATATGTTAGTTATGTATGTAGATTAGAGGCTAACAAAGATGCAATCAGCATAGGGGATGTCAAGGCCAATATCGGAAGCAATCTCAACCCATGAGTGTCACCGGGAATCATGCCTTATTTTTAAATAGATTAGAAGATTGATTATTACATGTTTAATTGGATTTTGTTAGCTTTTTTGTCCTGTGCGTAGGCCGCACTAGTTGACTTGCTCTGCGGATGCCTTTTTTTCGTTTGAGCAGCTAATCATTTTTCTTAGTAAAAATAATTACTACCTTCGGCTGGGTTTATTAGTGGTTGTTTTGGCTTTGACACCCCCCTTCTTTCCATCTCGCCATCCGTTGGCCTGAATGTGAATGGAGAAGGAAGGGATAGGCAGGGCTTGCCAAAAAAATCGTTACCAACCAAATAGTTTCCCATGAACTCACTCGACGGCCAAAAGAAATTGGCTGGGCAGGTTGGAGGATCGATCCAAACAGGACCTTAGTTCATTTGTATTTCGACGTCGATAACTGCCACACATGTGGCAGGAAAGGAGACGCACCACACGTCTTTAATGCAAATAAATTGCTATGTCATCGCATGCATGCATGCGAGAATCTTTTCGGATTTACAATTTTTAAAATGTTTTATCTCTTAAATGAAAAATCCGATTGAAGATCCGTTTTCACCATTAAATCCCTCGCGACGAGATCTTTAAAACTAGATCTCATATCGATATATTTCGGCGAATTTTTTTTGGGTTAAAAGTTGCCATGTCTATTGCACATGAATTGCCATGATATTTACACTGAAGTTGCCATGATATGTTTCAACTATTTTCTTTTACATTTAAAAGTAATTTTAACATATTATAAAACGGAGAATTAAGAAACTAGACTTGCCATGCATCATAAACTAAAATTGCCATGATACATGCACTTAAAATTGCCATGGTTCAATAAAAGAAATATTTTCATGGTCAAAGTACTGGAATTGCCATCATCAAAAAATTAAAATTGCCATGATCTACAAACTAAAATTGCCACATGGCAACTTTAGTTTAAGCACTATGACAACTATAGTGTAAACATCATGGCAACTTCTGGGCAAAAAAGAATTTCGTCGAAACATATCAACATGGGGTCTAGTTTTGAAGATCTCGTCGAGACGGATTTAATGGTGAAAACGGATTTTTAGTTCGCTTTTTTATTTAGGAGATAAAACATTTTTAAGCCGAAAACCAAAAAGATTTCTGCTGATGTCATCTATTCATACGTGGCAAAATGAGTGGTGGTGGAGGCGTGTGGGCGATCTGCAAACGCCCACACGTGTGGGCGTTAGTTTTTCCGTCGTATTTTATGCTAAAGTTTAACCATTTGATTGCCAAAATATAGGTTATATGTATCGGTCCAATGGGAACCAGGGTACCCTGGACTGGCAGGCCTGGGCCTTGACGATGACGTCCGGCAAGAGACGCCGCCCAACACAACACAATTGGGCTTGGCAACTCGTCATTTGAGAAATGGAGACCACAAGGTCTCCTCGCTAGGTGCTTCGCGGTGCGCCCGGCCCTAACAAGCGCTTCCCAGGCACACCCAGGAAGCACGGCACCTTGCGGCTTCCTTCTCCATAAAGGAAACGGGGAATCTGTTTGTCAGAAGCATAAATGTGTGCCATCCCGCTATTGCGTCCGCCGTCAGCAGCCGAGATGGTACACAGCAGGAGTGTCCCTAGTGTTATGGGATCCGGCGGGACGTGTCATTCTCCAAGATCATCAACAATTACTGTTGAAGATTCATCTACTCAACATGCGGCTAGAGGGAAGGCATTCGGCAGCTACCAACTCGGTAAGGGCAAGCATGGCACTTCCAGTCGCATAGGGCCGGTATGGACGACCCTCACCTTTCCCTTTGTTTATGATGTGCCAATGGGAACCCTCGCGGAGACAAGGGAAGGACCATGGCAGTCATAAATAGAGGAGGGTTGCTGCCTAGCGAGGGGGTCGACTCATTGATAACACAACACATACATTATAGCCAGTTCATCTAGAACACACATCAATATCATGCTAAGGCGGGAGTATGACATTACACCGCAATGCTGACCCGAACCTGGGTATCTCTGGCGTGCTTTACTTTTTGCTATCCACTCTCCGGCGATCGATGACTTAGAAAATGTAACACCTTTAGTCTGGCTGAACTCACAGAGGGTTGTCGTTCACAACCCAATGTCAGGTTCTTAGATACCTACATTTACGCTCCAGATAGAGGACTGAGGTGTTTCAGTTTCCTTGGTCAGTGTTCTTGGAGATATGCCCTAGAGGCAATCATGTATGATGATATTTTCTATGTGTTTATGAATAAAGATAGTCCTTGGACATTATCAATGATGTGTATAAGCAAGTACATGACTTGTTTGTGGGACTATGCATTGGATGATGACTGTCCTAAAAGGTCCCTAGTCGAAAGGGCTGTGTGGACGCGCAGCCGACTAGACTAGCATATGACACGGTGGATGGCTCGGTCTCACTACCATGGAGCATTGGATGCTAACCGGATAATATGGACTTGAAAGGATCTGGTCGGATCGGCTATAGTCGGATCTGAGTCGAGATAAGGCTCGAGTCGGACATGCCCAATCACGAGACACAGCGATATGTCATCTATGAGTCTCTAGTACAACATACGTTCTATGTCCTAAGACCTGAGTTGGCACATGTACTCGGGATGGTGTTAGACCTACTTTGAGCCGACCAAACGCTACTCCGTTACTGGGTAGTTACAAAGGTAGGTTTCGGACTTGTCCAGACCCATGCTGCGACACATAGTCGAGCAAGATGGGATTTGCCCCTCCAATCAGGATAGATATGCTCTGATCCCCATGTGTGACCCGACCAACATAAGTGTTGGAAATATGCCCTAGAGGCAATAATAAAAGCATTATTATTATATTTCCTTGTTCATGATAATTGTCTTTTATTCATGCTATAATTGTATTATCCGGAAATCGTAATACATGTGTGAATACATAGACCACAATACGTCCCTAGTGAGCCTCTAGTTGACTAGCTCGTTGGTCAATGGATAGTCATGGTTTCCTGACTATGGACATTGGATGTCGTTGATAACGGGATCACGTCATTAGGAGAATGACGTGATGGACAAGACCCAATCCTAAGCATAGCACGAGATCGTGTAGTTCGTTTTGCTAGAGCTTTCTCAATGTCAAGTATCTGTTCCTTAGACCATGAGATCGTGTAACTCCCGGATACCGTAGGAGTGCTTTGGGTGTACCAAACGTCCAACGTATCGGGTGACTATAAAGGTGCATTACGGTATCTCCGAAAGTGTCATTGGGTTGACACGGATCGAGACAGGGATTTGTCACTCCGTATTACGGAGAGGTATCACTTGGGCCCACTCGGTAGTGCATCATCATAATGAGCTCAAAGTGACCAAGTGTCCGGTCACGGGATCATGCATTACGATGCGAGTAAAGTGACTTGCGGTAACGAGACGAGCGAGGTATTGGGATACCGACGATCGAGTCTCGGGCAAGTAACATACCATCTGACAAAGGGAATAGTATACGGGCTTGCTTGAATCCTCGACATCGTGGTTCATCCGATGACATCATCGAGGAGCATGTGGGAGCCAACATGGGTATCCAGATCCGCTGTTGGTTATTGATCTGAGAGCGTCGGTCATGTGTCAATGTCTCCAACCCGTAGGGTCTACACACTTAACGTTCGGTGGCGCTAGGGTTATTAGGAAGACTTGTATGTGATTACCGAATGTTGTTCGAGTCCGGATGAGATCCCGGATGTCACGAGGAGTTCGGAAGGTCCGGAGGTAAAGATTTATATATGGGAAGTTGTCAAGCGGACACCGGAAAAGTTTCGGGACATATCGGTATTGTACGGGGTCACCGGAAGGGTTCGGAGGTCCACGGGAGGGCCACCCCTCTCGGGGGCCATTGGGCTGCGTGGGAAGGGGCCAGCCCACGGTGGGCTGGGCGCACCCTCCCTTGGGCCCTTGCGCCTAGGGTTGAGGGGGAACCCTAGAGGGCGCCTTGCTTGGGGGCAAGCCCCTCCCTTGGCCGCCGCCCCCTCTAGATGCATCTAGAGGGCCGCCCCTCTCCTTCCCCTATAAATAGAGGGGTGAGGGAGGCAGCCGCACCAAGCCAAGGCACAACCCTCCCTCCCCAACACTTCTCCTCCTCCATTGTGTGCTCGGCGAAGCCTCGCCGAGATCTTGCTTCTCCACCATCATCACGCCGTCGTGCTGCCGGTGGAGCTGTCTTCCTCAACCTCTCCTTCCTCCTTGCTGGATCAAGACGGAGGAGACGTCACCATTACCGTACATGTGTTGAACGCGGAGGTGATGTCCGTTCAGCACTTGGTCATCAGTGATCGGAATCACGTTGAGTACGACTCCATCATCACCGCTCCCTCGAACGCTTCCGTACACGATCTACAAGTGGTATGTAGATGCGAACTCACTCCCTTGACTCGTTGCTTAGATGAACTCATAGATGGATCTTGGTGAAACCGTAGGAAATTTTTAATTTTCTGCAACGTTCCCCAACAAAGGCATCATGAGCTAGGTCTATCGTAGTTCTCTATTGCACGAGTAGAACACAATTTAGTTGTGGGCGAGATCTTGTCAACTTGCTTGTCGCTACTAGTCTTATCTTTCTTCCGCGGTATTGTGGGATGAAGCGGCCGGACCAACCTTACACGCACGCTTCGTGAGACCGGTTCCACCGACTAACATGCACTAGTTGCATAAGGTGGCTGGCGGGTGTCTGTCTCTCCCACTTTAGTTGGAGCGGATTCGATGAAAAGGGTCCTTATGAAGGGTAAATAGAAGTTGACAAAATCACGTTGTGGTTATTCGTAGGTAAGAAAACGTTCTTGCTAGAACCCAATTGCAGCCACGTAAAAGATGCAACAAAAATTAGAAGACGTCTAACTTGTTTTTGCAGCAATTGTCATGTGATGTGATATGGCCAAGTTGTGATGAATGATGAATGACATATTGTGATGTATGAGATCATGTTCTTGTAATAGGAATCACGACTTGCATGTCGATGAGTATGACAACCGGCAGGAGCCATAGGAGTTGTCTTTATTTTTGTATGACATGCGTGTCATTGAAGAACGCCATGTAAATTACTTTACTTTATTGCTAAACGCGTTAGCCATAGAAGTAGAAGTAGTCGTTGGCGTGACAACTTCATGAAGACACGATGATGGAGATCATGATGATGGAGATCATGGTGTCATGCCGGTGACAAGATGATCATGGAGCCCTGAAGATGGAGATCAATGGAGTTTTATGATATTGGCCATATCATGTCACTTTTATATAATTGCATGTGATGTTTATTATGATTTATGCATCTTGTTTACTTAGAACGACGGTAGTAAATAAGATGATCCCTTACAACAATTTCAAGAAGTGTTCTCCCCTAACTGTGCACCGTTGCTAAAGTTCGTCGTTTCGAAGCACCACGTGATGATCGGGTGTGATAGATCCTTACGTTCACATACAACGGGTGTAAGACAGTTTTACACATGCAAAACACTTAGGGTTAACTTGACGAGCCTAGCATGTACAGACATGGCCTCGGAACACGGAGACCGAAAGGTCGAACACGAGTCGTATAGAAGATACGGAACATGAGAATGTTCACCGACGATGACTAGTCCGTCTCACGTGATGATCGGACACGGCCTAGTCGACTCGGATCGTGTAACACTTAGATGACTAGAGGATGTCAAATCTGAGTGGGAGTTCATTCAATAATTTGATTAAGATGAACTTAATTATCATGAACTTAGTCTAAAACTTTTGCAAAATATGTCTTGTAGATCAAATGGCCAACGCTCATGTCAACATGAACTTCAACGCGTTCCTAGAAAACCAAGCTGAAAGATGATGGCAGCAACTATACGGACTGGGTCCGGAACCGAGGATCATCCTCATAGCTGCCAAGAAGGCATATGTCCTAGAAGCACCGTTAGGTGACCCACCTGCTCTCCCAAAGACTGCAAGACGATTTGAGCGTTTGGCGGACACGCATCGATGATTACTCCCTCGTTCGGTGCGGCATGCTTTACACTTAGAACCGGGCTCCAAAAGCGTTTTGAGCAACACGGAGCATATGAGATGTTCAAGAGCTGAAACTAGTTTTCCAAGCTCATGCCCGGTCGAGAGATATGAAGTCTCCGACAAATTCTATAGTTGTAAGATGGAGGAAAACAGTTCTGTCAGTGAGCACATACTCAAAATGTCCAGGTTGCATAGCCGCATGTCCCAGTGGAGATTAACCTCCCGGACGAGGTGGTCATTGACAGAATCCTTGATCGCTCCCACCAAGCTACAAGAGCTTCGTGATGAACTACAATATGCAGGGATGGTGAAGACCATTCTGAAGTATTTTCAATGCTGAAGTCAGCAGAGGTTGAAATCAAGAAAGAACATCAAGTGTTGATGGTCAATAAGACCACTAAGTTTAAGAAGGGCAAGGGTAAGAAGAACTTCAAGAAGGACGGCAAGGAGGTTGCGGCGCCCGTAAGCCAGTTGCGGGAAGAAGTCAAAGAATGGACCCAAGCCCGAGGCGAGTGCTTTTATTGCAAGGGAAGGGTCCTTTGAAGCGGAACTGCCCCAAATACTTAGCGGATAAGAAGGCCGCAACACTAAAGGTATATTTGATATACATGTAATTGATGTGTACCTTACCATACTCGTAGTAACTCCCGGGTATTTGATACGGTGCCGTTGCTCATATTTGTAACTCACGGCAGGAGCTGCGGAATAAGTGGAGACCGGCGAAGGGCGAGGTGACGATCGCGCGTCGGGAATGGTTCCAGAGTCGATGTGATCGCCGTCGCACGCTCCCTCTACATTTACCTACGGGATTAGTTTTGAACCTTAATAATTGTTATTTGGTGCCAAGTTTGAGCATGAACATTGTATCTGGATCTCGTTTAATGCGAGATGGCTACTCATTTAAATCCGAGAATAATGGTTGTTCTATTTATATGAGAGATATGTTTTATGGTCATGCTCCAATGGTCAATGGTTTATTCTTAATGAATCTCGAGCGTAGTATTACACATATTCATAGCGTGAATACCAAAAGATGTAAAGTTGATAACGATAGTCCCACATAATTGTGGCACTGCCGCCTTGGTCACATTGGTGTCAAGCGCATGAAGAAGCTCCATGCTGATGGACTTTTAGAGTCTCTCGATTATGAATCATTTGACACATGCGAACCATGCCTCATGGGCAAGATGACCAAGACTCCGTTCTCCGGAACAATGGAGCGAGCAACCAACTTATTGGAAATCATACATACCGATGTGTGCGGTCCAATGAGTGTTGAGGCTCGCGGAGGATATCGTTATGTTCTCACTCTCACGATGACTTGAGTAGATATGGGTATGTCTACTTGATGAAACACAAGTCTGAGACCTTTGAAAAGTTCAAGGAATTTCAGAATGAAGTAGAGAATCAACGTGACCGAAAGATAAAATTCTTACGATCGGATCGTGGAGGAGAATATTTAAGTCACGAATTTGGTACACACTTAAGAAAATGTGGAATCGTTTCACAACTCACGCCGCTGGAACACCTCAACAGAACGGTGTGTCCGAACGTCGTGTCGCACTCTATTGGATATGGTGCGATCCATGATGTCTCTTACCGATTTACCGCTATCATTTTGGGGATACGCTCTAGAGACAGCTACATCCACTTTAAATAGGGCACCGTCTAAATCCGTTGAGACGACACAGTATGAATTATGGTTTGGGAAGAAACCTAAGCTGTCGTTTCTAAAAGTTTGGGGATGCGATGCTTATGTCAAGAAACTTCAACCTGAAAAGCTCGAACCCAAGTCGGAAAAATGCGTCTTCATAGGATACCCTAAGGAAACCATAGGGTATACCTTCTACTTAAGATCCGAGGGCAAGATCTTGTTGCCAAGAACGGATCCTTTCTGGAAAGGGAGTTTCTCTCGAAAGTAGTAAGTGGGAGGAAAGTAGAACTCGATGAAGTACTACCTCTTGAATGGGAAAGTAGTGCAGCTCAGGAAAATGTTCCTGTGATGCCTACACCAACTGAAGAGGAAAATAATGATGATGATCAAGGTACTTGGATCAAGTTGCTCTTGAACTTCGTGGGTCCACAAGGACACGTTCCGCACTGAGTGGTACAGCAACCCTGTCACCGAAATCATGTTGTTAGACAACGGTGAACCTTGAACTATGAAGAAGCAATGGCGGCCCAGATTCCAACAAATGGCTAGAAGCCATGAAATCCGAGATAGAATCCATGTATGAAAACAAAGTATGGACTTTGGTGACTTGCCCGATGATCGGCGACGATAGAAAACAAATGGATCTTTAAGAAGAAGACGGACGCGGATGGTAATGTCACCATCTATAAAGCTCGACTTGTCGCTAAGGGTTATCGGCAAGTTCAAGGGATTGACTACGATGAGACTTTCTCTCCCGTAGCGAAGCTTAAGTCCGTCCGAATCATGTTAGCAATTGCCGCATACTATGATTATGAGATATGGCAGATGGACGTCAAAACAGCGTTCCTTAACGGTTATCTTAAGGAAGAGCTGTATATGATGCAGCCGGAAGGTTTTGTCGATCCTAAGAATGCTGACAAAGTATGCAAGCTCCAGCGATCCATTTATGGGCTGGTGCAAGCATCTCGGAGTTGGAACATTCGCTTTGATGAGATGATCAAAGCATTTGGGTTTATGCAGACTTATGGAGAAGCCTGCGTTTACAAGAAAGTGAGTGGGAGCTATGTAGCATTTCTCATATTATATGTAGATGACA
Organism: Aegilops longissima; assembly: GCA_021605205.1. Taxonomy (NCBI): domain Eukaryota; kingdom Viridiplantae; phylum Streptophyta; class Magnoliopsida; order Poales; family Poaceae; genus Aegilops; species Aegilops longissima. The sequence continues at coordinate 343,497,447 of CM038682.1, forward strand.
TACTTTTGATGGGAAATGATATAGAATTCTTGGACAACATTAAGGCCTACTTGAATAAGTGTTTTTCAATGAAGGACCTTGGAGAAGCTGCTTATATATTAGGCATCAAGATCTATAGAGATAGATCAAGACGCCTCATAGGTGTTTCACAAAGCACATACCTTGATAAGATTTTGAAGAAGTTCAAAATGGATCAGTCCAAGAAGGGTTCTTGCTCAGATTGCAAGGTGTGAGATTGAGCACGGCTCAATGCCCGACCACGGCAAAAGATAAAGAAGAGATGAGTGTCATCCCTATGCTTCAGCCATAGGATCTATTATGTATGCCATCTTGTGTACCGGACCTGATGTAAACCTTGCCGTAAGTTTGGTAGGAAGATACCAAAGTAATCCCGCAAGGAACACCGGACAGCGGTCAAGAATATCCTAAAGTACCTGAAAAGGACAAAGGACATGTTTCTCGTTTGTGGAGGTGACGAAGAGCTCGTCGTAAAGGGTTACATCGATGCTAGCTTTGACACAGATCTGGATGACTCTAAGTCACAAACCGGATACGTGTATATGTTGAATGATGGAGCAGTAAGCTGGTGCAGCTGCAAGCAGAGCGTCGTGGCGGGATCTACATTTGAAGCGGAGTACATGGCAGCCTCGGAGGCAGCGCATGAAGCAATTTGGGTGAAGGAGTTCATCACCGACCTAGGAGTCATACCCAATGCGTCGGGCCAATCAAACTCTTCGTGACAACACCGGAGCTATTGCACTTGCCAAGGAGCCCAGGTTTCACAAGAAGACCAGAGCACATCAAGCGTCGCTTAAGCTCCATCCGTGAAAATGTTCAGGATGGAGACATAGAAATTTGTAAAGTGCATACGGATCTGAATGTCGCAGATCCGTTGACTAAACCTCTTCCGGGCAAAACATGATCAACACCGAACTCTATGGGTGTTCGATTCATCACAATGTAACTAGATTATTGACTCTAGTGCAAGTGGGAGACTGTTGGAAATATGCCCTAGAGGCAATAATAAAAGCATTATTATTATATTTCCTTGTTCATGATAATTGTCTTTTATTCATGCTATAATTGTATTATCCGAAAATCGTAATACATGTGTGAATACATAGACCACAATCGTCCCTAGTGAGCCTCTAGTTGACTAGCTCGTTGGTCAATGGATAGTCATGGTTTCGACTATGGACATTGGATGTCGTTGATAACGGGATCACGTCATTAGGAGAATGGCGTGATGGACAAGACCCAATCCTAAGCATAGCACAAGATCGTGTAGTTCGTTTTGCTAGAGCTTTCTCAATGTCAAGTATCTGTTCCTTAGACCATGAGATCGTGTAACTCCGGATACCGTAGGAGTTCTTTGGGTGTACCAAGCGTCACAACGAATCGGGTGACTATAAAGGTGCATTACAGGTATCTCCGAAAGTGTCATTGGGTTGACACGGATCGAGACAGGATTTGTCACTCCGTATTACGGAGAGGTATCACTGGGCCCACTCGGTAGTGCATCATCATAATGAGCTCAAAGTGACCAAGTGTCCGGTCACGGATCATGCATTATGGTGCGAGTAAAGTGACTTGCCGTAACGAGACTGAGCGAGGTATTGGGATACCGACGATCGAGTCTCGGGCAAGTAACATACCATCGACAAAGGGAATAGTATACGGGGTTGCTTGAATCCTCGACATCGTGGTTCATCCGATGACATCATCAAGGAGCATGTGGGAGCCAACAAGGGTATCCAGATCCCGCTGTTGGTTATTGATCTGAGAGCATCCCGGTCATGTCTGCATGTCTCCCGAACCCGTAGGGTCTACACACTTAAGGTTCGGTGGCGCTAGGGTTATTAGGAAGACTTGTATGTGATTACGAATGTTGTTGGAGTCCCTGATGAGATCCCGGACGTCACGAGGAGTTCCGGAAGGGTCCGGAGGTAAAGATTTATATATGGGAAGTTGTCAAGCGGACACCGAAAAGTTTGGGACATATCGGTATTGTACCGGGTCACGGAAGGGTTCGGAGGTCCACGGGAGGGGCCACCCTCTCGGGGGCCATTTGGGCTGCGTGGGAAGGGCCAGCCTGGTGGCTGGGCGCACCCTTCCCTTGGGCCCTTGCGCCTAGGGTTGAGGGGGAACCCTAGAGGGCGCCTTGCTTGGGGGCAAGCCCCCTCCCTTGGCCGCCCCCTAGATGCATCTAGAGGGCCGACCCCTCTCCCTTCCCCTATAAATAGAGGGGTGAGGGAGGCAGCCGCACCAAGCCAAGGCGCAGCCCTCCCTCCCAACACCTCTCCTCCTCCATTGTGTGCTCGGCGAAGCCTCTCGCCGAGATCTTGCTTCTCCACCATCATCACGCCGTCGTCTGCGGTGGAGCTGTCTTCCTCAACCTCTCCTTTCTCCTTGCTGGATCAAGACGGAGGAGACGTCACCCGTACCGTGCGTGTGTTGAACGCGGAGGTGCTGTCCGTTCAGCACTTGGTCATCGGTGATCGGAATCACGTTGAGTACGACTCCATCATCACCGCTCCCTCGAACGCTTCCGTACACGATCTACAAGTGGTATGTAGATGCAAACTCACTCCCTTGACTCGTTGCTTAGATGAACTCATAGATGGATCTTGGTGAAACCGTAGGAAAAATTTTAATTTTCTGCAACGTTCCCCAACAATAAGCATGTCCATGCGACAAGGATTATGAGATAATCCGGTTTATGTCGGCATCATTGGAACGAGAAAGAGGTCGGGCTAGCACAAGGATGACAGACTCGCCTTGAGCCCGACAACATATATCGTGTGGCAAAAGGAATAGAAGTATGATGTACAGGTTCGCCAACCGGCTTCATTATCTACTTGGTGGTTGGCATGCCTTGCTAGAGGCCGCTACCAGCCGAGACAGGTCGGAGGTGACCCGACTTGCAACCAAGCTGACTTGAACCTAAGGGGTCGCGCGCTTAAGGGAAGGAACCTGTGAGGTTCGATCCGACTCCACAAGTCAGAAGTGATCCAACTTGGACTCGGATCTAGGCTGAACAAACTTTGGGCTTTAGGATCCGTGCGAGGCCCAAGTGTTCAGCCCGTGACAGATGCCTATATAAAGTGGGGGCATGGCACACTCATTCGGTTGATCGCTTCGGTGTTGTCACTAGGTTTTGCATGTGTTTCGATTAGCCACCTCCACTCCGCTGACTATGTGATCGGTCCTAGCAGTCTGTCGCAGGTGTTCCTCCTGCATGCGCGGATATCGTTAGAGGCGGTGCACCTACATCGCTCTGGCAAACTTATACGTGGAATCTGACGACCGTCTGTTCGAGGGAGATCAGACGAGGAGGAGACGACTCTGGACGCGTTGCCCCAACTCTACTTCCACTGCATGGCACTGCGCATCCGGTGGTAACGATCTGTGATCCATTCTCGTAGCATGTTCCTGGTTGTTCTATGGGTCAAAATTTTTAATTTGCAGTCGACGCACCATACCGTAGAATCCAACAATGGTATTAGAGCCTCTGCTATAGGATTCAGATTCATATCGTATGCATATTAGATATGTGGAGGCAGCAGATGAGATATGTTGTCATTTATGAAATCGGCTATGTGCACGGTTGATGAGATCAATTACACATGGGGAACGATGTGGCTACGTTTTCTGATGAACGGAATAGATGAGGTCGTGACACAACCTACCCCTACCGGTCGGTATCCACCATCAGGGTTAACAGTGAAACATAAATCCGAATCTGATTCCTGGTGATCGATAAGATCGGTCATATTGGAATATTCTGCATGATCAGAGTACAGATGTGATCTACGATTTCTGAAAATATCGGGCGATGCCCACACCCATGAGGGCGCTGCCCATTCGAACTCCACCCGCTAATAGGCTAGCGGGACCACCGTGTGCGTAGCGCCTTGTATTTCGTACACGATCACTCAAACCGGTAGAATGCGATTCTATGCACAACTTTATTTTGTAGGGGTTTGATGTGAATAGTATGGCTCATGTGTATGTGATGCATGTGTGTAAATTATACATGGCCTGCGTGTCTTGATTTGTCAGTCGGCAGGAGCCAAAGTGTTGTCATTATAATGTATAACAACCTGCGTGTCAACTTGTGATTCTCTATAAAATTCATTACTAGTTGTAGTAGTTAAAAGATAGAGATCAAGTTGGTGGCTTGGCATCCCGGTGTGACGAACAAGATGGAGTCCCTAGCTGGTTATCGGAGTCAGAGCCGACCTGGAAGAACATCCATGAAGGAGCCATACTATTTCACAATATATGTTTATTTGTGATTGTTATGCTTCTTGTTTTCTATGCATGTTAATATGGTATAAACATCCCTCGTTAATATCAAGCAAATTGCCATCCCAGATGTTGCACCTTCGCACTTCAAGTACGTCTGGTAGTGGGCTCATAAAATTGGGGTGCTGCTAGGTGTCCTTGAACTGAAGGGTTCGTGCCGGACACGGACATGCACTGCATCAGGTTGACTTGACAAGGCTATCAAAACGGATTTGGGCCTTGTGGCAAAGGAGGTCGGGAGTCGAGGTATGAGATACCTGCCCGTCCGACAGGAGTGGTATAGAGATATGATTAGCAAAGAGTTGCTTACCAGATAGTCATGTTGGCTAGCAGTGATGCTAAAGCTCACTAGTTGCATGAGCTAGTCGGGTCCTGAATCACTGAGAGTTTGCGGAGGGATGCCGACTTCAGTGGGAGTATTTTTGTTTAAGGGTTGAATTACTCTACATAAAAACATTGCTTAGTGATTGCATACATTTCTATTGTAGATCAATGGCATCACCTGCTCAACCCAACTTTGCATTGAAATCAATTCTAGAAAAGGATAAACTAAATGGAACAAACTTTACCACCTAGTATAGAAATTTGAGAATTGTTCTCAAGAACGATAAAAAGGAACATGTTCTAGAGGATCCACTTCCAGAGGAACCTGCCGATAATACTAATGCCACAACCAGGAATGCCTACCAGAAACTCGTTAATGAATCAAACGAGATCAGCTGCCTCATGCTGGCTTCTATGGAGCCGGATTTGCAGTAGCATTTAGAAGATGTTGGGGCTTTTGATATGATTGAGAGTCTCAAGACCATGTTTTAGGTACAGGCTAGGACCGAAAGGTTCAACATATGACGATCCTTGATGGATTGCATGCTGAAGGAAGGTGATCCACTAAGCCTGCATGTGATCAAGATGATCGGATACGTGAAAGTTGTTGATTGGTTAGGCTTCCCGCTCTTGGATGAGCTATCTACAGATGCAGTTATGGTTTCTTTTCCGCCTAGCTATGGGACGTTCATCTCGAATTATCATATACATAGCATGGATAAGAAGCTCACTGAATTGCATGGGATGTTTAAGGAGGCAGAGCAGGATATAAAGAAAGGCATGCATCAAGTGTTGATGGCGCAGAACTCGGTCAAGTTCAAGAATAGTTGGTCCAAGAAGAAGGCTAAGGAAAAGGGCACGAAGATGGTAACCTCCACTACTGCGCCAAAGTTAGGACCAGACTCGAAGACCATTTGCTATCATTGCAAGGAAACTAGTCACTGGAAGAGGAACTATAGCAAGTGGCTTGCTGAGCATGGCAAGAAGGCCGGAAATGCTGCTTTGGGCAAAGGTACACTTGTTACATATGTTATAGACATTTACCTTGCTGACATACCTAGCAGCTCTTGGGCATTTGATACTGGATCGGTTGTTCATATTTGCAAATCGATGTAGGGGCTGGTAAGAACTAGGCATGTGGCACAAGGGGAGATTGACATCTGGGTCGGCAACAAAGCAAGAGTTGATGCATTGGAGGTCGGCATGATGAAGCTCCAGCTTCCTTCTGGATTTATTTTGGAATTGAATCATTGTTATTACATTCCTGCACTTAGTCGGAACATTACTTCTACCTCTGTTTGATGAGTCAGGATTATGAATTCAATTTAAAGGACAATAGTTGTTTGTTTTATTTAAATGAATTGTTCCATGGCTATGAACCCATTATTGATGGGCTTTTTATATTGAATCTGGAACAGGAACCAGTCTATAACGTGAATGTCAAGAGGCATAAGCCTAATGAGATAAATCCGACATACTTCTGGCATTGCTGGCTTCGACACATTAGTCTGAAACACATGAAGAAGCTCCATGATGATGGGCTCCTAACTTCGTTCGACTTTGGGTCGTTCGAGATATGCGAATCATGCTTGCTCGGCAAGATGACTAAGTCTCCTTTTGCAAAGAGTTGCAAGAGGGCGTCCGAGCTGTTGGAGCTTATACACAGTGATGTGTGTGGTCCAATGAGCACAACAGCCAGAGGTGGCTATCAGTACTTCGTAACTTTTACCGACGACTTGAGTAGATATGGGTATATCTATTTGATGAGGCACAAGTCGGAAACTTTTGAAAAGTTCAAAGAGTTTCAGAACAAGGTTGAGAATCAGGTTGGCAAGACTATAGAACTTCTACGATCAGATCGTGGAGGTGAGTACATGAGCCAGGAGTTTGATGATCATCTGAAAAGCCGAGGTATAGTACCTCAGCCCACACCTCCGGGTACGCCACAAAGAAACGGCATGTCGGAACGGAGGAATAGGATCTTGTTGGACATGGTCCAGTAAATGATGAGCAAATCGGATTTACCCTTGTCATTCTGGGGATACACTCTAGAAACTGCAGCTTTCATGCACTTAACAGGGTACCATCAAAATCCGTAGACAAGACACCACATGAGATGTGGACCGAGAAGAGTCCCAGTTTGTCTTTTCTAAAGATTTGGGGTTGTAAAGCATTTGTCAAGCGACTTATGACAGACAAACTTACACCCAAGTCAGATAAATGCATATTCGTGGGATATCCAAAGGAAACCTTGGGATATAGCTTCTACAACCAAGAATAGAACAAAGTGTTTGTTTCTCGAAACAGAGTTTTCCTTGAGAAAGAGTTTCTCGGTCAGGAAGCCAATGGGAGGACAGTCCGAATCAAAGAAATTTGAGGACCACTCGAGGACGGCTCGGCTGGTGATGAGATCATATCGGAGTCAGTCAGGGAACCCATAGTGGAAGCGGCACCGGAACCACGAAGGTCAGAAAGATTGCGCAGAGTGCGTGATGTATTGTTGCTAGAAAGCGACGAGCCGGCCATGTATGCGGAAGCGATGGTGAGCCCAGATTCCGAGGTATTCCTAGAGGCCATGAGATCCGAGTTAAAGTCCATGGATGAGAATCAAGTCGGGAATTGGTTGATCCGTCGCCTGGCGTAAAGACCATTGGCTGCAAATTGTTCTTTAAGAAGAAAACTGATGTGGATGGAAATGTTCAGATGCACAAAGCTTGGCTTGTCGCAAAATGTTATGGTCAAGTTCAAGGAATTGACTACGGCGAGACCTACTCGCTGGTAGCGATTGAAGGAAATATGCCCTAGAGGCAATAATAAAGTTGTTATTTTATATTTCCTTATTCATGATAAAGGTTTATTATTCATGCTAGAATTGTATTGATCGGAAACCTTGTCCCTAGTGAGCCTCTACTAGACTAGCTCGTTGATCAAAGATGGTTAAGGTTTCCTAACCATGGACATGAGTTGTCATTTGATAACGGTATCACATCATTAGGAGAATGATGTGATGGACAAGACCCATCCATTAGCGGAGCATAATGATCGTTCAGTTTTATTGTTATTGCTTTCTTCATGTCAAATACATATCCCTTTGACTATGAGATTATGCAACTCCCGGATACCAGAGGAATGCCTTGTGTGCTATCAAACGTCACAGCGTAACTGGGTGATTATAAAGATGCTCTACAGGTATCTCCGAAGGTGTTCGTTGAGTTGGCATAGATCGAGATTAGGATTTGTCACTCCGAGTATTGGAGAGGTATCTCTGGGCCCTCTCGGTAATACACATCATAAGCTTGCAACCAAATGACTAAGGAGTTAGTTACGAGGTGATGTATTACGGAGCGAGTAAAGAGACTTGTCGGTAACGAGATTGAACTAGGTATAGAGATACCAACGATTGAATCTCGGGCAAGTAACATACCGATGGACAAAGGGAATTACGTATGTTGTCATAACGGTTCAACCGATAAAGATCTCTGTATAATATGTAGGAGCCAATATGGGCATCCAGGTTCTGCTATTGGTTATTAACCAGAGAGGTGTCTCGATCATGTCTACATAGTTCTCGAACCCATAGGTTTCGCACACTTAACGCTCGTTGACGATATAGTATTATATGAGTTTTGTGATTTGGTGACCGAATGTTGTTCAGAGTCCCGGATGAGATCACAGACACGATGAGGAGTCTCGAAATGGTTGAGAGGTAAATATTGATATATAGGATGATGGTATTCGGACACCTTAAGTGTTTCGGAGGGTACCGGGTACTTATCGGGTCACCGAAAATGAGTTTCTGGCACCCCCGACAAAGATAAGGGCCTTATGGGCCAAGAGAGGGAACACACCAGCCCACAAGGGGGTGGTGTGCCCCTATAGTGGCCGGTCCAATGAGGAGGAGAAGGAAAGATGGGAGGGAAAGGAAAGTATGGAGTAGGACTCCCCCTTCCTTCCCTCTCCCCCATCTTTCCTTCCCCCTTCTTCTTACAAGGAAAGGGGGCGCAGGGCAAGGCAGCGGCCCTAGGGCTACCGCCAGGTCTCTTGATGCGCCCTAGGGGCTGCCTCCTTCCTGCCCACCTATATATACATGGGTAGGGGGCGCCACACAATGACACACAACATTGTCTTAGCCGTGTGCGGCGCCCCCGTCTACCGTTTACTCCCTCGGTCATATTTTCGTAGTGCTTAGGCGAAGCCCTGCGAAGATCACTTCACCATCACCGTCACCATGTCGTCGTGCTGCCGGATCTCATCTAGTACTTTGTCGTCTTGCTAGATCAAGAAGGCGGAGGATGTCACCGAGCTGAACGTGTGCAAAACATGGAGGTGTCGTGCGTTTGGTACTAGATCGGTTGGAGCGCGAAGAAAGTTCGACTACATCAACCGCGTTGTGAAATGCTTCCGCTTACAGTCTACGAGGGTATGTAGACACCCCCCCCCCCGTTGCTATGCATCTCCATGGATAGATCATTGTGTATGCGTAGTTTTTTTTGTTTTCCATGCAACAATTCCTACAGTGGTATCAGAGCCAGGTCTATGCGTAGATGATATGCATGAGTAGAACACAAAGAGTTGTGGGCGGTGATAGTCATACTGCTTACCACCAACGTCTTATTTTGATTCGGTGGTATTGTGGGATGAAGCGGCCCGGACCAACCTTACATGTCCACGCACATGAGACCGGTTCCACCGACAGACATGCAACTAGTTTTGCATAAAGGTGGCTGGCGAGTGTCTGTTTCTCCTACTTTAGTTGAATCGAATTTGACTGTGACCGATCCTTGAAGAAGGTTAAAACAACAAACTTGACAAAACACCATTGTGGTTTGATGCGTAGGTAAGAACGGTTCTTGCTGGAAGCCCGTAGCAGCCACGTAAAACTTGCAACAAAAAAGTAGAGGACGTCTAACTTGTTCTTGTAGGGCATGTTGTGATGTGATATGGTCAAGACATGATGTGATATACATTATTGTATGAGATGATCATGTTTTGTAAAAGTTATCGGCAGCCGGCAGGAGCCTTATGGTTGTCTCTTATTGTATGAAATGCAAACGCCATGTAATTGATTTACTTTATCACTATGCGTTAGCGATAGTTGTAGAAGCAATAGTTGGCGAGACAACCACGGCGCAACGATGGAGATCAAGGTGTCAAGCTGGTGATGATGAAGATCATGACGATGCTTTGGAGACAGAGATCAAAAGCACATGATGATGATGGCCATATCATGTCACATATTTTGATTGCATGTGATGTTTATCTATTATGCATCTTATTTTGCTTAGTACGACGGTAGCATTATAAAATGATCCCTTAACTAAATTTCAAGGTAAAAGTGTTCTCCCCGAGTATGCATGGTTGCTACAGTTCGTCGTGTTGAGGCACCACGTGATGATTGGGTGTGATAGACTCTACGTTCACATACAGCGGGTGCAAGACAGTTCTGCACATGCGAAATACTTGGGTTAAACTTGACGAGCCTAGCATGTACATACATGGCCTCGGAACACTAGAGACCGAAAGGTCGAACGTGAATCATATAGTAGATATGATCAACATAGAGATGTTCACCATTGATGACTACTCCATCTCACGTGATGATCGGACATGGATAAGTTGATTTGGATCACGTATCATTTAGATGACTTGAGGATGTCTATCTAAGTGGGACTTCTTAAGTAATTTGATTAATTGAACTTAATTTATCATGAACTTAGTCCTGATAGTATTTGCATATCTATATTGTAGATCAATAGCTCGCGATATAGCTCCCCTATTTTTGATATGTTCCTATAGAAAAATAAGTTGAAAGATGATAGTAGCAATGATGCGGACTGGGTCTGTGATCTGAGGATTATCCTCATTGCTGCATAGAAGAATTATGTCCTTGATGCACTGCTAGGTGACAAACCTATTGCAGGAGTAGAAGTAGGCGTTATGAACGTTTGACAAGCTCGGTATGATGACTACTTAATAGTTTAGCATGCCATGCTTCACGGCTTAGAACCGGGACTTCAAAAACATTTTGAACGCCACAGAGCATATGAGATGTTCCAAGAGCTGAAATTGGTATTTCAGACTCATGCCCGTGTCAAGAGGTATGAGACCTCTGACAAGTACTTTTCCTACAAGATGGAGGAGAATGGCTCAGCCAGTGAGCATGTGCTCAGAATGTATGGGTACTACAATCACTTGAATCAAGTGGGAGTTAATATTCCAGATAAGGTAGTGATTGACAGAGTTCTCTAGTCACTATCACCAAGCTACTAGAACTTCGTGATGAACTATAATATGAAAGGGATGACAAAAATGATTCCCAAGCTCTTTGCGATGCTGAAATGGCGAAGGTAGAAATCAAGACAGAGCATCAAGTTTTGATGGTTAACAAGACCACTAGTTTCAAGAAAAAGGGTGTGGAAGGAAAGGGAACTTCAAGAAGAATGGCAAGTGAGGGAGTCCTGGATTAGGGGGTGTCCGAATGGCCGGACTATGACCTTTGGCCGGACTCCTGGACTATGAAGATACAAGATTGAAGACTTCGTCCCGTGTCCGGATGGGACTTTCCTTGGCGTGGAAGGCAAGCTTGGCGATACGGATATGTAGATCTCCTCCCATTGTAATCGACTCTATGTAACCCTAACCCTCTCCGGTGTCTATATAAACTGGAGGGTTTTAGTCCGTAGGACGAACAACAATCATACCATAGGCTAGCTTCTAGGGTTTAGCCTCTCTGATCTCGTGGTAGATCTACTCTTGTACTACCCATATCATCAATATTAATCAAGCAGGAGTAGGGTTTTACCTCCATCGAGAGGGCCCAAACCTGGGTAAAAACATCGTGTCCCTTGTCTCCTGTTACCATCCGCCTAGACGCACAGTTCGGGACCCCCTACCCGAGATCCGCCGGTTTTGACACCGACATTGGTTCTTTCACTGAGAGTTCCTCGGTGTCGTCATCTTTAGGCCCGATGGCTCCTTCGATCGTCAACAACGATGCGGTCCAGGGCGAGACTTTTCTCCCCGGACAGATCTTCGTATTCGGCGGCTTTGCACTGCGGGCCAATTCACTTGGCCATCTGGAGCGGATCGAAGCTACGCCCGCCATCGAGTCAGATTTGGAAGTTTGAACTACGGCCGACGTCCGCGTAGACTTGATCTTGACGGGTTCGAGCCACAGCCAAGTCGCCCGCCTTCATCACGATGGGCATGATCTAGCTCTACCGCGAACATTGCCCCGAGGTCGCACCGATGTCGCTCCGACCCTTAGCTCGGAGCCGATCGCGCCAATCGAGGGCGGGTGGCTGGACACCGCCTCGGGGCTGCAATCTCTCGACGATCGAGCGAACACCATACCTGTCCTTTGCGAAGCTCGTGACTCCAAGGTGTCGGACTCCTCTCCGGACACCGAACCTTCTGCGCCCCTGCCAATCGAATCCGATTGGGCGCCGATCATGGAGTTGATCTCCGCGGACATCTTTCAGCACTCTCCTTTCGGCAACATTCTGAATTCACTAAAGTCTCTCTCTTTATAAGGAGAGCCCTGGCCGGACTATGGTCAGCAAGGTTGGGATGCGACGACGAAGAAATTCAAATCCACCCACCACCCACTTCAGAGCCACCGCCGATGATTTAACCGACATGCTCGACTTCGACTCGAAGACATCGGCGGTATGGGCGCCGATGCAGGAGACGACCAGAACCAGCGCCTACTGGGCACTGGAAGGACACCTCGTCGTATGACATATACATGGTGGACACCCCAAAAGAAGGGAAAGGCGATGGAACAACGGAGGATGACCCCTCCAAGAAACAGCCTAAGCGCCGGCGTCAGCGGCGCCACTCTAAATCCCGCCACAGCAAAAATGGCGATCCCGGCATGGGAGATAATAACACCCCGGACAGTGCCGAAGACAATCCCCTCCAGCAGGATTCGGCGCAGGAGGATGGAGAAGCCAACCCTCATGAGAGAGCGGCAGACAGAGAGGTAGAGGACGATAATTACATGCCTCCCTCCGAAGACGAGGCAAGCCTCGACGACGACGAATTTTTCGTGCCTGAGGATCCCGTCGAACTAGAGCGTTTCAAATGCAGGCTTATGGCCACGGCGAGCAGCCTCAAGAAAAAACAGCAACAGCTTTGAGCTGACCAAGACTTGCTAGCCGACAGATGGACAGATGTCCTTGGGGCTGAAGAGTACGAACTCGAACGCCCCTCCAAGAGCTACCCAAAATGCAGGCTGCTACCCCGATTAGAGGAGGAAGCACCTAGACCTGCATCACCAGCGCATGACGCGGCCGACCAGCCACCTCGTGGTCGCGACAGAGAGGCCTCTCGGCCCTCCACTCAAGCCGCACCCCGGCGTCGCTCAAAGAATACCAAGGCGCGGGGAAACGCGCCAGACCTGCGAGATATATTGGAGGACAGGGCAAGGCAAACAAGATCGATCTATGGATCGTGTGGGCGCCCCACGACACGTGACGATAACCGTCATGCCGGATATGGTAAATTCGGCCGGGCCGAACACAGTAGACAAAGCTCATTAGAGCTACGTCGTGATATAGCCCAATACAGAGGCGCCGCACACCCACTATGCTTCATAGATGAAGTAATGGATCATCAAATCCCCGAGGGTTTCAAACCCGTAAATATTGAATCATACGATGGCACAACAGATCCGGCGGTATGGATCGAGGATTATCTCCTTCATATCCACATGGCCCGCGGCGATGATCTACGCCATCAAATACCTCCCACTCAAGCTTAAAGGACCAGCTCGGCATTGGCTTAACAGCTTGCCGGCAGAATCAATTGGTCGTTGGGAGGACACGGAAGCCGCATTCCTCGACAACTTCCGTGGCACCTATGTGCGACCACCGACGCCGATGACCTAAGCCACATAATTCAGCAGCCGGAGAATCGGCGGACAATTCTCGACACCGTTCCTAACCAAGAAAAATCAAATAGTCGATTGTCCGGACGCAGAGGCCCTAGCAGCCTTCAAGCATAACATCCGTGACGAGTGGCTTGCCCGGCACCTAGGACAGGAAAAGCCGAAATGCATGGCAGCCCTCACAACACTCATGACCCGCTTTTGCACGGGAGAAGACAGCTGGCTAGCTCGTAGTAATAACATGACCAAGAGCCCTGCTAATTAGGATACCAAGGACAACATTGGCAGGTCACGTCGCAACAAGCAAAAGCGCCGCATTAACGGCGACAATGCTGAGGATACGGCAATTAATGCCGGATTCAGAGGCTCTAAACCCGGTCAGCGGAAAAAGCCATTCAAAAGAAATAGTCCGGCCCGTCCAATTTGGACCGAATACTCGATCGCTCGTGCGGATACGGCACCCCGAAAAACCAGCCAACCACACCAACAAGGATTGTTGGGTGTTCAAGCAGCGAGCAAGTTAAGCGCAGAAAACAATGACAAGGGGTTGCATAGCGATGACGAGGAGGAGCCCGGCCGCCGAACAATAGGGGACGAAGGGCTTCCCCCACAAGTGCGGACGGTGAACATGATATCGCAACCCACATACCCAAAAGGGAGTGGAAGCGTGCACTCGAGGGGCGTATATGCGTTGGAGCGATCGCCCCAAAGTTCAACCCATGGTCCTCCTGCCCGATCACTTTTGATCGAAGGGACCACCCCACTAGCATCCGCCATGGCGGATTCGCCGCATTGATTCTAGACCCAATCATTGACGTATTTCACCTCGCTAGAGTCCTTATGGACGGCGGCAGCAGCCTGAACCTGCTTTATCAGGATATAGTGCAAAAAATGGGCATAGATCCCTCAAGGATTAAACCCACAAAGACGACCTTTAAAGGCGTCATACCAGGTGTAGAGGCCAACTATACAGGCTCAGTTACACTTGAGGTGGTCTTGGATCCCGGATAATTTCGAAGCAAGGAGTTAATCTTGACATAGTCCCGTTCCGATGGCTATCACGCCTTTGCTCGGACGAACCGCATTTGCAAAGTTCAATGCGGTGCCGCACTATGCATACCTCAAGCTCAAGATGCCAGGCCCTCGAGTAGTCATTACGGTCAATGGAAACACCAAACGCTCTCTTCGAACGGAGGAGCATACGACGGCCCTAGCGGCGGAAGTACAAAGCAGCCTCTCAAGGCCATTCTCCAGTCCGACCATTAAACTTCCGGACACCGTCAAGCGCGCCCGGAGTAACCTACAACAAGACCGCCTGGCACGTTCCGAGCACGCGTAGCAGTGCGGCCCCAACCCCAGCCCTCGCGAAACTGCGAAACCAGTACTACGCGTACATAACTACGCTCTGGAAATACCATGGGCATAGGGGGAGGGGCACGACCACGACATGCCCAAAATGCGGCTCAACCGCACTAGGGGCTCCCGATTTTGTCATTCTTTTTCTTACTTTCAGGACTCCACTCTACGGAAGGCCTGTCCGTGATCTAATCGCCGAACACACGATGCAACAGCCAGGAGGCGAAAGCTACGTCGAGTGTCCAGTGGTCTCTATAACGAGCAGTATACTTGTTTCACATATCATCCCGCAGCTCGCCTCGGAGAGGACATGTTAAATAGTCCCATCTCTTGCTTATTGCACTATTTGTATCGTTCTGCTTTTACCGCAGACTTTTCGAATAAGCAATACATAGCTTTCATCTATTATTGCATTCCTTTTTTTATAAAAATATGTTCAGTTATGACATTATGCAACCGTACACTTTGGTACGGCCAATACACCAAGGGCTTACGTACCCCAGAATATGGTGTGAGAAGTCCGAACACTCTCATGAGTGCGGCACCCCGAACTTATAACATTATATGCATCGGCTCTGAATCATGTCTTGGGTCAATAGTTAGGTTTGTCCGGCTCCCATGTTTTGGTACCTTACGTTCCGTTATATCGGCTAAGGTAGCACTGGGAGAACCACTGCGATTGTGCCCGGTTGAGCTGGGCTTAGCACCTCGATGGAAAGCTAAAACTGACCGTCATGATAGGGCGAGAGCTGGTCGTTGTTCGAGAGGTTTTCGAGTCCCTAAAGACTTATGCCGCTTAGGCGAGGAGCGGCTTTGTCCGGCCTAGGCGTGATAGCGCCCGAACTCGGTCTTCGAATACTAGGGGCTTCGCCGAAATGTAAAATTATAGAATTCTATGGCTAAGTGAGAGTGTTCAAGCATTATAGTCCGATTGCCTTGTTCGTTGTGTTGGCGCCTCCCTCGAAGGACCCAATAATGGGAAAAAGAGCGCTCAAGTTTATCCCGAACACCCCAGCAGTCGTGGCATGGGGGCAGAAGCCAACGACTCGCCATCTCTCAAATTTAATAAACAGCCGCACAGAAGGTAATATTTTAAATTCACAAGCGTTGCTTAGCGCATATGAACAAGTTTTCAGCGTACAGGATCACAAATGCGAGTTTACTCAAAAATTACATCTTTGGAGCACTCATCCGCTATACGGCGGGCACCTTTCAGGACGCCCTCATAATACATCTCAGGCTTGCGATGCTCCTTACCCGGCGGTGGTCCATCCGTCACAAGCTTCTCAGCGTCCATCTTGCCCCAGTGCACTTTAGCACGGGCAAGGGCCCTACGGGCACTTTCGATGCATACCGAGCGCTTGATGACTTCAAGCCTTGGACAGGCATCCACCAGCCGCCTTACCAGCCCAAAGTAGCTCCCAGGCATGGCTTCCCCAGGCCACAGCCGGACTACGAGACCCTTCATGGCCTGTTCGGCCACCTTATGGAGCTCGACCAGCTGCTTCAGCTGGTCGCTCAAAACACCGGTGTCCGGCCTCGAGATCTTGAGACCGAACACCTTCTCCGTCGAGCTCCCTCTTGACTTGGTAGAATCTGGCAGCGTCGGACACACTCGGGAAGATTTGCGAATGCTCTGGAGAGCTCCCGACTCGGGTAAGTAACAAGTAATTCACTTTCACGTGCTTGCTTTGCATAAAGAATGCCTTACCCGCCGCTATCTTCTTCATTGCCTCAATTTCCTGGAGGGCTTTTTGGGCTTCGACCTTGGCAGATTTGGCGCTCTCAAGCGCCGAGGCGAGCTCGGACTCTCGAGTCTTTGAGTCAAGCTCAAACTCTCGTGTTTTTCACGAGGCACTGAGCTCTTGCTGCACCTCCGCCACCCGCGCCTCGTGCTTTTCCCGCTGGGTACGCTCCACACCCGCATTTTCTTCGGCCTTGGACAACGCTTCCTTCAGGGTCGCCACCTCGTTCGTGGCCCGTGCATACCCACGTTGGTCCTATCATTTTTTGCAACCACATCTTTTTATATAATTACATAAGGTATTCCTTACCTTCCTTGTCCTCGAGCTGCCTTTTGGCAAGGCCGAGCTCGTTCTCGGACCGCTCGAGGCTCTGTTTCAATGCATCGACCTCCGCAGTCAGTGCGGCAGAGGTCAGCAGCGCAGCCTGCATTCCCATATTGACATACTTATGTTAGACTCCTGCATATATCTTTTTGATCCTCAGTTCGGCTTTTCTTTCCGAACACCAAACTGAGCATCAGGGGCTACTGTCTATGCGGCAATATTTTTACATATCTTAAATACATACCTCAAAGCCTGTTAGAAGGCTGGCACGAGCTTCATCAGCCCGCTCTTGGCGGATGAACCTTCGGATCAGCACACTCATAATAGTGTGGTGCTCCTCGTCGATGGGCGCCGCTAAGCACCTCCAGCAGATTATCCGATGCCTCGGTTGGGCCGGAGGTCACCGGCGTCGTGGCTTGCCCTTCTTAGTAGGGGCCGCTGCGGATGCGAGAACCGTTGAAGGTTCGGTGCGGTGTCCGACCCAGGGCGGACTTAGAGCCCTTCGGGTTTTATCCCTTTGCTTTGAGTCGGGAGGTCACCTTGCGGCGCCTCGGGACCACCCCCTCCTGGCTTGGCCCCTTTTGGGACTCCACCTCAGCATTGTCCGTAGGACGAGGGGAGGTAGCAGTCAGAAGCGAAAGGCTATTCACATCCGACGAATCCAGGGATCCGCTCGACGAAGCATCGAGCTGGGCCGCGGGCGGACTGCATGATTACATTCGGCGTCGAAGATCTTGTGCGATAAAGGCGCTATGAGTTATTCTGGTATCCGGATACTTACGATTTTGCGAGGGCTTGGCCTGGAGGCCCTCCTCTTCGCCGTCGTCGGCGTCGGTGGAAATAGTCCGGAGGAAGGTCCTTCCTTCTTGGACCCTCCGCCCCCGATTAGGGCGGCCTTCCTTTTCATTCCTCCCCCACCGGAGGGAGAGAGCTTCTTCTTCCTCCTCCTCGTCTTGGAGGAGGAGCCGCCGAGTCATCGGACGATGAATCCGGCACCACCAGTGCCGGGAACTCTTCGAGTTCCCGTGGCCTACTTCTTGGCCTTCTTCTCCGGCACCACGTAAGGTGCTGGGACCAGCAACCCCGTCAAGCGGGCGTCCGCTGGGTCTTCGGGCAAGGGCGCCGGACAGTCAATCTGTCCGGTCTTCTTCTGCCATTCCTATCAAAGGAACGGGAGCTTAGATCCCGCATAGAGTTAAACTATGAAAAGCAAGTATCCCGTAAAGGGTAAAATAAGCTTACCACGCTGGCTTGGCGCCGCGCGAATCCGATCCTCGGTGATGGGAGGGAACCTCGGCGCCTTGAATAGCACCTTCCAGGCATCCTCGTGCATTGTGTCAAAGAGCCTGGTCAGAGTTTGGTGCTGGGCCGGGTTGAACTCCCATAAGTTGAAAGCCCGTCGTTGACACGGGAGGATCCGGCGGATGAGCATGACCTGGAATACGTTGACGAGTTTAACCTCTTTGTCCACCAGGTCTTTGACGCAGGTTTGGAGTCCGGTCCGCTCTTCCGAATTACCCCACGACAGGCCCTTCTCTTTCTAGGAGGTGAGCCGTATGGGGATGCCAGATCGGAACTCGGGGGGCCGCTGCCCATTCAGGGTCACGTGGCTCGGTGATGTAGAACCACCCCGATTGCCACCCCTTTATGGTCTCCATGAAGGAGCCCTCGAGCCATGTAACGTTGGGCATCTTGCCCACCATGGCGCCTCCGCACTCCGCTTGTTGGCCGCCCACTACCTTCGGCTTGACATTGAAGGTCTTCAGCCATAAGCCGAAGTGGGGCTTGATGCGGAGGAAATCCTCGCACTGACGATGAACACCGAGATGTTGAGGGCGGAGTTGGGGCGGATCGTGGAAATCCAGGCCGTAGTAGAACATGAGCCCCCGACAAGCAGTGAAGTGGGAAACCTAGTCCATGGAGGAAATGGGTGAGAACACCACCCTCTCATGGGGCACAGGGGTGGGGATGAGCTGCCCTTGTGCGGGAGCCGGTGCGCGATGTCGTTAGACAAGTATCCGGCCTCCCTCAGCTTCTTGATGTGTCCCTCCGTGACGGAGGAGACCATCCACTTGCCTCCCGGTCCAGACATGGCTAGAGAAGGTTGAGGCGGGATGTGCGGACTTGGGCGCTGGAGCTCGAGTGCGCGAAAATGGATAAGCAAAGGAGGAAGAAGGCGTAGATGGAAAAGGTGGATCCTTATCCCCTTATATGGGCGGACGAAACTATGTGCCCCCACCAGCCTGGTAAAACTCGCTTATCTCCCAAGCGCCATAGATTAATGGCACGGTTGGGTTACCCACGCACGTATTGATGAGAATTCCGGAAAAAGGGGACACGATCTCTGCTTCAACAAGGCGTGCCAAGGAAACCGCCTCGCTAAGTCTTATTGAGGTGGGACAAGAAAACGATTTGAATAAAGGCTTGGCCGTGGTGTGATGCCACGCTGCGAAATCGTCGTGATTGGATCTGTGTAAATATTATTCTCTCTATGGTGGTATGTGGAAATTATTTTACAGAGCCGGATACTATCCTTGTGTTCAAAATCTTCTATGAAGTATTCGGAGGAGGAAGCCGCCTTGCAATGCCGAAGACAATCTGCGTGCCAGACTCGTCATCATTGAAGCCTGGTTCGAGGGCTCTTGAGGAGTCTGGATTAGGGGTGTCCGGATGGCGGACTATGACCTTTTTCGGACTCTGGACTATGAAGATACAAGATTAAAGACTTCGTCCCGTGTCCGGATGGGACTTTCCTTGGCGTGGAAGGCAAGCTTGGCGATCTGGATATGTAGATCTCCTCCCATTGTAACCGACTCTATGTAACCCTAACCCTCTCCGTGTCTATATAAACCGGAGGGTTTTAGTCCGTGGGACGAACAACAATCATACCATAGGCTAGCTTCTAGGGTTTAGCCTCTCGATCTCGTGGTAGATCTACTCTTGTACTACCCATATCATCAATATTAATCAAGCGGGGAGTAGGGTTTTACCTCCATCGAGAGGGCCCGAACACAGGTAAAAACATCGTGTCCCTTGTCTCCTGTTACCATCCGCCTAGACGCACAGTTTGGGACCCCCTACTCGAGATCCGCCGGTTTTGACACCGACAGCAAGCAAGTTGCCAGTTTAGTGAAGAAGCCCAAGCTGGACCCAAGCTTGAAACTGAGTGCCTCTACTACGAAAGAAATGGTCACTAGAAGTAGAACTGCCCCCAAAAAAAGCTTGGCGGATAAGAAGGATGGCAAAGTGAACAAAGGTATATTTGATATACATGTTATTGATGTGTATTTTACTAGTGTTCGAAGTAATCCCTAGGTATTTGATACCGGTTCAGTTGCTAAGATTAGTAACTCAAAACAGGAGTTGGAGAGACTAGTTAAAAGCGAGGTGACGACGTGTGTTGGAAATGATTCCAAGGTTGATATGATCACCATCGCACACTCCCTCTACCTTCGGGATTAGTGTTGAACCTAAATAAATGTTATTTGGTGTTTGCGTTGAGCATGAATATGATTAGATCATGTTTATTGCAATATGGTTATGCATTTAAGTTAGAGAATAATTGTTATTCTATTTACATGAATAAAACCTTCTATCGTCATACACCCAATGTAAAATTGATGCCAATGTAAAATTGTTTATTGAATCTCGACCGTAGTAATACACATATTCATAATATTGATGCCAAAAGATGCAAAATTGATAATGATAGTGCAACATATTTGTGGCACTGCCATTTAGGTCATATTGGTGTAAAGCGCATGAAGAAACTCCATGCGGATGGACTTTTGGAATCACTTGATTATGAATCATTTGATACTTGCGAGCCATGCCTCATGGGCAAGATGACTAAAACTTCATTCTCCGAAACAATGGAGCGAGCTAATGACTTAATGGAAATAATACATATCGATGTATGCGGTCCGATGAGTGTTGAAGCACGCGACGAGTATCGTTATTTTCTGACCTTCAGAAATGATTTGAGTAGGTATGGGTATATCTACTTAATGAAACACAAGTCTGAAACATTTGAAAAGTTCAAAGAATTTCAGAGTGAAGTGAAGATCATCGTAACAAGAAAATAAAGTTTCTACGATCTGATCACGGAGGCGAATATTTGAGTTACGAGTTTGGCATTCATTTAAAACAATGTGGAATTGTTTCACAACTCACGCCACCTGGAACACCACAGCGTAATGGTGTGTCCGAACGTCGTACATGTACTTTATTGGATATGGTGCGTTCTGTGATGTCTCTTACCGATTTACCACTATCGTTTTGGGGTTATGCATTAGGGACAGCTGCATTCACATTAAATAGGGCACCGTCTAAATTCGTTGAGACGACACCATGTGAACTGTGGTTTGGCAAGAAACCTAAGCTGTCGTTTCTTAAAGTTTGGGGATGCGATGCTTATGTCCAAAGGCTTCAACCATATAAGCTCGAACCCTAATCGAAGAAGTGCGTCTTCATAGGATACCCTAAAGAAACTACTGGGTACACCTTCTACCCTAGATCCGAAGGCAAGATCTTTGTTGCTAAGAATGGGTCCTTTCTAGAGAAGGAGTTTCTCTCGAAAGAAGTGAGTGGGAGGAAAGTAGAACTTGATAAGGTAATTGTACCTTCTCTCCAATTGGAGAGTAGCACAACATAGAAATCCGTTCCCGTGATGTCTACACCAACTAGAGAGGAAGCTAATGATGATGATCATGAAACTTCGGATCAAGTTACTACTGGACTTCTTAGGTCGAACAGAGCACATTCAGCACCAGAGTGGTACGGTAATCCTGTCCTCGAAGTCATGTTATTAGACCATGGCGAACCTACGAACTATGAAGAAGCTATGATGAGCCCAGATTTCGACAGATGGCTTGAGGCCATGAAATCTGAGATAGGATCCACATATGAGAACAAAGTATGGACTCTGGTGCACTTGCCCGATGATCGGCAAGCCATAGAGAATAAATGGATCTTCAAGAAGAAGACTGACATTGTTGGCAATGTTACCATCTACAAAGCTCGACTAGTCGCAAAAGGTTTTCGACAAGTTCAAGGGGTTGACTACGATGAGACTTTCTCACCTGTAGCGATGCTTAAGTCCGTCTAAATCATGTTAGCAATTGCCACATTTTATGATTATGAAATCTGGCAAATGGATGTCAAAACTGCATTCCTTAAATGGATATCTCAAAGAAGAGTTGTATATGATTCAACCATGAGGTTTTGTTGATCCTAAAGGTGCTAACAAAGTAAGCAAGCTCCAGCGATCCATCTATGGACTGGTGCAAGCATCTCGAAGTTGGAATATACGCTTTGATGAGGTGATCAAAGCATATGGTTTTATACAGACTTTCGGTGAAGCCTGTATTTACAAGAAAGTGAGTGGGAGCTCTGTAGCATTTCTAATATTATATGTAGATGACATATTGTTGATTGGAAATGATATAGAATTTCTGGATAGCATAAAAGGATACTTGAATAAGAGTTTTTTCATGAAAGACCTCGGTGAAGCTGCTTATATATTGGGCATCAAGATCTATAGAGATAGATCAAGATGCTTAATAGGACTTTCGCAAAGCACATACCTTGACAAAGTTTTGAAGATGTTCAAGATGGATCAGTCAAAGAAAGGGTTCTTGCCTATGTTACAAGGTGTGAAGTTGAGTGATACGTATCCAACGTATCTATAATTTTTTTATTGTTCCATGTTGTTATATTATCAATCTTGGATGTTTTATAATCATTTTATAGTCATTTTATATCATTTTTGGTAATAACCTATTGACATAGTGCCAATTGCCAGTTGTTGTTTTCTGCATGTTTTCTACATCGCACGAAATCAATACCAAACGGAGTACAAATCACAGAGAATTTTTTTGGACCAGAAGACACCTAATGGGCCAAGGCTGCGCTTGGGGGTGCTCCGAGGAGAGCACAACCCACCAGGGCGCGCCAGGAGGCCCAGGCGCACCCTGGTGGGTTGTGCCCATCTCGGGTGCCCCCTGACCCGCCTCTTTGCTCTATAAATGCCCAAATATTCCAAAACCCTAGGGAGTCGACGAAAATCAATTCCAGGCGCACAGAGTCCAGAACCACTAGATCTAATCTAGACACCATCATGGAGGGGTTCACCACTTCCATTGGTGCCTCTCCGGTGATGCGTGAGTAGTTCTTTGTAGACCTTCGGGTCCATAGTTAGTAGCTAGATGGCTTCCTCTCTCTCGCTGAATTCTCAATACAATGGTCTCTTGGAGATCCATATGATGTAACTCTTTTTGCGGTGTGTTTCTTGGGATCCGATGAACTTTGAGTTTATGATCAGATCTATCTTTTTATATCCATGAAAGTTATTTGAGTTTCTTGATCTCTTATATGCATGATTGCTTATATCCTCGTATTTCTTCTCCGATATTTGGGTTTTGTTTGGCCAACTTGATCTATTTATCTTGCAATGGGAAGAGGTGCTTTGTAGTGGGTTCGATCTTACGGTGCTTGATCCCAGTGACAGAAGGGGAACCGACACGTATGTATCGTTGCTACTAAGAATAAAACGATGGGGTCTATCTCTACATAGATAGATCTTGCCTACATCATATCATCGTTCTTATTGCATTACTCCATTTTTTCCATGAACTTAATACACTAGATGCATGCTGGATAGTGGTCGATGTGTGGAGTAATAATAGTAGATGCAGACAGGAGTCGGTCTACTAATCTTGGACGTGATGCCTATATAATGATCATTGCTTGGATATCGTCATGATTATTTGAAGTTCTATCAATTGCCCAACAGTAATTTATTTACCCACCGTTTGCTATTTTTCTTGAGAGAAGCCACTAGTGAAACCTACGGCCCCCGGGTCTCTTTCTCATATTATTTGCCTTTGCGATCTACTTTTCCTTTGCTTTTATTTTCAGATATATTAAACCAAAAATACAAAAATACCTTGCTGTGTTTTATTCTTATTTATTTTATTTGGCCTTCGATCTATCAATCTACTACAATTTATTTCACGTCTGTTTGCCTATCTTGTGGCGTCGTTACCTGACAGGGATTGACAACCCCTTTAACACATCGGGTTGCGAGTAGTTGTTATTTGTGTGCAGGGCTGTTTACGTTGTGTTGCTTGGTTCACCTACTGGTTCGATAACCTTGGTTTCATCTCCGAGGGAAATGCCTACCACTGTTGTGCTACATCATCCCTTCCTCTTTGGGGAAATACCGAAGTAGTCCTAGCAGAAATCAAAAGGAATTTCTGGCGCCGTTGCCATGGAGGATCTTCAACATATACTGGGTTCCTAATCACAAATCTCATCTCCTCGCAATTTGCATTATTTGCCATTTGCCTCTCGTTTTCCTCTCCCCCACTTCACAATAATTTGTCGTTTTATTCGCCCCTCTTTTCGCCGTTTTCTTGCTGGATCTGTTTTTTAGGGCAATCTTGTTGTGTAGTCATCATGACTCAAGAGAACACCAAGTTATGTGATTTCTCAAATACAAACAACAATGATTTTATTGGCACTCCGATTGCTCCTCCCGCCACTAGTGCGGAGTCTTGTGATATTAATACTGCTTTGCTGAATCTTGTTATGAAAGATCAATTTTCCGGTACTCCTAATGAGGATGTCGCGTGCCATCTTAACACCTTCATGGAATTATGTGATATGCAAAAGAAAAAAGATGTGGACAATGATGTTGTGAAGATGAAATTATTTCCATTTTCTTTGCGTGATTCTGCAAAAACTTGGCTCTCTTCTTTGCCTTGCAATAGTATCGATTCTTGGAATAAGTGCAAAGATGCTTTTATCACTAAGTATTTTCCGCCCGCAAAAATTATTTTCCTTAGAACCCAGATCATGAATTTCAAACAACTTGAACATGAGCATGTTTCACAATCTTGGGAAAGGATGAAAATGATGCTAAGGAATTGCTCAACTCATGGGTTAATTCTTTGGATGATAATACAGAAATTTTATGCGGGGTTGAATTTTGTTTCTCCTAATCTTTTAGATTTCGCCGCGGGCGGTACTTTTATGGAAAATACTTTGGGTGAAGCCACCAAATTTCTTGATAATATCATGGCAAATTATTCGCAATGGCATATCGAAAGAGCTCCTACTAATAAAAACATTAATTCGATTGAAGAAATTTCTTCTTCGAGTGAAAAAGTTGATGCTCTTATGAAATTGGTTGCTAGTAAAAATGCTCCTATTGATTTTAATGATATGCCTTTGTCTACTTTGATTGAGAAAAATACTGATGCCATAGATGTGAATTTTATCTCTCGAAATAATTTCAACAACAATGCTTGTAGAGGTAATTTTAATCCTAGGCATTTTCCTAGTAATTCCTCTAATAATTATGGTTATTCCTATGGAAATAAATCTTACAATAATAATAGGAAAACCTCTGATCTTGAGAATAATATTAAATAATTTATCAACACGAAAAAATTTTCAACACTTCCATAGAAGAAAAGTTGAATAAGATTGATGATTTGTCTAGAAGTGTTGATAGAACTTCTCATGATGTGGAAAATCTCAAGATGAAAATTTTTGTGCCTAAGGTTGATGAATCAATTAAAGCTCTTTATGTTTCTATGGATGAAAGTAAGAAAAGAACCACAATGCTTAGAGCTAAAAGATTTTTTTTTGAAAAAGCGTTTTCTAGTGATTACTTTCGCAAAAGTGATGAAGATCTTAAAATGATTGGTGTTTCTTCTATTGATTCCTTGTTTAGTAAAGTTAAGATTGATGAAAAAGGGACTGGAGAAGAGTCAATTTAGTTATAAGGCGTCCCGATAATTCGGAGGGTGAAAATCTTGTTGAGAAAATTGATAAAAGTGGGTTTGAAGAGGTCAAGACTTTAACTAGTGATGTGCCCACTCTTTTGGATTACAAAGACTTTAATTATGATAGTTGTTCTTTGATTGATTATATTTCTTTGTTGCAATCCATGATAAATGTATCCCATGCTTATGAACAAAATAAAGCTTTTACTAAACATATTGTTGATGCTATGATGAAAGCTTTAGAAGAAAAATTGGAATTAGAAGTATCAATTCCTAGAAAATTGCATGATGAATGGGAACCTATTATCAAAGTCAAGATTAAAAATTATGAGTGTTTTTCTTTGTGTGACTTGGGTGCTAGTGTTTGTACAATTCCGAAATCTTTATGTGATGTGCTTGGTCTTACCGATCTTGAAGAATGCTCTTTAAACTTGCACTTGGCGGATTCTACTATTAAAAAGCCTATGGGAAGAATTAATGATGTTATTATTCTTGCAAATAGGAATTATGTGCCCATAGATTTTATTGTTCTTGATATTGATTGCAATCTGTCTTGTCCAACTATTCTTGGTAGACCGTTTTTACGCACTATTGGTGTCGTGATTGATATGAAAGAAGGCAATATTAAGTTCCAATTTCCTTTGAGGAAAGGTATGGAACACTTCCCTAGAACAAGAATTAGGCCACCCTATGAATCAATCATGAGGGCATCTTATGGATCTCGAAACAAATATGACAAAACTTAGATCCTTGCTTTATGCCTAGCTAAGGGCGTAAAACTATAGCGTTTGTTGGGAGGCAACCCAAAGAATAAATTTTATTTTTTATTTTTCTTTCTGTTCTTGAGTGTTTGCACAATTATGATACTGTTATGATTGTGTTTTTTGTGTTTTAATTAGTGTCCGTGCCAAGTAGAACATATAGGATCTTCTTGGGTGATAGTTGTTTGATCTTGCTGAAAAAACAGAAACTTTTGCGCTCACGAAAACAATTCTTATTTTTTACCAGAGCATGATAAAATAACAATTTTTTTTGCATAAGATTAATATACAAATTGCTCAGGTCTCCTTATTTGTTTGAGAATTTTTGGAGTTACATAAGTATTCGAACAATTCAGATTACTACAGACTGTTCTGTTTTTGACAGATTCTTTTTTCTTTGCGTTGTGTGCTTGTTTTGATGGCTCTATGGTTTTCTTTGATGAGTTTTTGCCATAGAAAAGTTGTAATACAGTATATATAATGCAAAAAAATACTAATAGGTTGCAACAATACTTATAGTAGTGATTTATTTTCTTATACTAACGGATCTCACGAAGGTTTTGTTGAGTTTTGTGTGATTGAAGTTTTCAAGTTTTGGGTTATCTTACGATGGATGAAGGAATAAGGAGTAAGAAGAGCCTAAGCTTGGGGATGCCCCGGCATACCAAGCTATTATCCAAAAGAGAGCAAGCAGCTAAGCTTGGGGATGCCCCGAGTGGCATCCCCTCTTTCTTCTAACGACCATCAGTATTTTACTCGAAGCTATATTTTTATTCGTCACATACTATGTGTTTTGCTTGGAGCGTCTTGTATGATATGATTTTTTGCTTGTTTTATTTTTTGTTTCAAGTCTTGAATACTTGCTGGACACACCTATTTGAGATATCCAAAATTATGTCATGATCTATTAGAATTGCTCTCTGTGCTTCACTTAAATCTTTTATGAGCTATGGACTTGCTCTAGTGCTTCACTTATATATTTTTGAGCACGGTGTACTTTAATATTTTTGAAGAAATGCTTTCTTGCTTCACTTAGATTTATTTAAGAGTTAGTAAAATTTTGAAGAAATTCTCTCTTGCTTCACTTAAATTAATTTGAGAGAAAGAAATTTTATGCTCATGATCTTCACTCATATTTATTTGAGCTTATGAAAAGCAACATATGAAAATTAGTTCCAAAGTGATAGATATCCAAGGATATAATAAAAAAATTCATGAAGATCATTGGACAAAATAAACTTGATTCTTAGTAATAGTTTTGAGATATGATGATGTGATATGTGAGTTATGTTGATGATTAATTATGCTTTAGTAAGAATATTGGTGTTAAGGTTTGTGATTCCCTATGCAAGCACGAAAGTCAATAATTATGAAATGAAATTATATCCTACTTGTGGTGCATTATTCGGTGTTAATTATTCTTAATGCTCGCTTATGATATTATTTGTTTCTTGATTGGTCGCTTCTCAATCACTACTTGTGCATCCAAAAACCTTTAAACAAGTTTTGCCACATGAGTCCACTATATCTACCTATATGTGGTATTCTTTTGCCGTTCTAAGCAAATTTGTATGTGCCATCTCTAATTTTCAAAATAAACTTCTCTTTTGTGTGTTCGTACTGCTCGCGGAGCGGTGAGGGGTGGCTAATATTTCCATGATAGATGTGTTATTCTCATGATAAGTGTTTATTCACTTGTCATTGCACGAGAGTAAGGCAAAGGTATTAGGGATGCCCAGTCCCAAAATGAAAAATGAATTTACTTTATGTTGTCAAATAATAAATTCCTTGGAAAGTGTTGGTATGGAAGGCAACCACGTATACAGCTAGCCATGGAAAGTGAAAGTTTGGTGGAAAAGGAATAAATAAAGTGTTTGGGAACCGCCTATGATATATCTAGCATGGAAAGTGTTGGGAACTCTAAGTCATTTTCGTTGGTGGGAAAGACACACCTCCCAAAATATTTTTATCTCTAAGTTTTTCGCTTTGAGCTCTGGCACCTCTACATATCCCTACTTCCCTATGCGAATGGCCTTTATTTTAATTTATGCAAATTTTTATTTTGAATTTGAGTCTCCATCTTCTCTTATAAAAGCACCAACTAGGAGGCAATATGATCGTACTTGAGTATTGGGTGTAGTTAATATGCGAGTGTGTTTCATGAATGGATCAATGATTGAGCATGATGGGCTAGGGATAGCTTATTTTAGCATTGATATTTTGGAAGACATGGTTGCTTGTTGATATGCTTGATTATTTAAATTATCATGTCAAAACTAGACTATTGCTTTGAATCACATAAAATTCCAAATGTCCATGTTATAAAGAAAAGAATATGATATGACATGTTAGGCAGCATTCCACATAAAAAATTCTGTTTTTATCACTTACCTACTCGAGGACGAGTAGGAGCTAAGCTTGGGGATGCTGATACGTCTCCAACATATCTATAATTTTTTATTGTTCCATGTTGTTATATTATCAATCTTGGATGTTTTATAATCATCTTATAGTCATTTATATCATTTTTGGTACTAACCTATTGACATAGTGCCAAGTGCCAGTTGTTGTTTTCTGCATGTTTTTTACATCGCAGGAAATCAATACCAAATGGAGTCCAAATGCAACGAAACTTCACGGAGAATTTTTTTGGACCAGAAGACTGTCGGTGTCAAAACCGGCGGATCTCGGGTAGGGGGTCCCGATCTGTGCGTCAAGGCTGATGGTAACAGGAAGCAAGGGACACAGATGTTTACCCAGGTTCGGGCCCTCTCGATGGAGGTAAAACCCTACCTCCTGCTTGATTAATATTGATGATATGGGTAGTACAAGAGTAGATCTACCACGAGATCGTAGAGGCTAAACCCTAAGAGGTAGCCTATGATGGTATGATTGTAATTGTGATCGGCCTTCTAAGGACCAATCTCTCCGGTTTATATAGACACCGGAGAGGGCTAGGGTTTACATGGAGTCGGTTACAAGGAAGGAAATATAATATCCGGATCGCCAAGCTTGCCTTCCACGCCAAGGAAAGTCCCATCCGGACACGGGCCGAAGTCTTGATTCTTGTATCTTCACGCTTCAATAGTCCGGACGTTGTATATAGTCCGGCTATCCGGATACCCCCTAATCCAGGACTCCCTCAGTAGCCCCTGAACCAGGCTTCAATGACGATGAGTCCGGCGCGCAGTCTTGTCTTCGGCATTGCAGGGAATGTTCCTCCTCCGAATACTCCAAGGTAATTATCGAACACTCAAACCGTGTCCGGATCCACAAGATGATCTTCGCATGCCACCGTAGAGAGAATGATGTTTCACAAATGCAATCTGCTGACAACTTTTTAGGCAACGCGACGTGTCATTACGGTCGGGTCATTATTCGAACCGTCTTTCCACAACCAGCCACAGCGCATATTGCGAGGCGGTTTCGTTGACACGTCTTATCAAAGTAGAGATCGTGCCCCCTTATCACGGGATTCTCATCAATACGGGTACGAATCCCACCACATCATTAATCGTGGCGCTTGGGAAGCAAGCGATTCCCAATGGGCAAGTGGGGAGGCGCACCGCTTTCGTCGCCTCTATAAAGGGATAAGATTTCCCCATTTTTACCCACGCCTTCTTCCTCCTTTTGCCCACTCTTGCCCCCTCGAGCTCCAGCGCCCAAGCCCAAGTCTCCTCCGCACAGCTAGACATGTCTGGAGCAGGAGGCAAGTGGGTGGCTTCCACCGTCAAGGAGAAGCACATCACAAATCTTCGGGCGGCCGGATACTTGGCCGCAGACATAGCGCACCGGCTACCAGACGCTGGGCAGGTCATTCCGACCCCGGGACCCCACGAGAGAGTCGTGTTCGTCGCCCACTTCGTCCGTGGACTGGGGTTTCCGCTTCACCCCTTCGTCCGCGGGCTCATGTTCTACTACGGGCTAGATTTCCATGATCTAGCCCCGAATTTCGTCCTCAACATCTCGGTGTTCATCGTCGTATGTGAGGCTTTCCTCCGCATCCGGCCTCATTTCAGCCTATGGCTGCAAACCTTCTGCGTGAAGCCGAAGATTGTAAGCGGCCAGCAAGCGGAGTGCGGAGGAGCCATGGTGGGCAAGATGCCTAATGTCACCTGGCTGGACGGCTCCTTTGCGGAGACCGTAAAAGGATGGCAATCGGGTGGTTCTCGTCACCAAACAGCTGGCGCCAATCTGGCGGCAGCCCCAATTCAGGTCTGGAGCCCCATGCGGCTCACCTCCGGGAAAGGAAGGGCCTGTCTGGGGCGATTCTCGGAGCTGGCGGACTCGCACATGCATCAAAAGCATGAAGGACAAGAACATCAAGCTTGCCAACGTGATCCAGGTCATGCTTGTTCGCCGGATCCTGCCCTGTCAAAGGCGGGCAGTCAATCTATGGGAGTTCGTCCCAGCCAAACACCAGACGCTCCGGAAGCTCTATGACATGACGCACCAAGGCGCATGGAAGGTGTTGTTCAAGGCCTTTGAAGTGCCTCCTCCCACATCCGAGGACCGCGGGCTTCACGCCGCGCGGGCTCCTAGTCAGGTGAGTTCTCAGACTACCACTGGACTCGGTTTTTCCCAATATGTTCAAGGGAGATCCTTAAGTAGTTATACATATTTGCCTTAGGATTATGTGGAGACAGCGAGCAGGTTTCTTGTCGGCTCCGCTGCCGAGGGCTCAGTGGCGCTCTCTGACGGAGATCTGGTCCCGGCACCGTACAAGGTGCCGGAGAAGAAGGCCGAGAAGAAGGCCCCGGGGACCCGAAAGGGTCTCCGGCGTAAGGTTGCGCCAGAAGCCTCGTCTGAGGATGACGAGGCAGACTCCTCCCACGAAGGGGAGGAGGAAGAAGAAGAAGACGCCCCATCCGGCGAAGCGGGCCAGGGGGCCCGGCGAAGCGGGCCAGGGGGCCGGAAGAGGCCCTCGGTGCAAGGCCGTTATACCCCTGTCGTCTGATGATGACGAGACAGATTCCTCCCGCAGAGGCGGGGGGATTCAAGAAGAAATTCCACCTCCCCGCACTGGGGGGAGAAGAAGAGAAAAGCCGCCCTGGAGGGGGAGGCTGGGGCGTCCAAGAAGGGGAAAACATCCCTTCCGGACTACTCCACCACGGCCGCTCATAGCGATGAAGGGTGGCTGCCCAAGGGGAAGCCACCGGCGTGATCGTAAGTGTCCGCACTCTACCGGGGTTTTACGTCATAGCTGTTTAATAACGCCGAACAGGTATGCAGTCCGGCCAGGGCTCATCCGGAGGTGTCGTCTTCGGATGGGTCTCTGAGCGCTTCAGAGATGAACTCGCTCTCGGCGGCCACCACTCCTCAGCTTGCGGATGACACAGAGGTGCTGTCCCGAAGGTTCCCCGAGCAGGGGGAGGTGACCCTGGAGACGCCCCAAGGCGGACTTCCGAATGTCGGACATGCGGGGGTTCAAGATCCCCGCGGATCGCATCGATGAGAGCCGCAACAAGGCGGACTCTCGACCGAGCACTGCTCCGGAACCTCCGACGGTTCCGGACTTAGGCGGGCAGCCCCTCGTTAGGGAGGGCGAGCCGCCCGTGCCAAGGACTTTCGTC
Source organism: Aegilops longissima (assembly GCA_021605205.1). Taxonomy (NCBI): domain Eukaryota; kingdom Viridiplantae; phylum Streptophyta; class Magnoliopsida; order Poales; family Poaceae; genus Aegilops; species Aegilops longissima. Next base: position 343,529,520 of record CM038682.1, read on the forward strand.
GCATCAACGGCGCCGGATAGCCTGGTGGAAGTGCTTCGAGGCGCTTCCATGGAAGAAGAGCACTGTACTCTTATGAGTGCGGTGATTCAAAAGGTTCTGTCCGCCAAAAGCGGACTAACCGAAGCCTGCACAAGCCTCCTGACGGGCTTTGAGGTAAGTAATAAAAATGTATGAAATTACCACCCGATAGGTAGTAGCCCCTGATACTCTGGTTGGTGTTCGGAAAGAAAAGCCAAACGGAGGGTCAATTACAATCCGCAGGAGTCTAAAAAGTGTTTATGTGAATAAGCAGGCCGTGCTGCTTGCCGCTGCTGCCCGTACTGCCGAAGTTGCCGAACTGAAGCGGGATCTGGAGCAGGCGCAGGGAGAGCTCGGCCTCACGAAGAGGCAGCTCGAGGAGAATAAAGGTAAGTGATTCCCCGTTCGTATGTATTTAAAGATAGGCAAAATTTGTCAGTCTAACGCCAAAGCGTCGCGACTGTGCAATAGGGGCCACCGCCGAAGTGGCGTCCCTGAAGAAAGCGTTGTTCGAGGCCGAAGACAAAGCGGCCTTGGAATGCAAGGAGTGCGAAAAGCAAAGTGCTAGAGTGGGCGAGGTACAGCAAGAGCTCCAGGACCTCCGCAAGAAGTGCGAGTCCGTGGAGCATAATCTGAAGATGAAGGAGGCCGAGCTTGCGAAGGCCCTTGTAAGTTTGAAAGATGCCAAGGCGAAGCCGAAAGCACAGCAGAGATCCAGGAGGCCAAAAGATAGCAGCGGTAAGAAATTCTTTATGCAAAGCAAACATGTGGAGGCGTTTCTTTTACTTACTCGAATACGGAGCTCTCGGGGCATTTGCAGATCTGCCACGGCTGTCTCGGACATCTGCGGAGTTCTACCGTGCCCAGGAGGGGAGCTCAATGGAGAAGTTTTTCTGGTCCCAGTATGCTGGGGCCGATCATCCGATGCCTCTGAGCGACCAACTGAAGCAGTTGATCGAACTCCACAGGGCGGCCGAACTGGCTATGAAGGACTTCATAGTCAGGATGTGGCCTGGTGAGCTCCTGCCCAGTAGCTACTTTGGCCTGATCAAGCTGATGGTGGATGCCTGCCCGCGGCTTGAAGTGATCAAGCGATCCGTTTGCCTCGAAGGTGCCCGCCGGGCCTTTGCCCGCGTCAAGGTGCATTGGGGTAAGCTGGATGCGGAGAAGCTGGTCAAGGACGGGCCGCCAGAGGGCAAGGCGCATCACCATCCCGAGATGTACTACGATGGCGTGATGAAGGGTGCTCGTCTCGTCGCTGATGAGTGTACCAAGGACGCCATTTTGGAATGAGTTCACTTCTGTCATGTTTGTAATTTAAAGACGAAGTTACTTGTGCTATGTAGCGCTTTTGTTATTTAAAATATTACCTTCTGTGCGACTATTTATAAAATTCTGAAAGTAGGCCAGTCGTCGGCTTCCTCCCCCACGTAACTAGTACTGGGGTGTTCGTGGAGAACCCGGACACTCTTTATCCAAATGTTTGGTCCCTTAAGGAGGTATCCGGCGCAGCGAACAAGGCAATCGGACTATGCGGCTTTATAACATTCACTTAGCCATAGAAGTCTACAATTTTAAATTTCGGCGAAGCCCCTAGAATCCGGAAGGCCGAATCGGGGCGCTATACACACCTAGATCGGATGAAGCCGATTTATCGCCTAAAGCGGAAAATCTTTAAGGATTTTAAAACCTCTCGAACAGCGACCAGCTCTCGCCACATCATGCCGGTCAGTTTTCGGCTTTCTCTACTGAGGTGCTCGTCCGAAAAAACCGGGACACAATCGCAGTAGTTCTCCCTGCGCTACCTTAGCCGATAACGGAACGTAAGGCACCGAAACAAGGGAGCCGGGCTATCCCAACTGTAGACCCAAGACATGATTCGGAGCTGATGCATATAGTGCTATAAGTTCGGGGTGCCGCACTGTTGAAAGTGCTCGGACTTTATTTGCCATATTACGGGGCGCCATGAGAAGCCCCTGGCAAACCGGCCGCACCAAGGTGTGCGGATGCAATATCAAATAAACATTTATAAGAGAAAAAAATGCTCAAATAAGAATATTAAGCTGACGCTATATATAATCTCCCATTGACGAAAAATACGTTTAAGCGTACATTTACAATGGATGCATTAAGCAGAGATAAAATAGGACTATTTGACATGTCCTATCCAGGGGCAGGCTGTGTTCAGATAGATAAAGCAGGTATAATGATCGTAAATAGATTCCACCGGTATTTCATACATGCACAACGCGTCTGTTGCCTCCTTGGATGTCTCTCCCCTATAAGTCCGGCAATTCGACTCTTTTGAGGATGCTGCGCCAACGCGGTGTCCTGAAAGGTGAGAGGGAAAGAGTATGAAAGTATTTGTCGGTTACCCGCACTATTGACTGAGTCGTTGATGCGCATCCGCCTATGCCCATGGTATTTTAAGTGCGTAATTGTGTGCGCGTGGCACGAATGCTGCTTTGATGGGACTTAAGCGGAGGCCGGACTGCTAATCGCGCTCTTGGCGTGCCTGATGATCTGTTGCGGGTGATCCAGACTCGCTTGATCGTGCTCGAAGTTGTTGTCGCGGATTGGTTTGTCGGAGAAGGTCGCATTGTACTTCCGCCGCAAGGGCTGCGGTATGTTCTTACATTCGTGAGAGAGCGGTCCATATTTCCGTTCACCGTTATGACCCGCGTGGTCCCGGCATCTTGAGCTTGAGGTATGCGTAGTGTGGTACCGCATTGAATAAAGCGAATGCGGTTCGTCCGGCGATGCATGGTAACCATCGTGGAAAGGGACGATATCGAAGATTAACTCTTCGCCGAAGTTATCCGGAGATCCGAAGACCACTTCGGTGTTATAGAGCCCGTCTGGCGGGCCTCTACTCTAGGAATTACACCTTTAAAGGTGGTTTTAGTGGGCTTGATCCTTGAAGGGTCAATGCCCATTTTGCGACCGTGTCTGATAAAGCGAGTTCAGGCTGCTGCCACCGTCCATAAGGGCGCGCGAGGTGGAATCCGTCAATGATTGGGTCTAGGACCAATACGGCCGAGCCGCCGTGGCGGATGCTAGTAGGGTGATCCCTACGATCAAAGGTGATCGGACAAGCTGACCATGGGTTGAATTTGGGGCGATCGGCTCCATCGCGTGAGACGTCCTTAGTGCCGCTTCCGTTCCGGCAGGGGATGTGCGTGGCGTAGATCATGTTGACCGTTTTCACAGGGGAAATTTCTTCATCCCCGTGATTCGGACGTCGGGGCTCCTCGTCATCGTCGTTGTGCAGCCCTTGTCCTTGTCTTGGCGTTTATCTTGCCGGCCTATTTGAATACCCAGCAATCTCTCTTGGTGTGGTTGGCTGGCTTGTCCGGTGCCATGAATTTGGCACGAGCGCTCGATATCACGGTCCAAACTGGGCGGTCCCTGATTATTTCTTTTGAACGACTTCTTCCACTGACCGGGCTTGGATCCGCTGAATCCGGCGTTGACTGCCGTGTATTCAGTGTTGTCGCCGTTGTTCCGTTCTTATGTCTGTTACGCCGCGGCTTGCCGTTATTGTCGCGGCCATCCGAATTGACAGAATGTGGCGTAGTGCTGCTGCGAGCCAACCAACTGTCCTCGCCCGAGCAAAAGCGGGTCATTACTGTTATGAGAGCTGCCATGGACTTGGGTTTTTCCTCGCCGAGGTGTCGAGCGAGCCACTCGTCACGGATATTATGCTTAAAAGCCGCATGGGCTTCGGCGTCCGGACAGTCGACTATTTGGTTCTTTTTAGTTAGGAACCGAGTCCAGAATTTCCTGGCTGACTCTCCGGGCTGTTGAGTAATGTGGCTCAAGTCATCGGCGTCAGGTGGTCACACATATGTGCCCTGGAAGTTCTCGAGGATTGCGTCTTCCAGGTTTTCCCAGCTGCCAATGGAATTTGCTGGCAGGTTGTTTAGCCAGTGTCGGGCTGGGCCTTTGAGCTTAAGGGGAAGATACTTGATGGCGTGCAGATCGTCTCCGCGGGCCATGTGAATGTGGAGAAGAAAATCTTCGATCCATACTGCATGGTCTGTTGTGCTATGGTATGATTTGATGTTTACGGGTTTGAACCCTTCTGGGAATTCATGATCCATTACTTCGTTAGTGAAGTAGAGGGGGTGCGCGGTGCCTCTGTGCCGGGCTATGTGGCTACGCAGGTCGAATTGCTCTGGATGGCTATATTCGGCCCGGCCGGACTTGTTGAAGGTGTATCCGGCGTGACGGTTCTCGTCGCGTACTGAGGTGCGCCCCCGCGATCCGTAGATCGATCTTGGCTGTCCTGATTTGTTGCCCCGGGCCGTACTATGTTGGCGTGGGGGTGTTGGCTGGTATGCGGACTGGTATGCCGTTTTATCCCGGCCACAAGGTGGCCGGTCAGCCGTATGGTGCTCGAGTCCGTATTCCTCGGCTGCCGGACTTGATCCATCTTTACGTGAGCAGGTCTTGATCAGCTTGGAGTTCTTGCTGCTTCTTTTTCAGGCTCCTCGCAATGGCTATAAGCCGGCGGAAGCGCTCCTGCTCTCACGGGATCCTCGAGCACGCCCGAACTTCGTCGTCGCCGAGGCTAATCTCGTCTTCGGAGGGGGCATGTAGCTGTCCTCCTCCGGGTATTAAATCCATTGCCCTGTTCTTACAGGCTGACCTGCTCATCCTCCTATTCGGCCTGCTCGAAGGCGGGCTGATCAGGGTTGTATTCTTCTTCGGCACCATTCGGATTGTTTTCGTCTCCTGGGCCGGTATTGCTATGGCGGGGCTTGGAGTGGCGCCGACGACGCCCATTCTTTGCTTTTTTCCCTGAGGTTTTATCCTCCGTTGCCTCATCGCCATTTGTTTCCTTCGGAGTGTCCACCATGTATATATCATAAGAAGAGGTGGCTGTCCATCGCCCAGTGAGCGGTTGTTCATGTTCTTCTCCTGCATCGTCGTCCATACCGTCGATGTCTTCGGAGTCGAAGTTCAGTACCTCGGTTAAATCATCGACCGTGGCAATGAAGTGGGTGGTGGGTGGGCAACGAATTCCTTCGTCGCCTGCCTCCCACTCGAGCCGGACATAGTTCGGCGAAGAGCCTCCTGACAAAGAGAGAGACTTTAATGAGTCCAGCATGTCACCAAAGGGCGAGTGCTGGAAGATATCCGCAGCGGTGAACTCCATTACCGGAGCCCATCCTGGCCCGACGGGCTCGGGAGTGCGCGGACTGGAACCAACGTCTGGATACAAATTCGGGGGTTCGCAGTCACAGACCATCGCAGAGGTAAGACCCGTGTTCGGCTCCACCGCCGATGAGTGTGCGATCTGGGGGACGGGGTCCATCCCTCCGTCCTTAGGCAGCGCAGCCTGCTTCGGATATAGGTCCGGGGATACTACGGGGGTGATACCCCGAGCTTCGTCCGATGGCAGGTCTAAGCCGTGCTCGTCGTGTCTGTCTGGTGCTCCTGTCATAGGCCCAAATCCATCGAAGATCAAGTCTCTGCGGATGTCCACCGTGTAGTTCAGGTTTCCGAACCTGACCTGGTGGCCAGGGGCGTAGCTGTCTATCTGCTCCAGATGGCCAAGCGAGTTGGCCCGCAGTGCGAAGCCGCCGGACACGAAGATCTGTCCGGGGAGGAAAGTCTCACCCTGGACAGCGTCATTGATGATGATTGAAGGAGCCATCGAGCCTGACAGCGACGGCACAGAGGAACTCTCAATGAAAGCACCAATGTCGGTGTCAAAACCGGCGGATCTCGGGTAGGGGTCCCGATCATGCGTCAAGGCTGATGGTAACGAGAAGCAAGGGACACAGATGTTTACCTGTGTTCGGGCCCTCTCGATGGAGGTAAAACCCTACTTCCTGCTTGATTAATATTGATGATATGGGTAGTACAAGAGTAGATCTACCACGAGATCGTAGAGGCTAAACCCTAAGAGCTAGCCTATGATGGTATGATTGTAATTGTGATCGGCCTTCTAAGGACCAACCTCTCCGGTTTATATAGACACCAAAGAGGGCTAGAGTTAACATGGAGTCGGTTACAAGGAAGGAAATATAATATCCTGATCGCCAAGCTTGCCTTCCACGCAAAGGAAAGTCCCATCCGGACACGGGCCGAAGTCTTGAGTCTTGTATCTTCACGCTTCAATAGTCCGGACGTTGTATACAGTCCGGCTGTCCAGATAACCCCTAATCCAGGACTCCCTCAAAGACACCTAATGGGCCAAGGTTGCGCCCGGGGGGTGCTCCGAGGAGAGCACAACCCACCAGGACGCGTCAGGAGGCCCAGGCGCGCCCTGGTGGGTTGTGCCCACCTCGGGTGCCCCCTGAACCGCCTCTTTGCTCTATAAATACCCAAATATTCCAGAAACCGGGAGTCGACAAAAATCAATTCCAGCCACCGCAGAGTCTAGAACCACCAGATCCAATCTAGACACCATCACGGAGGGGTTCACCACTTCCATTGGTGCCTCTCCGATGATGCATGAGTAGTTCTTTGTAGACCGTCGGGTCTGTAGTTAGTAGCTAGATGGCTTCCTCTCTCTCGCTGAATTCTCAATACAATGGTCTCTTGGAGATCCATATGATGTAACTCTTTTTGCGGTGTGTTTGTTGGGATCCGATGAACTTTGAGTTTATGATCAGATCTATCTTTTATATCCATGAAAGTTATTTGAGTTTGTTTGATCTCTTATATGCATGATTGCTTATAGCCTCGTATTTCTTCTCCGATATTTGGGTTTTGTTTGGCCAACTTGATCTATTTATCTTGCAATGGGAAGAAATGCTTTGTAGTGGGTTTGATCTTACGGTGCTTGATCCCAGTGACAGTAGGGGAACCGACACGTATGTATCATTGCTACTAAGGATAAAACGATGGGGTCTATCTCTACATAGATAGATCTTGTCTACATCATGTCATCGTTCTTATCGCATTACTCTGTTTTCCATGAACTTAATACACTAGATGTATACTTGATAGCGGTCGATGTGTGGAGTAATAGTAGTAGATGCAGGCAGGAGTCGGTCTACTAATCTTGGACGTGATGCCTATATAATGATCATTGCCTGGATATCGTCACGATTTTTGAAGTTCTATCAATTGCCCAACGGTAATTTGTTTACCCACCGTTTACTATTTTTCTCGAGAGAAGCCACTAGTGAAACCTACGTCCCCCAGGTCTCTTTCTCATATTATTTGCCTTTGCGATCTACTTTTCCTTTGCTTTTATTTACAGATCTATTAAACCAAAAATACAAAAAACCTTGCTGCGTTTTATTCTTATTTATTTTGTTTGGCGTTCGATCTATCAATCTACTACAATTTATCTCACGTCTGTTTGCCTATCTCGAGGCGTCGTTACTCGAAAGGGATTGACAACCCCTTTAACACGTTGGGTTGTGAGTAGTTGTTATTTGTGTGCAGGGGTTGTTTACGTTGTGTTGCTTGGTTCTCCTGCTAGTTCGATAACCTTGGTTTCATCACTGAGGGAAATACCTACCGCTGTTGTGCTACATCATCCTTTCCTCTTTGGGGAAATACCGACGTAGTCCTAGCAGACATCATTGAGTCAGACTCAAAGCCCAGCCACTACAAAAGATAGAGAAAAAATGAAAGTCATTCCCTATGCTTGTGTCATAGGTTCTATCATGTATGCTATGCTGTGTACCAAACCTGATGTGTGCCTTGCCATAAGTCTGGCAGGGAGGTACCAAAATAATCCAGTAGTGAATCACTGGACAACGGTCAAGAACATCCTGAAGTACCTGAAAAGGACTAAGGAAATGTTTCTCGGTTATGGAGGTGATAAAGAGTTCGTCGTAAAGAGTTACGTCGATGCAAGCTTTGACACTGATCTAGATGACTCTAAGTCTACGGATCTAAATATGGCAGACCCGTTGACTAAACTCCTCTCACAAGAAAAATATGATCACACCTTAGTACTATTTGGGTGTTAATCGCATGGCGATGTGAACTAGATTATTGACTCTAGTAAACTCTTTGAGTGTCGGTCACATGGCGATGTGAACAATGGGTGTTAAATCACATGGTGATGTGAACTAGATTATTGACTCTAGTGCAAATGGGAGACTGAAAGAAATATGCCCTAGAGGCAATGATAAAGTTGTTATTTTATATTTCCTTATTCATGATAAAGGTTTAGTATTCATGCTAGAATTGTATTGATCGAAAATCTTAATACATGTGTGAATACATAAACAAACACCATGTCCCTAGTGAGCCTCTACTAGACTAGCTCATTGATCAAAGATGGTTAAGGTTTCCTAACCATGGACATGAGTTGTCATTTGATAACGGGATCACATCATTAGGAGAATGATGTGATGGACAAGACCCATCAGTTAGCGGAGCATAATGATCGTTTAGTTTTATTGCTATTGCTTTCTTCATGTCAAAAACATATTCCTTCGACTATGAGATTATGCAACTCCCGGATACCAGAAGAATGCCTTGTGTGCTATCAAACGTCACAGTGTAACTGGGTGATTATAAAGATGCTCTACAGGTATCTCCGAAGGTGTTCGTTGAGTTGGCATAGATCAGGATTAGGATTTGTCCCTTCGAGTATCCAAGAGGTATCTATGGGTCCTCTCGGTAATACACATCATAAGCTTGCAACCAAATGACTAAGGAGTTAGTTACGAGGTGATGTATTACGGAGCAAGTAAAGAGATTTTCCGGTAACGAGATTGAAATAGGTATAGAGATACCAACGATCGAATCTCGGGCAAGTAACATACCGATGGACAAAGGGAATTACATATGTTGTCATAACATATGTTGTCATATCTTCGTAGAACATGTGGGAGCCAATATGGGCATCCAGGTTCCGCTATTGGTTATTTACCAGAGAGGTGTCTCGGTCATGTCTACATATTTCTCGAACCCGTAGGGTCTGCACGCTTAACGCTCCTTGACGATATAATATTATATGAGTTATGTGATTTGGTGACCGAATGTTGTTCGGAGTCCCGGCTGAGATCACGGACATGACGAGGAGTCCCGAAATGGTCGAGAGGTAAAGATTGATGTATAGGACGATGGTATTCGGACACCGGAAGTGTTTCAGAGGGTACCGGGTACTTATCGGGTCACCGGAAAGGAGTTTCGGGCACCCCCGGCAAAGATATGGGCCTTATGGGACAAGAGAGGGAACACACCAGCCCACAAGGGGTTGGTGCGCCCCTATAGTGGCCGTCCCTATGAAGGAGGAGAAGGAAAGAGGGGAGGGAAAGGAAAATGTGGAGTAGGACTCCCCCTTCCTTCCCTCTCCCCCCTCTTTCCTTCCCCCTTCTTCTTACAAGGAAAGGGGGGCGCAGGGTAGGCAGCAGCCCTAGGGCTGCCGCCAGGTCTCTTGGGGCGCCCTAGGGGCTGCCTCCTCCCCTCCCACCTATATATACATGGGTAGGGGGCACCACACAATGACACACAACATTATCTTAGCCGTTTCTGGCGCCCCCGTCCACCGTTTACTCCCTCGGTCATATTTTCGTAGTGCTTAGGTGAAGCTGTAGCGACCCGACCTCAGACGGTCAAGCCTCTGTGTTACTGTGCCATCCCTGGATCAGTATGCTAGCACACACAATACATTAATGTATATATCAAAGTGCAATCACATGTATAAATAACGTAAAATGATATATACCTCATAATAATCAGCGGAAACAATCAAACGGGTGTGGAGTCCCATCAACGCCATCGGCAGGTTGAGTGTAGACCGTAACCTGTATCGTAACTCTTACTCGTCGAGGAAATATCTGCAACATGATACGTTGCAGCCGTGTAGGTCGAGACATTGAATGTACCGGCAAGATCACAATAAGAAAAACAGATGATAAACTATACTATATGCGGTATGGCTTTGTGGCTCAGATCTGAGTTTTGTTTGCGTAAAAGCTGGTTTTATTTTCCCTACATCAAAGGAATAAATGAAATCTGTACTATGGAATTTTCTATCATGACATGGTTCCGCCAACCGATGTCTCATAGCCCAAAATCATCATAAGTTGCCCACAATTAAGTTATCAATCCGGTGTTGAGAGTTCCGAAATAGATCCAAGTCCAGATGCTCAAATTGTCCGTAATCGGGACACGGCTAATCGATTAGGTTATAACCCTCTGCAGAGGTTTGTACACTTTACCCACAAGATTCGATCCCTCTCTTTACGTTCTCGCACTTGAGGTGTTTGAGAACAAGATGACCAAACATGGTCTTCCAAAGAGTTCCTCGACCACCGTCCGGTACTCAACCCATCCTACCGTAGTTCTACATCTGCTAGTACCGTCCCCAGCCAGAGTCACAACTAAGGTCAACCAAGCGAGCCCATAATGACTTGCGGTTGCACAGGTAAGCTTCGGGCGTGAAGTATTCTTCCGTCTCTTTGAGTCTGGGTGAAGCTTTCCGCAAGATGTCATGGCGCTTCTCCATGCATCCCGCCAACCACTGGTTCTCCAGGTGCCCGTCAACCGCCCTTCACCCAAGAGTGTGTATTGAATTCTTGTCTCGAGTCTTGAAGTCTTGAGGCCTTGAAGATGCAGTCCTTGCAGGTGCCATCATGGAGTTGTCGTCATTGACGAAATCCTTCATTCTCACACCACTCCTAAGCACTCATACCAAACCCCGTCTACTATAGCGTAGCATTAAAATAAATAACGTCCCAAGCTTGGTAACAGGGTGATGGGTTCCTACCTCATGCATACTACCCAACTACAAGGATTCAATAACACTACTGAGGGGTGGTTGCAAAGGTGCCACTAAATGCAATAAACATAGGTATGAAAGCAATGGTCAAAGTGAACTTGCCTTGTTGACGATCTTGAAAAACTAGGGTTTCAGTAGTAGCAATCTTCGCACTCGGAAATTCTACCGAGGCAAACAATAACTATAATAAGCACATAGCATAACATAACATAACAAAGTAACACACCAAAACCAACAAAGCAAAACCCAAAGGAAAACTTAAAGAAAAAACAACTCAAAGTTTTCCTACTTCAAATAACAACAAAAATAGTTTTATATAACAAAAATTTCTTAACATCACCTAATCATGGTTTTATGTTAACTAAACAGAAAATATTTCATTAAGCAACTAGGAGCAAAAAGAATTAAATAAAAATCTATTATGAAACTCCCGGAATAAGCAAAACAAGCTTTAATTCAAATCTGATCTAACTCAATTTTATAAATCCAAACATAGACAAATTATATATTTTGGAAACTACAAGAAAATTGTGATCTAACAAAAAGATTCAGCATCATTGGACTTCTAGATCAAAAGTTATAAGCTAAACAAGAACGGAACTAAATCTGTTACGGAAATAAATCTGAAAACAAAACGGCGACGTGGCGAGATTTGATTGGTTGTCGGTGTGCGCGTTTTAGGCTATCTAGAGGACGGCCGCACATTTGAAGAAAACGGTTTGGCTATTAAGTGATCTATTTGGGGCCTTAGGATCAAGATCTAACGGTGGTGCGGGAATAGACAAAAGAAAGAAAAAAAACAACAAGGGAGTTACCATGCGTGAGGCAGAGATGGCAGGAAGGAGATGGCGATGTGGAGGCTGCTCGGCGGGGGCGAGTCGCGGAGAGGGTGGGGTGGCGGAGGAGGGCTCGGCGCTGGGGAGGTTCCAGGAGAGCTCTGGTGGCGTTCTAGGCAGAAAAAGGAGGACGGTGGCGAGAAGGCTACAGGCAGGGAGGGGGCGTGGTGATGGGAAAAATGGAGCGAGGAGAGGAGGGGTTTTATAGGCGGTCTCGGGAGGCGCTGGGATGGAAAGACGAGGGAGATCGGGAAGGTGGAGTTTCTGTCTCCATGGATATGGAAAGCTTCAGTAACGTGAGAGGAAACAGAGGAAGGAGATGATCTCTTGTTGGGCTAGAATAGGAAAGTGCTTAATGGGCCAGCAGGTTTTCCTAATAAAACGATTCCATTCCTATTTTTAAAATTAGGAAACTAAAACAATAAAAAGGAAATCAAATCAATTCGAATAAAGAGTTTTTATATACTAAAATTATCAGAAAAATAAAATGTAGATGATGAGCATTATTCCACGGCCAAAATAAAAACTTAAAAAATGTTTTTCAGAAAATCCCTAAAGGCTTTATTTCTTTTTGCAAATAATTTTAAATAAAAACTTTGGTTTTCTTGGCTCAAATATTTTCAAAATGCCCCTGATTTTGGAGGTCATTTTCCTCCGCTCTTTCTTGCTTGCAAGAATTTATTTTCGAGGGTATTTCTCGGGAAGAAAAATAGAGAAGCAAGTGCAAATATTTGAAAGAATTAAATTGCAAAACTCCGTTCAAATTCTTTATAGTTGAAGAATTCATGTCATCTTCTCTCATTGATTTTAATAGGATGAATTTGAATTTACGGAGAAGGGAAAGTCATTTTATTCCTCTCTTTCAAAAGTTTTTGAAAAGGTTCAAATTTCACTCAAGTTTAATTCACTCAAGCAAACAAACAAACAATTCAATTAATTATATTAACATTCCAAAATTTGGGATGTTACAAACCTACCACACTTAAAATGAATCTAGTCCTCGAGATTCAAGAAACTAACAAGAAAAGGTTAGGGTTGGGGTCTTCTAGCAAATGTCTTGGTCGAAAGGTCGGGGTGCTACCACACTTAAAAACAAGGTCATGGTTCCAATAAACTCAGATATTTCCTCCGGAGGGCTGACAATGTATGTCTCTTCACATATCTTACAATAGCTCCTTCATTAAAGCTCTTACATCGGAAGCATAGAGTTTTCCTCAAAAGCTTGGGTCGGTTCGTCAAAGTTGAAGTTAAATCGAGACCGGATCTTCTTAGCTGATGGGTCTGTGTCCATTCTAAACAACTATCGAAACACTCATGGTGGTCTACAATTTATGGTTTTCTCCTGCAGAAAACGGGTGCAGGTTGAACCTCACCGTATAACCTCGTTTGGCAGCGGTTGCCTGTAATGGGGTTCCATCGTCCTACCATTTTATGGTTTTATGGCTTATCGCGTCGACACTCTTCTAAGTTTTCAAGGCTCTCGATTTTCCATCAACATATGATAGTTCATGATAGAAGTCTCGGTATGGGGCCAATCCATCCCGCACTTGAACCATTACCACATACGTAAATATCGAATCACGTATTCTAACACTTGGGCATTCTCACAAGCATTACAGAAATTTCTCTTGTTCCCGAACTGGTTTCGAGTAAATCCATGGTTTCGCAAGCCAAACAAAACATCTATCGTTACTTCACCACTCTTAGGTTTTTATGTAACCTCCTACGGAACGTATGCTGATTTGATCACTTGCTTCTTCCAAGTGTATTCCTTTATCCGAGTTACAACTGTTCCTTCTCAAAATCCACGGGCACGTGGGTTATGGCCCACTTCAACACTAGTGCAGCTTTAACTCATCCTTGGAGTAACCTCTTGTTACACCTCCTTTAAATCCAGTACTCTGTTTCTTCATACCATCATATCAAAAGCAAAATTTCAACTTATTTTGTCCAGCTTCCTTCTATGGACCGTCATGGATAACACATTTCTTTCTTCATTGATCCTGTGGTTTTACTGAGTACTATGACCAAAATAAATGCACAAGTTTATCCATAACATCTCACTATTCTCATATCAATCTTTCATTACATCCTTAATCATTTTCGTGAATCCAAATTCCAAAAGTTTATTACAAATGCTGCCACCCACATGGTTCGGTATGGTGGACATTACTTCCAACTTTATTCATTTTTCCTCCTTGAGGATCCTTGATCCCACCGAATTGGGCGACATGTGCCTTGAATTCTTCAATCTTCTGTTTCATTGTGGTGGCCTTGAGCTTCACCTCCATCATCTCGATATGCACTTCGCTTAGGTATTCCCGAGTATAACGGAGTCTTGCTTCTAGTATTTCTCCGATCTGGCGTATGGCTTCCATGGCTGCTTCACGAACAGCATCGAAGAAAGTTGCTTGTGGCACACGTGAAATGAAAAAGTACTGCCCCATCATTTTTGGGCAAACTCCTTTCAAATGGTGGAGGTGTACCTCCACATACCAAAGTTCCACTCCCTTATGCATGAAGGGGTAGCCTTTGTAGACTGCATCTCCTTCAAGGTGAATATGCTTCATCATGTCCTTCAGGATCTTCGGGTAATCATGATCACTTGTCAGGGTCATGATGGTTTCCGGACCTTTAAGGAAAGACTCGTAAAGGGTCGTCATCTGCAGTTAGGAACAGAAATGATGCTCGAAATTAAGATACTTATCTCTGGGGCATACATTCATATCATCCAAACAGAACTTCAAACTCAATTTCCAATTTCCTGTTTATGCATCACAACTCACTTTCTTCCATGTTCATCAAAATATTAATTTCCAAGATAAAACATGGCAACTCCTTAAAGCTTTTCAGCATGTGACATTACAACTTTATTGAGTCATGAACTATTACAAACTCGAGAAATCTATTACATAACTCAACTCATTGAGCTCATGAAAAGGAAATTGCTTTCTACTACTCTTATTATCCATATCAAAATTCCAACTACTCAACTCCAGCTTTCATCTTGTCGGGACATTTAATAGCATAATGTCCTGCCTCCTTGCAGCGAAAACAAATGACTTCCGACATGTCTCGGGCTTCTTTGTGATTATCACGGCTCCTTGGATTCTTGGCTTCTTTTACGGGCATTTACTAGCGTAATGACCTAAATCCTTGCACCTGTAACAGGTGATATGACTCAAGTCCTTCTCTGCAAAAATTGTGTTGCTCTCGGGTTGCCTTCCTTTTCTCTTCTGGATTTCTCTGTAATGATCGAGTTTCTATCTCCGGGGTCAAACTTCACTTCTGCTGTCGGAAATATCCTGGATACTCCTTTCTTTCCTTGGTGCAATCTTGTGAAAATGTCCTTCTTCTCCACATGAATAGCGAGGCATTGGAGTAAAATCTGTTGAGACCTTCTCCATCCAGGTCTTCAACACTTTCATCATTCTTGGTTCTTCTAGATCTTCCTTGAGGGCTTCTTTCATTCCATCTTCCCGTTTGAATAGTTTGTTGCACCGTGGAGTAAATGTGACATCTTTGCACCGGTAGTGGGTGGTTCCTTCACACAGAAGCAAGTCACACAGCTAGTTGGGCATTCCTCACCGGGTGTTTCTCCTCACAATGAGGGCATCCATCTTTGTGTTCCTCCTGGTGTGTCCTATTTCTCCATAAATCTTGCGAGCACAAGGTTTACTTCTTGGTGCATCATTGTGCTTCCGGATAAGGCGTAATTTCAACAGTGTCTTCTTGAATTCCTCCCAAGTTCTTGCTCCATTAAATCCTGTATGGCTTGGTGCATGTTCCACCAGGTTGCAGCACTTTACGTAAGGTATTGAAGAGCATATTGAACCTCATACTTCCTTGAAACCAAATTGCTCCAAGTGATTTTCCATGTTCGCATCCATAGCTCTGCCTCGGGCTGAGTCTTGATCCGAGAATATCAGTCCAACTTCATTCATCATCTACGGGTCCAAGGGTTTTAGGGTGAGATGAGAGAGAGGTGGGGAGGGATATACACACAATACAAACATTAGTTTTTAAGAAACAGGTTTTATTTTTGGGGCTGTCGGAAAAACATCAAACAAAGGACGGCTCACAAATCATCGCATCTAACGTAAGTGTATAACAGGGGTTTGGTCTTCTAAAGGTCAAATATTTCTTTAGATTCTTCAAATCATCGGAGTCTCCAACTGTTGTACTTCAATTCTTCTAATACATGGTGAAATCCTTTTTTACTCTGAAGTGGTCATCAGTTCTCTAATCCTTCTTGGAGCGTCTTCAGTTGATCCTCCGTGTGGTCAAAAGGAAAGGGTATATTCTAACTATTTGAGGTGAGAGTGTCTATTTGATAAAATCTGAAAAGATGAGGAGTAAGAGTCTTTTGAAAATAAAGTTTTAGAAATTTCCTGTCCTAGGGCTTTCCGGTTTCTAGGGTCACGTCCTCTGATCAACATGTGCTCTGGTACCATTTACAGAGCGACCCGACCTCGAGACGGTCAAGCCTCGTATTCTTATGCCATCCTCGGATCAAGTATCTTTGCACACACAAGACATTAATGTATATATCAAAGTGCAATCACATGTATATATAACGTAAAATGATATATACCTCATAATAATCAGCGGAAACAATCAAACGGGTGTGGAGTCCCATCAACGCCATCGGCAGGTTGAGTGTAGACCGTAACCCTGTATCGTAACTCTTACTCGTCGAGGAAATATCTGCAACATGATACGTTGCAGCCGTGTAGGTCAGTACATTGAATGTACCGGCAAGATCACAATAAGAGAAAACAGATGATAAACTATACTATATGCAGTATGGCTTTGTGGCTCTGTATCTGAGTTTTGTTTGCGTAAAAGCTGGTTTTATTTTCCCTACATCAAAGGAATAAATGAAATCTGTACTATGGAATTTTCTATCATGACATGGTTCCGCCAACCGATGTCTCATAGCCCAAAATCATCATAAGTTGCCCACAATTAAGTTATCAATCCGGTGTTGAGAGTTCCGAAATAGATCCAAGTCCAGATGCTCAAATTGTCCGTAACCGGGGACACGGCTAATCGATTAGGTTATAACCCTCTGCAGAGGTTTGTACACTTTACCCGCAAGATTCGATCCCTCTCTTTACGTTCTCGCACTTCAGGGTGTTTGAGAACAAGATGACCGAAACATGGTCTTCCAAAGAGTTCCTCGACCACCGTCCGTACTCAACCCATCCTACCGTAGTTCTACATCTGCTAGTACCGTCCCAGCCAGAGTCACAACTAAGGTCAACCAAGCGAGCCCATAATGACTTGCGGTTGCACAGTAAGCTTCCGGCGTGAAGTATTCTTCCGTCTCTTTGAGTCTGGGTGAAGCTTTCCGCAAGATGTCATGGCGCTTCTCCATGCATCCCGCCAACCACTGGTTTCTCCAGGTGCCCGTCAACCGCCCTTCACCCAATGAGTGTGTATTGAATTCTTGTCTCGAGTCTTGAAGTCTTGAGGCCTTGAAGATGCAGTCCTTGCAGGTGCCATCATGGAGTTGTCGTCATTGACGAAATCCTTCATTCTCACACCACTCCTAAGCACTCATACCAAACCCGTCTACTATAGCGTAGCATTAAAATAAATAACGTCCGGGCTTGGTAACAGGGTGATGGGTTCCTACCTCATGCATACTACTCAACTACAAGGATTCAATAACACTCTTGAGGGTGGTTGCAAAGGTGCCACTAAATGCAATAAACATAGGTATGAAAGCAATGGTCAAAGTGAACTTGCCTTGTTGACGATCTTGAAAAACTAGGGTTTCAGAGTAGCAATCTTCGCACTCGGAAATTCTACCGAGGCAAACAATAACTATAATAAGCACATAGCATAACATAACATAACAAAGTAACACACCAAAACCAACAAAGCAAAACCCAAAGGAAAACTTAAAGAAAAAACAACTCAAAGTTTTCCTACTTCAAATAACAACAAAAATAGTTTTATATAACAAAAATTTCTTAACATCACCTAATCATGGTTTTATGTTAACTAAACAGAAAATATTTCATTAAGCAACTAGGAGCAAAAGAATTAAATAAAATCTATTATGAAACTCCCGGAATAAGCAAAACAAGCTTTAATTCAAATCTGATCTAACTCAATTTTATAAATCCAAACATAGACAAATTATATATTTTTGGAAACTACAAGAAAATTGTGATCTAACATAAAAGATTCAGCATCATTGGACTTCTAGATCAAAAGTTATAAGCTAAACAAGAACGGAACTAAATCTGTTACGGAAATAAATCTGAAAACAAAACGGCGACGTGGCGAGATTTGATTGGTTGTCGGTGTGCGCGTTTTAGGCTATCTAGAGGACGGCCGCACATTTGAAGAAAACGGTTTGGCTATTAAGTGATCTATTTGGGGCCTTAGGATCAAGATCTAACGGTGAATGCGGAATAGACAAAAGAAAGAAAAAAAAACAACAAGGAGTTACATGACGTGAGGCAGAGATGGCAGGAAGGAGGCGGCGATGTGGAGGCTGCTCGGCGAGGGGGCGAGGTCGCCGAGGTGGGGGTGGCGGAGGAGGGTCGGCGCTTGGGGAGGTTCGGGAGAGCTCTGGTGGCGTTCTAGGCAGGAAAAGGAGGACGGTGGCGAGAAGGCTACGGGCAGGAGGCGTGGTGATGGGAAAAATGGAGCGAGGAGAGGATGGGGTTTTATAGGCGGTCTCGGGAGGCTGGGATGGAAAGACGAGGGAGATCGGGAAGGTGGAGTTTCTGTCTCCATGGATATGGAAAGCTTCAGAACGTGAGAGGAAACAGAGGAAGGAGATGATCTCTTGTTGGGCTAGAATAGGAAAGTGCTTAATGGGCCAGCAGGTTTTCCTAATAAAACGATTCCATTCCTATTTTTAAAATTAGGAAACTAAAACAATAAAAAGGAAATCAAATCAATTGAATAAAGAGTTTTATATACTAAAATTATCAGAAAAATAAAATGTAGATGATGAGCATTATTCCACGGCCAAAATAAAACTTAAAAAATGTTTTCAGAAAATCCTAAAGGCTTTATTTCTTTTTGCAAATAATTTTAAATAAAAACTTTGGTTTTCTTGGCTCAAATATTTTCAAAATGCCCCTGATTTTGGAGGTCATTTTCCTCCGCTCTTTCTTGCTTGCAAGAATTTATTTTCGGGTATTTCTCGGGAAGAAAAATAGAGAAGCAAGTGCAAATATTTGAAAGAATTAAATTGCAAAACTCCGTTCAAATTCTTTATAGTTGAAGAATTCATGTCATCTTCTCTCATTGATTTTAATAGGATGAATTTGAATTTACGGAGAAGGGAAAGTCATTTTATTCCCTCTCTTTCAAAAGTTTTGAAAAGGTTCAAATTTCACTCAAGTTTAATTCACTCAAGCAAACAAACAAACAATTCAATTAATTATATTAACATTCCAAAATTTGGGATGTTACAAACCTACCACACTTAAAATGAATCTCGTCCTCGAGATTGAAGAAACTAACAAGAAAAGGTTAGGGTTGGGGTCTTCTAGCAAATGTCTTGGTCGAAAAGGTCGGGTGCTACCACACTTAAAAACAAGGTCATGGTTCCAATAAACTCAGATATTTCCTCTGGAGGGCTGACAATGTATGTCTCTTCACATATCTTACAATAGCTCCTTCATTAAAGCTCTTACATCGAAGCATAGAGTTTTCCTCAAAAGCTTGGGTCGGTTCGTCAAAGTTGAAGTTCGTCCGAGACCGGATCTTCTTAGCTGATGGGTCTGTGTCCATTCTAAACAACTATCGAAACACTCATGGTGGTCTACAATTTATGGTTTTCTCCTGCAGAAAACGGGTGCAGGTTGAACCTCACCGTATAACCTCGTTTGGCAGCGGTTTGCTGTAATGGGGTTCCATCGTCCTACCATTTTATGGTTTTATGGCTTATCGCGTCGACACTCTTCTAAGTTTTTCAAGGCTCTCTGATTTTCCATCAACATATGATAGTTCATGATAGAAGTCTCCGGTATGGGGGCCAATCCATCCCATACTTGAACCATTACCACATACGTAAATATCGAATCACGTATTCTAACACTTGGGCATTCTCACCAGCATTACAGAAATTTCTCTTGTTCCCGAACTGGTTTCGAGTAAATCCATGGTTTCGCAAGCCAAACAAAACATCTATCGTTACTTCACCACTCTTAGGTTTTGCGTAACCTCCTACGGAACGTATGCTGATTTGATCACTGCTTCTTCCAAGTGTATTCCTTTATCCAAGTTACAACTGTTCCTTCTCAAAATCTCGGCACGTGGGTTATGGCCCACTTCACACTAGTGCAACTTTAACTCATCCTTGGAGTAACCCTCTTGTTACACCTCCTTTAAATCCAGAGTACTCTGTTTCTTCATACCATCATATCAAAAGCAAAATTTCAACTTATTTTGTCCAGCTTCCTTCTATGGACCGTCATGGATAACACATTTCTTTCTTCATTGATCCTGTGGTTTTACTGAGTACTATGACCAAAATAAATGCACAAGTTTATCCATAACATCTCATTATTCTCATATCAATCTTTCATTACATCCTTAATCATTTTTCGTGAATCCAAATTCCAAAAGTTTATTACAAATGCTGCCACCCACATGGTTCGGTATGGTCGACATTACTTCCAACTTTATTCATTTTTCCTCCTTGAGGATCCTTGATCCCACCGGAATTGGGCGACATGTGCCTTGAATTCTTCAATCTTCTGTTTCATTGTGGTGGCCTTGAGCTTCACCTCCATCATCTCAAGATGCACTTCGCTTAGGTATTCCCGAGTATAACGGAGTCTTGCTTCTAGTATTTCTCCGATCGACGTATGGCTTCCATGGCTGCTTCACGAACAGCATCGAAGAAAGTTGCTTGTGGCACACGTGAAATGAAAAAGTACTGCCCCATCATTTTGGGCAAACTCCTTTCAAATGGTGGAGGTGTACCTCCACATACCAAAGTTCCACTCCCTTATGCATGAAGGGTAGCCTTTGTAGACCGCATCTCCTTCAAGGTGAATATGCTTCATCATGTCCTTCAGATCTTGGGTAATCATGATCACTTGTCGAGGTCATGATGGTTTCCGACCTTTAAGGAAAGACTCGTAAAGGGTCGTCATCTGCAGTTAGGAACAGAAATGATGCTCGAAATTAAGGTACTTATCTCCGGGCATACATTCATATCATCCAAACAGAACTTCAAACTCAATTTCCAATTTCCTGTTTATGCATCACAACTCACTTTCTTCCATGTTCATCAAAAATATTAATTTCCAAGATAAAACATGGCAACTCCTTAAAGCTTTTCAGCATGTGACATTACAACTTTATTGAGTCATGAACTATTACAAACTCTGAGAAATCTATTACATAACTCAACTCATTGAGCTCATGAAAAGGAAATTGCTTTCTACTACTCTTATTATCCATATCAAAATTCCAACTACTCAACTCCAGCTTTCATCTTGTCGGGACATTTAATAGCATAATGTCCTGCCTCCTTGCAGCGAAAACAAATGACTTCCGACATGTCTCGGGGCTTCTTTGTGATTATGCGGGCTCCTTGGATTCTTGGCTTCTTTTACAGGCATTTACTAGCGTAATGACCTAAATCCTTGCACCTGTAACAGTGATATGACTCAAGTCCTTCTCTGCAAAAATTGTGTTGCTCTCGGGTTGCCTTCCTTTTCTCTTCTGGATTTCTCTGTAATGATCGAGTTTCTATCTCCGGGGTCAAACTTCACTTCTGCTGTCGGAAATATCCTGGATACTCCTTTCTTTCCTTGGTGCAATCTTGTGAAAATGTCCTTCTTCTCCACATGAATAGCGGGCATTGGAGTAAAATCTGTTGAGACCTTCTCCATCCGGTCTTCAACACTTTCGATCATCTTGGTTCTTCTAGATCTTCCTTGAGGGCTTCTTTCATTCCATCTTCCCGGTTCGAATAGTTTGTTGCACCGTGGAGTAAATGTGACACGCACCGGGTAGTGGGTGGTTCCTTCACACAGAAGCAAGTCACCAGCTAGTTGGGCATTCCTCACCGGGTGTTTCTCCTCACAATGAGGGCATCCATCTTTGTGTTCCTCCCGGTGTGTCCTATTTCTCCATAAATCTTGCAGCACAAGGTTTACTTCTTGGTGCATCATTGTGCTTCCGGATAAGACGTAATTTCAACAGTGTCTTCTTGAATTCCTCCCAAGTTCTTGCTCCATTAAATCCCTGTATGGCTTGGTGCATGTTCCACCAGGTTGCAGCACTTTACATAAGGTATTGAAGAGCATATTGAACCTCATACTTCCTTGAAACCAAATTGCTCCCAAGTGATTTTCCATGTTCGCATCCATAGCTCGCCTCGGGCTGAGTCTTGATCCAGAGAATATCAGTCCAACTTCATTCATCATCTACGGGTCCAAGGGTTTTAGGGTGAGATGAGAGAGAGGTGGGGAGGATATACACACAATACAAACATTAGTTTTTAAGAAACAGGTTTTATTTTTGGGGCTGTCGGAAAACATCAAACAAAGGACGGCTCACAAATCATCGCATCTAACGTAAGTGTATAACAGAGGTTTGGTCTTCTAAAGGTCAAATATTTCTTTAGATTCTTCAAATCATCGAGTCTCCAACTGTTGTACTTCAATTCTTCTAATACATGGTGAAATCCTTTTTACTCAAGTGGTCATCAGTTCTCTAATCCTTCTTGGAGCGTCTTGATTGATCCTCCGTGTGGTCAAAAAGGAAAGGGTATATTCTAACTATTTGAGGTGAGAGTGTCTATTTGATAAAATCTGAAAAGATGAGGAGTAAGAGTCTTTTGAAAATAAAGTTTTAGAAATTTCCTGTCCTAGGGCTTTCCGGTTTCTAGGGTCACGTCCTACACCAACATGTGCTCGGTACCATTTACAGAGCGACCCGACCTCGACGGTCAAGCCTACGTATTCTTTATGCCATCCTCGGATCAAGTATCTTTGGCACACACAGTACATTAATGTATATATCAAAGTGCAATCACATGTATAAATAACGTAAAATGATATATACCTCATAATAATCAGCGGAAACAATCAAGCGGGTGTGGAGTCCCATCAACGCCATCGGCAGGTTGAGT
This sequence comes from Aegilops longissima, assembly GCA_021605205.1. NCBI lineage: Eukaryota > Viridiplantae > Streptophyta > Magnoliopsida > Poales > Poaceae > Aegilops > Aegilops longissima. The sequence continues at coordinate 343,552,201 of CM038682.1, forward strand.
GTAGACCGTAACCACAGATCGTAACTCTTACTCGTCGAGGAAATATCGCAACATGATACGTTGCAGCCGTGTAGGTCAAGACATTGAATGTACCGCAAGATCACAATAAGAGAAAACAGATGATAAACTATACTATATGCAGTATGGCTTTGTGGCTCAGATCTGAGTTTTGTTTGCGTAAAAGCTGGTTTTATTTTCCCTACATCAAAGGAATAAATGAAATCTGTACTATGGAATTTTCTATCATGACATGGTTCCGCCAACCGATGTCTAATAGCCCAAAATCATCATAAGTTGCCCACAATTAAGTTATCAATCCGGTGTTGAGAGTTCCGAAATAGATCCAAGTCCAGATGCTCAAATTGTCCGTAACCGGGGACACGGCTAATCGATTAGGTTATAACCCTCTGCGGAGGTTTGTACACTTTACCCGCAAGATTCGATCCCTCTCTTTACGTTCTCGCACTTCAGGGTGTTTGAGAACAAGATGACCGAAACATGGTCTTCCAAAGAGTTCCTCGACCACCGTCCGTACTCAACCCATCCTACCGTAGTTCTACATCTGCTAGTACCGTCCCAGCCAGAGTCACAACTAAGGTCAACCAAGCGAGCCCATAATGACTTGCGGTTGCACGGTAAGCTTCCGGCGTGAAGTATTCTTCCGTCTCTTTGAGTCTGGGTGAAGCTTTCCGCAAGATGTCATGGCGCTTCTCCATGCATCCCGGCCAACCACTGGGTTCTCCAGGTGCCCACAACCGCCCTTCACCCAGTGGTGTGTATTGAATTCTTGTCTCGAGTCTTGAAGTCTTGAGGCCTTGAAGATGCAGTCCTTGCAGGTGCCATCATGGAGTTGTCGTCATTGATTTAAATCCTTCATTCTCACACCACTCCTAAGCACTCATACCAAACCCCGTCTACTATAGCGTAGCATTAAAATAAATAACGTCCGGGCTTGGTAACAGGGTGATGGGTTCCTACCTCATGCATACTACTCAACTACAAGGATTCAATAACACTCTTGAGGGGTGGTTGCAAAGGTGCCACTAAATGCAATAAACATAGGTATGAAAGCAATGGTCAAAGTGAACTTGCCTTGTTGACGATCTTGAAAAACTAGGGTTTCGTAGTAGCAATCTTCGCACTCGGAAATTCTACCGAGGCAAACAATAACTATAATAAGCACATAGCATAACATAACATAACAAAGTAACACACCAAAACCAACAAAGCAAAACCCAAAGGAAAACTTAAAGAAAAAACAACTCAAAGTTTTCCTACTTCAAATAACAACAAAAATAGTTTTATATAACAAAAATTTCTTAACATCACCTAATCATGGTTTTATGTTAACTAAACAGAAAATATTTCATTAAGCAACTAGGAGCAAAAAGAATTAAATAAAAATCTATTATGAAACTCCCGAATAAGCAAAACAAGCTTTAATTCAAATCTGATCTAACTCAATTTTATAAATCCAAACATAGACAAATTATATATTTTGGAAACTACAAGAAAATTGTGATCTAACGCAAAAAGAATCAGCATCATTGGACTTCTAGATCAAAAGTTATAAGCTAAACAAGAACGGAACTAAATCTGTTACGGAAATAAATCTGAAAACGAAAACGGCGACGTGGCGAGATTTGATTGGTTGTCGGGTGTGCGTGTTTTAGGCTATCTAGAGGACGGCCGCACATTTGAAGAAAACGGTTTGGCTATTAAGTGATCTATTTGGGGCCTTAGGATCAAGATCTAACGTGTTGGGGAACGTAGTAATTTCAAAAAATTTCCTACGATCACGCAAGACCATGGTGATGGCATAGCAACGAGAGGGGAGAGTGTCCGTCCACGTACCCTCGTAGACCGAAAGCGGAAGCGTTATAACAACGCGGTTGATGTAGTCGTACGTCTTCACGATCCGACCGATCCAAGCACCGAACGTCGGCACCTCCGAGTTCTGCACACGCTCAGCTCGATGACGATCCCGGACTCCGATCCAGCAAAGTGTCGGGATGAGTTCCACAAGACGACGGCGTGGTGGCGATGTTGATGCTCCACCGACGAGGGCTTCGCCTAAGCTCCACGACGATATGACTTCTCCGGCGCGAGGGCTTCGCCTAAGCTCCGCGACGATATGACCGAAGTGGAATATGGTGGAAGGGGCACCGCACACGGCTAAGGAAAGATCCGTAGATCAACTTGTGTGTCATGGGTGCCCCTGCCCCGTATATAAAGGAGACAAGGGGGGCGGCCGGCCTAGGAGAGGCGCGCTGAGGAGTCCTACTCCCACCGAGTAGGACTCCCCCTCTCTAGTTGGAGTAGGATTGGGGAGGGGAAGAGGAAGAGCGCCGCCTCTCTCTTGTCCTATTCGGACTAGAGGGGAGGGGGCGCAGCCCACCTGTCCGCCCTTCCTCTTCTCCTTGTGGCCCATGAAGGCCCATATACCCCGGGGTTCCGTAACCCCGGTGTTCCGTAACATCCTGTTTTCACTCGAACCCTTCCAAGTCCAAACTTAGGCTTCCAATATATTAATCTTTATGTCTCGACCATTTCGAGACTCCTCGTCATGTCCGTGATCACATCCGGACTCGAACAAACTTCGTGCATCAATACTTATAAACTCATAATGAATCATCATCGAAGCGTTAAGCGTGCGGACCCTACGGGTTCGAGAACTATGTAGACATGACCTAGAACCATTCTCGGTCAATAACCAATAGCGGAACCTGGATGCCCATATTGGTTCCTACATATTCTACGAAGATCTTTATCGGTCAAACCGCATAACGACATCGTTGTTCCTTTGTCATCGGTATGTTACTTACCCGAGATTCGATCGTCGGTATCCAATACCTAGTTCAATCTCGTTACAGTAAGTCTCTTTACTCGTTCAGTAATACATCATCTCACAACTAACTCATTAGTTGTAATGCTTGCAAGGCTTAAGTGATGTGTATTACCGAGAAGGCCTAGAGATACCTCTCCGACAATCGGAGTGACAAAACCTAATCTCGAAATACGCCAACCCAACAAGTACCTTTGGAGACACCTGTAGTACTCCTTTATAATCACCCGATTCGTTGTGACGTTTGGTAGTACCAAAGTGTTCCTCCGTAAACGGAGTTGCATAATCTCATAGTTATAGGAACATGTATGGGTCATGAAGAAAGCATTAACATACTAAACGATCAAGTGTTAAGCTAACGAAATGGGTCATGTCAATCAGATCATTCAACTAATGATGTGACCTTGTTAATCAAATAACAACTCCTTGTTCATGGTTAGGAAACATAACCATCTTTGATTAACAAGCTAGTCAAGTAGAGGCATACTAGTGACATACTGTTTGTCTATATATTCACACATGTATTATGTTTCCGGTTAATACAATTCTAGCATGAATAATAAACATTTATCATGATATAAGGAAATAAATAATAACTTTATTATTGCCTCTAGGTCATATTTCCTTCAGTCTCCCACTTGCACTAGAGTCAATAATCTAGATTACAAAGTAATGATCCTTACACCCATGGAGTCTTGGTGCTGATCATGTTTTGCTCGTGGAAGAGGCTTAGTCAACGGGTCTGCAACATTCAGATCCGTATGTATTTTGCAAATCTCTATGTCTCCCACTTGGACTTGGTCCCGAATGGAATTGAAGCGTCTCTTGATGTGCTTGGTCCTCTTGTGAAATCTGGATTCCTTTGCCAAGGCAATTGCACCAAGATTGTCACAGAAGATCTTCATCGGTCCCGATGCACTAGGTATGACACCTAGATCGGAAATGAACTCTTTCATCCAGACTCCTTCATTTGCTGCTTCTGAAGCAGCTATGTACTCCGCTTCACATGTAGATCCCGCCACGACGCTTTGTTTAGAACTGCACCAACCGACAGCTCCACCGCTTAATAAAAACACGTATCCGGTTTGCGATTTAGAATCGTCCGGATCGGTGTCAAAGCTTGCATCGACGTAACCATTTACGACTAGCTCTTTGTCACCTCCATATACGAGAAACATATCCTTAGTCCTTTTCGGTATTTCAGGATGTTCTTGACCGCTGTCCAATGATCCATTCTGGATTACTTTGGTACCTTCCTGCCAAGCTTACAGCTAAGCATACGTCAGTCGGTACACAGCATTGCATACATGATAGAGCCTATGGCTGAAGCATAGGAACATCTTTCATTTTCTCTCTATCTTCTGCTGTGGTCGGGCATTGAGTCGACTCAATCTTACACCTTGCAACACAGTAAAAAAACTTTTCTTTGCTGATCCATTTTGAACTTTTTCAAAACTTTATCAAGGTATGTGCTTTGTGAAAGTCCAATTAAGCGCCTTGATCTATCTCTATAGATCTTGATGCCCAATATGTAAGCAGCTTCACCGAGGTCTTTCATTGAAAAACTTTTATTCAAGTATCCTTTTATGCTATCCAGAAATTCTATATCATTTCCAATTAATAATATGTCGTCCACATATAATATTAGAAATGCTACTGAGCTCCCACTCACTTTCTTGTAAATACAAGCTTCTCCAAAAGTCTGTACAAACCCATATGCTTTGATCACACTATCAAAGCGTTTATTCCAACTCCGAGAGGCTTGCACTGACCATAAATTGATCGTTGGAGCTTGCACACTTTGTTAGCACCCTTTGGATCGACAAAACCTTCTGGTTGCATCATATACAACTCTTCTTCTAGAAATCCATTCAAGAATGCAGTTTTACATCCATTTGCCAAATTTCATAATCATAAAATGCGCAATTGCTAACATGATTCGGACAGACTTAAGCATCGCTTCGGGTGAGAAAGTCTCATCGTAGTCAACCCCTTGAACTTGTCGAAAACCTTTCGCAACAAGTCGAGCTTTGTAGACAGTTATATTACCATCAGCGTCAGTCTTCTTCTTAAAGATCCATTTATTTTCAATGGCTTGTCGATCATCGGGCAAGTCAACCAAAGTCCATACTTTGTTCTCATACATGGATCCCATCTCAGATTTCATGGCTTCCAGCCATTTTGCGGAATCTGGGCTCACCATCGCTTCTTCATAGTTTGTAGGTTCGCCATGGTCAAGTAACATGACTTCCGAATAGGATTACCGTACCACTCGTGCGTATTTTACTCTGGTTGACCTCACGAGGTTCAAGAGCAACTTGATCTCAAGCTTCATGATCATCATCATTAGTTTCCTCACTAATTGGTGTAGTTGTCACAGAACCATTTCTTGTGATGAACTACTTTCCAATAAGGGAGCAGATCTGATTATCTCATCAAGTTCTACTTTCCTCCCACTCACTTCTTTCGAGAGAAACTCCTTCTCTAGAAAGGATCCGAATTTAGCAACGAAAATCTTGCCTTCAGATCTGTGATAGAAGGTGTACCCAACATCTCCTTTGGGTATCCTATGAAGACACATTTTCCGATTTGGGTTCGAGCTTATCTGGTTGAAGTTTCTTTACATAAGCATCGCAGCCCCAAACTTTAAGAAACGACAACTTTGGTTTCTTGCCAAACCACAGTTCATAAGGCGTCGTCTCAACGGATTTTGACGGTGTCCTATTCAACGTGAATGCGGCCGCCTCTAAAGCATATCCCCAAAATGATAGCCGAATCGGAAATAGACATCATAGATCGCACCATATCTAGTAAAGTACGATTCGACGTTCGGACACACCATTTCTCCGTGGTGTTCCGGTGGCGTGAGTTGCAAAACTATTCCACATTGTTTCAAATGTAAACCAAACTCGTAACTCAAATATTCTCCTCCACGATCAGATCGTAGAAACTTTATTTTCTTGTTATGATGATTTTCCACTTCACTCTGAAATTCTTTGAACCTTTCAAATGTTTCAGATTTGTGTTTCATTAAGTAGATATACCCATATCTGCTCAAATCATCTGTGAAGGTGAGAAAATAATGATACCCGCCGTGCCTCAACATTCATTGGACCACAAACATCGGTATGTATGATTTCCAACAAATCAGTTGCTCGCTCCATAGTTCCGAGAACGGCGTTTTGGTCATCTTGCCCATGAGGCACGGTTCATGAAAGTACCAAGTGATTCATAATCAAGTGATTCCGAAGCCCATCAAGATGGAGTTTCTTCATGCGTTTTACACCGATATGACCTAAACGGCGGTGCCACAAATAAGTTGCACTATCATTATTAACTCTGCATCTTTTGGCTTCAACATTATGAATATGTGTATCACTACTGTCGAGATTCAACAAGAATAGACCATTCTTCAAGGGTGCATGACCATAAAAGATATTACTCATATAAATAGAACAACCATTATTCTCTCGATTTAAATGAATAACCGTCTCGCATTAAACAAGATCCAGATATAATGTTCATGCTCAACGCGGCACCAAATAACAATTATTTAGGTCTAAAACTAATCCCGAAGGTAGATGTAGAGGTAGCGTGCCGACCGCGATCACATCGACTTTGGAACCATTTCCAACGCAAGATCGTCACCTCGTCCTTAGCCAATCTTCGCTAATCCGTAGTTCCTGTTTGAGTTGCAAATATTAGCAATGTAACCAGATATCAAATACCTGTGTACTATCTGCGAGTATTAGTAAGGTACACATCAATAACATGTATATCACATATACCTTTGATCACCTTGCCATCCTTCTTATCCGCCAAATACTTGGGGCAGTTCCGCTTCAAAGGTCCATCGCTTGCGGTAAAAACACTCGGCCAGGGCTTAGGTCCGACTTGGGTTTCTTCTCCCGAGCAGAACTTGCTTGCTGTTCTTTTGAAGTTCCTTCTTCTTCCCTTTGCCCTTTTCTTGAAACTAGTGGTCTTGTTGACCATCAACACTTGATGCTCTTTCTTGATTTCTACTTCCGGCTTTTAGCATCGCGAAGAGCTCAGAATTGTCTTAGTCATCCCTTGCATATTATAGTTCATCACGAAGCTCTTGTAGCTTGGTGGCGTGATTGGAGAATTACATCAATGACACTATCATCCGGAAGATTAACTCCCAGCTGAATTAAGTGATTGTTATACCCGCACATTTTGAGTATGTGCTCACCGATGTAACTATTCTCCTCCATCTTGCAGCTATAGAACTTTATTGGAGACTTCATATCTCTCATTCCGGGCATTTGCTTTGAAATATTAACTTCAACTCTGGAACATCTCATATGCTCCATGACGCTCAAAACGTCGTTGAAGACCCGGTTCTAAGCCGTAAAGCATGGCACATCGAACTATTGAGTAGTCATCAGCTCGCTTTGCGGACGCTCATAACTTCCGCTCAAGATCTGCAGCAGCCTCGCACCCAGCGGTGCTTCCAGGGCGTAATTTTTACGTGCAGCAATGAGGATAATCCTCAAATTACGGACCCAGTCCGTAATTGCTACCATCATCTTTCAACTTTGCTTTCTCAAGGAACGATTAAAATTCAACGGAACAACAAAGACGAGCCATCTATCTACAAGAAACATAGACAAGCAAAATACTATCAGTACTAAGTTCATGATAAATTTAAGTTTAATTAATCATATTAAAACCTCCCACTTAGACAGACATCTCTAGTCATCTAAGTGATTACGTGATCCAAATCAACTAAACCATGTCCGATCATCACGTGAGATGGAGTAGTTTCAATGGTGAACATCACTATGTTGATCATATCTACTATATGATTCACGCCGACCTTCGGTCTCGTGTTACGAGGCCATATCTGTTATATGCTAGGCTCGTCAAGTTTAACTTTGAGTATTCTGCGTGCGCAACTGTTTTGCACCCGTTGTATTTGAACGTAGAGCCTATCACACCCGATCATCACGTGGTGTCTCAAAGACGAAGAACTTTCGCAACGGTGCATACTCAGGGAGAACACTTCTTGATAATTTTTAGTGAGAGATCATCTTATAATGCTACCGTCAATCAAAGCAAGATAAGATGCATAAAGGATAAACATCACATGCAATTAATATAAGTGATATGATATGGTCATCATCATCTTGTGCTTGTGATCTCTATCGCCAAGCACCGCCATGATCACCATCGCCACCGCGCGACACCTTGATCTCCATCGTAGCATCGTTGTCGTCTCGCCAACTATTGCTTCTACGACTATCGCTACTCCTTAGTGATAAAGTAAAGCAATTACATGGCGTTTGCATTTCATACAATAAAGCGACAACCATATGGCTCCTGCCAGTTGTCGATAACTCGGTTACAAAACATGATCATCTCATACAATATAGCATCACGTCTTGACCACATCACATCACATCATGCCCTACAAAAACAAGTTAGACGTCCTCTACTTTGTTGTTGCAAGTTTTACGTGGCTGCTACGGGCTGAGCAAGAACCGTTCTTACCTACGCATCAAAACCACAACGATACTTCGTCAAATAGACTCCGTTTAACCTTCTCAAGGACCGGCGTAGCCACACTCGATTCAACTAAAGTGAGAGAGACAGACACCCGCGGTCACCTTTAAGCAACGAGTGCTCGGGCGGTGAAACCAGTCTCGCGTAAGCGTCTGCGTAATGTCGGTCCGAGCCGCTTCATCTCACAATACCGCTGAACCAAAGTATGACATGCTGGTAGGTAGTATGACTTGTATCGCCCACAACTCACTTGTGTTCTACTCGTGCATATGACATCAACGCATAAAACCAGGCTCGGATGCCATTTGTTGGGGAACGAGTAATTTCAAAAAATTCCTACGATCACGCAAGACCATGGTGATGGCATAGCAACGAGAGGAGAGGTCCGCCCACATACCCTCGTGAGACCGAAAGCGAAGCGTTATAACAACGCTGTTGATGTAGTCGACGCGTCTTCACGATCCGACCGATCCAAGCACCGAACGTCACGGCACCTCCGAGTTCTGCACACGCTCAGCTCGATGACGATCCCGGACTCGATCCAGCAAAGTGTCGGGATGAGTTCCACAAGACGACGGCAGGACGATGTTGATGCTCCACCGACGCAGGGCTTCGCTTAAGCTCCGCGACGATATGACTTCTCCGCGCAGGGCTTCGCCTAAGCTCATGACGATATGACCGAAGTGGAATATGGTGGAAGGGGCACCGCACACGGCTAAGGAAAGATCCGTAGATCAACTTGTGTGTCATGGGGTGCCCCTGCCCCGTATATAAAGGAGACAAGGGGGTGCGTCCGCCTAGGAGAGGCGCTGGAGGAGTCCTACTCCCACCGAGTAGGACTCCCCCTTCTCCTAGTTGGAGTAGGATTGGGGAGGGAAGAGGGAAGGGCGCCGCCTCTCTCTTGTCCTATTCGGACTAGAGGGGAGGGGGCGCAGCCCACCTGGCCGGCCCTTCCTCTTCTCCTTGTGGCCCATGAAGGCCCATATACCCCGGGGGTTCCGTAACCCGGTGTTCCAGAACATCCTGTTTCACTCGAACCCTTCCAAGTCCAAACTTAGGCTTCCAATATATCAATCTTTATGTCTCGACCATTTCGAGACTCCTCGTCATGTCCGTGATCACATCCGGACTCGAACAAACTTCGTGCATCAATACTTATAAACTCATAATGAACTCATCATCGAAGCGTTAAGCGTGCGGACCCTACGGGTTCGAGAACTATGTAGACATGACCTAGAACCATTCTCAATCAATAACCAATAGCGGAACCTGGATGCCCATATTGGTTCCTACATATTCTACGAAGATCTTTATCGGTCAAACCGCATAACGACATCGTTGTTCCCTTTGTCATCGGTATGTTACTTACCCGAGATTCGATCGTCGGTATCCAATACCTAGTTCAATCTCGTTACGGTAAGTCTCTTTACTCGTTCCGTAATACATCATCTCACAACTAACTCATTAGTTGTAATGCTTGCAAGGCTTAAGCGATGTGTATTACCGAGAAGGCCTAGAGATACCTCTCCGACAATCGGAGTGACAAAACCTAATCTCGAAATACGCCAACCCAACAAGTACCTTTGGAGACACCTGTAGTACTCCTTTATAATCACCCGATTCGCTGTGACGCTTGGTAGTACCAAAGTGTTCCTCCGTAAACGGAGTTGCATAATCTCATAGTTATAGGAACATGTATGGGTCATGAAGAAAGCATTAACATACTAAACGATCAAGTGTTAAGCTAACGGAATGGGTCATGTCAATCAGATCATTCAACTAATGATGTGACCTTGTTAATCAAATAACAACTCCTTGTTCATGGTTAGGAAACATAACCATCTTTGATTAACAAGCTAGTCAAGTAGAGGCATACTAGTGACATACTGTTTGTCTATATATTCACACATGTATTATGTTTCGGTTAATACAATTCTAGCATGAATAATAAACATTTATCATGATATAAGGAAATAAATAATAACTTTATTATTGCCTCTAGGGCATATTTCCTTCATAACGGTGGTACGGGAATAGACAAAAGAAAGAGAAAAAAACAACAAGGGAGTTACTCAGACGTGAGGCAGAGATGGCAGGAAGGAGACAGCGATGTGGAGGGCTGCTCGGCGGGGGGCGAGGTCGCCAAGAGGTGGGGTGGCGGAGGAGGGGTCGGCGCTTGGGAGGTTCCAGGAGAGCTCCCGGTGAGCGTTCTAGGCAGGGAAAAGGAGGACGGTGGCGAGAAGGCTACAGGCGGGGAGGGGCATGGTGATGGGAAAAATGGAACGAGGAGAGGGAGGGGTTTTATAGGCGGTCTCGGAGGCGCTGGGATGGAAAGACGAGGGAGATCGGGAAGGTGGAGTTTCCTGTCTCCATGGATATGGAAAGCTTCAGAACGTGAGAGGAAACAGAGGAAGGAGATGATCTCTTGTTGGGCTAGAATAGGAAAGTGCTTAATGGGCCAAAGGTTTTTCCTAATAAAACGATTCCATTCCTATTTTTAAAATTAGGAAACTAAAACAATAAAAAGGAAATCAAATCAATTCGAATAAAGAGTTTTTATATACTAAAATTATCGTAAAAATAAAATGTAGATGATGAGCATTATTCCACGCCAAAATAAAACTTAAAAAATGTTTTCAGAAAATCCCTAAAGGCTTTATTTCTTTTTGCAAATAATTTTAAATAAAAACTTTGGTTTTTCTTGGCTCAAATATTTTCAAAATGCCCCTGATTTTGGAGGGTCATTTTCCTCCGCTTTTCTTGCTTGCAAGAATTTATTTTCGGGTATTTCTCGGGAAGAAAATAGAGAAGCAAGTGCAAATATTTGAAAGAATTGAATTGCAAAACTTCGTTCAAATTCTTTATAGTTGAAGAAGTCATGTCATCTTCTCTCATTGATTTTAATAGGATGAATTTGAATTTACCGGAGAAGGGGAAAGTCATTTTATTCCCTCTCTTTCAAAAGTTTTTGAAAAGGTTCAAATTTCACTCAAGTTTAATTCACTCAAGCAAACAAACAAACAATTCAATTAATTATATTAACATTCCAAAATTTGGGATGTTACAGAAGCCCTACGGAGATCACTTCACCATCACCAAAACCACGCCGTCGTGCTGCTGAAACTCATCTACTACTTCGCCGTCTTGCTGGATCAAGAAGGCGGAGGACGTCACCGAGCTGAACGTGTGCAGAACACGGAGGTGTCGTGCGTTCGGTACTAGATCGGTTGGATCGCGAAGAAAGTTCGACTACATCAACCGCGTTGTGAAACGCTTTCGCTTACAGTCTACGAGGGTACGTAGACACACTCTCCCCCTCGTTGCTATGCATCTCCATGAATAGATCATTGCGTGTGCGTATAATTTTTTTTGTTTTTCATGCAACGATTCCCAACAGCGATGCTGAAGTCGGTAAGGATCGTACTAGCTATAGTTGCATATTTCAATTACGAGATATGGCAGATGGATGTCAAAACGGCTTTCCTTCATGGAAATTTAACAGAGGATGTGTATACGACACAACCTGAGGGTTTTGTCGGTCCGACTAGCGCTAGTAAGGTATGCAAACTCAAGAGATCCATTTATGGGTTGAGGCAAGCATCTCAGAGTTGGAACATTCGTTTTGATGAGGTCGTCACTGGTCTCGGTTTCATCAAAAGCAAAGAGGACACTTGTTTATACAAGCAGTTAAGTGGGAGCTCGATAGTGTTTTTGATCTTGTATGTGGATGACATACTACTGATCGGAAATGATGTTTCGATGCTGAACTTGATCAAGGAATCATTGAATGGCAAGTTTTCAATGAAGGACCTTGGTGAGGTAGTGTATATTTTAGGCATTAAGATCTATAGAGATAGATCGAGGAGGCTGCTCCGCTTAAGCCAGAGCACGTACATAGATAAAGTGTTGAAGCGGTTCAACATGAGTGAGGCGAAGAAAGGGTTCTTGCCACTCTCACATGGTATAAGGCAAAGCGAGACTTAGAGTCCTTCGACATCTGATGAGCGAAGCAGGATGCGTAGGATTTCGTATGCCTCGGCAATCGGATCCATCATGTATGCCATGATATGTACAAGGCCTGATGTTGCTTTTGCAATAAGCCTAACAAGCAGATACCAGGGCAACCCTAGTGAGAGTCACTGGGAGGCGGTGAAGAATATTCTTAAGTACCTGAAAAGGACTAAGGAAATGTTTCTCGATTATGAAGGTGAGGAGGAGCTCATCGTAAAGGGTTATGCTGATGCTAGTTTCCAAACTGACAAAGATGATTGTCGATCACAGTCCGGATCTGTGTACGTCATGAATGGAGGAACAGTGAGCTGGATGAGTTCCTAGCAAGATACGGTGGCTGATTCTACCACAGAAGCCAAATACATTGTGGCTTGTGAAGCTACAAAGGAAGGTGTTTGGATCCGAAACTTTTCGGGATGATCTTGATATTTTTCCAGCCTCGGTAAAATCGTTGGACCTTTATTGTGTTAATTCTGGTGCCATCGCACAAGCCAAGGAGCCGAGGAATCACCACAAGACCAGACACATAGATCAAAAATATCACCTGATATGAAAGATCCTGAAGAGTGGTGATGTAGAGTTATGCCAAATTCACACGGATGCAAATGTTGCAGATCCTTGACCAAGCCGCTTCCACAACCCAAGCATGAGGGGCATGTTAGAGCTATGGGCATTCGATGTCTATTTGATTGACTCTAGTGCAAGTGGGAGACTTCTGGAGATATTCCCTAGAGGCAATCATATATGATGATATTTCCTATGTGTTTATGAATAAAGGTAGCCCTTGGACATTATCAATGATGTGTATAAACAAGTACGTGACTTGTTTGTGGGACTATGCACTGTATGATCACTGTCCTAAAAGGTCCCTAGTCGAAAGGGCTGTGTGGAGGCGCAGCCGACTAGACTAGCATATGACATGGTGGATGGCTCAGTCTCACTAGCCATGGAGCATTGGATGCTAACCGGATAATATGGACTCGAAAGGATCTGGTCGGATCCGCTATAGTCGGATCCAAATCGAGATAAGGTCCAAGTCGGACTGGCCCAATCACGAGACACAGCGATATGTCATCTATGAGTCTCTAGTACAACATACATTCTATGTCCTAAGACCTGAGCTGGCGCATGTACTCGGGACGGTGACAGACCTATTTTGAGCCAACCAGACTCTACTCCGTGATCCATTCCTGTAGCATGTTCATGGTTGTTCTACGGGTAGGAACTTTTAATTTGCAGTCAATGCACCCTACTGTAGAACCCGACAAGTGTCACATCCGCCCCTGAAGCTTTTGTGGTGCCCTACCTGAATACCACTGTAGCCAGATGGTCGACGCACACACACCAGCCCAGGAAATCACACTAGCGCGTGCCTTTACAACATGTATCATGAATATAGGCACAATTGTAATAAGAATATAATTATTAGCCATTGTGGCTGGAATAAATACATCATGGTTACAAAGATGGGGCAGCGGAAAAGCACTATCTAAGGCATCACGGACTTGGAAAAGCACTATCTAGCTGGATTATCAAGCAAGGTAACTCTCGGTGCTAAAACCGGCAGATCTCTGGTAGGGGGTCCCGAGCTGTGGATCTTGGATCAATGGTTAACATGAGACAAAAGGCATGCTATTTGCCCAGGTTCGATCCCTCTCGAAGAGGTAAACCCTACATCCTGCTTGATTATATTGATGATGGAGTATCGAGTATAGGTTGATCTACCTTGAGATCATATGTTGTGTTCTAAACCCCTAAGGCAGGTAATTGTGATTATGTCTCGACGGACTAAACCCTCTGGCTTATATAGACACAGGGGTATCTAGGGTTACATATGGACAGTTGCCAACTAGGGATAAACATGTCGATAGATGGAGTAGTCCTTGAAGTACATGCCAAGTCTTCGGCTGAGACCGTCTTGATCACGTCTCTGTTCGAGGCTTTCAGAGTCCTTTCTTGTGAGATCGGTGGGCCATAAGCTTGGGCCATGGCTGGTGGGCCAACTAGGTTGGTACCCCTTAGTCCAGGACATCGTCAGTAGCCCCCAAACTTGTCTACTTCCTCGGACATTGTCTTCAGCTTGACAGGCGAGTTCCCCCTTCCAAGTAGTTCTCACGAAAATCAAAGATCCTCTCTATTTAAAGCAATTGCCGAGCTTCCTTTTAAGGGCACCACCTGTCGGCCACATGTTTTGAGGGTTCCACTTTGGCCAATCGCATAGTTGTGAACAGTGTTCTAGCCTGACAACTTTTATCAAACCGTCACCACCCACGGCGTGTGAGCCAGTTATTGTAGCTCGAATCGCGGTCCGAGGTGGCGCTCTCATTGGGACGTCTCATTAAAGCAGAGATCGTTCCTTGTATTTCAGGGGATATCATGTATTTCATCGCATTTGTAATAAATGTTCATCATGTACTTAACAACATTCATTGTGTAGAGAAGATTCACACATATTTCGACAATATTCGTCCCATATTAGAAAATTTTCATCACATATTTGAAAATGGTCTTTGCAAGTTTTTGACAATTTCATGACTTTTAAAATGATTTTTCATCTTTTTTTCAGAAATTCTTTTCATTTTTTTCATGTTTCCTTTTAAAATTAATGAGTATTTTTAATCTTGATATTTTTAAAACTCACTATCATTTTATTAAATTCAGTTACATTTTCAATATCTATTAATATTTTTATATATATTATATTTGAATCACTACAATAATACCAGGACCCAAGAACAAACCAAGACCGAAAAGAGAACTTTAAGAAAAATACGAGGAAGAAAAGATAAAGAAACGAAGAAACCAGAGAAAATGAACACCCTAGAAAAGAAAACTAACCGAATGATAAATGGGCCTCAGGCCATTACGTCCCTCCATCTGCGAGTTGCCCGAGCGTCAAAATGGGCAGTGGGAGGGTCCTTGTTTGTCACAAACAAATTCAAAAACAGGAATATTTTTTGAAATTGTGAAGAAGTTTTAATTTTGTGAACTTTTAAAACATTGAGAATGTTTTTTGGAAAAATGATCATTTTCAAATCATAGAATTTTTTCAAAATTTGTGAACATTTTTTGAAATTCCTAATATCTCTTGAAAAAAATAATTTTTAATACATTGAGAACATTTTTGGGAACACGCTCATTTTCAAATACTGGAAATTTATAAAATTTGTGAACATTTTTTGAAATTTCTAATAATTCTTGAAAAATGATTTTTAATTCCAAACTATTGTTGATTTTATTAGAAAAATTGCAATTTGAGAATTAGACTAAACAAAACAGAAAAGGAAAATCCAAAAATGCGAAATAAAGCAAAAAACTGTAAAAAGAAACAAAAAACAGTCCAGGAACGTTCTATAAAGTTCCCAAAATGGTAAAACTGAACAAAACCTGCTACAAGGTTCCTAACGTTGGGAGCCACATATTTTCTTAAAATAGGCAGGACAAATTTTGGCTGCCCGTTCTTAGCCTCCGCGAAGGTTTCTGTGATGTGTCGCTTATTGCAAGCAACACAACTCGCATCGTTCGCACGGGAGCACCCCGCTCGCGATCGCTAGCGTAGTTGGCCGACTCATTAGGGCGCCTCGCATTGCTAGCGCGGCAACACGCCTAGCATCGCTCGCGGGGGCACCTATTGGATACTTATTGTGTCCAATAGAGCGTGTACCATGCAGGGGGGACACGACTAAGCCAACCCACTGGCACCAAAGCAAGTGAGTTCAGCACAACAGCAAGATGCCAAAAATCCCAGAAAATCACCAGGAAGAAAAGAGAAAAGAAATGAAAAAACCAGAAAAAAATGAACACCCTAGAAAAGAAAACTAACCGAATTATAAATGGGCCTCAGGCCATTACATCACTCCATCTGTGAGTTGCCCCAGCGTCAAAATGGGCAGTGGGAAGTCCTATTTGACGCAAACAAAATCAAAAACTGGAAAAAAGTGAAACTATGAAGAAGCTTAATTCAAGCACTTAAAAAAAACAATTCTCATTCTTTTTCTAAAACATGAAAAATTTTCAAAATCCTGTTCTTTTTTTGAAAAAATTGTGATTTTTTTTTGAAATTCCTAATAGTCCTTCAAAAAATGATTTCTAATAACAAACTATTTTTTCATGATTTTAAACATTTTTTCAATTATAGAATTAAAAAAAAACTAAAAAATGGAAATCCAAAAATCCTAGCGAAAACAAAAAAGTAAGTGTAAAAAGAAGAAAAAAAATCAGTAGAGGAACGTTCTAGAAAGTTTTCAAAATGGTAAAACCGGTCAAAACCTGTTGTAAGGTTCCTACGTATCTGCTTAAATGGGCAGGCCCAATGTCTCGCTGCTCAATCCTAGCCTCGACGAAGGACTGTTGATATCTAAATCTATATCTATATCTGTACTTGCTATATTTACTTATACATAATAATAAATAAAGCAAGATGCTGTTCGCCAAATTTTTCATCTGTACACCGATGAAAATAATTATTTTCTACCGAGGTGATACTAAATTCCTATGCGTTTGTCTGCTAGAAATAGATTTTTCGTACATGGGCCGCGCGCTGTGGCGCAGCGAAGCCAGCCCACTTATTTTTCTGCACACATAGCTGAGAACATTCTATTTTCCGTACAGGGAGACCTATAGTTGGAGTTTTGCACAGCCCAACCAATAATGGCCTGGTCCATTTTTCTTTCTTTCTGTGTTTTACTTCTATTTTCCCCTATTATCCCCTTCCAAGTTCATTTTTCTTTTATAATTTATTTCGTAAATTAAGAATTCTCAAAAAACTTTCCGAATAAAAAAATAAATTTGGAAAATGTTCAGAATTCCAAAATTTTATTACTATTTACAAAAATATTCTAAACTTGCAAAAGTTGCCCATTTTTAAAGAAAACTTATTGTTTTTGAAAATTGTTTGAGAATTATAAATAGGAAAGGGTATTTCTAAAAATGCTCCAAAACTTTTTTCCCATCCAGTTTATTTTTTAATTTATTTCGTAAATTAAAATTCTCAAAAATGTTCAGAATTAAAAAACAAATTTCGGGAAATGTTCAGAATTCCAAAATTTTATTGCTATTTTGAAAAATATTCGAAGTTGCAAAAGTTGCCTATTTTTAAAAAATTATATTGTTTTTCAAAATTGTTCGAGATTTCTAAAAGAAACAGGCATTTCAAAAATGATCCAAATTTGAAAAATATTCATGTTTTATTGGCATTTTGAAAATTAAAATAATATTCATGTATAAAAGATATACATTTTCTAAAAATCTTATAAATTTTGAATACATGTTGCCGTTTTAAAAATGTTCACAAATTAAAATAATATTCATGTTTTTATAAAAATGTTGGTGTTTTCAGAAAATATTTGTGAATTTTAGAAGATGTTCCTTTAATATTTTGTTCAAGTTTTTTTCAAAAATGTAAATAATTTTCAAAATACTCTCTAGGATTTAAAAAAGTTGTTCATATTTCCTAAAATATTTAGAACCTTCATACCTTAAAATCCCCTCGATTGTAAGGATTGAAACGAAAAGTAGATTGATTAACTAATGGGCCTTCTCTACGATGACGTAACAAAATTCTTAAAAGCCCTTGATCAATGAATGGAAAAATAGTTGATTGATTCCTTTACACACGGCGAAACCGATAAGCTAAATATTCTTTTTGTGTGTGCACATAAAGTTTTGCTTGCACATATAATTTTTACTAACTTTAAATGCATACAATTTTGTCTCCCAAGCGAGTTCAGCACAACATCACGATGCCAAAAATACCAGAAAAAAGTGCACTTCCGAGGACTCGAACTTACGAATTCCAACTACCCACCGCGTGCAGCTAGCCACTTGAGTTGTTCGTAACTATTGAACAATGTGCAACGAAAACCTTCAAGAACAGAGAGCAGCGTCATATTCAAAACATTTATTGATTCTTTTAACATATTTTGAAAATTATGATCAATTTTGAAATGTCATTTTTTTAATGCAAATAATTTCCGGTCCGTCTGGCATGCTAACATGGTCGCAGCGGTGCAACCCCTTTGGTGGCACATCAACCCATGGGCTCAGAGTCAGAGGTATATGCCGGTTGAATCATGGTGCGTTCGCTAACATGGAGCGGCGTGCTTGTTGTGCGAGGTGGAGGGTGCGGGAGGCCGCGACAGCCCTTGCAGAGGAGGCTGTAGAGGCGGAATCGTACGTCGCTTCGGAGCTGGTACGGGTAACCGTCACCCCTCGCACCACGCCCGCATTATGGTAGAGATGTCGGGCTCTAACCACGAGGGGCCTATCAGGGATCTCACATCGCCCGGCGACGTCCAGGACACAGGCTCCAACAAGGAAGAGCGGGTCATGAGAGACTGTGGCGCTCGAATCCGTGAGTCGGCCCATGCCTCATGTCCTACTTTTTCTTGCCGGTGACCGCACCATCACTCGGGGGGCTTAACCGGCCGTCGGACATGGACACGGACATGAAGGCGAACTAGTACGGGAGAAGATTACACTAGGCTTTATGTTGCATGTAGTTGTATGAATTTAAGGATTTGATTATGAGACATTCGGTTGTGAAAGAGGACATTTAAGGTGTTATCAGTTAATATCCGCTGATGTTCAAGGAGTCGGAGTAGCTGTACGCGGCTGTTGATGTTCCTAAGGTCACTCACATGTCACATGCACATGAGGTAGAAGAAGAAAAGGTGGTGACCACGTCCAAGTTCGGTACTATTGCAAGATTCAGGGGGTGTTTGTTTCTAGGGATTTATTGATTTAGGAACTTAAAAAAGTCCCTATAAGTCCCACCTAAACCAAACACAAGGGACTTATTGGGACTTATTGTGGTGATTTGAACTTATCAAATAAGACTCTCGAGGAGGAGCTTATTGGGACTTATTCGCTCAGGCTCGTTCCATGACGCCCGTCGCCACCCGCCTCGGTTCGCCCGCCCGTCGCCGCCCGCCTCTCGCCTCGTCGCCGTCTCGTCGCCGCCCGCCTCTCGCCCGTCGCCGCCCGCCTCTCGCCCGTCGCCGCCGCTTCGCCTCTCGCCTCGTCGCCGCCCGCCTCGGTTCGCCGCCCGTCGCCGCCCGCCTCGGTTCGTTCAGTGGTGCCTCAATCGCGGACAGGCCCTCTCCTGAGCCTCGTTGCAGCGGTGCAACATGGACTTATAAGTCCCTCAGAACAAACAGTGAGGACTACGGACTTATAAACCCCGTAAACAAACAAGTAGGGACTTATGACTTATAAGTTGGGACTTAAAAAAGTCCTAGGACTTATGAAACAAACAGGGCCTTAGAACGATCTCCAAATATCAAAATCCATATAAATATTGTAATAGGTATATAGATATAATAGATACGGTCTGCACACTGCTACTACAGAAGAAGCAGAGAATTGCAACCGTAGAAAAACAAACTTTTGTTTGGACCAACAGCACGAGAGGGGAAACGTATTGCATGCTCAACTGATTCGAGCACGGAGTCATGGTCATGGAGTAGGATCAGCTATCTATGCGGAATAGAGCTCGGGTCTGGAAAGCCTCGGCGTCGGAACGGCGATCAGCGGCGTGGCCTTCTTCATTACGATGCCGAACTTGTCTGTCAGGTCCAGCGCCGCTCCCTCCGGCAGCTCCCAGTCGAAGGCCTGCAGCAGCATGGCCACAGAGTATGCCGTCATCCTCTCGGCCATGGCGATGCCCGCGCAGATCCTCCTCCCCGACCCGAACGGCACGTAGTCCAGCTCGCTGCCGGTGAAGTCCACCTTCCGCCCGCCGTCGCCGTCGCTGGCCTGAGAGGCGAACCTCTCCGGGATGAACTTCGCCGGATCCTTCCACGCAGCGGGGTCCCTCATGATCGCCCACGCGTTGACGAACACGCGGCTTCCCGCCGGGACGCGGTGGCCGCCGACGGTCGTGTCTTCGCTGGGGCAGTGCGGCACCATGAGCGGCAGCGCCGGGTGCAGCCGGAGCGTCTCCTTGACTACCAGATGCAGATAGTGCAGCTGCGGGAGATCCGATTCCTCCACCACGCCATCGATCCCAACCACCGCGTCGAGTTCCTCCTGCACCTTCCGCAGTATCCGCCGGTTTTGTAGCATCTCCGCCATGGCCCATTCCACCGTGTTCGACGTCGTCTCTGTCCCCCCGACCACCATATCCTATCATCATCGCAGGTCACATGCACGTAAAAAAAATTAATTAAGCGTGAGACGCGAGAGTAGGTGTACGGAACTACGGATTGCTAATGGAGCTCGCTAGTGACTGATTGGTTACCATGAGCAGGGCCTTGACGTTGGTCATGGTGAAGGCGGCCTTCCCGTCGCCACCTTCCTTCTCCATCTTGAGCATGTATTCGAGGAAGTCTTCCGCCGTGTCGCCGCCGGCCTGGTCGGCCTCGACCCTCTTCTCTATGATCCTGCCGAAGATCTCGTCGAACCGCTCCTTGAGCGCGTCCGACCTCTTCCGGATTCCCTGCAGGTCGAACGGCGCCAGCGCCGGGAAGAAGTCTGACACGTTGGGCGCGCCGAGCATTTCGGTGATCTCCGCGACAAGCTCCCGGAACTCCTTGCCCACCGCCGTCCGTTCGCTCTCGGTACCTATGTTGCCGCCCCACAGCGTGCCGGTGATGACGTTCATGGTGGTGAGGAACATCTGCGCGCCGACGTCAACCGGCTTGCCGGCGCTGGCCATGGAGTGCAGGTGCGCGAGCGTGGCCCTGAACTCGCGGCGGCGGAGGCCGTGCACATTCTGCAGGCCAGCAGGGCTGAGCATCTCGCGGACGCAGACGCGGCGGAGCAGACGCCAGGTGGGACCGACGGGGTTCCAGACGATGTTCTGGCCGCCGCCGTAGGAGATGGAGCGCGCGGCGTCCGGGATGTCCCGGCTGGAGAAGACAAGGTCGTTGTCGCGCAGCACCTCGCGGGCCAGCGCCGGGGAGGTGATGACAATACCCAGCTTGGAGCCGAGTCGGATGGAGAAGATGGGGCCGTACTTGTCGGCGAGGCCGGCGAAGTAGGTGTGCAGGTCCGGGTCGAGGGACAGCAGGCTGCCCAAGAGCGGCAGGCCCCTGGGGCCCGGCGGCAGGCCGCCTTCGCCCCTCCCGCGGCCACGCCGGAGGGTGGCGACGTAGAGGAAGGCGGCCACGAGCAGCGCCCCGTAGAGCAGCGTCGTCGAGGTGGCCGCGTCCATGGCTGCGTACGCTGCGGTAGTGGTAGCTAGGGACTGCGACAAGGAGAAGCAGGCAGCGATGGTGCGTGGCGGATCCTGACTGGATCTAGCAAGGCGGTGTTTTCCACTTGGCTTCCTCCAATAGGCGTTGGTTGATGTGGTCGCGTGTGGACGGGAGCAGCAACGAACGGGGGCGTCGCGTTTGTCTCGTCCGGGCGGCGAGCTGCCGGCTGGTGGAAGGAAAATGCGAGGGACACTCGTCGTTGACATCCACGCAAATACTTATCGTTTGCTCTGCCAAATGCTAGCAATTAATGGTTGTGCGGCTGATCCCGACTAATTTATGGGGTGGGGGTAGTGCGGGCTTCCGATCGAGATAGACAAGATTGGCATCTTCGGGTGTGGACTGGAGCAGACAAGAACGGGATGCCTCGCTTGTCACCTCACGGCAGCGGCCGCCTGCTGCCGGCCGGAAAATAAATAACCGAGCGGGGAAAATTAATGGACCACTCCAACTTCTTTTGAGATAAAGGATGGATTTTATTGGCTCAGAATTACAAACACAATGATCACATATTCAGTCCTTGCATAACTAGAATGCACACAACCAATAACAACTCATATAAACATATAAGTTAACAAATAGCAGAGTCATATAAGACAAAAACTATGCATAGACAATGAAAAAAAACCTAAAGCGATAAGATCTGCAATCAGCAAGCTACAACAAAGACCAAATCCACACCAGCCATTTAATAAGACCACACGGATGGCGAAGCTCTTCAACAGCAACGCCTTCAGGAGGCATCAATGCTCAAGCGTCACTGTCACCGGATCCAACCATCAAAGCAAGAATCTAGCTTTTCACCCCGAAGAATTAGTCCAAGCAAAACCGAGCAATGGCTTCAACAAGGTAACGACTTAATATCACCATTGGCAGGTATAACCAACTCAGGTCAGGCCTATGCTTTCACCCCAGAGCTCGAGACCGGAAGCTTGAGTAGCACGACATCACAGATGTGTTGTGACCACCACTTTTCTGGGATCCCAGCAACAAAATGTGATATGCACCAACTGTTGAAAATATGCCCTAGAAGCAATAAATTAGTTATTATTATATTTCCTTGTTCATGATAATCGTTTATTACCCATGCTATAATTGTATTGATAGGAAACTCAGATACATGTGTGGGTACATAGACAACACCATGTCCCTAGTAAGCCTCTAGTTGACTAGCTCGTTGATCAATAGATGGTTACGGTTTCCTGACCATGGGCATTGGATGTCGTTGATAACGGGATCACATCATTAGGAGAATGATGTGATGGACAAGACCCAATCCTAAGCCTAGCACAAAGATCGTAGTTCGTATGCTAAAGCTTTTCTAATGTCAAGTATCATTTCCTTAGACCATAAGATTATGCAACTCCGGATACCGTAGGAATGCTTTGGGTGTACCAAACGTCACAACGAATCGGGTGGCTATAAAGGTGCACTACAGGTATCTCCGAAAGTGTCATTGGGTTGGCACGAATCGAGATCGATTTGTCACTCCGTAAACGGAGAGGTATCTCTGGGTCCACTCGGTAGGACATCATCATAATGTGCACAATGTGACCAAGGGGTTGATCACGGGATGATGTGTTACCGAACGAGTAACGAGACTTGCCGGTAATGAGATTGAACAAGGTATCGGTATACCGACGATCGAATCTCGGGCAAGTATAATACCGCTAGACAAAGGGAATTGTATACGGGATTGATTGAGTCCTTGACATCGTGGTTCATCCGATGAGATCATCGTGGAACATGTGGGAGCCAACATGGGTATCCAGATCCCGTTGTTGGTTATTGACTGGAGAACGTCTCGGTCATGTCTGCATGATTCCCGAACCCGTAGGGTCTACACACTTAAGGTTCGATGACGCTAGGGTTATAGGAAGTTTGTATGTGGTTACCGAATGTTGTTCGGAGTCCCGGATGATATCCCGGACGTCACGAGGAGTTCCGGAATGGTCCGGAGGTAAAGATTAATATATAAGAAGTCTTATTTTGGTCGCCAGGAAAGTTTCGCGCGTTATCGGTATTGTACCGAGAGTGCCGAAAGGGGTCCGGGGTCCACTGGGGTCCACCTGCCGGGGGCCACATGGGCTGTAGGTGCGCCTTGGCCTATATGGGCCAAGGGCACCAGCCCCAAGAGGCCCATGCGCCAAGATATAAGAAAAGGGAGAGTCCTAGCGGGAAGGCACCTCAGAGGTGCCTTGGGAGGATGGACTCTCTCCCCTCTTGGCCGCACCCTTCCTTGGAGGAAGGGGCAGGCTGCGCCCCCCCTCTCTTGCACCTATATAAAGGGAGGGAGGGAGGGGTGGCCGCACCAAGCCTGGCGCCTCCTCCCTCCCGTGACACCTCCTCCTCTCCCGCAGTGCTTGGCGGCCTGCAGGATTGCCACGCCTCCACCACCACCACGCCTGCCAGCTGCTGCTGGATGGAGTTTTCTCAACCTCTCCCTCTCTCCTTGCTGGATCAAGGCATGGGAGATGTCACCGGCTGTACGTGTGTTGAACGCGGAGGTGTCGTCCGTTCGGCACTAGGATCTCCGTGATTTGGATCACGACAAGCACGACTCCATCAACCCTGTTCACTTGAACGCTTCCGCTTAGCGATCTACAAGGGTATGTAAATGCACTCTCCTTCCCTCGTTGCTGGTTTCTCCATAGATAGATCTTGGTGACACGTGGGAAAATTTTGAATTTCTGCCACGCTCCCCAACAAAGGCATCATGAGCTAGGTCTATTGCGTAGATTCTTTGCATGAGTAGAACACAAAGTAGTTGTGGGCGTTGATGATGTTCAATATGCTTACCGTTACCAGTCCAATCTTGTTTCGACGGTATTGTGGGATGAAGCGGCCCTGACTGTAACATCCCAAATTTTCAATTTGGCATGTTATACATAGGTCACCCATGTATATCATATTTTATTGCATATTCATTTGCTATCCTCGAAAATCCTAAGCAACTCAAGGACCCTCGGAGAGAGTTGGGGATTTTTCGATTTTCATATTTGAATTTTATCAATCAATGAAAGTCGAAGATATTGGATTTTAATTATTTTTCTCTCCGGAAAAATATTTCATGTTTAAAATAAATGAGGGGAGATAATATGACTTCTCCAAAATAATTGAAATAACGGAGGAAAAATGTTAAAATCATTTTTGGGATTTTATTTTTACTTATTTGGAATTTTATTCGCCCTAGAAAAATTTGCACGCTTTAAAAAGTTGCATTTTAGGGGCCAAGAAAAGTTCATCCAGTTCTAAATATTTTATTTAGACGAAGAAAACTTATTTTGGAATTTTTAGATTTTTATTTATTTATCTAGGGAATTTTTCTTCGGCGGAATGTTTTAAAAAAACGAAACGGACCCGCGCCCGACTGGGCCAAAGGCCCAGCCAAGCCAGGCCGGCCCACGAGCCCGCCAGCGTCCTCCACAGGCTTGTTGTCGAGAGGCACGGACGCCGAGGAGTCCGAGCCGACTCCACCCCGGCGACCCTCCCAAGTCGCCCCCGCCCGCCTTTAAATACCGCCGCCCGCCTCCGCCACCACCACCCGCCACCACCACCCGCCACACCGAGCCCCGAGCCCAGCCTCGTCGTCGCCGCCGCCGCCACGCCGTCGCCGCCGCCTCTCCGCCGAGCCGCCCGCCCCTCGCCCCCGCGCCCACCTCCGACCGCGAACGCCCGCTTCGTCGGACGCGCGCCTCGCCGGAGGTACCCGCCCCGCCGCCGTTTTTTTTTATGAAAACCCTTCGTTTTTTAAAAAAAACCCTAGATCGTTTTTTTATATAAAGATCAGTTTATATTCGTCGGTTCATTTATTTAACGAACGTCCGTTCATCCGTTCGTTTTAACGAACATGTTCACTGTTTAAGTTCAGTTAACGAACGTTTGTTCGTTTAACAGTTCGTCGTTTTTCTTTTATTCGATTTATTCCGCGGTTATGCCGATCGCGATTTCAGATCCAATTTTCAAACCAGTTTATCTTTTCGCTCGTTTATCGGAATCAGGCGATTCAAGCGCCTGGAGTTTCGTATCGAAACCCTCTTTCCGAATAATTAACTCAAACCAGTTTTTGTCATTGTAAAATTTTGACTCTAGTTCAGATTAGTAAACGGACCTTATTTCTCTCGCCGTTTGAGTTTCGTTGTTTCGTTTGGTTCGATTCTTTCTGCAAACCGGAGTTCTTAAATTGAACTCTCTGGTCAACCTCTTTCAGTTGAAGTTTTATTTGTGCATCTTTGTTGTATGCTTAGGTATGTATTGTTTGCTTGCGATAGAATTCCCGGAGTGCGAAGCGTGTTACTACGAGTCTCTAGGATTTACGGATCGTCAGCAAGGCAAGTAACACTTGATCATACTCTTTTCATACCCAGTTTTTATGCATTAGTTTCAACCCTCAAACATTGCATGATTAGGATGTCATTAGTTTGTGGGTTGGGAAGTAGATGATGAGGTAGGAACCTATTGCCCTGTTACTTTCAAACCTTGGGAGTTACTTCTACGTTATGCTTATATTGCCATGCTATGCTCAGAGACGTGGATTGGGTTTGAGAGATATTCACGACAGATGTGAGATTGTTAATTAAAGGTTTACTTTAAGGTGGCAACTTAAATACACATCCTGGGTGGATTGAGGCACCGGGAACCCAAAGGTTGTCTGCTTTTTTGAAATCCGGGTACCGTGTGATCTTCCTATGGACCGCCACCAGGGCTCAAAGGGATCGAGATTATTCATGCTAGAAACTTCCGTGTGCAGCCACAAGCTATTATGGGCTCTAGCATAGTTGAGTAAGTTACGTGAAGCTCTCAAGAGGTAGGTCACAGTAGTGGGTTTATAGGTTTGGTATGATCTATCCGAGTAGAGAGTTAATGTTTCCGAAAGATCGTGTCTCGGTCATCCGCTCTCAAACACCATGAAGTGCGAGAAACCAACGGAGGCGATCGAGTCTTGTGGGGAAAAGTGCGCAAACCTCTCGCAGAGTGTACAATCTAATCATGGTTAGCCGTGTCCCGGTTATGGACAATTTGAGTATCTAGTACTTGAGTATTCACATGTATCTCATCACTCTAAATTAATATTGCTGGGATGTTAATTACCTTAATTGGGATCATCTGAGTTGGGGGGTACCTTCTCAATGATGTTTCAACCACCATGATAGTTAAAGTAAAATTTATTCCTTTGATGTAGGGAAAAATTGGCTTTTCGCAAAACTGTAACCATAGAGCTTTCCACCAGCCATATATGCATGTAGCATAGCTCATTCTTTCATTATGTGTTACATTGCCAGCATATTCCATGTGCTGACCCGTTCTCCGGCTGCAACGTATTATGTTGCAGACTTTTCAGACAAGGAGTAAGGATTGTAGGTCGTTGCCATGCAGCTCAGTTATGCCGTTGGAGTTGATGGACTCACTTTACCTTCCAAGCCTTCCGCTGTTATCGTATTAGATGGCCTTAAGCCATATTATTGTAATAAGTTCTCTTTGAGATATTCGATGTAATAAGTGTGTGATTGCTACTCGCTTATAAATCCTTCGAGTACTGTGTGTGTCAAGATTACCGATCCGGGATGACATGAAGCACGTAGACTTGACCATCCGAGGTCGGGTCGCTACGGACCGACCTTACACGTACACTTACGTGAGACGAGTTCCACCGACCGACATGCACTTGGTGCATAAGGTGGCTAGCGGGTGCCGCCTCTCCACTTTAGTCGGAACGGATTCGATGAAAAGGGTCCTTATGAAGGGTAAATAGCAATTGGCATATCACGTTGTGGTTTTATGAGGTAAGAAATGTTCTTGCGAGAAACCCATAGCAGCCACGTAAAACATGCATACAACAATTAGAGGACGTCTAACTTGTTTTTGCAGGGTATGCTATGTGATGTGATATAGCCAAGAAGAATGTGATGAATGATATGTGATGTATGAGATTGATCATGTTCTTGTAATAGGAATCACGACTTGCATGTCGATGAGTATGACAACCGGCAGGAGCCATAGGAGTTGTCTTAATTTATTGTATGACCTGCGTGTCATTGAACAAACGCCATGTAATTACTTTACTTTATTGCTAACCGTAGCCATAGTAGTAGAAGTAATAAGTTGGCGAGACAACTTCATGGAGACACGATGATGGAGATCATGATGATGGAGATCATGGTGTCATGCCGTGACGATGATGATCATGGAGCCCGAAGATGGAGATCAAAGGAGCAAAATGATATTGGCCATATCATGTCACTATTTGATTGCATGTGATGTTTATCATGTTTATGCATCTTATTTGCTTAGAACGACGGTAGTAAATAAGATGACCCTCATTAAAATTTCAAGAAAGTGTTCCCCTAACTGTGCACCGCTATGAAGTTCGTCGCTTCAAGCACCACGTGATGATCGGGTGTGATAGATTCTTACGTTCACATACAACGGTGTAAGCCAGATTTACACACGCCAAACACTTAGGTTAACTTGACGAGCCTAGCATGTATAGACATGGCCTCGAACACAAGAGACCGAAAGGTCGAGCATGAGTCGATGGAGGATACGATCAACATGAAGATGTTCACCGATGATGACTAGTCCGTCTCACGTGATGATCGGACACGGCCTAGTTGACTCGGATCATGTAATCACTTAGATGACTAAAGGGATGTCTATTCGAGTGGGAGTTCATGAGATGAACTTAATTATCCTGAACATAGTCAAAAGATCTTTGCAAATTATGTCGAAGCTCGCGCTTTAGTTCCACTGCTTAGATATGTTCCTAGAGAAAATATGGTTGAAAGTTGACAATGGCGATTATGCGGACAGAAGAAAGCTTATGTCCTTAATGCACCGCCAAGTGCTCAACCCCAAACGTCGCCCTGTGGATGTTGCGAACATCGGACATACACGCTTTGATAACTACGTGATAGTTCAGCTTAAACGGTTTAGAGTTGAGGCACCAAAGACGTTTTTGAACGTCATGAACATATGAGATGTTTCGAGGGCTGAATTGGGATTTCAGGCTCGTGCTCACGTAAGAGGTATAAGACCTCCGACGGTTTTCTTAGCCTCGCAAACTAAGGGAGAAAAGCTCAATCGTTGAGCTCAGATTGTCCGAGTGCAACAATCACTTGAATCGAGTGGGAGTTGATCTTCCGTAGATAGTGATGTTTCTCCAAAGTCATTGCCACCAAGCTGCTAGAGCTCGTGATGAACTATAACAAATCAGGGATAAATATGATGATCCTTGAGATATTCGCGATGTTTGACACCGCGAAAGTAGGAATCTAGAAGGAGCATCAATTGTTGATGGTTGGTGAAACCACTAGTTTCAAGAAGGGCAAGGGCAAGAAGGATACTTCATGAAACAGCAAATCAGCTGCTGCTCTAATGAAGAAACCCAAGGTTGAACCCAAACCCGAGACTAAGTGCTTCGTAATAAGGGAACAGCCATTGGAGCAGAATTACCCTAGATACTTGGTAGATGAGAAGGTGGCAAGGTCGATAGAAGTATATTGATATACATTAAGTTATTGTGTACTTTACTAGTACTCCTAGTAGCACCAGGTATTAGATACCGTTCGGTTGCTAAGTGTTAGTAACTCAAATAAAAGGCTACAGAATAAACGGAGACTAGCTAAAGGTGAGTGACGATATGTGTTGAAGTGTTTCCAAGTTTGATGTGATCAAACATCGACGCCCCTCTACCATCAAGATTAGTATTGAACCAGAATAATTGTCATTTGGTGTTTATGCTTAGCATAGACATGATTGGATTATGTCTATCGCAATACGGTTATTCATTTAAGGAGAATAATGGTTACTCTATTTATTTGAATAATACCTTCAATGGTCTTGCACCTAAAGGAATGGTTTATTGAATCTCGATCGTAGTGATACACATTTTCATGCCAAAAGATATAAGATAGTAATGATAGTGCCACTTACTTGTGGCACTTCCATGTAAGTCATATTGGTATAAAACGCATGAAGAAGCTCCATGTTGATGGATCTTTGGACTCACTCGTTTTTGAAAAGTTTGAGACATGCGAACCATGTCTATTGGTGTATACGCATGATGAAACTCCATGCAGATGGACCGTTTGGACTCACTTGATTTTGAATCACTTGAGACATGCAAATCATACCACATGGGCAAGATGACTGATGTAACAAGAAAGCAACTTGTTGGAAGTAATACATTTTGATGTGTGCAGTCCAATGAGTGCTGAGGCACGCAGTGGATATCGTTATGTTCTTACTTCATGAATGATTTGAGTAGATACAGAGTGTATTTACTTGATGAAAACACAAGTCTGAATTATTGAATGGTTCAAGTAATTTCAGAGTGAAGTTGAAGATCATCGTGACAAGAGGATAAAATGTCTATGATATGATCATAGAGATGAGTATCTGAGTTACGAGCTTTGGCACGCTATTAAGACATAGTGGAAATTGTTTCACAATTAATACCGCCTGGAACACCATAGTGTGATGGTGTGTCCGAACATCATAGTTGCACCCTATTAGATATGGTGCGTACTATGATGTCTCTTATCGAATTACCACTATCGCTCATGGGTTAGGCATTAGAGACAACCGCACTCACTTTAATAGGGCACCACGTAATTCCGCTGAGACGACCTGTTTGAACTATGGTTTGGAGAAACCTAAGTTGTCGCTTTCTTAAAAGTTTGGGGTTGCGACGCTTATGTGAAAAAGTTTCAGGTTGATAAGCTCGTAAAGCGGATAAAATGCATCTTCATAGGACACCCAAAACAGTTGGGTATACCTCCTAATTCAGATCCGAAAGCAATAGGGATTGTTTCTTGAATCAGGTCCTTTCTCGAGGAAAAGTTTGTCTCAAAAGTTGAGTGGGAGGATGGTGGAGACTTGATATGGTTATTGAACCGTCACTACAACTAGCGTGTAGCAGGGCACACGTGAAGTTGTTCTGTGGCACCTACACCAATTGAAGTAGAAGCTATGATAGTGATCATGAAACTTGGATCAAGTCACTCTGCACCTCGTGGGGTGACAAGGATGCGATCGCTTGAGTGGACAAGAATCCTGTCTTGAAGGTCATGTTGCTAGACAACAATGAACCTACTAGCTATGGAGAAGCGATGGTGGGCCCATATTCCGACAAATGGTTAGAGGCCATGAAATCCGAGATAGGATCCATGTATCAGAACAAAGCATGGACTTTGGTGGACTTGCCCGATGATCGGCAAGCTATTGAGATAAATGGATTTTTAAGAAGAAGACGGACGAGGACGGTAATGTCACCATCTATGAAGCTCGACTTGTGGCAAAGAGTTTTTCACAAGTTGATTACGATGAGATTTTCTCATCCGTAGCGATGCTTAAGTCCATCGGAATCATGTTAGCATTAGCTGCATTTATGAAATCTAGCGATGGATGTCAAAACGAGTTTCCTTACCAGCTTCCGTAAGGAAAGGTTGTATGAGATACAATCGAAAAGGTTTTGTCGATCCTAAGGATGCTGAAGGTATGCTAGCTCGGTGATCCTTCCATGGACTGGAGTAAGCATCTCGGAGTTGGAATATACTCTTTGATAAGATAATCAAAGATTTTGGGTTTATACAAAATTTATGAGAAACTTGTATTTCCAAAGAAGTGAGTGGGAGCACTATAGAGTTTTTGATGAGTATATGTTGTTGACATATTGTTGATCGTAAATGATGTAGAATTTCGGAAAGCATATAGGGTTATTTGAAAAGTGTTTTTCAAGTGAAAACCTGTATTAAGCTACTTGAACATTGAGCATCAAGATCTATAGGATAGATCAAAACCGCTTAATGGTACTTTCAAATGAGCATATACCTTGACATGATCTTGAAGGTGTTCAAGATGGATCACCAAAGAAGGAGTTCTTGCACGAGATGTAAGGTATGAAGTTAAGACTTAAAGCTCGACCACGGCAGTATCAGAGAGAAAGGACGAAGGTCGTCCCTATGCCTTAGACGTAGGCTCTACAAGATGCTATCTTGTGTACCGACCGAAGTGTGCCTTGCCATGAGTCACTCAAGGGTACAAGAATGATCCAGAATGGATCATTGGATAGCGGTCAAAATTGTCCTTGGAGTAAATAAGGACATGTTTCTCGATTATGGAGGTGATAAAGAGTTCGCGTAAAGGGTTACGTTGGTGCAAGCTTTAACACCTATCCGAGTGACTCGAGTAGCAAACCGGATACGATAGTGGAGCAACCATTTGGAATAGCTCCAAGTAGAGCGTGGAAGCAACGTTTACAATATGACCTAGAAATTTGCAAAGCACACACGGTCTGAAAGGTTCAGACCCGTTGACTAAAACCTCTCTCACAAGCAAAACATGATCAAACTTCAGAACTCATTGAGTCTTAATCACATGAAGATGTGAACTAGTTTACAGACACTAATAAACTCTTTGGATGTTGGTCACATGGCGATGCGACCTATCAGTTTTAATCACATGACGATGTGAACTAGATTATTGACTCTAGTGCAAGTGGGAGACTGTTGGAAATATGCCCTAGAGGCAATAATAAATTAGTTATTATTATATTTCCTTGTTCATGATAATCGTTTATTACCCATGCTATAATTTTATTGATAGGAAACTCAGATACATGTGTGGGTACATAGACAACACCATGTCCCTAGTAAGCCTCTAGTTGACTAGCTCGTTGATCAATAGATGGTTACGGTTTCCGACCATGGACATTGGATGTCGTTGATAACGGATCACATCATTAGGAGAATGATGTGATGGACAAGACCCAATCCTAAGCCTAGCACAAAGATCGTAGTTCAGTATGCTAAAGCTTTTCTAATGTCAAGTATCATTTCCTTAGACCATGAGATTGTGCAACTCCCGGATACCGTAGGAGTGCTTTGGGTGTACCAAACGTCACAACATAACTGGGTGGCTATAAAGGTGCACTACATGTATCTCCAAAAGTGTCTGTTGGGTTGGCACGAATCGAGATCGGATTTGTCACTCCGATAAACGGAGAGGTATCTCTGGGCCCACTCGGTAGGACATCATCATAATGTGCACAATGTGACCAAGGGGTTGATCACGGATGATGTGTTACCGAATCGAGTAACGAGACTTGCCGTAACGAGAGTGAACAAGGTATCGGTATACCGACGATCGAATCTCGGGCAAGTATAATACCGCTAGACAAAGGGAATTGTATACGGATTGATTGAGTCCTTGACATCGTGGTTCATCCGATGAGGTCATCGTGGAACATGTGGGAGCCAACATGGGTATCCAGATCCCGCTGTTGGTTATTGACTGGAGAACGTCTCGGTCATGTCTGCATGATTCCCGAACCCGTAGGGTCTACACACTTAAGGTTCGATGGCGCTTAGGGTTATAAAGGAAGTTTGTATGTGGTTACCGAATGTTGTTCGAGTCCTGATGAGATCCCGGACGCCACGAGGAGTTCCGGAATGGTCTGGAGGTAAAGATTTATATATAGGAAGTCTTATTTTGGTCACGGAAAAGTTTCGCGTTATCGGTATTGTATCGGAGTGCCGAAGGGGTCCGGGGTCCACCGGGGTCCACCTGCCGGGGGCCACATGGGCTGTAGGGGTGCGCCTTGGCCTATATGGGCCAAGGGCACCAGCCCCAAGAGGCCCATGCGCCAAGATATAAGAAAAGGGAGAGTCCTAAAGGGAAGGCACTCAGAGGTGCCTTGGGAGGATGGACTCCTCCCCTCTTGGCCGCACCCCTTCCTTGGAGGAAGGGGCAGGCTGCCCCCCCCCTCTCTTTCACCTATATAAAGGGAGGGGAGGGAGGGTGGCCGCACCAAGCCCTGGCGCCTCCTCCCTCCCGTGACACCTCCTCCTCTCCCGCAGTGCTTGGCGGCCCTGCAGATTGCCACGCCTCCACCACCACCACGCCGTTGTGCTGCTGCTGGATGGAGTCTTCCTCAACCGCTCCCTCTCTCCTTGCTGGATCAAGGCATGGGAGACGTCACCGGGCTGTACGTGTGTTGAACGCGGAGGTGCCGTCCGTTCGGCACTAGGATCTCCGGTGATTTGGATCACGACTAGTATGACTCCATCAACCCCGTTCACTTGAACGCTTCCGCTTAGCGATTTACAAGGGTATGTAGA
The DNA here is from genome assembly GCA_021605205.1 of Aegilops longissima. NCBI lineage: Eukaryota > Viridiplantae > Streptophyta > Magnoliopsida > Poales > Poaceae > Aegilops > Aegilops longissima. Next base: position 343,585,899 of record CM038682.1, read on the forward strand.
TGCACTCTCCTTACCCTCGTTGCTGGTTTCTCCATAGATAGATCTTGGTGACACGTAGGAAAATTTTGAATTTCTGCTACGTTCCCCAACACCAACGTCGATGCACCACCATCCCTCTGCGTCAAGCTGTCTTTTATAGTTTTCATCTCACCATCGAATTAACCATCAGATCTGAACGGAGGAACCCCTCACAAAGACCTTTCGATGGCCATCGCAATCTGCAGCGAGGCCGCTGTTGTAGGCCGGATTCGTCACCAAATAACCAACCAATGGCGGAGCATACAACTGTCAATTACCACCTCGTCAGAGAGAGCCTTGCACATGCCATCAACCCAGGGGCCAACATGCCATCATGAGTCGTATGGCATCGACCATACGAAGGACACCTACGAGTACAATTACACTTGACCTCTCACAAAATTATCTAAGCCACCTACACCCACACATGCACTATGCCAGTCGTAGATGTCATCTAGAATGGTCCGGGCTAGCTCTTGAGGTCCTTTGAATTGCTCCGGTCGGTTGAACACTTTGGTGTTCTTTTGCTTCCACAAAGTCCAAGCTGCACTGGTGACCAAAGAGTCGAAACCATGCTTGTCTTTCCCTTGGAAACCACTTCAGGCGTTTAGACACCACTCGACGAATGCGTCCATGGTATTGGGAGCAAGGACATTGATTTGTAGCATGTCGAAGCACGTGTTTCAAACCTGTCTTGCAAAAATGCATTGCACCAGGATGTGCTCGACCTTATCTTCATCCCGCAGACAGATGTAGCACCACGATGAGCCCTCTTGTAGGCCGTGCTGCGCCCGTCTATCTGATGTCCAAAGTCTATGTTGGACTGCGAGTCAAGCGAAGATCTTGCATTTCAGCAGCGCCCCACTTTGCCAAATACTGGTGTGGCAGTAGGAAACCGGATCCCTCCATGGTTGAGCTGGGTGTATGTAGATTTCGTGGTGTGCCCTCCCGATGGGCCATGTGGCCAGGCAAAGTTGTCCTCGGACTGCTCATCCCTCTGCACGTGGCAATCGCATGTCTCAAATGCACCGTTTGTAGGAGCACCCCAAGGGAGGTTTGTGGATGAACGTCCAGCACACACCTCTTGTCCTTCAATGTCTGGGCCACCGTTCTAGAGTTCCTTGTCCTCGTGTCCACTCAAATAGGATCAATGTCTCATCCTTCAATGCATAGGACCAATGTCACTTACTGAGAATCCATGAATACATCTATCTCTCCAGAAGAGGACCTTGTCGCCTTTCCCCACTGTAATCTTCACCACGCTATCAAAAACATGCCTTGCATCGCCATCCACCATTAGCTTGAGTCCATGCCAGGGCCTATCTGGATCCGTTCGCCGAAGCCATTTCCAGCATACCCTGAGTGCAAGGGCTTGCAAGCTCAGATTCTTCACCCCGAGTCCTCTATTGTATGTGGGCTTCAAAATTGAGCTCCACGCCACTAGGCATTGCCCTCCATTGACACGGTCCTTCCCTGCCCAAAATAAAGCACCCATCCATCTGTCAATGTCTTCGAACACCCATCATGGTGCCTTCATCACCAACAGGTGGTGCACCGGCCTTGTGGCAATCACCACCTTCACGAGCACCAGCCAACTCGATCTCTGCAACTTTCCTCCATGCCAAGCAGGAAGGCATGCCTCACCTGATCAAGGAGAGGTTGCCATTGCGCCTTGGTGAGCTGCTTGATTGCCAACTTCAATCTGAGGTATCTACATGAGAATTCCCTGATGGTACATTGTAGGAGGTCCTCAACTCTCTCTTTGTCTTCATGGTTTTTGGTGATCAAAATCGCGGAGGATTTTTTGTAATTACCCACAGTCCCGATGCTTCACCAAAGATCTCCAAAGCACTTCTAACGAACTCAAGGTTCGGGGGTGTAGGCTTGACGAACAACGTCACATCATTCGCGTATATTGAGATTCGTTGCGTCGCCGAGATTCCCGTGTCTGTTCTCAACACTCTAGCTTGCATAGCTTTGGTGAAAATTTCCGTGAGGGCCTCCATGGTGATGACGAACAATGGTGGGAAGACTGGATCCCCTTGACGTAAAACTTTAGCATGCCACATTCTCCTTCGCGGGACTCCATTGACCGCTACTCTCATGCTCGAAGTTTGTAACAATGTGGCCATCCACTTGAGACACTGTCCACAGAAACCATTGGCGCGAAGAACTTCGAACAAAAATGGCCATGACAGGGAATCAAATGCGTGTGAGATGTCCAGCTTTAGGAAAACGCCTCTGTTCTTCCTTGCGTGGATTTTCCTGGCCACCTGCCTCACCAATAGATATTTATCATGCAAGTTTTGTCCATGAATGAACACCGATTGATTTGTTTACACCAGCTCCTTCATGCACGACCGTACATGGTTAGCCAGCAACTTTGCAAACAACTTAGAAAAACTATGAGGCAAGCTAATCGGATGATAGTCGCCCACATCCAACACATCCGGTTTCTTCAGTATCAGCACAATGAGTGCTCGATTTAGCTTAGCAAATCCCCGATCATCTCCCACACAGAACTTGAGTAGCACCGTGATAATGTCAACTTTGATGATTGGCCATGCTCTTTGGTAGGATTCTGCCGTGAAACCATTCGGGCCTGGGGCCCAGTCCGGATGCATCTTCTTGATCAGGGACCACACTTCCTTCTCTGAGAATATCACCTCCAAGATGCTCATATCTATCTCGTCCATTCCCAGGAACGTAGATCTAGCGTACGAGCTCTTGCATGTGCCGTGCCTAGAAAATTTTGAAAAGCATCTGAGAATATCACTTCTTTGCGACTTTAATCTATGGCTATCTCATCTCCTGTACGGACTTGCAGTATGAAGTTTTTGGCTCTCCTCCCATTTGCAAGGGACTGGAAGAACTTGGTGTTGGCATCTCCATCGCGAGGTCATCTATGTTCAAGTGAAGCTAGCCCCAAGAGGGTTAGTTTCAAGGTTCTCCTAAGCCAAGTCTCCAATTCTATTAATCCTCTCATTTCCCTAGCTTGATCCAAGCGAAGAATGACTAGCGTGGCTACCGCCATTTGCAATTTGATGTTGCATACTTTCCTTTGACCCCACGATTGAAGTGCCACTCTTGTGTTCCTAAAGAGAGCATCCAATCTCTTAAAAGGTTCCGTGATGGACTGATCGTAGACCCAGGCATCCCTCACCGCCTGCTCGAAGCCATCTATCTTGCCTAAAAACTCTCGAAGCGAAATCTCTTCTTCAACCAATAAGTTGTGTTGACCGTTAGGTCCAGTGGGGCATGATCAGGGACTCCCGTTCAGAGTGCCTGAAGTAAGTAATCTGGCCATGCCGTCTCCCAATCAACAGATACCAAGATCCTATCGATCTTCGTCATCGTTGGGGTGTCCCTTTTGTTGTTCCACGTGAAACGACGCCCATGCATGTATAGCTCTTTCAACTTGTTGTTATCAATGAAGCTCTGGAATTTATTCATCATGGCGCGGTTAAGGTTCATATTGCTCTTCTCGGAAGCTCATATGATCATGTTAAAGTCACCTAGAACCATCCGCATGCCCGGGATGCCGCTCTCCTAGCCGTCAGATCCTCAAGAAACCGTGTCTTGAGGTCGTCACCTTGTGGTCCATAGACCACGGACATCCAACAATCTTACCCAGACTTGGGGTGCACCAAGCCTGAGAGGAAGTTCGTATCACATTATAGGTGATCGACCTGCACCACCATAATGTCCCACGCCAAAATGATTCCACATCTCATGTCATCCGCCGACAGATAAGCAAAACCGTCCAAGAACGGTCCACAACATTGCATTATGATGAAGTTGTCTACTACATCAAGCTTAGTTTCTTGTAAACACACTAAGTTAGGTCACCGAGGCTAGGAACTCTTTCACCGCTTGTCTCTTAGCTGGATTGTTCAATCCTCAAACATTATAGCATGTCACCGTTGGGTTTAAATCCATGGACATGATTCACACCATCGCCACTCTAGAGCACACTCATAGTGCTCCAATCATTGATGTCGCTCCCGTGCCCGATCCGATGATGTGTCGGGCAAAAGCCTTGCCAAACAGAGCTGCAATCACATGTACGTGCTGCTCGTGTAGCAGTGAGTTGAAGAGCAACTTGAGCTCTTGTACGACTGGGTCATCTACCTCGAGGTCTTCCGGGACCAGCCCCAATGTGCGCAAGAGCACATTCTCCGCCGATGTGGCTCTTGTCGTGCTCTGCGTGGCCGGTTTCTAAACCACTCTAGTAGTCCGTTTGGGGGTGAACGGCTCTGCCTCCGGCCGCAAGGTAGAGGCCTCGACTTCCTTGAGTAGAAGTGGTGCTAGCTTCTTCACAATGTTTGAGCAGAATGCCTTTAGTTTCACATATGCCTCGGCCTCTTGGGATGTCATCCCGCTAGTAGGTGGCTCAGCAATCATGATCTCCATGCTCGTCTCCATGGGGCATTCCTCAGTTGGCCTTGCCAAGGTGGCTGTTGTAGTATCTGTCTCACTGTTTGCATGTATATTGCTCTGAGGTGATACGTCTACATTGTTGCATGCCTTATCTGCATGATTCCCATCAGGGTGGGACCCATCCTCCACCGATGCATGACCTGCCATCGCATCAGCATGCGCCTCCATGATAGCGTCCTGCCTAAACTCTGCAGCCGCCTGAGTGGCTTCAATTGGCGCACCTTCAGCCACAGGCACCGTCTGCGTCTGACCTAGTGACCTGATTCCTTGTATCTGTGTTGGTATTTCCTTAAAGAGGAGAGGATGATGCAACACAACAATGGTAAGTATTTTCCTCAGTTATGAAACCAAGGTTATCAATCCAGTAGGAGAACCAAGAAACTGTATGTAAATGGTACCTGCACACAAAGAAAAAATACTTGCAACCCAACGCGCAAGAGGGGTTGTCAACCCTCCTCGGTATTGAGATAGATTAAATTGTATGAGATTGGATAAACAGATCTAACAAAAACACAAAATAAATTAAATAAATAAAAAGTGCAGCAAGGTATTTTTGGGTTTTTAGAATAATAGATCTGAAAACAATATGAGAGAAAATAGACCCGGGGGCCGTAGATTTCACTAGTGGCTTCTCTTGAGAAAATAGCATACGGTGGGTAAACAAATTATTGTTGGGAAATTGATAGAAGAGCAAATAATTATGACGATATCCAAGGCAATGATCATGTGCATCACGTCCAAGATTTAGACCGAAACGATTCTGCATCTACTACTATTAGTCCACACATCGACAGCTATCCAGCAGGCATCTAGTGTATTAAGTTCATGGAGAAACGGAGTAATGCAATAAGAACAATGACATGATGTAGATAAGATCTATTCATGTAGGAATTAGACCCCATCTTTTATCCTTAATAGCAACAATACATGCGTGTTATGTATCCTTCTGTTACTGAGATTGAGCACCGCAAGATCGAACCCATTACAAAGCACCTCTTCCCATTGCAAGAAAAATCAATCTAGTTGGCCTAACTAAACCAAAGTTTCGGAGAAGAAATATGTGGTTATAATAATCATGCGCATAAGAGATCAAAGAAAACTCAAATAATATTCATACATGTATCTAGTCATAAACTCGCAATTCATCGGATCCCAACAAACACACTGCAAAAAGTCATTACATCAAATAGATCTCCAAGAACATCGAGGAGAACATTGTATTGAGAATCAAAAAGAGAGAAGAAGCCATCTAGGTACTGCCTACGGACTCGGAGGTCTATGGTAAGCTACTCACGCATCAGCAGAGGAGCACCAATGAGGATGATGAACCCCTCTGTGATTGTGTTCCCCTCCGGCAAGGTGCCAGAAAATGGCTGCAAATTGGATCTCGTGGTTCTGAACTTGCGGCGGCTGAAATTGTGTTTCGTCGACTCCCCTATGGTTTCTGAAATATTTGGCAATTTATAGAGCTGAGAGGCAGTGGAAAGGACTCCTGTTGGCCCCACCACCCAGCTAGGCGTGCCAGGGGCCTCTGCCGTGCCCTGGTGAGTTGTGGGCCCCACAGGCCTCCCCTCTAGCACTTCCTTGGCTCCCAAGTTGTCTTCTAGTCCAAAAAAATCTTCAAAAAGTTTCGTGGCATTTGGACTTCATTTGGTACTGATATTATGCGAAGTAAAAAACAAGCAAAAAACGGCAACTGGTGGTGGGCACTATGTCAATTGGTTAGTCCCAAAAAATGATATAAAGTTGCTATAAAATGAATGTAGAACATCAAGAATGATAATATAATAGCATGGAACAATAAAAAATTATAGATACGTTGGAGACGTATCATGGCCATACCAACGGCTCTGTCTAGGTTTGTCTCCATCTTCCTTATGTCCAAACATTACGCGGTTTTGGAATCCCTCCACCCCTTCCGCAGATGTGGACGTCTCTATTATGATTGGCCTCACATGCTCCGACGCGTCTGGAATCACCGAATTCGTCACCTGTGTCCCCACCACCAAATCCCGAGGTTGGTCTACCGATGGGGTCTCAACCGCCACCTGCACCCCTTAGGCCAACTCCACCGCGCGACCCCAAACGGACGTCCGTTTTGTCCGGATTCTGTCCGTTTGGGTAGGGATTTGGGGTCGTGTCCGGGCCTGTCCTGAGATGCGGTGGCCGTGCGTCCCAGCCATGCATGTCAGTCCCATTTGCCCCATCCTGTCCGTCAGGGCCAAAAATGCCCATATATTCATATGAAAACTAGTTTGCACGTCCAAATATTAATTGTCTGAAAATAAAAATAGTTTTACAACCCAATCGAAATTGTCTCTAATAAAATAGTTTTACAACCAAATCAATATTGTCTTCAACGAACATAAAATGAACCAATACATCTATTGGTTGCCAATGTGATCCCAGACGTGCTCAACCAAGTCATTTTGAAGACTCAAATGAGTGTGCCAATCACGCATCTCACGGTAGAATTGGACAAACTGTTCAAATGTGGCCGGGTCTTGGTGCAGGGGCTCAATATTTTCACCTTGATAATCAAATCCTTGGTCGAAGATACTCTCATCACGCTCGTCCTCGACGATCATGTTGTGCATGATCACACACGCAGTCATCACCTCCCAAAGCTTCCTTTCATCCCATGACAAAGGCAGGGTTTCAACGATACCCCACCAGGATTGAAGCACACCAAAAGCACGCTCCACATCCTTTCTAGCACTCTCTTGCATTTGGGCAAATCTCTTTCTTTCTCACCTTGGGGTTTCGAGATTGTCTTCACAAAAGTTAACCATCGAGGATATATACCATCTGCTAGATAGTATCCCTTGTTGTACCGATGGCCGTTGATCTCAAAGTTGACAGTGGGGAGTGGCCTTCGCAAGCCTCGCGAAGATCGGAGAACGCTGCAGCACGTTGATATCATTGTGAGAACCTGCCATACCAAGAAAGAATGCCATATCCAAAGATCTTGCGATGCCACCGCTTCTAATATGACAAAGGCACCCGTTAACATGCCCTTGTATCGCCCCGCCAAGCAAATGGACAGTTCTTCCACTCCCAATGCATACAATCTATGTTGCCAAGCATGCCCGAAAGCCTCTAGATGCGTTGGTCGCCAACAATCTCTCTCAGACGGCGCAGCTTGGCTGTCTCAAGTACTGGGCCAAACACCTCGATCACAGCCCGCAAAACTTGTACATTGACATCGACATGTTGTCTCACTCATACGCACATACTCGCCCACCAGATCGCTCGAATACCATATGCAAGCATGCGGATGGTCATGTGCATTTCGGTAAGAAGAGAATCCAAGCTTGCCAAGGGCATCCGCCTTGCACTCAAGTATGGGTCATGAGCAACCACTCCCTCTCGGATACGATTGAACACATGCCTTGCCATACTAAAACGGCGACGAAATTTATCCGCTTGAAGAGCGGGTGTTGGCAAAGTAATCGGCATAGAGCAGGGCGTGGCCTCTCTCCCTGCTGCGGTTCAGGTTGGGAGCACGCCAGGAGTGACCTCGCATCGAGGAAGCTGTTGTTGAATATGGTCGTGAACGACCAAAGGCAGCCACCACAAGATCTTCATCATCCGACGACGAATCGTCCGGCGAACAAAGGAAGTGATGAAAGAAAACTCGCTCCACCGCCCATACCTTTGATGGCAAAAGGTCGATCGTGGTGGCGAAGAGGCCGCTGGCGATCACCTCGACGCAGCAGGGGTGGTTGCCGGCCGCCACCGCCGCCTGGAGCTCTCCTCGAATCTGCCTCGCCTCCGTGGTCCGTCGCCGCGAGTCGTGTCCCCTCCGCCACCGGCAAGGACGGCGACGGCCAAACCTCCACCGATAGACGACCAAAACTACGACGAAAGCGCGGGCGTGGTGGCGGCCATGTCGAGACGTGGTTTGGTATGGACGGGGGGGTGCTGCACGGTGAGGAGGCAACCGGAGAATAGGGGCGGCGCCGGCGGCAGGGCGGGAGGGAGAGGGTGAAGCGTTGGGGCGAGGGGATCGATAGTGTCCCGGCAGCGGGTCACGGGGACAACGGCGTGAGTCGCGGCCGTCCGCGCGCGTCCGTTTCACCCCAAACCGAGCGCAAGTTTGGGCCGGGGATGGGTCGAAAACGAACGGAATCCGGACATTTGTCCGTTTGAGGCCGCGCGTTGGGCCGCCTCTTTTGTCCCTTTTATCCCAAACAGACGGGGACGGACATAATAGGGTCGCGCGGTGAAGTTGGCCTTAGTTGGATCCAAATAATCCGGCGACCTGGTCGAGGGAATGACCATCATATCTATCTCCAACGTCCTATCCACGGGCGGGTGCACCGAGACAAGCGCCAATTGTGTGGCCGTCGTGCCGCCCGTAGGATTCAAACTGGCCTCAAGCTGGCGTCTGGGTGCTGCACTCGGACCCGGAGCCACTGTCAGCCGGTCAAAAGACGAGGTCATGGTCGTAAGCCTGCTGTGGATAGGTTGAACGACCCCACCTGCTAACGGCACTTGCCTCATGGCCATTGGTGGGAGGCACCAATCAAAGGATGACATCGGTCCACCCGGCGTCGCTGCCACGCCGGCACCGGCTCCTCTGGCGACTAGCCGGTCGCTTGCACGGTTGCACCATAGCCCCGCTGATCACGAACTCCAAAATGCCAGGAGCGATTCATGTATCACCGGACCCCTTCTCCTCTCGTGCCCATGGACTCTCCACCCGAGTCTGGTATGTCGCTCTGCTCACTTCCGGATGACGTCCTCAGGAGCATGGCTCGTCGGTGGCTGCGAACTCCATCATCGAATCAATGTGTATGTGAACCTTGTATTGAAGTAGCTCTGGATCAGCAAAGGGTTCTCTCTCTCACGCAAGACTAGAGGTAGAAGAAAACGGATACACTGAGGCCTTGTTCGGTTAAGGTGGTTTTTAAAGGAGAATGGCAGGGTTTGAGGAGGATTAGATCCCCTACAAGCCAAAATCCTCTTCAATCCACTCCAATCCCCTTGGGAGGAGGATTAAACGAACAAGGCCTGAAGTTTCATCCGGCTGCACACATAGCCCCGTTTTCCTATTCCCGAGTACCAACTCAAACATAGCACCAATACGTGGCTTATATAGCCAGACTCACACCAGGCACACACTCACGCACGCCAGCCAAGCATGGCCTCTTCCTACGCATGCACTAACACACGCCCCAGCCGGCTTTGTAGCTACAACACCCACGCACGCCTATGCTCCTGGTAATCCGGTCTTCTCTCAACGTGAGCATCTACTCATCTGTAATACCTGGTCACCACCACACATAGCCAGCGCCCACTGCAACTAACCACTCTACGATAGTGAATCAAACGCACGCACACGGGCCATACACTGCCCATACACACACATACGCACACGCCACGTTGCCGCATCCCACATGTCCCGCGCGCCACCGACGAGCCCAACGAGCCCGACGGCACCAGTGCGTCCCGTCCGTCCCGCGCGCATCCGTCGCGCCCGACGAGCCCAATCACACACGCCGTGGCTTATTCCAACACACACCCCCTAAGCCACGGCCTCGCCGCACGGCCTGCCGACAGGGGCCCTGCCTCGTCGTCGTCGCCTCGTCGCCATGTACACCTCTGCTGCGTCTCCGGCACAAGCCGCCGCTTGCTACCGTTGCAGCAGCCCGCAGTCCCGTGCGCCCCCACGCCGCGTCTCCGTGCCACGCACCTTCCGCGGTTGTCGCCCCGAGCCGTCGCGACCTCTGCGCCACCACGCAGGTCCTTCGCGACCTCCTCGTCTCCGCGACCGTCGTGCCCTTCGCGCGCACTCCCCACGTCCCCGTGCTCCCTGCCCGCGCTCCCGCCACGCACGTACGCGATCTGCGTAACCAGGTCCAGCGCCTCGACGCGGTCCACTCCCGCGGTCCCGACGCGTCCAGTGCGCACCCATAACACGCACCGGTCGCGCCCGGCTCGCCGCCGCGCCTCATTCGCCATGCTCCGCACGTCTCCAGCTCGCGCCATGATCGCGCTCCGACGCGATCAACGCGGCCGATCCGGCGTGTCCAGGAGCTTGGCCTTCTCTCCGCCGAGCCACGCCGCGCCACCGCAGCCTCTGCGCCACCACGCAGGTCCGCCGCCGCCGCCGCGCTCCCTGCATGCACGACATCACCGTGCTCCGCCGCCGCACGGGACAAGCGCCATCGCCGGCGAGCTCCTCCGAACCCGATGCTCTGATACCAATTGTTGTTGCAGCTCTCTCTCTCACTCAAGACTAGAGGTAGAAGAAGACGGATACACTGAAGTTTCACCCGACTGCACACACAGCCTTGTTTTTCTATTCCCGAGTACCAACTCAAACACAGCACCAATACGTGGCTTATATAGCCAGACTCACACCAGGCACACACTCACGCACGCCAGCCACTAACTGCATGGCCTCTTCCTACGCATGCACTAACACACGCCCCAGCCGGCTTTGTAGCTACAACACCCACGCACGCCTATGCTCCTGGTGATCCGGTCTTCTCCTAACATGAGCATCTACTCATCTGTAATACCTGGTCACCACCACGCATAGCCAGCGCCCACTGCAACTAACCAGTCTACGATAGTGAATCAAACGCACGCACACGGGCCATACACTGCCCATACACACACATACGCACACGCCACGCTGCCGCATCCCGCAGGTCCCGCTTGTCCCGCGCGCCACCGACGTGCCCGACGAGCTCGATGAGCCCGACGGCACCAGTGCGTCCCGTCCGCCCCGTGCGCATCCGTCGCGCCCGACGAGCCCGACCACACACGCCGTGGCTTATTCCAACAGGGGTGCCATCAGTCCGGGCCGAGGAACTGCCAGCCAGTGCAGTGATGCAATGATGTCCGGGTCTGCCGTCCATGCCGAGAGCTTGAACACGGAGAGATCTCGGCGATCGCTAGTCTATGGCGCCACCATGTACATCAAGCAGTCCAAACCAAGGAGGTCCTGGGCCACCTCCCTCTCCCATGCGTGCGGCGGGATCCTCTCAAGCACCAACGAGAACTTGTACCTCATCACAGAGAACATGGCATACGACTGTCGATTCCGTTGCCGGAAGAACAAGCGAACTCCTTTGTGCTCGATGGAAGGTCGAGTTCCGACACTGTTGCGGTGGTCTTGGCATGCGAAGACCACCAGGATGTCCTCCGGTCTGTACGCGTGTACCGATATCCACTCCTATGAGATGCCGGCCATCACCCCTAGTGCTTTGACCACAAACTTTAGTGAGATGCCACGTCGGGTCCCACCCACATAGGCCACCATTGCAAACTGGAGTCGCCTCTCTAAGTCCTGCATGGCCTGGGTGCGCCGAACGAAGTAGAGCTCAGAAGGGATGAGCTCCTCAGAGCATGTCGATTCCATCCGCAGTGACGGGAGGTTTAGGCCACATTTCACGCGCCACAGCGTAGTCCGTCTCCTGCGGCGGCAGAGTCACCTGTCTCCCTGCGCCTTGGCTGGGTGGTTGGACTGGGAGGTGGCACCGCACCGGTCCACCTTGGCCAGCGCCTCTCTCCGAAGATCTTCTGCCACAATGGACTGCGGGTGCGCTTGCAGTCCCTGGACTCGTGGCTGGGCAACCCACACCGGATGCAACGACTTTGTTGGTGCAGTCAATCTTGCGATGGCCTTCCTTGAGACACTTGAAGCAGATCCCCACCATCTCTAGTGAGACCTCACGACGCATCGTCTCCATTGCTGCAGGGGCCTGGGCCTGGTCGCCCGCGGCATGGCACTGTGCTAGAGCTCCTTCTTGGATGGTTCGGGGCTCTCCTAGCTTGCCGCCACCCGCGGCCCCTAGGCTGCTGCCGACTCCACCGCGTGCTCATGTCCTTCCGATGCCTCCGAGTCCCCCGAGAGGCCGAGACCCGAGACGATGGGGAGCTCATCGCTGCGCCTGAAGGAGGAAGTCATCGATCTGGGACTGGAAGCCATGGCTCTCAGGGGGGCGGAGGAGGGAGAAGAGGGGAAGCGCGTGCTAGGAGGTGGACAATGAGGTCGGAGCGACCGCCGGCGGGGGAGCGTGGACACCGGCACCGTAGTGGTGCACGCTGGGAGGAGGAAAGGGGAGGAGCGCGCTCAGGAAGATGGCCGACACTATCCTCAACGTTCAGACTTCCCTCTGACTTCTTTGACATGTACGTAGCCGAACTTGTAGCACCACCTGCATTCTTCGCACTTTATTGCGTCGACATTTAGAATTGAAATTTCTCCACACAAAAGAGTAAGAGTGTACTTATATATTTTCAATGCATTTTAAAGTAGAAAAATTGCTTCTCTCGTCAAAGGGGAATCATGCCCAATAAAAATTTAACACATGGTCCTCTCATTTTCTACATGCTCACTGAAGGTGGAGGAATTAAAGATGAGATAGATACTTTCTTGCACCTTCCCAATGCATTTTATACTCCACTTCATGATCTATCTTATATTTTTTATATGTCCACTAATTTGAGGATGGAGTGAGTATACGCCTATGCTTGTTAGTGTTGATATTGGGCGGAGAAAACAACAGTCCATCCCCGCATCCCTCTCGTCGAGGGCCAAAGGGGCAGTGTAAGAAATCAATTAAGTGTGAGAGTAGGTGTACGAAATTTGTGCAGATGCAATGAATTTCCATGAGATCGAGTCCAACCGCGGTCACGTGCACTCCTCTTGAGAGCGACAGAGAGCCATGCAGACGACCATCTCCTCCTCGTCACCGCATGGGACGAGGTTTCGGAGTCAGATCCACTTCCCATCACGCCAGAGAAGGCCGAAGATCGCCAGAACAACGCTTGGGTGGAGTGGAGTGGCTAGGGTTTCACCCGAGATGCGGATGGGGGAGAATATATATGGGGTCTAGGTGGGTCGCTATATCAAACGTCGCAGACGCGTCCCGGGTGCATCCCGGCCTCTCCATATCTGCCTAGATATGGGATGGATATAAGAGGTGCTGGGTAGCCCAGAAATATAGCTGGTATGAAGGTGCAGCTGGGATGAGATCTTATGACTCACCAGTGACCCAGCCGTCCGCCCGGACGTATAGGAAGCGTTTGAGGAGTCTGGTTGTAGATGCTCTAAGATCGGAAATTGCTTTTGGAGGTCAAGCTCCATGAAGGCCTCGAAAAGCAAATCTCAAAATTAAAAAAAAATTATATTTTTACATTTTAAAAAAAATCTAAAAAATACAGATATAAATGAAGGCATAATGCACAAGTCCATAAATTTTTCAGAACGAAATACGTTTAAATGAGGGATGTGAAAAAAAATATGGCCTTTAACACATGATATTATTAGGGGGTGCTATCGTCCGCGGGCAGATCTTTTTAAAAGATTCCCGCCTCGGCATGTGACGCCCGGGTATTTAAGCTACAGTAAACCTTTGCTAATGATGCCACGTCACCTCCATTACTGTTGCTAATCTCGCATTAGTTCGAAACCGGTTTCGAATTCAAATTTAAAACCAAGCAAACAATAAAAGTTTTCAAATATTAAAACTAAAATGTTCAATAAATATTAGATAAGTCAGAGGCTATGATAAAATTGTAAACAACATTATTGAAGTTTGATAAGTGACTTAAACAACCTCAAACAGTGGTTGAAAACATTATTTAATAACCTTTTTATTAATACAAAATAAATATGAAATGATATTTACCCCAAACTAGTTTCTGGTGGTAGGATATATTGTGCTGTGATTTGTGGCCCAACTCTCATATTTTACCAAACTCATTTGATGCCCAAACAATTAGCAAAAACAGAAAAGAAAATAAAGAAAAGGGAAAAGATCAAAATACAAAAAAAAAGGGAGAACACCCCCGCCCCGCTGGGCCACGGCCCAGATGGCCTTGCGGCTAAACAGGCCGGCCCAACCGGCCACTCCCCTCCATAACCTCCCCCGAACCCTAACCGCCCCACTCTCCCGTCCCGATTCCCATCTCTCCCTCATTCCGACCTCGCGCCGCCAGGGACGAGTGAGAGCGCCTCGACCCCCCACGCTCGTCCCACGGCCATGCCCCGCCCTCCCCCACTTGCCCTCTCCCCCCCCCCCGCTCCCCCGATCCAGATCGGGATCGGGGCGACCACGCCCGCCGATCCCTCCTCCCGCACAGTCACGCCGGACGAAGCCGCCCGCTCCCCGAGGCCACCGCCGCCGACGAGGCCGCACCACTGAGCTACCTCGCCGGACCGCCCGCCCTGCCTTCTCCATCGCTTGTCGTCGCCTCGTCCTCGCCCGCCGTCGCCGGACCACCCCAAGCCTCCATCGCGCCATCGCCTGCGTGCCCTACGCCGCACGGTGAGGCTCGCCGATCTCTCCCTTCGCCCGCAAGACGCTGTCCGGCTCTCTGCGTTGCCGCCGCTTCGCCTCGCCGCGCCCGTCTCGCGCCCGCGTCTCGCTGCTGCCGCTTGTTCCCCTCGGCGCGGCGCTTCATATAGCGCCGACCACGCGACATCCATCGCGGCGCCGCCATGTTCCGCCGCTTTCGGGCTTCGCCGCGTCCGGCCGTGCCGCTTGTCGCGTGCTTTCCGCCAGCCATGCCCAATCTTGCGCGCTTGTTCACACCACCGCACCTCATTGTGCCGCCCGCTCGCCCGCCATCACCATCAAGGCGCTGCCAGCGCCGCCCTTCACTCATTGCCGCAAGGCCTTCATCAAGGGCTGAGCTCGAGAACCGCCACCATGACCACACACGGCCCCGTCCGAATGACAAGTGGGACCGCCCTAGAAAATGATTAAAAAAAGTAATAATAAAATAAATTAAAATTAATTAATTAATTAAGCGGCTTAATTAACTTAACTTTAGTTAACCTGCTAGTTAACTAATTAAACTTTAATTAGGTAAATCAGAGAATGACAGGGGGCCCCACCCCTGTTGACCAGTCAAGCTTTGATCGGTCAACTGGGTCCCCCTTGGCCCACCTGTCAGCCTCTGGGTACACATCTGTGTACACAGAGCTGGGTACTTGTAGCATTTTAGCTTCTATTTCAAATTAAAATAAATTCAAAAAATGATTAAAACTTTGGAAATTAATAATAAATAATCTGTAACCCGGATGAAAATACTTTGTACATGAAAGTTGCTCAGAACGACGAGACGAATCCGGATACGCAGTCCGTTCGTCCACCACACACCCCTATCATATCAAACTCGCAACTTTCCCCTCCGGCTCCTCTGCCCGAAAATGCGAAACACCGGGGATATTTTCACGGATATTTTCCCCCCTTCACCGGTATCACCTATCCCCGCGTTAGATCACCTCTAGCACCGCTATTGTCATGTTATGCTTTGATTGCTCTGTTATTTATTATGTTCCCCCTCACATTTTTTCCGGTAGACCCGAGACCATCGCCGGTACTTCTCGAGATCGACTACGGAGTTGATTTAACCTCTCTCTTGCGAGCAACCAGCAAGCCCCCCTTGATCACCAGATATCGCTTATTCTACTCTATACCGCTTGCATTAGAGTAGTGTAGCATGTTATCGCTTCATTGTACCTATCCCGATGCATAGCCTGTCCTTATTACTATTGTTGTTACCTTTACCGCAATCCTATATGCTTAGTATAGGATGCTAGTATTTTCATCTGTGGCCCTACATTCTTGTCCGTCTGCGTGCTATACTATCGGGCCGTGATCACTCGGAGGTGATCACGGTATATACTATATACTTATACATGATACATGTGGAGACTAAAGTCGGGTCGGCTGGTGGAGGACCCATGAGTGATTCACGGATTGGGGCTGAAAGGACCTTTGTCCCGACGGCCCCTGGATCGATATTTGTGGCGCAATGACAGGCAGGTTGAGACCGCCTAGGAGAGAGGTGGGCTGGCCCTGCTCGGCGTTCATGGATACTTAACACGCTTAACGAGGTCTTGGTATTTGATCTGAGTTGGCTACGAGCTTATACGCACTAACCATCTACGCTGGAGTAGTTATGGGTATCCGGCGTCGTGGTATCACCGGCACTTCAGACGTCACGACGGAGCGGCGCACGCCGATTGGACTGGAACGCCTGCTAGGCTAGGTCTGCTTCGGCACAGACGCAAGCGTGCAGGTGTGCTTTCGTATGATGGGCCTGCACTGCTGCTGGCTTAGGTTTAGACCGCGTGTTGGCCTCTCTGTTGTGCCTAGGTGGGGCTGCGGCGTGTTGATCTTCCGCGCCGGGCATGACCCAGAAAGTGTGTCCGCCAAATGGGATCAAGCGTCTTGGGTAAGATGGTGCACCCTGCAGGAAGTTAATCTATTCAATAGCCGTGATCTTCGGTAACAGGACGACTTGGAGTTGTACCTTGAGCTTATGACAACTAGAACCGGATACTTGATAAAACACACCTTCCAAGTGCCGATACAACCGTGGTCGCTCTCTCTCGTGGATATGAGGAGGGATCGCGGGTAGGATTATTGCTATGTGATGTTACTTGAAGGACTTCAGATTGCCCTCCTCTACATGGCAAGATAGGTGACCGAGCGTAGTCTTCGTTAAGACTAGCTACCCCTCTTATTCGGCATTCTGCAGCTCAGGTCCACCGATATGGCCCTTTACACATATATCCATGCATATGTAGTGTAGCTCCTTTCTTGCAGTACTTTGGATGAGTAATCACGGTTGCCTTGTTCCCCTTTTCCCCTACCTCTACTCGAATTGCTGCAACTGACTATGGAGCCCAGGAGCGACGCCACCGCCGATGACGACTACTACTCGGAGGTGCCTACTACTACGCAGCAGCCCACCGACGACGACAATTGAGTAGCTAGGAGGATCCCAGCAGGAGGCCCGCTCCTCTTCGATCCAGATCCCAGCTTTGTGCTAGCCTTCTTAAGGCAAACTTGTTTAACTTATGTATGTACTCAGACATCTGTTGCTTCCGCTGACTCGCCTATGATCGAGCACTTGTATTCGAGCCCTCGAGGCCCCGGCTTGTATTATGATGCTTGTATGACTTATTTTATTTGTAGAGTTGTGTTGTGATATCTTCCCGAGTCCTCGATCTTGATCGTATACATTTGCGTGCATGATTAGTGTACGATTAAATCGGGCGCCACAAGTTGGTATCGAGCCGATCGCCTCTAGGAATCCCCTTCCAACTCCTTGGCAAGTCGAGTCTAGACTTTACAGAACTTTTACTAACATGGCTATGCGCCCATGGGCCCACGCCGCCATTGGGTGGTATTAGGATCTTTTACTCCTCGATCTTTACTCGGGATTCTCAACTCTCTTCTATTCGGGTTAAACGATTTTGCTAAAAACAAAACTAACTTTAGGTTCTCGCAAGTACTTTCTCCGGAGAGCCCTCACTTCAGATGATCGTCGCTAATCAAGATTCCAAGATACTCTCGATGTTCTCTCGAGACTTTGTGCCCATCACTTTTGCTATTCCCGACCACCGATAAATCCGTATGGATAACTACTTACACTTGCCATTCATACGATCATCCCCATTGATCTTGTTATTACAAGATACCCAAGTTTCTCTGTTGTTCAAAATACTTTGTGCCTCATCGCCTAGCAGTTCTTTGCCACATGAATACCCTTCAAATAAATCCTCGACTTGCCGAGTATCCGCTCATCCCCAGCTGTTCATGTGTTTCACAAAAGTCTTCAAAATACTATTCGATCTTCCGAAAATCCTCTGGAGCCTTTGGCTCTTGAAATTCTTGCTTGCTTGCATTATGGTTAATCCCATAAGACTCGTAGTCATATTGACATTCCTTGTCATTATCATTTTGAGTCTGTTGACTCAATATGTTTGCGAATACTCGCAATCATCATTGATCCTTATAAATTACCTTTCCGGCTGAGCTGCCATTCTTTTAACTGGAATTGGTTCTCGACCAATCCAATTGTCGTTGATTGTACCCTAAGGCTATTCAACTTATCCATCCCTAATCAGAGCATTGCTTCTGACCCCTTGATTTGGGAATCATAATTCCTTTGCATTTGACAATTGAGTTAGTCAGTTGTTTCTATAATTTGATCTCCTTGCATTCTTCTTCCTCTAGTTGAGTACTGATGCTCACGTCAGATCCCTTGTGGACCACCAGATCCCTTGTTGGATTTTATCTGACAACGCCCTTCACATTCAATAACCTTGTGAGCCTTCCCTCTGATACATAATGCCTTTGGTAAATTGTATCCTCTGCTTTCTCAACCATGCTCTGCCTTCGAGCTTGAGTTAATTATTTCTAAAGATTCTGGTATATGATTCCAAGAAGCCCCTATGGGTTGAACATATGCCTTCACCAAACCGTATGAACCCGAAATTTTTCACGAATCATACTCTTCTGGTGCTTCGCCAGATAAAATTTTCAACACTGCAACTTCATCGAACGTGAGAAGTGAATGAAAGGTTATGCATTGGAGAAGTGAGAGTCGACCTTGAACTTGTGTTCATGCGCATGGACATGATGTATACCTGATCATGGAAGCTTCTCTTAAAATAATTATCCCCTTGTTATAAGATCATCTTGTATCTGTGGATGTGGTTCCGACCATGTTTCTCCTTGGTTCCATTTCTCGTGCAAGTTTGATCACTTGTCTTCTGCAAAGCAATACCCTAGTCCAAACCCTACTTTGATCTGACTTCGAGTGTTACCCCCTGGTATCTCGAGATTATCTTGGAACTGCATAACTTCTTATGAGTTCTTAATCAAGTGCTACATTCTCACCGATTCCAATTTTTCACGGGCTCTGAGTTATTATACACTCAAAGGCACCGATAACTGAACCGAGTCTGCACTACGGTTCAACAACTCTTCAGTAAGCTTCTATAAGTACGAGTTTGTACCCGATCACGCCATTCCTAGCCTGTTTGGCTATGTCATTGTCGTGATGATTTTAACTGTGCTAACTGGTCCTTCTTCTCGGAGCACAATTTTCAACGATGAACTAACCTTACGTCGATCCCCATCGTCATATCATTTCGCCTTGAACAACAAGCTTGGTTTCGAGTTTGTGTCGCACTTTGGTTCCAATAACTTTTCACTTCATCATTACTTTGACTTGATGTCGTCGCCGATCGATTACATCTTCATGAAATCTCTCGACAAATGTGTCGTGATCATCATCAAGATTCGAGCACTTCCGTGATATCGCTTGAATTCATGTTGAGTAATACCATCCTTGCCCTCGATGATTTGTGTAACGTTGACCACTTTATTGCCTTTCCGCTCAACACAAAACTTGTTCGTGTTTTGTGTTATACCTTGAGTTCCTTGCTATCCAACATTTGTTCTTCTTTAACTTGGAATATTACCATCTCTTATGTGAAAATGTCGTGGTAATTTCACCACCTCTTGAGAATTCTTGATACAAGTGATACTTCTCACCATCACCATTCCTTCTTGTTCCTGTGTTGGTTCTAACCGGATTCCAACAAGGGAATGATGCTACTTGGATTCTGTACTTCTAGCAACCCTATTGCTTTGAAGTTAATGATCGACGCTTCATTCTTAGACTGTTGGTTATTGAATCGCCACTCTAACAAAGGGTCTTGCTGCCTAAGGACATATTTCGGGCACACCTTTCGACTAATGATTAATGGTGTATGTTTTCCTAGAGCATACAACATTATATCATTTGAATTGACAAGTGACATCTTCTTGTTCACATTATTGTGGTAATACATCCGTTTGGAATTCTTGATGAATTTTCGTTGATTCCATCAGCTACCCCCTCGTCCTCCCCTTGGTTTAAGGATGAACTATTACTTCAAGAACCCGCTCCCATAGTTCATATCCTGAGAATCTTGGAATGACATTTCGACTGTTTGTGTTGCACCTTTTCTTCTCGGACATCCTGAGTCTGAGGTATCATGACGTCAACGGATCTGAATCTCTGTCAGATATGATGGTTGGGACAACTTTCCAAGAGTTATGATGTTGATCCTTTGATGACCCGGTAACATGATGTCATGCCTAGCACCCCCCCCTCCCCGGCTGGAGGACCTAACCTTATAGATTCCTTTTCAGCAAGGTTATCTATTCTTCCATGAAGAAATGGTAAGACTTATTCTATAAGTTGATCCTGATGAATCCTTCGTGTATCCAGAGTCTGATCTTCACTTGAAGACCATGTCAATGCTACCTCGAAGCATGTCGATGGTACTCCGATTTTCAACAGGAACATTTGAAGCACGATGCTAAATTTTATTTATCACTTATCCTAACACCGTTGTATGGGTAATATCATGAGGTTCCTCCCCCCTTACCTAAATGGTTTTCTACCTTCTATCCTGAAATGGATATCATCTGCTTGTCCTTGGGAAGGATATACCCCTGGAATATGTGTTTAAACACATTTTCCTTTCCATTGTTCTGTTTAATCTGATGATCACATTTTACTTTCCATTGTTTTGTTTAACCTTCTTGTGATCTATATAATATAAGCAGTAATATCCCTGCTTATGTAAACACCTCGAGGTACAACTGTGTCAAGAAGACCTCACTTATTGTTGATGACATTCCGTAGCCACCGATGGATCGAGAACTTTGCCTATTGGTCCGCCTCGCTCAACGAAAGCGTGAAAATGGTTCTCTTCGTCCCTCACCCTTGGTACCTATGTTGTTGCCGACATGACCCTCGACTCTCCTCCGACATGCCTTGCTTACATGATCGTGCAAGATGTCACCGACCTTCCTACTTTTAACCACATGGTGGGCCCATAACCTACAGCTTTCACAGATCGAAACCGACTCTCCAGACACCCTGCTGCCCAAGTTATTCCTCGTGCTTGACTTCAGATGTAATTCACGGGTCACCTTCCTAGTAATCTATTCGGTATCGGATACAAAACTTATTACCATTACTCGACCCTTTACACTTTGTTTCGTGCATCGAATGATTGCCTACCCGCCGAAACTTCTCATGGTACCCTCTTACTCGCTCTCGATATTTTCTTAAGTTCCAGCCGAGAGTTACTTTCCGCCACCTTCCCGATGTTAGCTACCAGATAGTCAACTTGCAGAGGTTCGCTCGCGGAATAACCCTTACCTATTCGTAAGCACGTTGGAGTCCCCGAGAAAGGGCGGCATCACCATGATGACTTGTAGCGAGAAACGAAGATGTCAAGGTAATGGATCGAATTCTTCAAGAAGATCAACCAAGACCGAGAGGATTCGTTAGATTTCGTAACTGCACCTTTCCCCTTACTCCCTCTTAAATCTCGGACGAGATTTCTTGTAGTGGAGGAGAATTGTGGCCTTGGGTATTTAAGCTACAAGAACTCTCGCTAATGATGCCACGCCACCTCCATTACTGTTGCTAATCTCGCATTAGTTCAAACCGGTTTCAATTCAAATTTAAAACCAAGCAAACAATAAAAGTTTTCAAATATTAAAACTAAAATGTTCAATAAATATTAGATAAGTCAGAGGCTATGATAAAATTGTAAACAACATTATTGAAGTTTGATAAGTGACTTAAACAACCTCAAACAATGGTTGAAAACATTATTTAATAACCTTTTATTAATACAAAATAAATATGAAATGATATTTACCCCAAACTAGTTTCTGGTGGTAGGATATATTGTGCTGTGATTTGTGGCCCAACTCTCATATTTTACCAAACTCATTTGGTGCCCAAACAATTAGCAAAAACAGAAAAGAAAATAAAGAAAAGGAAAAGATCAAAATACAAAAAGGGAGAACACCCCCTTCACTGGCACGGCCAGATGGCCTTATGACCAAACAGGCCAAGCAGAACCGCCACTCCTCCATAACCTCCCCAAACCCTAACCGCCCCACTCTCCCGTCCCGATTCCCATCTCTCCTCATTCCCAACTCAAGCCCGCCAGGACGAGTGAGAGCGCCGACCCCCCCCCCACACTCGTCCCACCGCCATGCCCCGCCCCTCCCCGAGCTTGCCTCACCTCCCCCACTTGCCCTCTCCCCCCGCTCCCCGATCCAGATCGGGATCGGGCGACCACGCCCTGCTCGATCCTCCTCCCAGACGGTCACGCCGGACGCAAGCCGCCCGCTCCCCCGAGGCCGCCGCCACCGAGGCCGCACCACTGAGCTACTCTCGCCCGGACCGCCCGTCCTGCCTCTCCATCGCTCGGTCGTCGCCTCGTCCTCGCCCGCCGTCGCCGGACCACCCTAAGCCTCCATCGCGCCGCATCGCCTCGTGCCCTCGCGCCGCACGGTGAGGCTCGCCGATCTCTCCCTCGTCCCGCGACGCCGTCCGGCTCCTCGTCGTCGCCGCTTCGCTGCCTCGCCGCGCCCCGTCGCCGCGCCACGCCACGCTGCCGCTGTCGCCCGTTTCGGCGGCGGGCGCTTCGCGCCATAGCGCCGACCACGCCATCCATCGCGGCGCCGCCATGTTCTCGCCAGCGCAAGGGCTCTCGCCGCGTCGGCCGTGCCGATTGTCGCACAGCGTGCTACGCCAATGGCCCCAAGGCGCGCCGTTCACACCACCGCACTCGCCAGCTGTGCCGCCCGCCCGCCACTGCCATCACGGCGCTGCCAGCGCCGCCCTTCACTCACCCGCTGGCGCGGCTTCATCAAGCGGCCGGAGCTCGAGAACCGCCACCATGACCAAGTTCGGCCCTGTCTCAATGACAAGTGGGACCCGCCTAGAAAACGATTAAAAAAAGTAATAATAAAATGAATTAAAATTAATTAATTAATTAAGCTGCTTAATTAACTTAACTTTAGTCAACTCGCTAGTTAACTAATTAAACTTTAATTAGGTAAATCGAGAGAATGACAGGGTTCACCTCGCTGACCACCAAGCTTTGACCGTCAACTGGGTCCCCTTGGCCCACTGTCAGCCTCTGGTACACATCTGTACACAGAGCTGGGTACTTGTAGCATTTTAGCTTCTATTTCAAATTAAAATAAATTCAAAAATGATTAAAACTTTGGAAATTAATAATAAATAATCCAGAACCTTGATGAAAATACTTTGTACATGAAAGTTGCTCGTAACGCAGCGAGACGAATCCGGATACGCAGTCCATTCGTCCACCACACACCCTATCATATCAAACTCGCAACTTTCCTCCGCTCCTCCGCCTTGAAAAACGCGAAACACCGGGGATATTTTCACGGATATTTTCCCCCCTTCACCGGTATCACCTATCCCTGCGTTAGATCACCTCTAGCACCGCTATTGTCATGTTATGCTTTGATTGCTCTGTTATTTATTATGTTCCCCTCCGTTACTTTTTTCCGTAGACCCGAGACCACTCGCCGCATTCTCGAGATCGACTACGGAGTTGACGACCCCTCTCTCTTGCCCGAGCAACCAGCAAGCCCCCTTGATCACCAGATATCGCCTATTCTACTCTATACTGCTTGCATTAGAGTAGTGTAGCATGTTATCGCTTTCTCGTTGTACCTATCCCGATGCATAGCCCGTCCTTGTTACTATCATTGTTACCTTTACCTACAATCCTATATGCTTAGTATAGGATGCTAGTATTTTCATCTGTGGCCCTACATTCTTGTCCGCTACACCGTGCTATACTATCGGGCCGTGATCACTCGGGAGGTGATCACGGGTATATACTATATACTTATACATGATACATGTGGAGACTAAAGTCGGGTCGGTTGGTGGAGCACCCATGAGTGATTCACGGATTGGGGATGAAAGGACCTTTGTCCCGACGGCCCCTGGATGGATCTTTGTGGCGGAGCGATGGGCAGGTTGAGACCGCCTAGGAGAGAGGTGGGCCTGGCCTGTTCGGCGCTCATGGATACTTAACACGCTTAACGAGGTCTTGGTATTTGATCTGAGTTGGCTACGAGCTTATACGCACTAACCATCTACGCTGGAGTTGTTATGGGTATTCCGCGTCGTGGTATCACCAAGCACTTCAGACGTCAATGACGGAGCGCGCCTGCCGAATTGATCGGAACGCCGCTAGGCTAGGTCTGCTTCGCCACAGACGCAACGTGCAGTGTGTGCTCGTATGATGGGCCCGCACTGCGCTTAGGTTTAGACCGCGTGTTGGCCTCTCTGTTGTGCCTAGGTGGGGCTGCGGCGTGTTGATCTTCCGCGCCGGGCATGACCCAGAAAGTGTGTCCGCCAAATGGGATCAAGCGTGCTGGGTAAGATGGTGCACCCCTGCAGGGAAGTTAATCTATTCGAATAGCCGTGATCTTCGGTAACAGGACGACTTGGAGTTGTACCTTGAGCTTATGACAACTAGAACCGGATACTTGATAAAACACACCCTTCCAAGTGCCAGATACAACCGGTGGTCGCTCTCTCTCAGGGATATGAGGAGGGGATCGCCGGGTAGGATTATTGCTATGTGATGTTACTTGGAGGACTTCAGATTGCCCTCCTCTACCAGTTGCAAGACAGGTGACCAGCAGCGTAGTCTTCGTTAAGACTAGCTACCCCCCTCTTATTCTGGCATTCTGCAGTTCAGTCCACTGATATGGCCCTTTACACATATATCCATGCATATGTAGTGTAGCTCCTTGCTTGCGAGTACTTTGGATGAGTACTCACGGTTGCCTTGTTCCCCCTTTTCCCCCTACCTCTACTCGAATTGCTGCAACCAGACTATGGAGCCCAGGAGCCAGACGCCACCGCCGATGACGACTACTACTCTGGAGGTGCCTACTACTACGTGCAGCCCGCTGACGACGACCAGGAGTAGCTAGGAGGATCCTGTGCAGGAGGCCTGCTCCTCTTCGATCTGATCCCGGTTTGTGCTAGCCTTCTTAAGGCAAACTTGTTTAACTTATGTCTCAGATCAGATATCTTGTTGCTTCCGCTGACTCGCCTATGATCGAGCACTTGTATTCGAGCCCTCGAGGCCCTGGCTTGTATTATGATGCTTGTATGACTTATTTTATTTGTAGAGTTGTGTTGTGATATCTTCCCGTGAGTCCCTGATCTTGATCGTACACATTTGCGTGCATGATTAGTGTACGATTAAATCGGGGGCGTCACACGGCAACTGTTAGATCTGGTGTCATCTAGCGGCCCAGCCCCGTCCTCACATTGCAACAGAGCACATGTTGCACAAGCCATTTTGTAACATAGGTGTTGTTGCAGATTTTTTTTTCACTTTTCTGCAATATGGTTGTTGTCGCGGAAGGAACTTCTGCAACATACACGATGTTGTAGAAAAAACATCTTCACTTTCCTGCAACATGGATATTGTTGCAGAAGAAACTTTTGCAACATGCAACATAGAAGATATTGCAAACAAAAATCGCCTTCACTTTTCTATAACATAAATGTTGTTGGGGAAGAAACTTTTGCAACCCAGAGAATGTTGCAAAATAAAAAACAAATGAAATGTTAATACAGAAACGCCGCCGTCGCTCGTCGTCGTTGCCAACCACAAGGCTATCCACCTCCGAGCTTCCGTCCTTAGCGCCTCCAATCCCCGTCGCCGTGTCGGCCGACGAGTTTGCATGCTAGCTCCATGAGTGTTTGTTGTTGTAGCCGCTAGTTCTTGCTTCCATGTTACCTCCATGGGAGCCCACGCCCTGGTTGGGGAACGACATGGTCGGGTGAGGTGTGCTTGCATGGCCATGGCCGCTTGCATGCTACCTAGATGTTCGTGGGTGTCTCTGTGGGAGCTAGCATCTCCGTGCATGCTGCCCTGCTACTTGTGTGCGTGATGGAGTCATGGAGGAGACTGGATGGTTGGGGAAGGAAGAAAGAAAGGCACAAGGAAAAGGTGTGGACGAGAGTAGTCGAGAAGACAAGGCAGCACACCGAAGCGGTGATGTGCGGGTCCAGTGGGACACGCGTCGTTCGTCGGAGGTGAGGGAAGCGCTAGGGAATCATTTTCTTACCATTCATCTTTCAGATTATGAATTTGTCTTTTTTTGTATAGGTCACATTTTAATGTATTTCAGCCTGAGATTTTACACACATACATCTCACATTCTTGTTTACTTGTACATATTTTTTCAGATTTTTGTGAAACCATTTTTTTTGAATTTCTTGAAAATTCAGCCTCCATGAAGGTCGAGATTCAAAATGCAATACTCCTCTAAGAGCATCTATAGCCGGACATAGCAAATCCATCCCTCTAAATGTCCACGAACATGTCCGACATCGTTCGCAGACAGTGACCAATTAATAAGTCCTGAGATGACCATGTCCACAACCGAATGCCTCAAATATGGCCGCTCAAAAATCATGCTATGTGATCATCTCCGTTGATCATCATACGGATATAGACTAACATACATGATCACAATTCAAACTAAATTTCATACAGGCACATAAACACGGTTCATCAGAGCAAAAAAAAAAAATAGTTCATCGCCGGCCTATGGACAATGATAAAAACTAGATGAACTAAAAACTAAAATGGAGACAGAGAGAGGTGCTGGGACATCACCACTTCCGCACCGGTCCCTGGCCCTTGCGGTCATCGATGCGACTGTAGCCCTCTGTGTAGATGTCATCGGCGGAGGGGCGTCGTCGTCGGAGGAGATAATGTCGAACAACCGATGGATCAAACGCGCCTGCTCCTTCGCTAGTCGTGCGGCCTTGGCTTTGGCCACGACATTATCTATATATAGCCTCGTGCTCTCACTACTCGACGGTGAGCCAGAGCGGCATGGTGTTCTTGTGGCAGAAACACCACACGTCGATATCCTCGTGGTAATAGAGTGGCGGAGGACCGCTGAAAGTGCAATCATGCCCTTAATCATATTTTGGTGTCGGACTAATCATGTTTGTCAAGTATATCTCAGGTTTTAGTCCCCAAGAACTGATGTGTGGATCATGATTACTAAGTGTATAATGCTCAAGAATGGAGAAACATGACAAATCCCTTAGGCTTTTTCGGTTTGCTCTCAAGTATAGGGATCCCACACTATTAAGAGGGGCTCATCGGTACTCATGAAAGGCTTGCTCAAAACCCCACATATACTCCCTTCTTATCTCACTCTTACACCCACTCCACAGTCCTAGGCACTCCAACATATTGTCTGTTCTCAATATCCTAGGTTGTGTCATCTTTCGTCTTTGGTCTTAGCGGACGGCCAGTACCCACCGATCGTCCGGGCCTTCCCAGCCAGCGGTGTCCTAGACTAGGGGGGACTAACCTAGTTGGCCCACATTCCACGGTCCAAGCTTATGGCCCACCATTCTTGCAAGGAAGGATTCCAGAAGCCTCGCACTTCGGCGTGATCAGGATGGACTTTGCTGAAGACTTGACATGTACTCCAAGGACTACTTGCCGCCGACATGTGTATCCCTAGTTGGCAATTGACCATGTGTAACCCTAGATACCCCCAGTACCTATATAAGCTGAGGGGTTTAGTCCGTAGAGACCACGGTCACAATCACAACCATCTAGCCTTAGGGTTAGAACTTAGAACACAACTTACAATCTCGAGGTAGATCAACCTTGTACTCGATACATCATCATCAATACAATCAAAGCAGGACATAGGGTATTACCTCTTCGAGAGGGCCCGAACCTGGGTAAATATCATCCCCTTTGTCTCCTATTACCCATAGATCCGAGATCCACAACTCGGGACCCCCTACCAGAGGTTTGCCAGTTTTAGTACCGACATTGGTGCTTTTATTGACAATTCCGGGCCACAATTGAGAAAAAGGTCAATGGCTCATCTATAGATCAACGACGACTCCGATTGTGGTGACATCTTCGTCCCCAGCCAGCTATTCGCATTTGGCAGCATTGTTCTGCATGCCAAATCAAACCCTCTCTGGCTGGAAGCCAGATCTGCTTGGGAGCTCTTCGGGCACTATGACCTTTACCCCGAAACCTACCCTCGATCCAAGCCCCAGATCGGATCTCACAACAGAACCAGCCTTGAGCACGGACCTAACTGTCACTGCTCCGGCCCTTTCCCCAAGCATGGGTTCAACATTCTGATTGAATCTCAACCTCGAGTCAAATCCAATCTCGGAACCGGCGTCAAGCCCGGATCCGATCTCTTTGACCATTCGTCAGGAATCAACCTCGGCCGACCAGAAGTTCAAAGTTGCGTCAAGCATCACAAAGCATTCTCCAAATCAGCCTGGTCTATGGTCAGGCCATGCACGCGTAGGATCTATCAAACCTAAATGAGATGCTGGATCACATCCAAAGACTCTCAATCTCGGATGGACACACCTGGTTTACGACAGGATCAGAAGTAAAGCCGATGATAGGGAAATTTATGTCCCACCCAGCACCACCACCCGATGAAAAAGAAGAAGCAATAGCTTCACGCCGATCAGAGCGGGCCCAATGACAAATGGATGGAAGTTCTCTCGCAGCCGGACAAGAACTCGAAGAACGACGTGAGAGCGCATCCAAATCCTACACACGTCGGCATTTACTGCCGGAATTTGATGACGTGGCAACTGACAATGTGCTTTTGGCACGTGGTCATGCCGACCAGCCTAACCGACCTCTTTAGGGGCGCGACAGGCCAACAGGGGAACACAAGAACCCCCTAACAACAACCCCTGATCATGGCAAGGATCCTGTTGAATACCCTGAGCCCTACGATGCACATAGAAGGCTAGAAGCAAACGTGCCCCCTCCGCGACCATCTACAGGTCAAGAGGACGTGCACCAGCCGGACTTGACAGCTACGAGGCCTGGTTAGATAGGCACGACGGGGCTCAGGAACAGGCATATGCGCGGATGTCTTTTGATATCAGGCATAATACGACTCGGTTTCGAGGGCCTGTGCTACTTGTGAGTTGTGTTGGGATTTTCCCCGAAGAGGAGAGGAGAGGAGATCCAGCAGAGTAGAGATTAATATTTCCCTCAGTGAGAACCAAGGTATCAATCCAGTAGGAAAATCTCGCAAAGCCTTGTGAACAGCACCTGCATACACAAAAGCAAATACTTGCACCCAACGCAGGCAAGAGGGTTGTCAATCCCCTTGAACTCGTTACTTGCAAGGATCAAATCTTGTAGTGGTAAATAGATAAATTGCAAACAAATAAAAAGTAAACAAATTGCAGCAAGGTTTTGTAGGTTTATATGATAAAAGTAGACCAGGGGGCCATAGTTTTCACTAGAGGCTTCTCTCTCGAACACATAGCATATGGTGCGTGAACACATTACTGTTGGGAAATTGATAGAAAAACGCATAATTATGACGATATCCAAGGCAATGATAATGTATATAGGCATCACGTCCGAGACAAGTAGACTGACTCCTGCCTGCATCTACCACTATTACTCCACCAATTGAAAGCTATCCATCATGCATCTATGGTATTAAGTACATGACAAACAGAATAACACCTTAAGCAAGATGACATGATGTAGACAAATTAAACCTAATTAATATGAATAAACCCCGTCGTTTTACCCTTAATGACAACAAAACAAAGACGTGTCTTATTCCATTATGTCACTGGGATATAGAGCACCGCCAGATTGAACCCACTACAAAGCACCTCTCCCGCTAAAGATAAATCAATCTAGTTGGCCAAACCAAACAAATAGACCGGAGAGAAATACAAAGCTACAAAAATAATGCATAATAAAGTTCAGAAAAGACTCAATTACTTCTCATGAATATTCAGATCATAAACCCATAATTCTTTGGATCCCATCAAACACACCCCAAAACAAGATTACATCGGATAGAACTCCAAGAACAATGAGGAGCACATGGTATTGAAGATCAAAGAGAGAGAAGAAGCCATTTAGCTACTAGCTATGGACCCGTAGGTTTGTGGCGAACTACTCATGCATCATCGGAAGGCGACAGGGATGATGTACAAGCCCTCCGTGATGGATTCCCCTTCCGACAGAGTACCAGAAAAGGTGTGATGCTCCCGATTCGACCGTATACTAATCATACATGCAAACATGTACGATCAAGATCAGGGACTCACGGGAAGATATCACAACACAACTCTAGACACAAGTCAAAATAATACAAGCTTTATATTACAAGCCAGGGGCCTCGATGGCTCGAATACAAGCTCGATACACAAGAGTCAGCGGAAGCAACAATATCTGAGTACAGACATAAGTTAAACAAGGATGCCTTAAGAAGGCTAGCACAAAAGAAACACGATCGAAGAGGCAAGGCCTCCTGCCTGGGACCTCCTAACTACTCCTGGTCGTCGGCGGTCTCCAAGTAGCAGTATCCGTCAGCGGTGGCATCTAGCTCCAGGGATCCACCATCTGGTTGCATCAATCGAAAAGGAGAAGGAAGGGGGAAAAGGGGGAGCAAAGCAACCGTGAGTACTCATCCAAAGTACTCGCAAGCATCAGATCTATACTAAGTATGCATTGGTATCAAATGGAAGGGTTGTATCTGTGGACTGAACTGCAGAATGCCAGAATAGGGGGGAAGGCCTAGCCTATCGAAGACTAGCATCTTCAAGCAGCTCCAAGCGTCTTACAACATGTAGAAGAGTAAAGAATAGCAGTTTATAATTAAAAAGCATGTTGTAGAATTAATGCCCAAAGATCCTTCCTCGACTCCCCGCAGAAAGCAATCCCGGAGCCAACATATCTCAAGTATCCATTTCTAGTTGTAAAAGATCAGGATGTAAGTCTGAACGTCCGTTACCGTGGACACGGCTATTAATAGATAATCTTCCCTGTAGGGGTGCACCATGTTTTCCAACACGCTTGATTACTCTGGCCGGACACACTTTTCTGGGTCAATGCCCGGCCTTGGCAAATCAACACGTCGTAGCCCTACCTAGGCTCAGCAGAGAGGTCCCCGCCGGTCTACATCCTATGCACTCCGAGGTCTGGGCCCATTGCCTATTGCCCTCCGGGTCGTTGTGCGACGAGCCGGGACGAGCACCACCTCATACTGGATGGCACTAGCTCGACAGGCCCACAATGCTGAACTGGACGTCTGACAAAGCTTCGGCTGATACTGCGACGTCGAGGCCCATAACTATTCTCGCGTGGTGGTTAGTGCGTAAAGGCCAAAGGCCAAATCAGAAAAAATACCCAAACCATAGTGTATTATTAGCTTGCGGAGACGAGAAGAGACTCACGATAATGTGACCCCGTCGCCTCGTCTCGAGGAAATACGGCAAGGGCTAGCCCCGCCCACTCAGGGGTGGCCTGCCTGCCCGGCCGTGCCTCGTAACCATCTTGCGGGTGCTCTCTGGGCCCGCCTGACTTTCCCAAGGGTCTCAAGTAAAGTAAAGGTAACCGCGTGTCCAAACATCAAGGGGAAAACCCAAGGAATCACCCTCGAAGGATTCCACTCGATATAATCATCAAGGTGAATGTAAGAGGGACCACCCTCGAGGTTCACACTTGAGGTGTTGAACGACAGAGCCGTATCGGGAATGGTGAAAGAGGAAATCACCCTCGATGACCACGACCGAATAGCTACACAATAGAATTATCATCAGGAGTGTGTTATGAGGGATCACCCTCGGCACTCGACAGTAGCTCTGCAGAGTCGAGCAACAAAAGGGGCGTGATGTGATGTGAGGTGTCGGGCTCTGGTCGTCGATCACGTTGATCGAGTCGTCGATGATGAAGCAGGGGCAACAATGACAAGGTGGGGGTCACACTAACCAACCTATTCTAAGCAGTTTAGGATAAGCAGGTAAGGTACAATGAGCAGGTTACAAAAGCAGGCTATGCATCAGAATAGGAGAAATAAATTATAGTAGCAAAATCTAATGCAATCATGAGAGAATGGAATGGGCGATATCGGGATGATCAAAGGGGGAGCTTGCCTGGAAGCTCTGATGAAAGGGGAGAAGGGTCGTCGTCGACGTAGTCGATCACAGGGGCATCAGCAGCAGTCTCGGGGTCTACCGAAGAGAAGACGGGGAAGAAACAGTAAATATAAGGCACACAGATGCATGACATGACAATAAGCAGCACTAGGCGTGTCCTAACATGGTGTCACGCGATACTGGCGAAGGGGGAAAACATCCAGGAAAGCTTTTCCGAAGTTTGGCATTTTCGGACAGATGAAACGAAGTGGGGTGGTTGTAGGTTCGCTATGCTAGGGACGTGTGGCAGACGAACGGGCTGCGTATTCAGATTCATCTCGTCGTTCTGAGCAACTTTCATGTACAAAGCATTTTCATCCGAGCTACGGACTATTTTCTATGATTTACCAAAGTTTTAAGAATATTCTGAAATTATTACTAATTCGAAAATAAGGTTTAAACTCTACGAGTACCCAGCTCTCTGTACACAGAAGTGTACATAGATGATGACAAGTGGGCTAGGGGGTCCCGGTTGACCAGTCTGCGTTGACTGGTCAAAAGGGTGTGGGCCCCCTGTCATTCTCAGCTAACTTAACTAACATGTTTAAATTAGACTAATCAACTGTTAATTAAGTTAAATAAGCAAATTAATTAAATTAATTTGTTAATTAAAATTTTTATTATTTTCTTAAACGTTTTCACAAGGGCGGGCCCCATCTGTCATCTGCTCGGGGCAACCGGTGGTCGGTTAACAGGCGGCTGACTTGGCTTCGCCCAAGCCAACCATGGTGAGCCTGTCGAGAGCGACCGCCAGCGAGTGTGCGGCGCCGACGGGGCATCGAGGTGGAGGGTGGCGCAGGGGCCATTAGTGGCCGGTGGGGTGTAGCGGGAGGCCGGAGCAGCGAGCGGCACCGAGAGGCAAGCGGGCGCGAGGCGCGGGCTGCGGGGTTGGCGGCGGTCGAGCGCGGCCACGGCGGCTAGCACGCAGAGAAGGCGTCGGCCACGGGCAGTAGGGGAGGGCGCGGGCTTCACGGGAGTGACCGGAGGCGCGGTGAAGTGACAGGGGCGCGCACACGTAGAGAGGGAATCAGGGGGAGGATGGGTTCTCACCCACGCTGCCGGTGTTCATCGGCGAGGCTCGATGGAGCCGGCGTGGGGGAAGATGAGGACGAGGCGGTCCGGTGACAGGCGACGGTGCAGCGTCGGGGCGGCGCGGTGCCAGATCGGTACGAGGCAGCGGCATCCGAGGGGTCGCGGCAAGGGGGCTTCGGGAGGAGGACATCGACGAGGTGGCGGGGCGACGCTGGGGGTGGGTGCCGCATCGAGGATGGGGGTGGGGTGGGCGGTTCGCCAGTTACGGGGGGGCGGGGGTCGAGCCGCGATCCAGATCGGGTCGTGGGGGAAAGAGGAGCGAGGGGAGCGTGGGGGAGTGGGGTGGATCGGGGCTAGCGTTTGCGGGTGGTGGGGTTATCTTGAGGATAGATGGGCTGGTCAATGGGCTGGCCGACTGGCTGCCAGGTTAGCTAGCTGGGCGGTTGGCTCGATTGGGGGTCTCTTTTCCATTTTAATTTCTATTTGAAACTTTGCTATTGTTTTCTATTAAACTGTAAACAAGTTTTGTTAGATATGAGACTTGCCTCATAAATCAAGCACATTATTTCTACGAGTCACAAAATGTTCGAGGCCAAAAGGCCAATTTTATATGTTGGCAGACCACTAAATAAATTTCCAGGGGCACTTTGGAATCCCAAAAGAGGTTGGTTCCAACATGATAAATAACCAGAGATTATTTGCAACACTTTGAACATTTTAGCTTTCATGTTGGAAAACTTTGAATTTGAATATGAACAATGATTTGGATCAAGTGAGGATTAGCAACAGTAATGTGATAACGTGGGACCATTAACATGGGGTTTACTGTAGCTTCATTATCCGGGCGTCACAATTCTCCTCCACTACAAGAAATCTCGTCCCGAGATTTAAGGGTTGGAGCAAGGGGGAGACTCGGGAAGGACGGAGCTCAACACAAGATAGGTACCTTGGGGCTATCTTAGTGAATGTGGCATGGAGGCATCTCTCGAGTCGAAATTCCAGAAAGACATCGAGAGCAAGTTAAGGAGGTGCAATAAGAAGCTTCAACCGGGTAGGCAATCGTTCGTTCCCTGAAACAGAGGGTGAAAGGGGTTCAGAGCATCGAGAATAAGTATTGCATCTGATATTAGAACAGAGTACAAGGAAGGTGGCTCGCGAATTACATACAAAGTCAAGCGTGGGGGATAACTTAGAAAACAGGGATGTATAGGAGAGCCAGATTTCGATCCTGTGGAACTGTGGGTTATAGGCCCACCATGTGGGTTAAAAGTAGGAACGGCGCTGATAGCAAGGCATGTCAGAGCGTAGACTGTCAGTTATGTTGGCAACAACGATGGTGCCAAGGGCGAGGGACGAAGAGAACCATTTTCCTGCTCGTTAAACGAGGCGGACCAATAGGCAAAGTTCTCGTCCATTGGTGGCTACCAAGATGTCATCAACAATAGTAACAAGGTCTTACTGACAGAGTTTGTACACTGAGGTGTTACATAAGCAGGGAATTATCACTGCTCAGGTATATTAGGTTACAAGAAAGGTTAAACAAAACAATGGAAAGGAAAGTGTAGACTCGAATAAGTTATCGGCGTTCTCGAGTGTCTAACAACTCAGAACCCATGGAAAATTTGAATCGGCGAGAAATAACAATTGATGAAGAACTCATAAGAAGTTATGTAGTTCAACGATATTCTCGAGATACTAGAGGGTAATACTCGAAGGTAGAACCGGATAGAGGTTGGTTAGATGAAAAGATCTGCAAAAGAGAAGTACTTTCACTTGTCCGAGAAATGGTATCAAAGAAGAAAAATATGGCCGGAACCATGGTTGCAAAGGACCAAGCATAGATACAAGATGAACTTATCACAAGGGGATTATTATTATTACTAGAAGATTCAATGATAAGTTCCACATCGGGTCCATGGGCATGAACACAAAGGTTCAAGGTTGACTCCCAGTTCTCTAATGCACAAATTTCCATTCACTTCTAGCTTTCGAAGAAGTTGTAGCGTTGAAATTTTACCTGATGAAAAGCCAGTAGAGTATAACCCGCATAACTTTTGAGTTCACATGGATTAGGGAAGGCGTAGGTTCAACCCCCTGGGTATATTAGGAACATATACCACAAACTTTAGGAATAAATAACTCAAGCTCGGATGCAGAGCATGGTTGACAAAAGCAGGGAATACAATTTACCAACGACATTATGTATCTGAGGTAAAACTCACAAGGTTACTGAATATGAAGGACACTATCGGATGAAACCCAACAAAGGACCTTGCAGCCCACAAGGGACCTGATGTGAGTATTGATACTCACCCAGAAGAAGAAAGAATGCAAGGACATCAGATTATAGAAATAATTGACTAATTCAAAGCTCAAATTTAACGGAATTACGAATTCCAGATCGGGGGATTAGAAGCAGAGGCTCTGATCAAAGGCAAGAAAGTTGAATAGACATAGATCGACAATCAACCAAGGCTTGATTCGCCGAGCACGAGCTCATGTCCGGAGTGACGTCTGAACCAAGGGAAGAATTTTAAATAGGACTGATGATCGCGAGCATTCACAAACAAATCGAATCAAATGCTCAATATTATGAGGACAAGGGATGCTAATGAGTATTGCTAGACATATGGAAGTAACCATAATGCAAGCAGATAAGGATGAACAAGAGTAATAGGCTACTGGGGATTTTTGGAAGATCGAATAGCATTCCAAAGAAATTTGTGAAACACATGAACAACTCTGGATGAACGGATACTCGGCAGGCGCGAGTAGTTATCCGTAGGGGTATTCATGTGGCAAAGAACTGCATGGTAGTAGGCTCAACGGATTCTCAGGACGACAGAGAATAATTCGGGGCATCTTGCAGTAACCAGAGAAACTGGGGATGAATGTATGAACGATAATGTAGGTAGTTACTCATAAGGATTATTGATGGTAGGGATCGCAACAACGAAGGGTACAAGGGTCTCGGTAAAACATCGAAGAGTATCTTCAAAATCTTCTGGTGCACCAAGCAATCATATGGAGCGAGGGGCTCTCCGGGAGAAAGTATTTACGAGAACCTAGAGTTAGAGTTAGCAAAATCATTTAACCCGAATAGAATAGAGATCAGAGACCTAGAGTATAGACGAGGAATAAAAGATCCTAATACCACCCAATGGCGACGTGGGCCCGTAAGCCACACAGCCATGTTAGTAAAACCGTTTTTCACAGACTAGACTCAACTTCGGCCAAAGAGTTGGAAAGGGGGATCCTACATGCAATCGGCTCTGATACCAACTTGTGATGCCCCCGATACGACCGTACACTAATCATACACGCAAACGTGTACGATCAAGATCAGGGACTCACGGGAAGATATCACAACACAACTCTAGACACAAATCAAAATAATACAAGCTTTATATTACAAGCCAGGGGCCTCGAGGGCTCGTATGCAAGCTCGATACACAAGAGTTAGCGGAAGCAACAATATCTGAGTACAGACATAAGTTAAACAAGGATGCCTTTAGAAGGCTAGCACAAAAGCAACACAATTGAAGAGGCAAGGCCTCCTGCCTGGGACCTCCTAACTACTCCTGGTCGTCGGTGGTCTCCAAGTAGCAGTATCTGTCAGCGGTGGCATCTAGCTCCAGGGATCCACCATCTGGTTGCATCAACCAAAAAGGAGAAGGAAGGGGGAAAGGGGGAGCAAAGCAACCGTGAGTACTCATCCAAAGTACTCGCAAGCATCAGATCTATACTAAGTATGCATTGGTATCAAATGGAAGGGTTGTATCTGTGGGCTGAACTGCAGAATGCCATAATAGGGGGGGGGGGAGGCCTAGCCTATCAAGGACTAGCATCTTCAAGTAGCTCTAAGCGTCTTGCAACATGTAGAAGAGTAAAGAATAGCAGTTTATAATTAAAAAGCATGTTGTAGAATTAATGCCCAGAGATCCTTCCTTGACTCCCCGCGAGAAAGCAATCCCGGGGCCAACATATCTCAAGTATCCATTTCTAGTTGTAAAAGATCAGGATATAAGTCTGAACATCCGTTACCGTGGACACGACTATTAATAGATAATCTTCCCTGTAGGGGTGCACCACGTTTTCCAACACGCTTGATTACTCTGGCAGGACACACTTTTCTGGGTCAATGCCCGGCCTTGGAAAATCAACACATCGTAGCCCTACCTAGGCTTAGCAGAGAGGTCCCCGCCGGTCTACATTAAGCACTCCGGGGTCTGGGCCCATCGCCCGTTGCACTCCGGGTCGTTGTGCGACGAGCCGGGACGAGCACCACCTCATACTGCATGGCACTGGCCCGATAGGCCTGAAGGAAATATGCCCTAGAGGCAATAATAAAGTTATTATTTATTTCCTTATATCATGATAAATGTTTATTATTCATGCTAGAATTGTATTAACCGGAAACATAATACTTGTGTGAATACATAGACAAACAGAGTATCACTAGTATGCCTCTACTTGACTAGCTCGTTAATCAAAGATGGTTATGTTTCCTAACCATTGACATGAGTTGTCATTTGATTAACGGGATCACATCATTAGGAGAATGATGTGATTGACTTTACCCATTCCGTTAGCTTAGCACTCGGTCGTTTAGTATTCTGCTATTGCTTTCTTCATGACTTATACATGTTCTTATGACTATGAGATTATGCAACCCCCGTTTACCGGAGGAACACTTTGTGTTCTACCAAACATCACAATGTAACTGGGTGATTATAAAGGTGCTCTATAGGTGTCTCCGAAGGTACTTGTTGGGTTGGCGTATTTCGAGATTAGGATTTGTCACTCCGATTGTCGGAGAGATATCTCTGGGCCCACTCGGTAATGCACATCACTATAAGCCTTGCAAGCATTGCAACTAATGAGTTAGTTGCGGAATGATGTATTACAGAACGAGTAAAGAGACTTGCTGGTAATGAGATTGAACTAGGTATTGAGATACCGACGATCGAATCTCGGGCAAGTAACATACCGGTGACAAAGGGAACAACGTATGTTGTTATGCGGTTTGACCGATAAAGATCTTCATAGAATATGTAGGAGCCAATATGAGCATCCAGGTTCCGCTATTGGTTATTGACCGGAGACGTGTCTCGGTCATGTCTACATAGTTCTCGAACCCGTAGGGTCAGCACGCTTAAAGTTTGATGACGGTTATATTATGAGTTTATGTGTTTTGATGTACCGAAGATAGTTCAGAGTCCAGGATGTGATCACGGACATGATGAGGAGTCTTGAAATGATCGAGACATAAAGATTGATATATTGGAAGCCTATATTTGGATATCGGAAGTGTTCCAGGTGAAATCGGGATTTTACCGGAGAACCGGGGGTTACCGGAAACCCCCCGGGGGTTTAATGGGCCTACATGGGCCTTAGTGGAGAAGAGGAGGGGCAGCCAGGGCAGGCCACATGCCCCTCCCCCTCTAGTCCGAATTGGACAAGGAGGGGGGGGGGGCGCCCCCCTTTCCTTCCTCTCTCCCTCCTCCTTCCCCCTTCTCCTACTCCAACTAGGAAGGGAGGGAGTCCTACTCCCGGTGGGAGTAGGACTCCTCCTGGCGCGCCTCCTCCTGGCCGGCCGCCTCTCCCCCCTTGCTCCTTTATATACGGGGGCAGGGGGCACCCCATAGACACAACAATTGATCATTGATCTCTTAGCCGTGTGCGGTGCCCCCCTCCACCATAGTCCATCTCGATAATATCGTAGTGGTGCTTAGGCGAAGCCCTGCGTCGGTAGAACATCATCATCGTCACCATGGCGTCGTGCTGACTGAACTGTCCCTCAAAGCTCGCCTGGATCGGAGTTCGAGGGACATCATCGAGCTGAATGTGTGCCGAACTCGGAGGTGCCGTGCGTTCGGTACTTGATCAGTCAGATCGTGAAGACGTACGACTACTTCAACCGCGTTGTGCTAACGCTTCCGCTTTCGGTCTACGAGGGTAGGTGGACACACTCTCCCCTCTCGTTGCTATGCGTCCCCATGATCTTGCGTCTGCGTAGGAATTTTTTTGAAATTACTACGTTCCCCAACAGTGACATCCGAGCCTGGTTTTATGCGTAGATGTTATATGCACGAGTAGAACATAAGTGAGTTGTGGGCGATATAAGTCATACTGCTTACCAGCATGTCATACTTTGGTTAGGCGGTATTGTTGGATGAAGCGGCCCGGACTGCCATTACGCGTACGCTTACGCGAGACTGGTTCTACCGACGTGCTTTGCACACAGGTGGCTGGCGGGTGTCAGTTTCTCCAACTTTAGTTCAACCGAGTGTGGCTACGCCCCGTCCTTGAGAAGGTTAAAACAACACTAACTTGACAAACTATCATTGTGGTTTCGATGCGTATGTAAGAATGGTTCTTGCTCAGACCGTAGCAGCCACGTAAAACTTGCAACAACAAAGTAGAGGACGTCTAACTTGTTTTTGCAGGGCATGTTGTGATGTGATATGGTCGATGCATGATGCTAAATTTTATTGTATGAGATGATCATGTTTTGTAACCGAGTTATCGGCAACTGGCAGGAGCCATATGGTTGTCACTTTATTGTATGCAATGCAATCGCCCTGTAATGCTTTACTTTATCACTAAGCGGTAGCGATAGTCGTAGAAGCATAAGTTGGTGGGACGACAACGATGCTACGATGGAGATCAAGGTATCGCACCGGTGACGATGGTGATCATGACGGTGCTTCTAAGATGGAGATTACAAGCACAAGATGATGATGGCCATATCATATCACTTATATTGATTGCATGTGATATTTATCTTTTATGCATCTTATCTTGCTTTGATTGACGGTAGCATTATAAGATGATCTCTCACTAAATTATCCAGGTATAACTGTTCTCCCTGAGTATGCACCATTGCAAAAGTTCTTCGTGCTGAGACACCACGTGATGATCGGGTGTGATAGGCTCTACGTTCAAATACAACGGGTGCAAAATAGTTGCACACGCGGAATACTCAGGTTATACTTGATGAGCCTAGCATATGCAGATATGGCCTCGGAACACTTAGACCGAAAGGTCGAGTGTGAATCATATAGTAGATATGATCAACATAGTGATGTTCACCATTGAAACTACTCCATCTCACGTGATGATCGGACATGGTTTAGTTGATTTGGATCACGCGATCACTTAGAGGATTAGAGGGATGTCTATCTATGTGGGAGTTCTTAAGTAATATGATTAATTGAACTTAAATTTATCTTGAACTTAGTACCTGATAGTATTTTGCTTGTCTATGTTGATTGTAGATAGATGGCCCGTGTTGTTGTTCCGTTGAATTTTAATGCGTTCCTTGAGAAAGAAAAGTTGAAAGATGATGGTAGCAATTACACGGACTGGGTCTGTAACTTGAGGATTATCCTCATTGCCGCACAGAAAAAATTACGTCCTGGAAGCACCGCTAGGTGCCACACCTGCTGCAGGAGCAACACCAGATGTTATGAACGTCTGGCAGAGCAAAGCTGATGACTACTCGATAGTTCAGTGTGCCATGCTTTACGGCTTAGAACTGGGACTTCAACGACGTTTTGAACGTCATGGAGCATATGAGATGTTCTAGGAGTTGAAGTTAATATTTCAAGCAAATGCCCGGATTGAGAGATATGAAGTCTCCAATAAGTTCTACAGCTGCAAGATGGAGGAGAATAATTCAATCGGGAGCATATACTCAAAATGTCCGGGTATAACAATCACTTGATTCAACTGGGAGTTAATCTTCCGAATGATAGCGTCATTGACAGAATTCTTCAATCACTGCCACCAAGCTACAAGAGCTTCGTGATGAACTATGACATGCAACGGATGGATAAGATGATTCCCGAGCTCTTTGCAATGCTAAAGGCTGCGGAGGTAGAAATCAAGAAAGAGCATCAAGTGTTGATGGTCAACAAGACCACCAGTTTCAAGAAAAAGGGCAAAGGGAAGAAGAAGGGGAACTTCAAGAAGAACAGCAAACAAGTTGCTGCTCAGAGAAGAAACCCAAGTCTGGACCTAAGCACGAGATTGAGTGCTTCTACCGCAAAAATGACTGGTCATTTGAGCGGAACTCCCCAAGTATTTGGCGGATAAGAAGGATGGCAAGGTGAACAAAGGTATATGTGATATACATGTTATTTATGTGAACCTTACTAATGCTCGCAGTAGCACCTGGGTATTTGATACTGGTTCTGTTGCTAATATTTGCAACTCGAAACAGGGACTATGGATTAAGCGAAGATTGGCTAAGGACGAGGCGATGCGCGTGGGAAATGGTTCCAAAGTCGATGTGATCGCGGTCGGCACGCTACCTCTACATCTACCTTCGGGATTAGTTTTAGACCTGAATAATTGTTATTTGGTGCCAGCGTTGAGCATGGACATTATATCTGGATCTTGTTTGATGCAAGACGATTATTCATTTAAATCAGAGAATGATGGTTGTTCTATTTATATGAGTAATATCTTTTATGGTCATGCACCCTTGAAGAGTGGTGTATTTTTGTTGAATCTCGATAGTAATGATACACATATTCATAATATTGAAGCCAAAAGATGCAGAGTTGATAATGATAGTGCAACTTACTTGTGGCACTGCCGTTTAGGTCATATTGGTGTAAAGCGCATGAAGAAACTCCATACTGATGGACTTTTGGAACCACTTGATTATGAATCACTTGGTACTTGCAAACCGTGCCTCATGGGCAAGATGACTAAAATGCCGTTCTCCGGAACTACGGAGCGAGCTACGGATTTGTTGGAAATCATACATACAGATGTATGTGGTCCGATGAATGTTGAGGCTCGCGGCGGGTATCGTTATTTTCTCACCTTCACAGATGATTTGAGCAGATATGGGTATATCTACTTAATGAAACATAAGTATGAAACATTTGAAAAATTCAAAGAATTTCAGAGTGAAGTTGAAAATCATCGTAACAAGAAAATAAAGTTTCTACGATCTGATCGTGGAGGAGAATATTTGAGTTACAAGTTTGGTCTTCATTTGAAACAATGCGGAATAGTTTTGCAACTCACGCCATCCGGAACACCACAACGTAATGGTGTGTCCGAACGTCGTAATCGAACTTTACTAGATATGGTGCGATCTATGATGTCTCTTACTGATTTACCGCTATCATTTTGGGGTTATGCTTTAGAGATGGCTGCATTCACGTTAAATAGGGCACCCTCGAAATCCGTTGAGACGACGACTTATGAACTATGGTTTGGCAAGAAAGCAAAGTAGTCGTTTCTTAAAGTTTGGGGCTGCGATGCTTATGTGAAAAAGCTTCAACCTGATAAGGTCGAACCCAAATCGGATAAATGTGTCTTCATAGGATACCCAAAGGAAACTGTTGGGTACACCTTCTATCACAGATCTGAAGGCAAGACTTTATTGCTAAATTTGGATCCTTTCTAGAGCAGGAGTTTCTCTCGAAAGAAGTGAGTGGGAGGAAAGT
Organism: Aegilops longissima; assembly: GCA_021605205.1. Classification (NCBI taxonomy): domain Eukaryota; kingdom Viridiplantae; phylum Streptophyta; class Magnoliopsida; order Poales; family Poaceae; genus Aegilops; species Aegilops longissima. The sequence goes on from CM038682.1 coordinate 343,628,528, forward strand.
AGAACTTGATGAGGTAACCGTACCTACTCCCTTATTGGAAAGTAGTTCATCACAGAAACCGGTTCCTGTGACACCTACACCAATTAGTGAAGAAGTTAATGATGATGATCATGAAACTTCGGATCAAGTTGTTACCGAACCTCGTAGATCAACCAGAGTAAGATCCGCACCAGAGTGGTACGGTAATCCTGTTCTGGAGGTTATGTTACTAGACCACGACGAACCTACAAACTATGAAGAAGCGATGGTGAGCCCAGATTCCGCAAAATGGCTTGAGGCCATGAAATCTGAGATGGGATCCATGTATGAGAACAAAGTGTGGACTTTGGTTGACTTGCCCAATGATCGGCAAGCCATTGAGAATAAATAGATCTTCAAGAAGAAGACTGACGCTGACGGTAATGTTTCTGTCTAGAAAGCTCGACTTGTTGCAAAAGGTTTTCGACAAGTTCAAGGGGTTGACTACGATGAGACCTTCTCACCCGTAGCGATGCTTAAGTATATCCGAATCATGTTAGCAATTGCCGCATTTTATGATTATGAAATTTGGCAAATGGATGTCAAAACTGCATTCCTGAATGGATTTCTAGAAGAAGAGTTGTATATGATGCAACCGGAAGGTTTTGTCGATCCAAAGGGAGCTAACAAAGTGTGCAAGCTCCAGCGATCCATTTATGGACTGGTGCGAGCCTCTCGGAGTTGGAATAAACGTTTTGATAGTGTGATCAAAGCATTTGGTTTTATACAGACTTATGGAGAAGCCTGTATTTACAAGAAAGTGTGTGGGAGCTCTATAGCATTTCTGATATTATATGTGGATGACATATTGTTGATTGGAAATGATATAGAATTTCTGGATAGCATAAAGGGATACTTGAATAAGAATTTTTCAATGAAGGACCTCGGTGATGCTGCTTACATATTGGGCATCAAGATCTATAGAGATAGATCAAGACGCTAAATTGGACTTTCACAAAGCACATTGAGGGAGTCCTGGATTAGGGGGTGTCCGGATGGCCGGACTATGACCTTTGGCCGGACTCCTGGACTATGAAGATACAAGATTGAAGACTTCGTCCCGTGTCCGGATGGGACTTTCCTTGGCGTGGAAGGCAAGCTTGGCGATACGGATATGTAGATCTCCTCCCATTGTAACCGACTCTATGTAACCCTAACCCTCTCCAGTGTCTATATAAACCGGAGGCTTTTAGTCCGTAGGACGAACAACAATCATACCATAGGATAGCTTCTAGGGTTTAGCCTCTCTGATCTCGTGGTAGATCTACTCTTGTACTACCCATATCATCAATATTAATCAAGCAGGAGTAGGGTTTTACCTCCATCGAGAGGGCCCGAACCTGGGTAAAAACATCGTGTCCCTTGTCTCCTGTTACCATCCGCCTAGACGCACAGTTCGGGACCCCCTACCGAGATCCGCGGTTTTGACACCGACATTGGTGCTTTCATTGAGAGTTCCTCTGTCGTCATCTTTAGGCCCGATGGCTCCTCCGATCACAACAACTATGCGGTCCAGGTGGCGAGACTTTTCTTCCCGAGCAGATCTTCGATTCGGCGGCTTTGCACTGCGGGCAATTCGCTTGGCCATCTGGAGCAGATCGAAGCTACCCCCGCCATCGGTCAGTTTTGAAGTTTGAACTACACGGCCGACGTCGCGGAGACTTGATCTTTGACGGGTTCGAGCCACAGCCAAGCGCGACGCACATCACCACGATGGGCATGATCTAGCTCTGCCGCGAGCAAGGCCTCGGAGGTCGCACGATGTCCGCCCCGACCCTTAGCTCGGGCCGATCGCTTAATCGAGGATCGGTGGCTGGACACCGCCTCGGGGCTGCAATCTCTACGGTGATCGAGCGAACACCATACCTGTCTTTTATGGCTTCGTGACTCAAGGTGCCGACTCTCTCTCGACTCCGAACCTTCCGCGCCCCTGCCAATCGAATCCGATTGGGCGCCGATCATGGAGTTCACCGCCGCGGACATCTTTCAGCACTCGCCCTTCGGCGACATTCTGAATTCACTAAAGTCTCTCTTTATCAGGAGAGCCCTGGCCGTACTATGGTCAGCAAGGTTGGGATGCGGACGACGAAGAAATTCAAAGCCCACCCACCACCCACTTCGTAGCCACTGTCGATGATTTAACCGACATGCTCCACTTCGACTCTGAAGACATCGACGGTATGGACGCCGATGCAGGAGACGACCAAGAACCAGCGCCTACACGGCACTGGAAGGCCACCTCGCCGTATGACATATACATGGTGGACACCCCAAAAGAAGGGAACGACGATGGAACAACGGAGGATGACCCCTCCAAGAAACAGCCTAAGCGCCGGCGTCAGCGGCGCCGCTCTAAATCCCGCCACAGCAAAAACGGTGATTCCGCACGGAGATAATAACACCTCGGACGAAGTGCGAAGACAATCCCTCCAAAGCAGGATTCAGCGCGGGAGGATGGAGAAGCCAGCCCTCATGAGAGAGCGGCGCGAGAGAGAGGTAGAGGACGATAATTACATGCCTCCCTCCGAAGACGAGGCAAGCCTCGACGACGGCGAATTTGTCGTGCCTGAGGATCCCGTCGAACAAGAGCGTTTCAAACGCAGGCTTATGGCCACGGCGAGCAGCCTCAAGAAAAAACAGCAACAGCTTAGAGCTGACCAAGACTTGCTAGCCGGCGATGGACTGATGTCCTTGCGGTCAAGAGTACTGAACTCGAACGCCTCTCAAGAGCTACCCAAAACGCAGGCTGCTACCCCGATTAGAGGAGGAAGCACCTAGACCTACATCACCAGCGCATGATGCGGCCGACCGCCACCTCGTGGTCGCGACAGAGCCTCTCGACCCTCCACTCAAGCCGCACTCCGCCGCCCAAAGAATACCAAGGCGCTGGGAAACGCGCTGCACTGCGAGATATATTGGAGGACAGGGCAAGGCAAACAAGATCGATCTATGGATCGCGTGGGCGCCTACGACACGTGATTTATAACCGCTCATTCCGGATATGGTAAATCCGGCCGGGTTAACATAGTAGACAAAGCTCATTAGAGCTACGCCGTGATATAGCCCAACTGAGGCGCCAAGACACCCACTATGCTTCACGATGAAGTAATGGATCATCAAATCCCGAGGGTTTCAAACCCGTAAACATCGAATCATACGATGGCCCAACAGATCCGGCGGTATGGATCGAGGATTATCTCCTTCATATCCACATGGCCCGCGCGATGATCTACACACCATCAAATACCTCCCACTCAAGCTTAAAGGACCAGCTCGGCATTGGCTTAACAGCTTGCCGCCAGAATCAATTGGTTGTTGGGAGGACACGAAGCCGCATTCTCGACAACTTCCAGGGCACCTATGTGCGACCACCGAGCGCCGATGACCTAAGCAACATAATTCAGCAGCCAGAGGAATCGGCCAGACAATTCTGGACACGGTTCCTAACCAAGAAAAATCAAATAGTCGACTGTCCGGACGCAGAGGCCCTAGCAGCCTTTAAGCATAACATCCGTGACGAGTGGCTTGCCCGGCACCTAGGATAGGAAAAGCCGAAATCCATGGCAGCCCTCACAACACTCATGACATGCTTTTGCGTGGGAGAAGACAACTGGCTAGCTCGTAGTAATAACATTACCAAGAGCCCTGGTAATTCGGATACCAAGGACAACATTGGCAGGTCGCGTCGCAATAAGCAAAAGTGACGCATTAACGGCGACAATGCTGAGGATACGGCAGTTAATGCTGGATTCAAAGGCTCTAAACCCGGTCAGCGGAAAAAGCCATTCAAAAGAAATACTATGGGCCCGTCCAATTTGGACCGAATACTCGATCGCTCGTGCCAGATACACGGCACCCCCGAAAAACCAGCCAACCACACCAACAGGGATTGTTGGGTGTTCAAGCAGGCAGGCAAGTTAAACGCCGAAAACATGACAAGGGGTTGCATAGCAATGACGAGGAGGAGCCCCGGCCGCCGAACAATAGGGGACAGAAGGGCTTCCCCCCACAAGTGCGGACGGTGAACATGATATACGCAACCCACATGCCCAAAAGGGAGCGGAAGCGTGCACTCAGGGATGCATATGCGTTGGAGCCAGTCGCCCCAAAGTTCAACCCATGGTCCTCCTGCCCGATCACTTTTGATTAAAGGGACCACCCCACTAGCATCCGCCATGGCAGATTCGCCGCATTGGTTCTAGACCTAATCATTGACGGATTTCACCTCACTAGAGTCCTTATGGACGGCGGCAGCATCCTGAACCTGCTTTATCGAGATACGGTCGAAAAATGGGCATAGATCCCTCAAGGATTAAACCCACAAAGATGACCTTTAAAGGCGTCATACCAGGTGTAGAGGCCAACTGTACAGGCTTAGTTACACTTGAGGTGGTCTTCGGATCCCCAGATAATTTCCGAAGCGAGGAGTTAATCTTCGACATAGTCCCGTTCCGTAGTGGCTATCACGCACTGCTTGGACGAACTGCATTTGCAAAGTTCAATGCGGTGCCGCACTACGCATATGTCAAGCTCAATATGCCAGGCCCTCGAGGAGTCATTACGGTCAATGGAAACACCGAACGCTCTCTCTGAACGGAGGAGCATACGGCGGCCCTCGTGGCGGAAGTACAAAGCAGCCTCTCAAGGCAATTCTCCAGTCCGGCCATTAAACGTCCGGACACCGTCAAGCGTGCCCGGAGTAACCTACAACAAGACCTCCTGACATGTTTCGAGCACGCATAGCAGTGCGGCCCCAACCCCAGCCCTCGCGAAACTGCGAAACCAAGATTACGGCGTGCATAACTACGCCTGGAAATACCATGGGCATAGGGGAGGGCACGACCACGGCATGCCCAAAATGCGGCTCAACCGCACTAGGGCTCGATTTTGTCATTCTTGTTCTTACTTTCAGGACTCCACTCTCGGAAGGCCTGTCCGCAAGACAATCACCGAACACATGATGCAACAACCAGGAGGCGAAAGCTACGTCGAGTGTCCAGTGGTCTCTATAACGAGCAGTATACTTGTTTCACATATCATCCCGCAGCTCGCCCCTGGAGGGGGACATGTTAAATAGTCCCATCTCTTGCTTATCGCACTATTTGTATCTTTCTGCTTTTACCGCAGACTTTTCGAATAAACAATACATAGCTTTCGTCTATTATTGCATTCCTTTTTTTATAAAAGTATGTTCAGTTGTGACATTATGCAACCGTAGACTTTGGTACGGCCAATACACCAGGGGCTTACGTACCCCAGAATATGGTGTGAGAAGTCCGAACTCTCTCATGAGTGCGGCACCCCAAAATTATAGCATTATATGCATCGGCTCCGAATCACGTCTTGGTCAATAGTTGGGTTTGCCCGGCTCCCATGTTTTGGTACCTTACGTTCCATTATATCGGCTAAGGTAGCCTTGGGAGAACCATCTGCGATTGTGCCCGGCTGAGCTGGGCTAAGCACCTCGATGAGAAAGCTAAAACTGACCGTCATGATAGGGGCGAGAGCTGGTCGCTATTCGAGAGGTTTTCGAGTCCCTAAAGACTTATGCCGCTTAGAGCGAGGAGCCGGCTTTGTCCGCCTAGGCGTGATAGCGCCCGAACTCGGTCTTCCGAATACTAGGGGCTTCGCCGAAATTTAAAATTATAGAATTCTATGGCTAAGTGAGAGTGTTCAAGAATTATAGTCCGATTGCCTTGTTCATTGTGTTGAGCGCCTCCCTCGAAGGATCCAATAATGGGAAAAAGAGCGCTCAAGTTTATCCCGAACACCCCAGCACTCGTGGCATGGGGGCAGAAGCTGACGACTCGCCATCTCTCAAATTTAATAAACAGCCGCACAGAAGGTAATATTTTAAATTCACAAGCGTTGCTTAGCGCATATGAACAAGTTAAGAGCGTACAGGATCACAAATGTGAGTTTACGCAATAATTACATCTTTGGAGCACTCATCCGCTATACGGCGGGCACCTTTCAGGACGCCGTCATAATACATCTCGGGCTTGTGATGCTCCTTGCCCGGTGGTGGTCCGTCCGTCACAAGCTTCTCAGCGTCCATCTTGCCCCATTGCACTTTAGCACGGGCAAGGGCCCTACGGGCACCTTCAATGCATACGGAGCGCTTGATGACTTCAAGCCTTGGACAGGCATCCACCAGCCGCCTTACCAGCCTGAAGTAGCTCCCAGGCATGGCTTCCCCAGGCCACAGCCGGACTACGAGACCCTTCATGGCTTGTTCGGCCACCTTATGGAGCTCGACCAGCTGCTTCACTGGTCGCTCAAAACTGCACTGTGTCCGCCTCAAAGATACTTGAGACCAGAACACCTTCTCCGTCGAGCTCCCTCTTGGCTTGGTAGAATCGGCAGCGTCGGACACACTCCGGGGAAGATCTGTGAATGCTCCTGGAGAGCTCCGGACTCGGGTAAGTAACAAGTAATTCACTTTCACGTGCTTGCTTTGCATAAAGAATGCCTTACCTGCCGCTATCTTCTTCATCGCCTCAATTTCCTGGAGGGCTTTTTGGGCTTCGGCCTTGGCAGATTTGGCGCTCTCAAGCGCCGAGGCGAGCTCGGACTCTCGAGTCTTTGAGTCAAGCTCCAAACTCTCGTGTTTTTCCACGAGAGCCTGGAGCTCTTGCTGCACCTCCGCCACCCGCGCCTCTTGCTTTTCCCGCTGGGTACGCTCCACGGCCGCATTTTCTTCGGCCTTGGACAGCGCTTCCTTCAGGGTCACCACCTCGTTCATGGCCCCTGCATACCCACGTTGGTCCTGTCATTTTTTGCAACCACATATTTTTATATACTTACATAAGGTATTCCTTATCTTCCTTGTCCTCGAGCTGCTTTTTGGGAAGGCCGAGCTCGTTCTCGGACCGCTCGAGGCTCTGCTTCAATGCATCGACCTCCGCAATCTGTGCGGCAGAGGTCAGCAGCGCAACCTGCATTCCCATATTGACATACTTATGTTAGACTCCTGCGTATATCTTTTTGATCCTCAATTCGGCTTTTCTTTCCGAACACAAAACTGAGCATCAGGGGCTACTATCTATGCGGTAATATTTTTACATATCTTAAATACATACCTCAAAGCCTGTTAGAAGGCTGGCACAGGCTTCCGTCAGCCCGCTCTTGGCGGACTAAACCTTCTGGATCACCACACTCATGATAGTGCGGTGCTCCTCGTCGATGGAGGCGCCGTTAAGCACCTCCAGCAAATTATTCGGTGCCTCCGATTGGACGGAGGTCACCGGCGTCGTAGGCTTGCCCTTCTTACGTGGGGGCCGCCTGCCGGACTCCGGAACCACTGAAGGTTCCGGTGCGGAGTCCGGCCCAGGGCCGGATTTAGAGCCCTTTGGGGTTTTATCCCCTTTGCGCCTGGGGTCCGATAGGTTGCCTTGCCGCGCCTCCAGGACCACCTCCTCCTGGCCTGGCCCCTTTTGGGACGCCACCTAGGCATCATCCGCAGCGCGAGGAGAGGAGGCGGCCGGAAGTGAAGTGTTGTTCACATCCGACGAACCCACGGAACCGCTCGACGAAGCATCGAGCCCGGCCTTGGGCGGACTGCATGATTATATTGGGCGTCAGAAGGTACTGTGCAATGAAGAAGCGCCATGAGTTATTCTGGTATCCGGATACTTATGATTTCGCCAGGGGCTTGGCCCTGGGTGGCCACTCTTCTTCGCCGTCGTCGGCGTTGCTAGAGTAGTCCGGAGGGAGGGTCCTTCCCTTCTTGGACCCTCCGCGCCCCCCCCCCCACCAGTTGGGGCGGCCTTCCTTTTCTTCTCTCCCCTCGCTGGGGGAGAGACCTCTCTTTCCTCCTCCTCGTCTTCACGGGAGGAGTCCGCCTCGGAGTCATCGGATGATGAGTCCAACACCACCTGGCGCCGGGAACTCCTTTGAGTTCCCGTGGCCTTCTTCTCCGCCACCACGTAAGGCGCCGGAACCAGCAGCCCCGTCAAGCGGGCGTCCGCTGGGTCTTCTGGTAAGGGAGCCGGACAGCCAATCTGCCCGGACGTCCTCTGCCAATCCTGTCAAAGGTAAGGGAGTTTAGATCCCGCATAGAGTCAAACTATGAAAAACAAGTGTCCCGTAATGGGCAAAATAGCTTACAGCTGCTGGCTTGATGTCGCTGCTGAATCCGCGATCTTGATGGCGGATGCGGAGCCTCGGCGCCCTTGAACAGCACCTTCCGTGCATCTTCGCACGTAGTGTCAAGAGCCCGCTCGGTTTGGTGTTGTGCCGATCAAACTCCCACAAGCTGAAAGCCCATTGTTGGCACGGGAGGATCCGCGGATGAGCATGACCTGGACTACGCTGACGAGCTTGAGCTTCTTGTTCACCAGGTTTTGGACACAGTTTGGAGTCCGGTCAGCTCTTCCGATTACCCCATGACAGGCCCGCCTTTTCCAAGAGGTGAGCCGTAGGGAAGGCAGATCGAATTGGGGCCGCTGCCCATTTAGGGTCACGCTGCTCGGTGATGTAGAACCACCCGATTGCCACCCTTTATGGTCTCCACGAAGGAGCCTCGAGCCATGTAACATTGGGCATCTTGCCCACCATGGCGCCCAAGACTCGCTTGGCGGCCGCCCACTACCTTCGGCTTGACATTGAAGGTCTTCACCATAAGTCAAGTGGGGCTGATGTAGAGGAAGGCCTCATACCTGACGATGAACGCCAGATGTTGAGGATGAAGTTCGGGGCCAGATCGTGGAAATCCAGGCCGTAGTAGAACATGAGCCCCTGACAAATGGGTGAAGTGGAAAACCTAGTCCACGGAGGAAGTGGGTGAGGAAACCACCCTCTCATGGGGACTGGGGGGTGGGATGAGCTGCCCTTGTCGGGAGCCGGCGCGATGTCATTGGACAAGTATCCGCCTTCCTCAGCTTTTTGATGTGCCCCGTGACGGAGGAGGCCATCCACTGCCTCCCGCTCCCGACATGACCGGAGAAGGTTGAGGTGGGATGTGGACTTGGGCGCTGGAGCTCGAAAAGTGAAATGGATAAGCAAAGGAGGAAGAAGGCGAGATGGAAAAGGTGGATCCTTATCCCTTATATGGGCGTAAGAAACTATGTGCCCCACCAGCCGGTAAAACTCGCTTATCTCCCAAGCACCATAGATTAATGGCACGGTTGGGTTACCCACGCCTGTATTGATGAGAATCCCAAATAAGGGGACACGATCTCTGCTTCAACATGACGTGCCAAGGAAACTGCCTCGCTAAGTCTTGTTGAGGTGGGACAAGAAAACGATTCAATAAAGGCTTGGCGTGGTGTGATGCCACGCCAGTGAATACGTCGTGATTGGATTTGTGTAGATATTATTCTCTCTACGGTGGTATGTGGAAATTATTTTACGAGCCGGACACTATCCTTGTGTTCAAAATCTTCTATGAAGTATTCGAGGAGGAACCCGCCTTGCAATGCCGATGACAATCAGCGCGCGGACTCGTGCGTCATTGAAGCCTGGTTCGAGGGCTCTTGAGGAGTCCCGGATTAGGGGTGTCTGATGGCTGGACTATGACCTTTGGCCGGACTCTGGACTATGAAGATACAAGATTGAAGACTTCGTCCCGTGTTCGGATGGGACTTTCCTTGGCGTGGAAGGCAAGATTGGCGATACGGATATGTAGATCTCCTCCCATTGTAACCGACTCTATGTAACCCTAACCTCTCCGTGTCTACATAAACCGGAGGGTTTTAGTCCGTGGGGCTAACAACAATCATACCATAGGCTAGCTTCTAGGGTTTAGCCTCTCTGATCTCGTGGTAGATCTACTCTTGTACTACCCATATCATCAATATTAATCAAGCAAGAGTAGGGTTTTACCTCCATCGAGAGGGCCCGAACCTAGGTAAAAACATCGTGTCCCTTGTCTCCTGTTACCATCCGCCTAGACGCACAGTTCGGGACCCCCTACCCGAGATCCGCCGGTTTTGACACCGACACACATACCTTGATAAAGTTTTGAAGAAGTTCAAAATGGATCAAGCAAAGAAAGGGTTCTTGCCTGTGTTACAAGGTGTGAAGTTGAGTAAGACTCAATGCCCGACCACTGCAGAAGATAGAGAGAAGATGAAAGATGTTCCTATGCTTCAGCCATAGGCTCTATCATGTATGCAATGCTGTGTATCGACCTGATCTGTGCCTTGCTATAAGTTTAGCGTGGAGGTACCAAAGTAATCCAGAGTGGATCATCGGACAGCGGTCAAGAACATCCTGAAATACCTGAAAAGGACTAAGGATATGTTTCTCGTTTATGGAGGTGACAAAGAGCTAGTCGTAAATGGTTACGTCGATGCAAGCTTTGACACTGATCTGGACAATTCTAAATTGCAAACCGGATATGTGTTTACATTGAACGGTGGAGCTGTCAGTTCGTGCAGTTCTAAACAAAGCGTTGTGGCGGGATCTATGTGTGAAGCGGAGTACATAGCTGCTTCGGAAGCAGCAAATGAAGGAGTCTGGATGAAGGAGTTCATATCTGATCTAGGTGTCATACCTAGTGCATCGAGTCCAATGAAAATCTTTTGTGACAATACTGGTGCAATTGCCTTGGCAAAGGAATCCAGATTTCACAAGAGAACCAAGCACATCAAGAGACGCTTCAACTTCATCCGGGATCTAGTCCAGGTGGGAGACATAGAAATTTGCAAGATACATACGGATCTGAATGTTGCAGACCCGTTGACTAAGCCTCTTCCACGAGCAAAACATGATCAGCACCAAGGCTCCATGGGTGTTAGAATCATTACTATGTAATCTAGATTATTGACTCTAGTGCAAGTGGGAGTGTCGGTGTCAAAACCGGCGGATCTTGGGTAGGGGGTCCCGAACTATGCGTCTAGGCGGATGGTAACAGGAGACAAGGGACACGATGTTTTTACCCAGGTTCGGGCCCTCTCGATGGAGGTAAAACCCTACTCCTGCTTGATTAATATTGATGATATGGGTAGTACAAGAGTAGATCTACCACGAGATCAAAGAGGCTAAACCCTAGAAGCTAGCCTATGGTATGATTGTTCTTCATCCTACGGACTAAAACCCTCTGGTTTATATAGACACCGGAGAGGGCTAGGGTTACACAGAGTCGGTTACAATGGGAGGAGATCTACATATCCATATCGCCAAGCTTGCCTTCCACGCCAAGGAAAGTTCCATCCGGACACGGGACGAAGTCTTCAATCTTGTATCTTCATAGTCCAGGAGTCCGGCCAAAGGTTATAGTCCGGCCATCCGGACACCCCTAATCCAGACTCCTCAAGAGCTCCTTGAACCAGGCTTCAATGACGACGAGTCCGCGGCAGATTGTCTTCGCATTGCAAGGCGGGTTCCTCCTGCGAATACTTCATAGAAGATTTTGAACACAAGGATAGTGTCCGCTCGCAAAATAAGTTCCACATACTGCCATAGAGAGAATAGTATTTACACAAATCTAATCCTCGACGATTCCGTGGCGTGACATCACACCACGGCCAAGTCTTTATTCAATCGCTTTTACTTGTTACACCTCAGCGTGTTTAGCGAGGCGGTTTCCTTGGCACGCCTTGTCGGCAGATCGTCGTGTCCCTTATTTCGGATTCTCATCAATACGGGCGTAGTAACCCAATCGTGCCCGTTGGTATGTCTCCTCAATCGAAGGCGAGTCCCAAACGGTCACGGGGAGGGCTCTTGGTATTCAACCTCTTTATAAAGAGACCAAGGCTCTACTCCTTTCTTTCAATCTCAATCGATTCCGCCTCTCGCCTCGAGTTCCAACACCCAAAGCTCCAGATTCAGGCGCTTCGGACCTTCAATGATGTCCGGCTCAGACCTTCAAGGCCGATGGATGCCTTCCTCCGTTACGGAAGAAGACATGCTAAAGCTAAGAGATGCCAGGTATTTAATCGGCGAAATCTCGCACAGGCTGCCTGCTCAAGGGCAGGTTATTCCCACTCCCAAGCATGGTGAGAGCGTGGTGTTCGCATCTCACTTCCTTCGGGGGCTTGGTTTTCCGACGGACCCCTTTGTGAGGGGGCTCACGTTTTATTATGGGTTGGAATTTCACGACTTGGCTCCGGAGTCCATCCTCCACATCTGATCGTTCATTGTCGTGTGTGAAGCCTTCCTCTGCATTACTCCTCACTTCGGATTGTGGCTTAAGACTTTCAAAGTAGAGCCGAAGATGATCGAGGGGCTAGGGTTACACAGAGTCGGTTACAATGGGAGGAGATCTACATATCTGTATCGTCAAGCTTGCCTTCCACGCCAAGGAAAGTTCCATCCGGACACGGGACGAAGTGTTCAATCTTGTATCTTCATAGTCCAGGAGTCTGGCCATCCGGACACCCCCTAATCCAGGACTCCCTCAGTAGCCCCTGAACTAGGCTTCAATGACGACGAGTCCGGCACGCAGATTGTCTTCGGCATTGCAAGGCGGGTTCCTCCTCCGAATACTTCATAGAAGATCTTAAACACAAGGATAGTGTCCGGCTCTGCAAAACAAGTTCCACATACCACCGTAGAGAGAATAATATTTGCACAAATCTAATCTGCCGACGTATTCCGTAGGATGACATCACACCACGGCCAAGTCTTTATTCGAATCGTTTTACTGTCCCACCTCAACACGTTTAGCGAGGCGGTTTCCTTGGCACGTCTTGTCGAAGCAGAGATCGTGTCCCCTTATTCCGGGATTCTCATCAATACGGGCGTGGGTAACCCAATCGTGCCCGTTGGTATGTCTCCTCTATCGAAGGCGAGTCCCAAACGGTCACGGGGAGGCCTCTTGGTATTCAACCTCTTTATAAAGAGACCAAGGCTCAACTCCTTTCTTTCAATCTCAATCGAATCCGCCTCTCACCTTGAGTTCCAACACCCAAAGCTCCAGATTCAGGCGCTTCGGACCTTCGATGATGTCCGGTTCTGACCTTCAAGGCTAGTGGATGCCTTCCTCCGTTACAGAAGAAGACGTGCTAAAGCTAAGAGATGCCAGGTATCTAACTGGCAAAATCTCGCATAGGCTGCCTGCTCAAGGGCAGGTTATACCCACTCCCAAGCCTGGCGAGAGCGTGGTGTTCGCGTCTCACTTCCTTCGGGGGCTAGGCTTCCCGACGGACCCCTTCGTGAGGGGGCTCCTGTTTTATTATGGGCTGGAATTTCACGACTTGGCTCTAGAGTCCATCCTCCACATCTCATCGTTCATTGTCGTGTGCGAAGCCTTCCTCCGTATTACTCATCACTTGGATTGTGGCTTAAGACCTTCAAAGTAGAGCCAAGATGATCGAGGGGCAGCACACAGAAAAGTGGAGGTGCTTATTATAAGCAAGAACGCCCGACGCCCATGGCCCGAGGGCTCTTTTCAAGAGGAGTTCAGCTTATGGTAACGAGAGTGGTTTTATATCACAGCTCCCAGGGGCACCAAGTGGGTGCCGCCACCTGCCTTTCGCTCGGGTCCCCCACCACAGCTAGTGTCATGGGTCAATAAAGGGTTTGACTGGGGGCCGTCCAAGGACGTGCCCTTGTTGCAGGGCCGCATTCGAGATATCCTAGAAAGAGACATCAATCTAGTCGTAGTAACGCAGGTCATGTTGATTCGCCGCACCCTGCCTGCAAACGTCGCCCCCTCCGCCTGTGGGAGTTTAATCCGGAGGGACCACGAGCCCTCCAACATTTTACGGGCGCGACACCCATGGAGATGTACAAATTGTTCTTCGGATCACAAGCAATGTGTCCGGACTCGACCGAGGACGCAGGTCTAAGATGCAATCGCCCGGATACTCAAGTAATTAGCCCTCTACCCGGACACGCTATCCGTATATTTATCATAAAATTTCCCTTAAAAGAGCTGTCCCTTAAACAAGAGTGGATAGCGAAAGCAAAGCTAATCAGGTGTCCGACCCCCCTCCCTGAGACAACGCCGGATCCCGTGTTAACCAGGATGCTGGAGGTTGCGCCTTTGGAAGAAGGCGAAGGGGGAACAAGGAAGCTACCGCCTCCCCGAAGGAGGCTGTCCAGAAAGGAGGAATCGAGAGTTCCTCTATCCAGGGTAAGAAGAGGACCGCCTTTGAAGACCCGGAGACCATGGTCTCAAAGCGGGGGAAGAAATCTTCGTCAGAGGGTCCTGCGCCGGAGGATGCCTCGGCCGCACTGTGACCCCAAGGGGATCAGCCCTCCACTGAGCCGTAAGTAGAGAGGGGAGTTTTAAAATAAGAGACATCCCTGTTCTATTTCTGAGGAAGATAACCGAAATTTTACCTTGTAGTTCGGATCTCAGCCCTTCTCGCAGAGCTCATCTTCGAGGGATCTTCGTCCGAGATGATGGAGAGCGGAACGCCTCCCCTGCATACCGCCTTGCGAGGCGGGCGACCCTGAGGTGTCTTCACAGAGGGTTTCTCCGAATCCGGCAGGGCCGGAAGGCAATCGTATGGCCCCCAAGGTCCTCCGTGTCCGCCTTCAAAAGGCCATCGGACGAAGTCTGGCACCGTCCGGTGCGGTCGGAGGAGTCAAGGATCTGCTCGGGCGAGCGTCTATCTCAGAAGAACACCGTGCGTTGATGGGTACGGTGATTGAAAGGATTTCATCTGCGGAGAGCGGGTTGTACGAGGCCATCAGGAGTTTATTGACATGTTTTGAGGTACGCGAAATGATGTAACTTTTGACAGTTCCGCATATATAAGATGCGCCCTGTGTAGATAGTAGCCCCTGAGACTCGGTGCGTTGTCAAAAATGACGGCGCGCCGAGGATCATAATCCTAGGTATAATATGTCGCCCTTCATATGTAGGTGGCGAAGTGTTCGGTGGCTAGCCGGAATGATGAATTTGCCGAGCTAAAGCGGCAACTTGACATGGCAGATGCCGACATCGCGCTTGTCAACAAGCGGCTTGACGAGGCACAAGGTATGTAATTTCTCCAAAGACACCTGGTAAGAGGAGCTTGATGCCCGTATCTTACAACATGTGTGCTTGATGCAGATGGTGCCGCTGCCATGGAGAACCTTCGGGCGGAACTTGCCCGAGCCAAGAAGCAGGCCAGAAAAGCGGCGCGCTTCCTTAAAGGTGGTGAAGAGCTGAAAGTTTAACAGGCTGCTCACCGCCAAAGCAAGAAGGAAATGGCCGAGATGGCTGTGAAGTTGAAAAATGCTGCCGACCGCCGCAAGCTTCTTGAAAAAGAAGATCGGGTAGAAACAGAAGGACCGGAGAAGGCCACATTCCGTGCCAGGGATACTCGCTCGCGATGAAAGCTATGAAGGAGGAGCTACGCCAGTCGGAGATATCGCGGCCGAAAGCCCTTTATGCCGTGGATGAAGTTCGGGATCCTAAATATGCTCCGCTGGACCGGCCGTGGAGTGCGCGACACTTATCTCGACTTGGCGGCGAAAAGCCGCGGACGCGACCAACACTTCCAAGATCAAAAGGATCACGGCGGAAAAGCTTTTTGGTCGCAGCCCACAATCCAGAGCGCCCACTTCCATTAACCGATCGCTTACGCATGGGCGGAGCTGAATAGGTTATCCGACTCGCCATGAAGTATGTCGTGAGTCATCTCGGGCCGAAAGGCCCGAGCTGAAGAGTTATTTTAGCGTGGTGCAGCGGTTCCTTGGTGCGGTGCTGCATATCAATGCAATGAAGAGGTCAACGTGCATAGAGGGTGCGCGGATGGCTCTTGCCCGTGTCAAACATATCTTGCGGAGATGAATGCCATCGCTGCAGCATCCCAAGATTGGACGGGAGCCGAGTACCGCCGAGCACTATTTTCGTGAAGTTCTACAGGGCGCTTCGCTTAATAGAGACACAAAGGCTCAAGGATATTATGTTCGAATATCATGTATTATTGTAAAACAATGTTTCAAGGGAATATAAGAGCTTTTTTATACTTGTGCCTTCAAGAATTAAAATACCTCCGTGCGGCCGTTAATGTATATGTGTATATAACTGAAAGATGGCAGTCTTCGGCTTCACCCCATGCATATAATGCGGGGTGTTTGCGTATGATTTTCACACTTGAACCAACGTCTTGGTCCTATTAAGGAGGTGATAGCGCAGTGAACTAGGCAACTGCACATAATGCTTTATCACTTTCACTTAGCCATAGGAGTTTGACAGTGGGGCTACTATATAGCCCCTAGGGGCCCCGCGCTCACCCGAATTCGGGGAGCGTGTGTGCCTGGCCGGGAAACGGCCCTTCGTTAATGCGGAGGAATCGTAAAGATTCCGGCGGGTCATCGAGTGGTTTACCAGCCTCACGCTATATCATGACATCAGTTTTCGCTTTCATCGAGGTGCTCGCCGGCGAACTGGGCACAATCGCAGAGTTCTCTGGTGCCGCCTTTAGCCGATAGAGCGGAACGTAAGGCAGCAAAACACAGAGCCGGGCAAACCCAACATTTGACCAAAGACATGATTCGAGCTGATGCATATAAGGCCAAACTCATGACGCCGAACACTCCCTAAGGTATTCGGTCTTTATGAAAACGGGCTGAACAACGCCCTTGGTAATAAGCCCCGTGTCCAGTGCACGCCGAAAATTTTGACGTGGCCACATGCCAAGACGCCAGCCTCCTCCTCGGTTATACCAAAAACCGAGGGATGTATCAACAAGAGACAGTGAAAAAGGTTTACGAGGTCTTAATCTGAAAAGAATCCTTGAACGGGTCCCTCATGCACGCCTGCTTCCCGTGTCTCCGTTGTGCCGTATCCTAGACGGGTGTAGCACGGTGTTCATCTGTAAAAGAGAGGAACTTAGTTGAAAAAGATTGTGCGAAAATGTATGTTATAAACAAAGTATAATTCAAAAAATGGGTAAAATTGAGCTTTATTGTCTCTTGTTATACATGCGCGGAGCCCCTTGTACGGGAGTATGCGGCTAGTAAGCCCTTGTATGTTTACGCCGGACTCGTCTAGCCATGTCCGGGGTCTGAACGACCTGTTTAGGTGCTTTGATTAGTGAAGCCGGTTTAGTGTGTGGCTGTCAAGGCAGCCGCACAGTCTTCCGCGCTCGAGGAACACTCGATATTTCCCTTTAATGAGATGATGCCTCGCGGACCGGGCATTTTAAGCATAAGAGATGCATAATGCGGTATTGCGTTAAAGCGGGCGAAAGCTTCGCGTCCCAGTAGTTCTTGATAGCTACTTGTAAATGGGGCTATGTGGAAGGTTAGCTTTTTGCGGCGGAAGTTGTCGGGGGAGCCGAACATAACTTCTAGCCGGAGAGAACCCGTACAATGGGCATATGGGCCTGGCATTACCCCTTGAAAGGAAGTGTTGCTATGGCGAATTTTTGTTGGGTTTATCCCCATTTTGCGGATTGTGTCCTGATATAGCAGGTTTAGACCACTGCTGCCGTCCATTAGGACTTGTGTAAAGTGGAGTCCGTCAATTATCGGATCTAATATCAAGGCAGCACAGCCTGCGTTCCGGATACTTCTAGAGTAATCCTGATGATCGAAGGTGATTGGTTTTAACAACCAGTGGCGGGACTCCTCTGGGATAGGCCGTATGGCGCTGTATCTCTATAGGCGCCACTGCTTTTTCCCTTTTGTCACGCGGAAGTGAGTTTACTATTTTGACTTCTTGTGGGAAATTCTTTTGTTTTCCGGTGCTCTTCTTGTGGGGTTCGTCATCGCCCTCGCTTGGTGTGTCGAGCCCTTGTGTTCGTGTTGAGTTTGCCGGATTGCTTGAAGACCCAACAATCTCCGTGGGTATGGTTTGCGTGCTTCCCGGAGTACTTGTGGATTTGGCATATCTTGTCCAAGATTTTGTTTAGGTTAGACAGCTCGTCCTCGTTATCCTTGAGTGGCAGCTTTTTCTCGATTCTGCCGAGAGCTTTTGAATCCGGCGCTGATCGCCGTGCTCTTCGGCTGTTTCCCTTGGTCCGCGCTGGTCCTTGCTGCATCGCGTTTCCGCTTCCATCCCTAACTTCGATGTACTTGGGTCACTGGTATCGCATCTTGCCAACCAGCTATCCTCTCTTGCGCAAAAGCGGGTCATGAGGCTTGTTAATGCGGCCATTGTTCTTGGCTTTTCTTGGCCGAGGTGTCTGGCGAGCCATACGTCTCGAACGCTGTGTTTGGAAGCCGCTAAGGCTTCAACGTCCGGACAGTCGACTATCTGGTTCTTTTTAGTAAGAAATATGTTCCAGAGTTTCCGGGCTGACTCTCCGGGTTGTTGAGTTATATGACTTAAATCGTCTGCATCCGGAGGTCGAACATAGGTCCCTTGAAAATTTGCCCGAAAAGCATCCTCGAGCTCTTCCCAACTTCCAATGGTGTTTTCGGGAAGGCTTTTAAACCAATGCCGGCCTGGCCCTTTGAGCTTGAGGGGTAAGTATTTTATGGCGTGGAGGTCATCTCCTCTAGCCATGTGTATGTGGAGGATATAATCCTCAATCCAGACTCCAGGGTCTGTTGTTCCGTCGTATGCCTCTATCTTTACGGGCTTGAATCACTGAAATTATGGTCCAAAGACCTCATCGGTGAAACATAGGGTGTCGACACCCCTATATTTGGGTGTGCCGTGATGTTCGGATACTTGTTGCGTTGCATTGCTTACTAAAGCTTGCTTTCTTGGCCCGTAGATAGATCTGGATGGACCATCTTTTTGATGCGAATCCTTGTGCGGATCGCGTGCCAGCTTGTGTGCGGCGTCGTTTGCCGCTCTATGTTGGCTATGGGGTTGTTTACCCGACCGGTGGCTTCCTTATTTTTTTGATTGCGGGGCTCTAAGGCCTCCTCATCAAATTCCATGCAGTAATTTTCGCCGGATAGCTCTTTGTGTGGCGATCGTCGCCGTGTTTGTCTCATGTGTTGAGTACTTTGCTCCATCTAATTCTGAGTGCATCTTCCGCTGTTTTGAGCTTCCGCTTGCTTTTTCAGGCTACGCAATGGCGGCGAGCCTTTTGTGGAGATTCTTCGCTCAAAGAACTTGTTCGGCGTGAGGTCGTCCGGACTGTTATCTTCGCCGGGACGGGTTGTTCGGTTTGTTTATCCAAGTTGCCCTGTTCGGACGGTTGCTCGATGCCATGTTCGTCGTCCGCCGGTTCGCCCTGCTCTATGGCTGGGTCTGTATGGCTGCTGTCTCGCCGAGGTGGGGTTTGGGCGGCGCTTGCGCGCTTTGATCGCTTTTCGAGGAACGATCCTCGTTGTGTCCCTTTGTTCCTCGTCCGCCGCTTTTAGGTGTGTCCACCATGTATACATCGTGAGATGAGGTGGTTGTCCAGTGCCCTATAGGCGCTGGTTCCTGTTCGTCTCCTACATCGTCGTCCATACCGTCGATGTCTTCGGAGTTGAATTCGAGCATGTCGGTTAAATCATCGACATTGGCTACGAAGTGGGTGGTGGGTGGGCTTTGAATTTCTTCATCATCCGCATCCCAACCTTGCTGACCATAGTCTGGTCAGGGCTCTCCTGATAAAGAGAGAGACTTTAGTGAATTCAGAATGTCGCCGAAGGGCGAGTGCTGAAAGATGTCAGCGGACACGAACTCCATGATCGGCGCCCAATCGGATTCGATCGGCAGGGGCGCGGAAGGTTCGGAGTCCGGCACCTTGGAGTCACGAGCTTCGCAGAGGACAAGGCTGGTGTTCGGCTCGATCGCCATAGAGATTGCAGCCCCCGAGGCGGTGTCCAGCCACCCATCCTCGATTGGCGCAGTCGGCTCCGAGCTAAGAGTCGGAGCGGACAAGGGTGCGGCCTCCAGGGCACTGTTCGGCGGCAGAGCTAGATCATGCCCATCGTAACAGTGCGGCGCGCTCGGCTGTGGCTCGAACACGTCGAAGATCAAGTCTCCGCGGACGTCAGCCGTGTAGTCCAAACTTCCAAATCTGACCTGATGGCCAGGGGTGTAGCTTTCGATCTGCTCCAGATGGCTGCTTAATTGGCTGCGATGCAAAGCCGCCGAATACGAAGATCTGTCCGGGGAGAAAAGTCTCACACTGGACCGCATCATTGTTGATGACCGGAGGAGCCATCGGGCCTAAAGGTGACGACACAGAGGAACTCTCAATGAAAGCACCAATGTCGGTGTCAAAACCGGCGGATCTCGGGTAGGGGATCCCGAACTATGCGTCTAGGCGGATGGTAACAGGAGACAAGGGACATGATGTTTTTACCCAGGTTCGGCCCTCTCGATGGAGGTCAAACCCTACTCCTGCTTGATTAATATTGATGATATGGGTAGTACAAGAGTAGATCTACCATGAGATCAAAGAGGCTAAACCCTAGAAGCTAGCCTATGGTATGATTGTTCTTCGTCCTACGGACTAAAACCCTCCGGTTTATATAGACACTGGAGAGGTCTAGGGTTACACAGATTCGGTTACAATGGGAGGAGATCTACATATCCGTATCGCCAAGCTTGCCTTCCACGCCAAGGAAAGTTCCATCCGGACACGGGACGAAGTCTTCAATCTTGTATCTTCATAGTCCAGGAGTCCGGACAAAGGTTATAGTCCGGCCATCCGGACACCCCCTAATCCAGGACTCCCTCAGGTATACTGAAGGAAATATGCCCTAGAGGCAATAATAAAGTTATTATTTATTTCCTTATATCATGATAAATATTTATTATTCATGCTAGAATTGTATTAACCGGAAACATAATACTTGCGTGAATACATAGACAAACAGAGTGTCACTAGTATGCCTCTACTTGACTAGCTCGTTAATCAAAGATGGTTATGTTTCCTAACCATTGACATGAGTTGTCATTTGATTAACGGGATCACATCATTAGGAGAATGATGTGATTGGCTTGACCCATTCCGTTAGCTTAGCACTCGATCGTTTAGTATTCTACTATTGCTTTCTTCATGACTTATACATGTTCCTATGACTATGAGATTATGCAACTCCCGTTTATCGGAGGAACACTTTGTGTGCTACCAAACGTCACAACGTAACTGGGTGATTATAAAGGTGCTCTACAGGTGTCTCTGAAGGTACTTGTTGGGTTGGCGTATTTCGAGATTAGGATTTGTCACTCCGATTGTCGAAGAGATATCTTTGGGCCCAGTCGGTAATGCACATCACTATAAGCCTTGCAAGCATTGCAACTAATGAGTTAGTTGCAGAATGATGTATTACAGAATGATGTATTACAGAATGAGTAAAGAGACTTGCCGGTAAACGAGATTGAACTAGGTATTGAGATACCGACGATCGAATCTCGAGCAAGTAACATACCGATGACAAAGGAACAACGTATGTTGTTATGCAGTTTGACCGATAAAGATCTTCGTAGAATACATAGGAGCCAATATGAGCATCCAGGTTCCGCTATTGGTTATTGACCGGAGACGTGTCTCGGTCATGTCTACATAGTTCTCGAACCCGTAGGGTCCACACGCTTAAAGTTTGATGACGGTTATGTTATGTGTTTATGTGTTTTGATGTACCGAAGATAGTCCGGAGTCCCGGATGTGATCACGTACATGACGAGGAGTCTCGAAATTGTCGAGACATAAAGATTGATATATTGGAAGCCTATATTTGGATATCAGAAGTGTTCCAGGTGAAATCTGGATTTTACCGGAGAATCGGGGGTTACCGGAACCCCTCCGGGGGTTTAATGGGCCTACATGGGCCTTAGTGGAGAAGAGGAGGGGCGGCCAGGGCAGGCCGCACTCCCCCTCCCCCTCTAGTCCGAATTGGACAGGAGGGGCGCCTCTTCCTTCCCTCTCCTCCTCCTTCCCCCTTCTCCTACTCCAACTAGGAAGGGAGGGAGTCCTACTCCTAGTTGGAGTAGGACTCCTCCTGGCGCGCCTCCTCCTGGCCGGCCGCCTCTCCCCCCTTGCTCCTTTATATACGGGGGCAAGGGGGCACCCCATAGACACAACAATTGATTATTGATCTCTTAGCCATGTGCTGTGCCCCCTCCACCATATTCCACCTCGATAATATCGTAGCGGTGCTTAGGCGAAGCCCTGTGTCGGTAGAACATCATCATCATCACCACGCCGTCGTGCTGACGGTATTCTCCCTCAAAGCTCGGCCGGATCGGAGTTTGAG
Organism: Aegilops longissima; assembly: GCA_021605205.1. NCBI lineage: Eukaryota > Viridiplantae > Streptophyta > Magnoliopsida > Poales > Poaceae > Aegilops > Aegilops longissima. The sequence goes on from CM038682.1 coordinate 343,650,527, forward strand.
GGACGTCATCGAGCTGAACATGTGCTGAACTCGGAGGTGCCGTACATTCGGTACTTGATCGGTCGGATCATGAAGACGTACGACTACATCAACCACGTTGTGCTAACGCTTCCGCTTTCGGTCTATGAGGGTACGTGGACACAATCTCCCCTCTCGTTGCTATGCATCACCATGATCTTGCGTGTGCGTAGGATTTTTTTTGAAATTACTACGTTCCCCAACAAGGCCCACAATGCTGAACTGGACATCTGACAAAGCTTCGGCTGATACTGCGACGTCGAGGCCCATAACTATTCTCGCGTGGTGGTTAGTGCGTAAAGGCCAAAGGACAACTCAGAACAAATACCCAAACCATAGTGTATTATTAGCTTGCGGAGATGAGCAGAGACTCACGATAATGTGACCACGTCGCCCCGTCTCGAGGAAATAAGGCAAGCGCTAGCCCAGCCCACTCGGGGGCGGCCTGCCTGCCCGGCCGTGCCTCATAACCATCTTGCGGGTGCCCTCCGGGCCCGCCCGAATTTCCCAAGGGTCTCAAGTAAAGTCAAGGTAACCGTGTGTCCAAACATCAAGGGGAAAACCCAAGGAATCACCCTCGGAGGATTCCACTCGATGTAATCATCAAGGTGATCGTAAGAGGGACCACCCTCGTGGTTCACACTTGAGGTGTTGAACGACAGAGCCGTACCGGAAATGGTGAAAGAGGAAATCATCCTCGATGACCACGACCGAATAGCTACACTACAGAATTATCATCAGGAGTGCGTTATGAGGGATCACCCTCGGCACTCGATAGTAGCTCTGCAGAGTCAAGCAACAAAAGGGGCGTGATGTGAGGTGAGGTGTCGGGCTCTGGTCGTTGATCACGTTTATCGAGTCATCGATGATGAAGCAGGGGCAACAAGGACAAGGTGGGGGTCACAGATGGATCACTAACCAACCTATACTAAGCAGTTTAGGATAAGCAGGTAAGGTACAATGAGCAGGTTACAAAAGCAGGCTATGCATCATAATAGGAGCAATTAATTATAGTAGGAAAATCTAATGCAAGCATGAGAGAATGGAATGGGCGATATCGGGATGATCAAAGGGGGGGCTTGCCTGGAAGCTCCGATGAAAGGGGAGAAGTGTCGTCGTCGACGTAGTTGATCACAGGGGCATCAACAGCAGTCTCGGGGTCTACCGGAGAGAAGAGGGGGAAGAAACAGTAAATATAAGGCACATAGATGCATGACATGACAATAAGTAGCACTAGGCGTGTCCTAACATGGTGTCACGTGATACTGGCGAAGGGGGAAAACATCGGGAAAGCTTTCCCGAAGTTTGGCATTTTCAGACAGATGAAATGAAGGGGGATGGTTGCAGGTTCGCTATGCTAGGGATGTGTGGCAGACGAACGGACTGCGTATTCAGATTCATCTCGCCGTTCTGAGCAACTTTCATGTACAAAGCATTTTCATCCGAGCTACGGACTATTTTCTATGATTTACCAAAGTTTTAAGAATATTCTGAAATTATTACCAATTCGAAAATAAGGTTTAAACGCTACAGGTACCCAGCTCTGTGTACACAGAAGTGTACATAGATGATGACAAGTGGGCCAGGGGGTCCCGGTTGACCAGTCAGCGTTGACTGGTCAAAAGGGTGTGGGGCCCCCCTGTCATTCTCAGCTAACTTAACTAACAGGTTTAAATCACACTAATCAACTATTAATTAAGTTAAATAAGCAAATTAATTTGTTAATTAAACATTTTTATTATTTTCTTAAATGTTTTCACAGGGGCGGGCCCCATCTATCATCTGCTCGGGGCAACCGGGTGGTCGGTTAACGGGCGGCGGCCCCGACTTGGCTTCGGCCCAAGCCAGCCGCGGCTGAGCTCGTCCAGAGCGACCGCCAGCGAACGAACGACGCCGACGGGGCATCGTGGTGGAGGGTGGCGCAGGGGCCAGTAGTGGCCGGTGGGGTGTAGCGGGAGGCCGGAGCGGCGAGCGGCACCGAGAGGCAAGCGGGCGCGAGGCGCGGGCTGCAGGGTTGGCAGCGTCGGAGCACGACCACGGCGGCTAGCACGCAGAGGAGGCATCAGCCACAGGCAGTAGGGGAGGGTGCGAACTTCACGGGAGCGACCAGAGGCGCGGTGAAGTGACAGGGGCGCGCGCACGTATAAAGGGAATCAGGGGGAGGATGGGGTTCTCACCCACGTTGCCGGTGTTCGATGGCGAGGCTCGATGGAGCCGGTGTGGGGGAAGACGAGGACGAGGCGGTCGGGCGACGGGCGACGGTGCAGCGTCGGGGCGGCGCGGCGCCAGATCGGGACGAGGCAGCGGCATCCGAGGCGTCGCGGAGAGGGGTGCTTCGGGAGGAGGGCGACGAGGACGGCGGCGAGGTGGCGGGACGACGCTGGGGGCGGGTGCCGGCGTCGGGGACCGGGGGGTGGTTCGCTGGGTTCGGGGGGGTGGTCGAGCACCCCCGATCCAGATCGGGTCATGGGGGAAAGAGGAGCGAGGGGAGCGTGGGGGAGTGGGGTGGATCGGGGCTAGGGTTTGCGGGTGGTGGGGTTATGCGGGGAGAGATGGGCCGGCCGGGGTGGGCTGGCCGACTGGGCTGGCCAGTTGGCTAGCTGGGCCGGTTGGCTCAGTTGGCCAGGGGGTCTCTTCTCCATTTTAATTTCTATTTAAAACTTTGCTATTGTTTTCTATTAAACTGTAAATAAGTTTTGTTACATATGAGACTTGCCTCATAAATCAAGCACATTATTTCTACGAGTCACAAAATGTTCGTGACCAAAAGGCCAATTTTAAATGTTGGCAGAACACTAAATAAATTTCCAGGGGCACTTTGGAATCCCAAAAGAGGTTGGTTCCAACATGATAAATAACAAGAGATTATTTGCCACACTTTGAACATTTTAGCTTTCATGTTTGAGAACTTTGAATTTGAATATGAACAATGATTTGGATCAAGTGAGGATTAGCAACAGTAATGTGATGACGTGGGACCATTAACATGGGTTTACTGTAGCTTCATTATCTGGGCATCACAAAAGGCCTCCAGATGGGATCGCGGAAGAACAGAAACTTGCGGCGGTGGAAAAATTGTTTCGGGTGGTTTCCCGATATGTGCAAATTTATAGAGTTGTAATTAGATCAGACGGAGCCCCGTGGGGCCCACAAGGTAGCAGGGTACGCCCTGTTGCCTTGTTGTCTCCTCAGTAGCCGTCTGGTCTGCTCCAGAAGCTTCTAGGATATCTCATAGTGTTTGGATTCCTGTTTGATACTGATTTTCTGGAAAAACCAAAAACAAGCAAAAAAACAATAACTAGCACTAGGCACTAGGTAAATACTCCCTCCGTTCCTTGATATAAGGTGTATAGATTTTTGAGAAAAAACCCAAAATATAAGGTGTATTGCGTTGCATCACTCATTTGGATAATTTTTTTAGGGATTTGATTATATTTACCTATATTAGGCAATCTCCTCTATTTTCTCATGCCAATTAGTCAGGTTTAATATCGCCCAAAACTTGTGAAATTTTCCCTCCATGTGTGTTCTTTAATTTCCGTGCCAAAAACTATACACCCTATATTTAAGAATAGAGGGAGTAGGTTAGACCCAAAATATGATATAAAATAGCATATAAATGCATATAAAACATCCAAGATTGATAATATAATAGCATGGGACAATAAAAAATTATAGACACATTGGAGATGTATCATCCAGTGCATCCGATATGTTTCACAGACTAGGTGATGGTGCATCAGTTCCCTGCATCAAACAGTACGATGGGACGACTGACCCAGCCATATGGATCAAAGATTTTCTCCTCCATATCTACATGGCTCACGGAGATGACCTCCATGCCATTAAGTATGTACCGCTCAAACTCAAGGGGCCGACGAGGCATTGGCTCAACAGCTTGCCTCCGCACTCCAGAGGAAACTAGGAGGCCCTCGAGGATGGCTTTGGGGAAAACTTTCAAGGCACATATGTCCAGCCTTCGGATGCTGATGACCTCAGCCACGTCGTCCAGTTGCCTGGCGAGTCTGCCAGGAAATTTTGGAACCGGTTATTGACCAAAAAGAACCAGATAGTTGATTGCCCTGATGTAGAAGGAATTGCCGCCTTCCGGCCTAGTATCCGAGACAAGTGGCTTGCATGACAGCTCGGGCAAGATAGGCCAAGAACCATGGCGTCTCTTACTTCTCTAATGACCTGCTTTTGCGTGGAAGAGGACAGTTGGCTGGCTCACAGCTCTCAGGGCGGCAAGACCGACACCTTAGAAGCATGCGATGGTAATGGCAAACCCAGGTGCAAAAGAACAAGCGCAGACACAAGAATAGCAACATCGACACTAAGGACACCGTAGTCAGTGCAGGGTTCAGCGGCTCTAAGACCGGACTAAAAAATAAACCCTTTAAAGGCAACATGGACGGTCCTAGCCAGCTTGATAAAATCCTCGACATGCCATGCCAGATTCATGGCACTTCGGACAAACCCGCAAATCATATCAACCGGTACTGCTGGTTCTTCAAGCAAACCAGGAGGCTCGTAGTAGAGGGGCAAAGCAAAATCCAGTCCCGCATTGAGGACAAAGATGAACCTCGATGACCCAATAATGGAGTCCAAAAGCAATTCCCTCCCGAGGTGAAGGACATGGACATGATCTATGTCACCCACATCCCTAAAAGGAGCGGAAGCGCGCCCAATAGGATGTCTATGCTCCAGAGTCTATAGCCCTGAAGAACAATCCATGGTCGGCTTATTCGATCACCTTCAACAAATGCGACCATCTGACCAGTATTTGTCATGCAGGATCTGCGACTTTGGTCTTGGACCCTGATACGTCTCCAACGTATCTATAAGTTATGAAGTATTCATGCCATGTTTACAACAATTTTATATGGCTTTGGTATGATTTGAATGGAACTAACCCGGACTGACTCTATTTTCAGCAAAACTACAGTGGTGTTGTTTTTTCTGTAGAAATAAAAGTTTTCGGAATTGGACGAAACTTTTTGACGGTATTTTTGGAAGAAAAGAGAAATAATGGAGCAAAGAACCACCAGAGGGCCCCCTGCTGTCCGCTAGACACCAGGGCGCGCCAGCCCCCTGGCATGCCCTGGTGGATAGTGGGCCCCATAAGGCCCATCTTCGTGTGATTCCAACACTGAAAAATCCTATATATTCAGAAACCCCCGAAAGTTAACCTAGATCAGACGTTCTGCCCCCGCAAGCCTTTGTAGCCACGAAAAACCAATCTCGACCCTGTTCCGGCACCGTACCAGAGGGGTAAATCATCACTAGAGGCCATCTTCATCATCCCGGCAGCCACCATGATGAGGAGGGAGTAGTCCACCCTCGGGGCTGAGGGTTTGTACTAGTAGCTATGTGTTTAATCTCTCTCTCTCTCTCTCTCTCTCTCTCATGTTCTTGATTTGGCACGATCTTGATGTATCGCGAGCTTTGTTAATATAGTTGGATCATATGGCCCCTCTCTATCTTGTTGTGATGAATTGAGTTTTCCCTTTGAGATTTTGTTGTTGTTGAATTCAATACTTTTATGGACTTGAGAGCACTTGATGTATGTCTTGCGATGAATACCCATGGTGACAATGGGGTATCATATTGATTCACTTGATGTGTGTCTTGGCACTCAAATCGCGGATTCCCAATGTGACATTGGGGTAATCTATGCATAGGGGTTTATGCACGTTCTCGTCTTTGTTTCTCCGGTAGAAATCTTGGGGCACTCTTTGAGGTTCTTTGTGTTGGATTGAGTATTATGAATCTGAAATTGATTGATGCATATTGTATAATTAATCAACTCACGGGTACTCGCGGTGACATTGGACTATCTAGGTGAGAATAGAGTTGGTTGATGTATATCATATGGCGTTATTTTACTACTAACTCTTAGATATATCGATCGGAAAGCATAACTTGGTGTTATTTTAGTACGAGCTCTTGGATAGATCGATCGGAAAGAATAACTTTGAGGTGGTTTCGTACCCTACAAACAATTTCTTCTTATGTTCTCTGCTAGATAAGAACTTTGGAGCAATTCTTCATTGCACGTTGAGGGATGGTTATATCATCCAATTATATTAGCATTGTTGAGAGATTGCACTAGTGAAATTACGGACCCTAGGCCTCTTTTTTAAGCATTGCAATATCGTTTGTGCTCACTTTTTTTTATTGCTACGGTCGGTGCCAAAACCGGCGGATCTCGGGTAGGGGGTTCCGAACTGTGCGTCTAAGGTCGATGGTAACAGGAGACGGGGGACACAATGTTTACCCAGGTTCAGGCCCTCTCTATGGAGGTAATACCCTACTTCCTGCTTGATTAATCTTGATGAATTTGATTATTACAAGAGTTGATCTACCACAAGATCGTAATGGCTAAAACCCTAAAAGTCTAAGCCTGTATGACTATGGCTATGAGTATTTTTCTCTACAGACCTTGCCCTCCGGTTTATATAGACACCGGAGGGATCTAGGGTTACATAAGGTCGGTTTATAGAGAAAGGAATCTTCATATTCGATCACCAAGCTTGCCTTCCATGCCAAGGAGAGTCCCATCCGGACACAGCTGGAGTCTTCGATCTTTGTATCTTCACAGCTCATCAGTCCAGCCCATGGCTAATAGGCCGGACGCCCGAGGACCCCTTAGTCCAGGACTCCCTCAGTATCCCCCGAACCAGACTTCAATGACGAGGTGTTCGACGCGTAGATTGTCTTCGGCATTCCAAGGCGGGTTCCTCCTCCGATGACTTCAAAGCAATGTATCTGAAGGAAATATGCCCTAGAGGCAATAATAAAGTTATTATTTATTTCCTTATTTCATGATAAATGTTTATTATTCATGCTACAATTGTATTAACCAGAAACATGATACATGTGTGAATACATAGACAAACAGAGTGTCACTAGTATGCCTCTACTTGACTAGCTCGTTGATCAAAGAAGGTTATGTTTCCTAGCCATAGACATGAGTTGTCATTTGATTAACGGGATCACATCATTAGGAGAATGATGTGATTGCCTTGGCCCATTCCGTTAGCTTAGCACTTGATCGTTTAGTATGTTGCTATTGCTTTTGATCATGACTTATACATATTCCTATGACTATGAGATTATGCAACTCCCATTTACCGGAGGAACACTTTGTGTGCTACCAAACGTCACAACGTAACTGGGTGATTATAAAGGTGCTCTACAGGTGTCTCCAAAGGAACTTGTTGAGTTGGCGTATTTCGAGATTAGGATTTGTCACTCCGATTGTCGGAGAGGTATCTTTGGGCCCACTCGGTAATACACATCACTATAAGTCTTGCAAGCATTGTAACTAATGAGTTAGTTGCAGGATGATGTATTACAGAACGAGTAAACAGACTTGCTGGTAACGAGATTGAACTAGGTATTGAGATACCGACGATCGAACCTCGGGCAAGTAACATACCAATGACAAAGGGAACAACGTATTTTGTTATGCGGTTTGACCGATAAAGATCTTCGTAGAATATGTGGGAGCAAATATGAGCATCCAGGTTCGGCTATTGGTTATTGACCGGAGACGTGTCTCGGTCATGTCTACATAGTTCTCGAACCCGTAAAGTCCGCACGCTTAAAGTTCGGTGACGATCGTTATTATGAGTTTTTGTGTTTTGATGTACCGAAGGTAGTTCGGAGTCCCGGATATGATCACAGACATGACGAGGAGTCTCTAAATGGTTGATACATAAAGATCGATATACTGGATGACTATATTCGGACACCGGAAGTGTTCCGGGTGATTTCGGAGAAAATCGGAGTGCCGGAGGGGTTACCGGAACCCCCCGGGGAAGTATTGGGCCTTAGTGGCCTGAGGGGAGACAGAGGGCAGCAGCCCAGGAGGTGGCGCGCCCCCTCCCATGAGGAGTCCGAATTGGACTAGGGGAGGGGGGCGCAGCCCCTCTTTCCCTATCCCTCTCCCTCTCTTACCTTCCCCCTTCCCTCTTCCTAGTTGGACTAGGAAAGGGGAGTCCTACTCCTAGTAGGAGGAGGACTCCCCCCTCCTTGGCGCGCCCCAAGGGCCGGCCGGCCTCCCCCTTGCTCCTTTATATACGGGGGCAGGGGGGCACCTCTAGACACACAAGTTGATCTATTGATCTCTCCCAGCCGTGTGTGTTGCCCCCCTCCACCATATTCCACCTCGGTCATATCGTAGCGGTGCTTAGGCGAAGCCCTGCGTCGGTAGCAACATCATCAGCGTCATCACGCCGTCGTGCTAACGGAACTCTCTCGTGAAGCTCTACTGGATCGGAGTCCGTGGGACATCATCGAGCTGAACGTGTGCTGAACTCGGAGGTGCCGTACGTTCGGTACTTGGATCGGTCGGATCGTGAAGACGTACGACTACATCAACCGCGTTGTGCTAACGCTTCCACTTTTGGTCTATGAGGGTACGTGGATACACTCTCCCCTCTCATTGCAATGCATCACCATGATCATGCGTGTGCGTAGGAATTTTTTTGAAATTACTACGTTCCCCAACAGTGGCATCCGAGCCAGGTTGCGTAGATGTTATATGCACGAGTAGAACACAAGTGAGTTGTGGGGGATACAAGTCATACTGCTTACTAGCTTGTCATACTTTGGTGCGGCGGTATTGTTGGATGAAGTGGCCCGGACCAACATTACGCGTATGCTTACGCGAGACTGGTTCTACCGACGTGCTTTGCACACAGGTGGCTGGCGGGTGTCAGTTTCTCCATCTTTAGTTGAACCGAGTGTGGCTACGCCCGGTCCTTGAGAAGGTTAAAACATCACTAACTTGACGAACTATCGTTGTGGTTTTGATGCATAGGTAAGAACGGTTCTTGCTCAGCCCGTAATAGCCACGTAAAACTTGCAACAACAAAGTAGAGAACGTATAACTTGTTTTTGCAGGGCATGTTGTGATGTGATATGGTCAAGACATGATGCTATATTTTATTGTATGAGATGATCATGTTTTGTAACCGAGTTATCGGCAACTGGCAGGAGCCATATGGTTGTCGCTTTATTGTATGCAGTGCAATCGCCCTGTAATGCTTTACTTTATCACTAAGTGGTAGCGATAGTCGTAGAAGCAATATTTGGCGAGACGACAACGATGCTACGATGGAGATCAAGGTGTCGCTGTCGGTGTCAAAACCGGCGGATCTTGGGTAGGGGGTCCCGATCAATGCGTCAAGGCTGATGGTAACATGAAGCAAGGGACATAGATGTTTACCCAGGTTCAGGCCCTCTCGATGGAGGTAAAACCCTACTTCCTGCTTGATTAATTTGATGATATGGGTAGTACAAGAGTAGATCTACCACGAGATCGTAAAGGCTAAACCCTAAGAGCTAGCCTATGATGGTATGATTGTAATTGTGATCGGCCTTCTAAGGACCAACCTCTCCGGTTGATATAGACACCGGAGAGGGCTAGGGTTTACATGGAGTCGGTTACAAGGAAGGAAATATAATATCCGAATCGCCAAGCTTGCCTTCTACGCCAAGGAAAGTCCCGTCCAGACACGGGCTGAAGTCTTGAGTCCTGTATCTTCACGCTTCAATAGTCCGGACGTTGTACACAGTCCAGCTGTCCGGATACCCCCTAATCCAGGACTCCCTCAGTTGCCCCTGAACCAGGCTTCAATGACGATGAGTCCGGCGTGCAGTATTGTCTTCGGCATTGCGAGGCGGGTTCCTTCTCCAAATACTCCAAGGTAATTATCGAACACTCAAACCGTGTCCGGATCCACAAGATGATCTTCGCATGCCACTGTAGAGAGAATGATGTTTCACAAATGCAATCTGCTGACAACTTTTTAGGCAACGCGACGTGTCACTACGGTCAGGTCATTATTCGAACCGTCTTTCCACAACCAGCCACAGCGCATATTGCGAGGCGGTTTCCTTGACACGTCTTGTCAAAGCAGAGATCGTGCCCCCTCATTACGGGATTCTCATCAATACGGGTACGGGTAATCCCACCACATCATTAATCGTGGCGCTTGGGAAGCAGCGATTTCCAACGAACAAGTGGGGGCGCACGCTTTAAATCGCCTCTATAAAGGGATAAGGTTTCCTCATTTTTACCCACGCCTTCTTCCTTCTCTGCCCATTCTTGCCCCCTCAAGCTCCAGCACCCAAGCCCAAGTCTCCTCCGCACAGCTAGACATGTCCGGAGCAGGAGGCAAGTGGGTGGCTTCCACCGTCGAGGAGGAGCACATCACAAATCTTCGGGCGGCCGGATACTTGGCCGCAGACATAGCGCACCGGCTACCGGACGCTGGGCAGGTCATTCCAACCCTAGGACCCCACGAGAGAGTCGTGTTTGTCGCCCACTTCATCCATGGACTGGGATTTCCACTCCATCCCTTCGTCCGCGGGCTCATGTTCTACTATGGGCTAGATTTCCATGATCTAGCCCCAAATTTCGTCCTCAACATCTCGGCGTTCATCGTCGTATGTGAGGCCTTCCTCCGCATCCGGCCTCACTTCGGCCTGTGGCTACAAATCTTCTACGTGAAGCCAAAGATCGTACGCGGCCAGCAAGCGGAATGCGGAGGGGCCATGGTGGGCAAGATGCCTAATGTCACCTGGCCGTACGGCTCCTTTGCGGAGACCGTAAAAGGGTGGCAATCGGGGTGGTTCTACATCACCGAGCAGCGCGGCGCCGACTGGGCGGCGGCCCCCGAGTTCAGATCCGGAGCCCCCATGCGGCTCACCTCCTGGGAAAGGAAGAGCCTGGCTTGGGGCGAACCTACATAGCTGACCGGACTCCAAACCTGCATCAAGAGCATGAAGGACAAGAACATCAAGCTCGTCAACATGATCTAGGTCATGCTCGTTCGCCGGATTCTGCCGTGCCAAAGGAGGGCATTCAATCTTTGGGAGTTCGTCCCGGCCGAACACTAGACGCTCCAGAAGCTCTACGGCATGAAGCACAAGGATGGGTGGAAGGAGTTGTTTAAGGCCTCCGAAGTGCCTCCTGCCACATCCAAGGACCGCGGGCTTCACGCCGTGCGGGCTCCTAGTCAGGTGAGTTCTCAGACTGCCACCGGACCCAATTTTTCACAATATATTCACGGGAGTCCCTTAAGTAATCATGCATATTTGCTTCAGGACTATGTGGAGACAAATGGAGCAGGTCTATCGTCCGCTCCGCTGCCGGAAGGCCAGCGGATGCTCTCTGACGGAGATGCTATCCCGCACCATACAAGGTGCCGGAGAAGAAGGCCGAGAAGAAGGCCCCGGGACCCAAAGGGTCTCCGTCGTAAGGTTAGGCGAAGCCTCGTCCCAAGATGATTTAGGCGACTCCTCCCACGAAGGGGAGGAGGAAGAAGAAGAAAACGCCCATCCGGAAGGATGAGGGGCCGACAAGCGGGCGAGGGGCCAGAAAAGGCCCTCGGCGTAAGGTCAAGATACCCCGTCGTCCGATGACGACGAGATAGATTCCTCCCGCAGGCCGGGGAATCAAGAAGAAATTCCACCTCCCCGCACTGGGGAGAAGAAGAGAAAAGCCGCCGGAGGGGAGGTCAGCGCCCAAGAAGGGGAAAACCTCCCTTCCGGACTACTCCACCACGACCGCCTACAGCGATGAAGGGTGGCTGCCTAGGGGGAAGCCCCTGGCGCGATCGTAAGTGTCCGCACTCTACCGTGGTTTTAAGTCCTAGCTGTTTAGTAATGCCGAGCATATATGCAGTCCGGCTAGGGCTCATCCGGAGGAGTCGTCTTCGGACGGGTCTCTGAGCGCTTCAGAGATGAACACGCTCCCGACGGCCACCACTCCTCAGCCTGCGGATGACATGGAGGTGTTGTCCCGAAGGTTCCCCGAGCAGGGGGAGGTGACCCTGGAGACGCCCCAAGGTGGACTTCCGGATGTCGGACATGCGGGGTTCACGATCCTCGCGGATCGCGTCGATGAGAGCCGCAACAGGGCGGACTCCCGACCAAACACTGCTCCGGAACCTCCGACGGTTCCGGACTTGGGCGGGCAGCCCGTCGTTAGGGAGGGCAAACCGCCCGTGTCGAGGACTTCCGTCGCGTCAACGGCGCCGGATAGCCTGGTGGAAGCGCTTCAAGGCGCTTCCATAGAAGAAGAGCACCGTACTCTTATGAGTGCGGTGTTTCAAAAGGTTATGTCCGCCAAAGGCGGACTAATCGAAGCCTGCACAAGCCTCCTGACGGGCTTTGAGGTAAGTAATAAAAATGTATGAAATTATCACCCGATAGGTAGTAGCCCCTGATACTCTGTTTGGTGTTCGGAAAGAAAAGCCAAACGGAGGGTCAATTATGATCCGCAGGAGTCTAATAATATGCATTGTTGTGAATAAGCAGGCTGTGCTGCTTGCTGCTGCTGCCCGTACTGCCGAGGTTGCTGAACTGAAGCGGGACCTGGAGCAGGCGCAGGGAGAGCTCGTCACCACGAAGAGGCAGCTCGTAGAGAACAAGGGTAAGTGATTCCCGCTCTTGTGTATTTTAAGATAGGCAAAATTTGTCAATCTAACGCCAAAGCGTCGTGACTGTGTAACAGGGGCCACCGCCGAAGTGGCGTCCCTGAAGAAAGCGCTGTCCGAGGCCAAAGACAAAGCGGCCTTGGACTGCAAGGAGCGCGAAAAGCAAAATGCTAGAGTGGGCGAGGTACAGCAAGAGCTCCAGGACCTCGGCAAGAAGTGCGAGTCCGTGGAGCATGACCTGAAGGCAAAGGAGGCCGAGCTTGCGAAGGCCCTTGTTAGTTTGAAAGATGCCAAGGCCGAGGCCGAGAAAGCACAGCAGGAGATCCAGGAGGCCAAGAAGATAGCAGCGGGTAATAAATTCTTTATGCAAAGGAAACATGTGGAGGAGGCGTTTCTTTTACTTACTCGAATACGGAGCTCTCTAGGGGCATTTGCAGATCTGCCACGCAGCGACTAAAGCGCCATGGAGTTCTACCGCGCTGTGGAGGGGAGCTCAACGGAGAAGCTGTTCTCGTCCCAAGATGTCAGCCGAACATCCGATGCCTCGAGCGACCAACCGAAGCAGCTGGTCGAACTCCACAGTATGGCGAACTGGCTATGAAAGACTTCATAGTCGGATGTGGCTCGGTGAGCTACCGCCAAAGAGCTACTTTGGCCTCGACAAGCAGATGGTGGATGCCTGCCAGCGCTTGAAGTGATCAAATGATCCGCTTGCATCAAGGTGCCCGCCGAGCTTTTTTCCCGCGCCAAGGTGCATTGGGGCAAGCTGGATGCGAGAAGCTGGTCAAGGACAGGCAGCGGGAGGGCAAGGCATCGCCATCCCGAAATGTACTACGATGGCGTGATGAAGGGTGCTCGCCTCTGCCGCCAATGAGTGTACCAAGGACGCCATATTTGAATGAATTCACTTCTGTCGTGTTTGTAATTAAAGACGGTTACTTGGCGCTTATGTAGCGCTTTTGTTATTTAAAATATTACCTTCGTGCGGCTGTTTATAAAATCCTGAAAGTAGGCTACCGTCGGCTTCGCCTCAAGCATGACTAGCACTAGGGTGTTCGTGGAAAACCCGGACACTCTTTACCCAAATGTTTGGTCCCTTAAGGAGGTGTCCGGCGCAGCGAACAAGGCAATCGGAGTATGCGGCTTTATAACTTTCACTTAGCCATAGAAGTCTACAATTTTAAATTTCGGCGAAGCTCCTAGAATCCGGAAGACTGAATCGGGCGCTTATACACGCTTAGATCGGACGGGTTTATTGATCGCCTAAAGAGGAAAATCTTTAAGGATTTTAAAACCTCTCGAACAGTGACCAGCTCTCGCCACATCATGCCGGTCAGTTTTCGGCTTTCTCTACTGAGGTGCTCGTCCGAAAGAACCGGGACACAATCATAGTAGTTCTCCCTGCGCTACCTTAGTCGATATAACGGAACGTAAGGCACCAAAACAAAGAAGCCGGGCTATCCCAACTGTACACCCAAGAAATGATTTGGAGCTAATGCATATAGTGGTATAAGTTCGGGGTGCCGCACTGTTGAAAGTGTTCGGACTTTAGTTGCCTTATAGCAGGGCGTCATAAGAAGCCCGTGGCAAACCGGCCGCACCAAGGTGTACAGATGCAATATCAAATAAACATTTATAAGATAAAAATGCTCAAATGAGAATAATAAGCTGACGCTATATATAATCTCTCATTGACGAAAAATACGTTTAAGCGTACATTTACAATGGATGCGTTAAGCAGATATAAAATAGGACTATTTGACATGGGGCAGGCTGTGCTCAGGTAGATAAAGCAGGTATAATGATCGTAAATAGATTCCACCTAGGTATTTTCTTCTGTGCACAACGTCTATTGCCTCCTTGGATGTCTCTTCCCTATAAGTCCGCACCGCTCTTTTGGGGATGGTGCGCTAATGCGTGTCCTGAAAGGTAAGAGGAGAGAGTATGAAAGTATTTATGTTACCCGCACTATCGATCGAGTCGTTGATGCGCCCCGCCTATGCCCATGGTAATTTAAGTGCGTAATTGTGTGCACGGCACGAATGCTGCTTTGATGGGGCTTAAGCGGAGGCCGGACTGCTAGTCGCGCTCTTGGCATGCCCGATGATCCTGTTGCGGGTGCTCCGACTCGCTTGATCGTGCTCGGGTTGTTGTCGCCGGATTGGTTTGTCGGAGAAGGTCAGATTGTACTTCCGCCGCAAGGGCTGCAGTGTTGTTCTTCGCTCATAGGGAGCGGTCCATATTTCCTTCACTGTTATGACCCCGCTGTGGTCCCGGCATCTTGAGCTTGAGATATGCGTAGTGTAGTACCACATTGAATCTGGCGAATGCGGTTCGTCCGAGCAGTGCATGGTAACCACTGCGGAAGGGGACGAAATCGAACATTAACTCTTCGCTTCGGAAGTTATTCAGAGATCCGAAGACCACTTCCAATGTTATAGAGCCCATACAGCGGGCCTCTACTCCAGGAATTACACCTTTAAAGGTGGTTTTAGTGGGCTTGATCCTTGAAGGGTCAATGACCATTTTGCGCACTGTGTCCTGGTAAAGCAGGTTCAGGCTGCTGCCACCATCCATAAGGATGCGCGTGAGGTGGAATCCATCAATGATTGGGTCTAGGACCAATGCGGCCGAGCCGCCGTGACGGATGCTAGTAGGGTGATCCCTACGATGAAAGGTGATCGGGCAAGCTGACCAAGGGTTGAATTTGGGGCGATCGCTCCATCGCATAGACGCCCCTTAGTGCCCGCCCGCTCCCGCTTGGGGATGTGCGTGCCGTAGATCATGTTGACCGCTTTCACCGGGGGATTTCTTCCCCCCGTGTTCGGACGTCGGGCTCCTCGTCATCGTCGCTGTGCAGCCTCTTGTCCTTGTCTTCGGCGTTTATCTTGCCGACCTGTTTGAATACCCAGCAATCTCTATTGGTGTGGTTGGCTGGCTTGTCCGAGGTGCCATAAATTTGGCACGAGCGCTCCAGTATGCAGTCCAGACTGGACGGTCCCTGATTATTTCTTTTGAACGGCTTCTTCCGCTGACCGGGCTTGGATCCACTGAATCCGGCGTTAACTGCCATGTCTTCAGTGCTGTCGCCGTTGTTCCATCGCTTATGTCTGTTACGCCGTGGCTTGCCGTTATTGTCGTGGCCATCCGAATTGCCAACCTGTGGCATAGTGCTACTACGGGCCAACCAACTATCCTCGCCCGCGCAAAAGTGGGTCATTAGTGTTGTGAGAGCTGCCATGGACTTGGGTTTTTCCTGGCCGAGGTGTCGAGCGAGCCACTCATCACGGATATTATGCTTGAAAGCCGCCAGGCTTCAAAGCCGTCCGGACAATCAACTATTTGTTTCTTCTAGTTAGGAACCGAGTCCGTAATTTCCGGCCGACTATCCGGCTGTTGAGTAATGTGGCTCAAGTCGTCGGGCGCCGTGGTCGCACATATGTTCCCTGGAAGTTGTCGAGGAATGCGTCTTCCAGGTTTTCTTAGCTTCCAATGGAGTTTGCTGGCAGGCTGTTTAGCCAGTGTCGGGCCGGTCCTTTGAGCTTAAGGGGAACATACTTGATGGCGTGCAGATCGTCTCCGCGGGCCATGTGAATGTGGAGAAGAAAATCTTCGATCCATATTGCGGGGTCTGTTGTGCCATCGTATGATTCGATGTTTATGGGTTTGAACCCTTCGGGAATTCATGATCCATTACTTCGCTGAAGCGTAGGGGTGCGCGCGCCTCGCCGGGCTATGTGGCTACGCAGGTCTAATTGCTCGGTGGCTATATTCGCCCGCCGCACTTTTTGAAGATGTGTCCGGCGTGACGATCCTCGTCGCGTACCGAGGCGCGCCCCCGCAATCCGTAGATCTATCTTGGTTGTCCTGATTTGTTGCCCCGGGCCGTAGTATGTTGGCGTGGGGGTGTTGGCTGGTATGCAGACTGGTATGCCGTTTTATCCCGGCCACGAGGTGGCCGGTCAGCCGTGTGGTGCTCGAGTCCGTATTCCTCGGCTGCCAGGACTTCAGTCCATCTGTCTGTGAGCAGGTCTTGATCAGCTTGGAGTTGCTGCTGCTTCTTTTTCAGGCTCCTCGCAGTGGCTATAAGTCGACGCTTGAAGCGCTCCTGCTCTACGGGATCTCGTGCACACCGAACTCGCTGCCGCCGAGGCTAATCTCGTGTTCGGAGGGGGGGCATGTAGCTGTCCTCCTCCGGGTATTCGTCCGTCGCCTGTTCTTCTGGGCTGACCTGCTCATCCTCCCTGCTCGCCTGCTCAAGGCGGGCTATTCTGTGGTTGCATTCTTCTTCGCACCATTCAGATTGTTTTCGCCTCTCTGGCCGGGTATTAGTGTGGCGGGCTTGGAGTGGCGCCATGCGACGCCCATTCCTTGCTTTTTTCCCCGAGGTTTTATCCTCCGCTGCCTCATCGCCATTTGTTTCTTCTGAGTGTCCACCATATATATATCATAAGAAGAGGTGGCTGTCCACCGCCCAAAGAGCGGTGGTTCACGCTTCTTCTCCTGCATCGTCGCCCATACCGCCGATTTCTTCGAGTCGGGTTCAAGACTCGTTAAGTCATCGATCCGTGGCAATGAAGTGGGTGGTGGTGGCAACAAATTCCTTCGTCAGCCGCCTCCCACTCAAGCCGGACATAGTTCGCCAAGAGCATCCCGACAAAGAGAGAGACTTTAATGAGTCCAAAGATGTTGCCAAAGTGCGAAAAGCCGGAAGATATCCGCAGCTGGTGAACTCCATTACCGGAGCTCATCCCGCCCGACGGGTTCGGGAGTGTGCGGATCGGAACTAACGTCCGGACACGAATCCGGGATTCGGAGTCATAGGCCACCGCAGAGGTAAGGCCCATGTTCGGCTCCACCACCGATGAGTGTGTGACCTGGGGGGCGGGGTCCATCCCCCCGTCCTTAGGCAACGCAGCCTGCTCCGGATCTAGGTCCGGGGATAGTATGGGGATGATGCCCCGAGCTTCGTCCGATGGTAGGTCTAAGCCATGCTTTTTGTGATTGTCCGGTTCTCCTGGCATAGGCCCAAATCCATCAAAGATCAAGTCTCTGCGGATGTCCGCCGTGTAGTTCAGGTTTCAACTCGACTCGTGGCTGTATGAGCCGCCGATCTGCTTCCAGATGGCCAAGCGAAGTTGGCAGCAGCGCGAAGACGCCGAACACGAAGATCTGTCCGGGAGGAAAGTCTCTACCGGACAAAGGTCGTTGATGATGATTGAAGGAGCCATCGAGCCCGACAGCTTACGACACGAGGAACTCTCAATGAAAGCACCAATGTCGGTGTCAAACCGCAGATCTCGGGTAGGGGTCCCAGATAAAGGCTAAGGTTATAGCAACAGGAAGCAAGGGACACAGATGTTCACCTGTGTTCGGCCCTCTCGATGGAGGTAAAACCCTACTTCTCGCTTGATTAATATTGATGATATGGGTAGTACAAGAGTAGATCTACCACGAGATCGTAGAGGCTAAACCCTAAGAGCTAGCCTATGATGGTACGGTTGTAATTGTGATCGGCCTTCTAAGGACCAACCTCTCTGGCTTATATAGACACCTGAGAGGGCTAGGGTTTACATGGAGTTGGTTACAAGGAAGGAAATATAATATCCGGATCGCCAAGCTTTCCTTCTACGCCAAGGAAAGTCCCATCCGGACACGGGTCAAGTCTTGAGTCTTGTATCTTCACGCTCAATATTCGGAGGTTCTACACATCCGCTGTCCGGATACCCCTAATCCAGACTCCTCAACAAGGCCGGTGACGATGGTGATCATGACGGTGCTTCGAGATGGAGATCACAAGCACAAGATGATGATGGCCATCATATCACTTATATTGATTGCATGTGATGTTTATCTTTTATGCATCTTATTTTGCTTAGATCGACGGTAGCATTATAAGATGATCTCTCACTAAATTTCAAGGTATAAGTGTTCTCCCGAGTATGCACCGCTATGTAAAGTTCTTCGTCCGAGACACCACGTGATGATCGGGTGTGATAAGCTCTACATTCAAATACAACGGGTGCAAGAAAGTTTTGCACACAGGGAATACTCAGGTTAAACTTGATGAGCCTAGCATATGCAGATATGGCCTCGGAACACTGGAGACCGAAAGGTCGAGCGTGAATCATATAGTGGATATGATCAACATAGTGATGTTCACCATTGAAAACTACTCCATCTCACGTGATGATCGGACATGGTTTAGTTGATTTGGATCACGTGATCACTTAGATGATTAGAGGGATGTCTATCTAAGTGGGAGTTCTTAAGTAATATGATTAATTGAACTTTAATTGATCATGAACTTAGTCCTGGTAGTATTAGCATATCAATGTTGTAGATCAATAGCTCGCGTTTAACTCCCCTGTTTTATTTTTGATGTGTTCCTAGAGAAAACTAAGTCAAAAGATGATGGTAGCAATTACACGGACTGGGTCCGTAACTTGAGGATTATCCTTATTGCTACACAGAAGAATTATGTCCTTGATGCACCACTAGGTGACAGACCGATTGCAGGAGCAAATGCAGACGTTATGAACGTTTGGCAAGCTCGATATGATGACTACTTGATAGTTTAGTGCACCATGCTTTACGGCTTAGAATCGGGGCTTCAAAGACATTTTTGAAACGCCACGGAGCATATGAGATGTTCCAAGAGTTGAAATTAGTATTTCAGACTCATGCCCATGTCGAAAGGTATGATACCTATGACAAGCACTTTGCCTACAAGATGGAGGAGAATTGCTCAGCTAGTGAGCATGTGCTCGGAATTTCTGAGTACTACAATCAGTTGAATCAAGTGGGAGTTAATCTTCTAGATAAGATAGTGATTGACAGAGTTCTCTAGTCACTATCACCAAGTTACTAGAACTTCGTGATGAACTATAATATATAAGGGATAACGGAAACGATTCCCAAGCTCTTCGTGATGCTGAAATCAACGAAGGTAGAAATCAAGAAAAGCATCAAGTGTTGATGGTTGATAAGACCACTAGTTTCAAGAAAAGGGCAAAGGGAATAAGGGGAACTTCAAGAAGAACGGCAAGCAAGTTGCTGCTCAAGTGAAGAAACCCAAGTCCGGACCTAAGCCTGAAACTGAGTGCTTCTACTGCAAAGGAAATGGTCACTGGAAGTGGAACTACCCCAAGTATTTGGTGGATAAGAAGGATGGCAAAGTGATCGAAGTTATATTTGATATACATGTTATTGATTTGTACTTTACTAGTGGTTATAGCAACCCCTCAGTATTTGATACTAGTTCAGTGGCTAAGATTGTTAACTCGAAATGGGAGTTGCAGAATAAATAGAGACTGATTAAGGGTGAAGTGACGATGTGTGTTGGAAGTGATTCCAAGATTGATATGATCATCATCGCACACTCCCTATAATTTCAGGATTAGTGTTGAACCTAAATAAATGTTATTTGGTGTTTGCGTTAAGCATGAATATGATTTGGTCATGTTTATTGCAATACAGTTATTCATTTAAAGTCAGAGCATAATTGTTGTTCTGTTTACATGAATAAAACCTTCAATGGTCATACACCCAAGGTGAATGGTTTATTGAATTTCGATCGTAGTGATACACATATTCATAATATTGAAGCCAAAAGATGCAAAGTTAATAATGATAGTGCAACTTATTTGTGGCACTGCCGTTTAGGTCATATTGGTGTAAAACGCATGAAGAAAATCCATGCCGATGGGTTTTTGGAATCACTTGATTATGAATCAGCTTGTCTTGCGAACCATGCCTAATGGTCAAGATGACTAAGACTCTGTTCTCCTGAACAATTGAGCGACCAACTGACTTATTTGAAATAATACATACTGATGTATGTGATCCGATGAGTGTTGAGGCTCGCGGCAGGTATCGTTATTTTCTGACCTTCACAGATGATTTGAGGAGATATGGGCATATCTACTTGATGAAACATAAGTCTGAAATATTTGAAAAGTTCATATAAATTCAGAGTGAAGTGGAAAATCATCGTAACTAGAAATTAAGTTTCTACGATCTGATCGTGGAGGAGAATATTTGAGTTACGAGTTTGGTCTTCATTTGAAACAACGCGGAATAGTTTCGCAACTCACGCCACCTGGAACACCATAGCGTAATGGTGTGTCCCAACATCGTAACCGTACTTTATTAGATATGGTGCAATCTATGATGCCTCTTACCGATTTACCACTATCATTTTGGGGTTATGCATTAGAGACAGCTGCATTCACGTTAAATAGGGAACCATCTAAATCCGTTGAGACGACACCGTATGAACTATGGTTTGGCAAGAAACCTAAGCTGTCGTTTCTTAAAGTTTGGGGATGTGATGCTTATGTGAAAAAGCATCAGCCTGATAAGTTCAAACCCAAGTCAAAGAAATGTTTCTTCATAGGATACCCAAAAGAAACTATTGGGTACACCTTCTATCACAGATCCGAAGGCAAGACATTTGTTGCTAAGAATGGGTCCTTTCTAGATAAGGAGTTTCTCTCGAAAGAAGTGAGTGGGAGGAAAGTAGAACTTGACGAGGTAGTTGTACCTTCTCTCGAACTGGAAAATGGTTCATCACAGAAATCTGTTCCTATGACTCCTACACAAATTAGTGAGGAAGCTAACGATGATGATCATATAACTTCAGATCAAGATACTACCGAACCTCCTAGGTCAACCAGAGTGAGATCCGCACCAGAGTTGTACGGTAATCCTGTTCTGGAGGTCATGTTACTTGACCATGACGAACCTACGAACTATCAGGAAGCGATGATGAGCCTAGATTCCGCAAAATGGCTTGAGGCCATGAAATCTGAGATTGGATCCATGTATGAGAACAAATATGGACTTTGGTTGACTTGCCCGATGATCGGCAAGCCATAGAAAATAAATGGATCTTCAAGAGGAAGACGGACGCTGATAGTAGTGTTACTATCTACAAAGCTAGACTTGTCGAAAAAGGTTTTGACAAAGTTCAAGGTGTTGTCTACGATGAGATTTTCTCATTTGTAGTGATGTTTAAGTCTGTCCGAATCATGTTAGCAAATTGCCACATTTTATGAAATCTGGCAAATGGATGTCAAAACTACATTCCTTAATGGATTTCTTAAAGAAGAGTTGTATATGATGCAACCAGAAGGTTTTGTCGATCCTAAAGGTGCTAACAAAATGTGCAAGCTCCAGCGATCCATTTATGGACTGGTGCAAGCATCTCGGAGTTGGAATATACGCTTTGATGAGTTGATCAAAGCATATAGTTTTATACAGACTTGCGGTGAAGCCAGTATTTACAAGAAAGTAGTGGGAGCACTACAACATTTTTGATAAGTATATGTGAATGACATATTGTTGATCGGAAATAATGTAGAATTTTCTGGAAAGCATAAAGGAGTATTTGAAAGGAGTTTTTCAAAGAAAGACCTCGGTGAAGCTGCTTACATATTGAGCATCAAGAACTATAGAGATAGATCAAGACGCTTGATAAGTTTTTTCAATGAGTACATACCTTGACAAGATTTTGAAGTAGTTCAAAATGGAACAGTCAAACAAAGAGTTCTTGCCTGTGTTACAAGGTGTGTAATTGAGTAAGACTCAAAACCCGACCACGAGAGAAGATAGAAATAGAATGAAAGTCATTCCCTATGCCTCAGCCATAGGTTCTATAAAGTATGCCATGCTGTGTACCAGATCTATTGTATACCCTACACTGAGTTTAGCAAGGGAGTACAATAGTGATCTAGGAGTAGATCACTGGGCAGCGGTCAAAATTATCCTTAGTGGAATAAGGATATGTTTCTCGATTATGGAGGTGACAAAAGGTTCATTGTAAAGGGTTACTTCGATGCAAGTTTTGACACCGATCCAGCTGACTCTAAGTCTCAATCTAGATACATAATTAAAGTGGGAGCAATTAGCTAGAGTAGCTCCGTGCAGAGCATGGTTGACATAGAAATTTGCAAAATACACACGGACCTGAATGTGGCAAGCCCGTTGACTAAACTTCTCCACAAGCAAAACATGATCACAACTTACTACTCTTTGGGTGTTAATCACATAGCAACGTGAACTAGATTATTGACTCTAGTAAACCCTTTTGGTGTTGGTCACATGACGATGCGAACTATGGGTGTTAATCACATGATGATGTGAACTATTGGTGTTAAATCACATGGCGATGTGAACTAGATTATTGACTCTAGTGCAAGTGGGAGACTGAAGGAAATATGCCCTAGAGGCAATAATAAAGTTATTATTTATTTCCTTATTTCATGATAAATGTTTATTATTCATGCTAGAATTGTATTAACCGGAAACATGATACATGTGTGAATACATAGACAAACAGAGTGTCACTAGTATGCCTCTACTTGACTAGCTCTTTGGTCAAAGATGGTTATGTTTCCTAGCCATAGACATAAGTTGTCATTTGATTAATGGGATCACATCATTAGGAGAATGATGCGATTGACTTGACCCATTCCGTTAGCTTAGCACTTGATCGTTTAGTATGTTGCTATTGCTTTCTTCATGACTTATACATGTTCCTATGACTATGAGATTATGCAACTCCCATTTACCGGAGGAGCACTTTGTGTGCTACCAAACGTCACAATATAACTGGGTGATTATAAAGGTGCTCTACAGGTGTCTCCGAAGGTACTTGTTGAGTTGGTGTATTTCGAGATTAGGATTTCTCACTCCGATTGTCGGAGAGGTATCTCTGGGCCCACTCGGTAATACACATCACTATAAGTCTTGCAAGCATTGTAACTAATGAGTTAGTTGCGGGATGATGTATTACAGAACGAGTAAAGAGACTTGCCGGTAACGAGATTGAACTAGGTATTGAGATAACGACGATCGAACCTTGGGCAAGTAACATACCAATGACAAAGGGAACAACATATGTTGTTATGCGGTTTGACCGATAAAGATCTTCGTAGAATATGTGGGAGCCAATATGAGCATCCAGGTTCCGCTATTGGTTATTGACCGAGACGGTCTCGGTCATGTCTAATAGTTCTCGAACCCGTAGGGTCCGCATGCTTAAAGTTCGTGACGATCGGTATTATGAGTTTTGTGTTTTGATGTACCAAGGTAGTTCGAGTCCCGGATATGATCACGACATGACGAGGAGTCTCAAATGGTCGATATGTAAAGATCGATATATCGGACGACTATATTCGACACCGTAAGTGTTCCGTGATTTCGTGAAAATCGAGTGCCGGAGGGGTTACCGAACCCCGGGAAGTATTGGGCCTTAGTGGCCCGAGGGGAGAGAGAGGGCAGCAGCCGAGGTGGCACTCCCTCCCATGAGGAGTCCGACTGACTAGGGAGGGGCGCGCCCTCTTCCCTCTCCCTCTCCTCTCTTCCTTCCCCTTCCTCTTCCTAGTTGGACTAGGAAAGGGAGTCGATCTCCTACTAGGAGGAGGACTCCTCCTGGCGCGCCCCCCAAGGGCCGGCCGCCTCCCCTTGCTCCTTTATATACGGGGCAGGGGGCACCTCTAGACACACAAGTTGATCTATTGATCTCTCCCACCTGCAGCGGTGCCCCTCCACCATATTCCACTCGGTCATATCGAAGCGGTGCTTAGGTGAAGCCCTACGCCGGTAGCAACATCATCACCGCTATCACGCTGTCGCGGCCGACGTAACTCTCCCATGAAGCTCGCTGGATCGGAGTTCGTGGACGCCATCGAGCTGAACGTGCTGAACTCGGAGGTGTCGTGACGCTCGTGCTTGGATCGGTCGGATTGTGAAGACATATGACTACATCAACTGCTTGTGCTAACGCCTCGCTTCGGGTTCACGAGGGTACATGGACACACTCTCCCTCTCGCTGCTATGCATCACCATGATCTCGCGTAGCGTAGGCATTTTTTTGAAATTACTACGCTCCCCAACAAGATCCGCCTTCCATTTAATGTCGCACTTCGGCTTCGTGGTACCAACAACTTCAGCTTCCACGCGTCGCTTAATGCGAGAGGTCAAGGTATATTTGCATATAACTCCCCGGCCATGCGAAAAAGAGTGTCTATTTAAAGAGATTGGATCTCAGATCCATTCGGCACCACGCGAAAAAATCCTCAGAGATTGCTAGGAAAGACCACTCCAACATGGCTAGTGCTCCTAGCTCCTCCTCCCATCCTCGCGCCCGTAAAAGGCGAGGGAGAGGTGCTCAGATCCCATGGTCACCGGAGAAGCTGCAAACACAGGGATTTCTTCCTCCTGCGGATTTGGCCCCTGTTCGAGCGGGGTTGACCTCCTTCAATGGTGAGTCCCAAGCGAAGAATTTCCCCAATCCATCTGAGGGGGAACGAGTGTGCTTCATCCCCTACCTGCTAAGAGGCATCGGGTTTCCAATCCATCCGTTCCTCAGAGGGCTTCTGGAGTACTACGGCCTGCAACTGCACAACTTCACTCCGGCTTCCATTCTGCACATCGCGGGTTACGTCACTCTTTGCGAGCTATTCCTGGGTTGTGAAGCCCACTTTGAATTGTGGAGAAGGCTATTCGGCCTCGTCCCGCCTAATCACGAGGGGTCAATATTTGAAGTGGGCGGAGCCGAAATATGGCGCATCGCTGAGACCGGATACCTATCCGGCACACCAAAGAAGGCATCCGAAGAATGGCCTTCCGAATGGTTCTATATTGAGGACGTCACGCTTCTAGATCCAGTTCGGCGGGGTCTTCCCGGTTTCACGAGCATTCCTTTGAAGAAACGCCACAGCTGGCGCCCTCGGAGCCTCGAGGAGGAAGATAGTGCGGAAGTTCGTCAGCTCTTGAGCAAGATAAGGACACTCGCTCAGTACGGATTATCGCTAGTCGGAGTAATGGCGACCTCCATAATACGGGGGGTTCAGCCACTCCAATACAGAGGGCTTCCCATGTGTCACTACAATGGGGAGGACGACGCCTCCCGCTGCGGCAGAAAGGGTCCGGACACCCCTGACGCTCTGGCCAAAATATTGGTCGAACTGTTCAAAGGGGAGGAAGAGGAATTCTTGCGTATCAAGCGCAGAGATGGATATTCCATGTACAGTCCTCCTAGCTGGGTAAGCCCCAACTCCTCTGCTCTACTCATTCCACTCCCCGAGCTACTTTCAATGAATATTAACCCGTCCTTTTATAACAGCACTGGCGAAAGATTTTAGAAGGGCTTCACAGCCCCGCCCCGCAGCCCGAGGGCCACAATCGGGACCTTGACCCCGGATTCGAAGAGGATCCGGATATATTCATGGTGCTTGAGGACGGGGTGTTTTACCAGACGAGTTATGATGGCACAAAAGTGGCCATCATCGCCGATTATCCCGGTCTTCTCCCTGCTTCACACGTAAGTGATCAGGAAACACCTCATCCGAAAGAGGTTTCTCGTTCTGCCTCACCCACTGCACCGTCCTGTGCACAAAAGGGGAGGTGTTCGACACGCCATGCTGCCCCAGGGGTATCTCCAAAGAGAGAGGCCCCTACACCAGGCAAGCCTTCGAAGAGGAAGGCAAACAAAGATACGGCCGCGCCTTCATCGAAGAGGTATGGACTCGCAAATATGTTCTTTAGCAGTCGCATCCGACTGTGACTTTTATGTTTGCCCTGTATCAAGAAAAGAGTTTGCCGGACTATGTCCGGGATCCGGCCAGTCGTACTCCCCACAGCCGGGATTCGGCCCCAGCCGAGGAAAGGGGGCCTGATATGGGAGTGACGCCGGACTGTCCTTTGGCTGAGGGCTCGGAAGATATGTCCGTAACCAACTTGGAAGTGGAGAGCGCCATGAATCATCGGCACCGGGGGGCCATTTTACGAGATCCCCGCTTATCCAAAGAGGCGTTCAGTGCCACATCCGGGCTGATGCATACATTCGGGCTGCTCGAGATGGGCTTAACAGAGCCACAGAGCAGCATTTAAAGATGTGCAGGTAAGTTTACTTTGTCCGAATATGATAACCATATGCCAGTAGCCCCAGAGACTTGAAGCAGTTGGTACAAACTATGTAAGGATCGTTGTATAACCAGGTTCTTACGGAGAAGAACGACCTGCTAGCCCAAGAGCTGGAAAAGTGTCGGACATAGCTAACTGTTGTTACCGCCGAACTGGAAAAGTCCAATAAGGCGTCCGCTGGTAATATTTCCCTCTGTCGAGAAACAATAATTATATACTAGCTTGTGCTAATCCTGTTGCTTATCATAACAGGGTCGTCAGACCAACTAGAGGAGAAACTGAAAGCCACTCAAACGGGCGAGAAAGAGGCGAAAAGACTACATGCCGCAGGCGAGTGCGTTCTGACCCGAGTCAGAGATGAGAAAAACAAACTCCAGGATGCAAACACCCAGCTGGGCGAGGAACTGAAATATGTGCGGGCCCAGCTGGCCGACTCCGTGAAGGAGAATAAAAGGCTGCGAGGCGGCATATTCAGTATGTGGCCGAACTTACCTTATGGCAGTTCGGAGATGAAAGAAACTGATAAAGTTATGTTTGCAGGTATGCTGATGGGCCATCCTGAAGAGGAGATGTCCGGATTGTCGGACGATCTGCTACAAGGGTTGTCGCAAATGCACGAGCAGGCTTGGCAGGCAATGCGGAGTGTTGCCAAGGCCTTATGGCCATCCGCCTCCCCTCCAGGAAGTATGGAGGAGCTTGTAGAGCTATTCAAGGGAGCGCGGCGGCGTACCTGATTATGGAAAATATCGGCCTGCCGGGAGGGTGCGCGAGAGGCCTGGGCCATGGTGAAAACGTGGTATACCAAGCTTGATCCGAATCGCATGGCCCGGGTCGGACCTCTAGGGTTAGACGGGAAAGAAGTTCCTGTTAATTTGGAAGGTATAGAGGAGGAAATTTATGATTCCAAGTGACTATGTACTTTCCTTGATATATGTAACTCTAGCTGAATTGTAAAACGATTGTCATGGCAGACCTTTTCGCTTCAACCTCTGGACCCAAAGGTGCGGAGTGTTTCCAAATACCAGTGCGGCCGAATGGACCGGGGTATGCATGGAAACCAGGCGTAGGGGTCATAGTTGCTTGAACAAACAATTTGTATCCGGCTAGTTATGTTACATTACATTAAGATTGTAAGAAACATCTTCTGGAGAGAATAGTTCCATTAAGGGTTCCTTTCCCTGGGTGTGCATGCGTTAATGTGCATGTCCGAACTGTGATTGAAAAATCGCAGTATATTTAACTTCTGGGGGTTCACAATGGAGTGAATGCAAAAAACATCTTTAATCCACCGAATCGAATATTCCCTTAAGAACACTAGCTGCTTCACCCACCGAGGTACACATCCGGATGACGCGAAAGTAATAACGCAGGTGCTCCTTTATGCCCTAGCCGAACTAACGGGAACGTAGGGCATAAGCACAGTGAGCCGCATAACCCAGCTTGGCCAAAACTTAAGTCATGTCGATGCATATAATGGCGAAGAAAAGGTACATATGGGGAAAAACCGCATATGTGATGAGCTTAATGCTCGGAAAATAATAATAACAAGCTTCTGTCCAAGAAGCCCCTAGGTATAATGGACGTACATATTTGGAGATGTATGCATCAAGGGTGCATGGTCTAACCGTACGAAAGCTTTAAGGCTAAAGAGAAAAAACGAAAAGAGAGAAAAAATGATGGAAACAACAGGGGGAAGGGGACGAACAAAGGGTTCGGCGCTAGGCATAGAATCTTCAGAGTCTGGCCGCGTTCCAGGGGTTCAGCTCTAGGCAATTGTCTGATGCATCACGCAGCGTACGCCCTCCAAAGGAGAACTTCGCCAATGATGAAGGGACCCTCCCACTTGGGCTTGAGTTTGTCCTTTTCTTCTCTCGCAGCGAGAACGAAGTTCGCCAACGTTATAAGTCTTGGCCCGCACTTCCCTGCTTTGATACCTGCGAGCATCCTATTGATAAAATGTGGAACGGGCTTTTGCGACGTTGCGCTCCTCTTCCAAGGCATCTAAGCTATCCTGCAGATCAAGCTCGGCCTCTCTCTCTTCGTACATGCGCACTCGAGGTGAGTCATGAATAATGTCGCAGTAACACCGCCTCGCACTGCATAACCATGAAGAAAGGTGTGTATCTGATGGTGCGATTAGGCGGGTCCGCAGCCCCCAGTGAGTACGTAGTCGAAGCCTCTACCCAAAGGCTTGTCTCGATTCTTTCAAAGACCGCACTAGTCTAGGCTTGATGCCGCTCATAATAAGTCCATTGGCTCGTTCGACTTGACCGTTTGTTTGCGGATGATAAACAGAGGCATAATCGAGCTTGATGCCCAGATTAGCGCACCAGGTTTTCACTTCGTCGGCTGTGAAATTAGAGCTGTTATCACTGATGATGTTGTATGGAACACCATAACGGTGTACGACGCCGGATATGAATTCTATCACCGGCCCGGACTCGGCCGTTTTAACTGGTTTGGCCTCTATCCACTTAGTGAATTTATCACCATGACCAGCAGGTATTTTTTCTTATGGCTTCCTCCTTTAAGGGGTCCAACCATATCCAGTCCCCAGACCGCAAAAGGCCAAGTGATGGGGATTGTTTGTAGGGCAGTGGGGGGCATATGGCTTTGGTTGGAGAATAGTTAGCATCCGACGCAACGTTGGACAAGGTCATGTGCATCTGCTCGGGCCGTCGGCCAATAAAACCCTGTACGGAAGGCCTTGCTAACAAGGGCCCGAGCTGCAGCGGGGTGCCCTCTAAGACCGGCGTGAATCTCAGCCAGGAGCTGCCGCCCCTCCTCTTCGGAGATACATCTTTGAAGGACTCCGGTAGCGCTTTTCTTGTCGAGCTCTCCGTCGTGAACCTTGCAAGCCTTCAAACGCCGGACAATGCAGCGGTCCTCATTCTGATCCTCAAGGAGTTCCTTCTTATTGAGGTAGGCCAAGAAGGGTTCGGTCCATGGGGCGATGACTGCCATAATGGGATGGGCCGACGGTGTTATTTCGGTGGCTGAGCCCCCGATGATATCGGTGTGTTCGGAATCTGGGTTGTGTTCGGATCTGGACTAGTGTTGCCGCTCTCCCCTTGCCACGCCATGAATAGCTTAAAAAGCCTTTCTAGAAAGATGTTAGGTGGGACAGGGTCGCGCTTGGCACCGATGCGAGCAAGGACATCCATCGTTTGATCACTTTCTCGGGCCGCGTGACGAAACTCGAGCCCCTCGAACCGAGCCGACATTTTTAGGATGACATTACGATAAGCCACCATCTTCAGATCTTTGGCATCGAAGTCTCCATTTATTTGAGATATTGCGAGGTTTGAGTCCCTCGCACTTCCAGCGCTGTATGCCCATGGAGACAGCCATCCAAGGCCATGCAATAAGGCCTCGATTCACTGCTGCTATTAGAATCTGGTATAATATTTGGAGTATGTATCGACGACGCCTCCAAAGGGGGGGCATTAAACGACGCCCGCTTCCTAGTCCCGCCAAAGATTTTGGAACCATCAAAATACATAACCCAATTGAATATGTGCCGCATTTTTAGGGAGTTCGCCTCTGTCCATTCGGGCGCACGAAGACAACCAAGATTGGGATTTAATGGCTCGACGCGGTTTGTATGTTATGTCGAATGGAAGGAGCTCAATGGCCCATTTGGCAATCCGCCCGTAGTATCGCGGTTGTTTATTATGTCATCGAGTGGTACTGAAGCCACTGCGGATCGAACACTCGGAAGTAGTGTCGTAGCTTCCGGATACCATGAAGACTGCGATGCTATCTTTTGATAATGGGGGTACCGGATTTGTATGTTGTGAGGACAAGGATACGAGTATACCGGCTTCTAAAGCGGAATTTGTGTTCGTCCTGTTCTCGTTCAATGACGAGCACGGCGCTCACCACCTGATGTGTTGCTGATATGTATAATAACATGGGTTCACCGACGTTCGGCGCGGCCAGGATTGGGTTGTTCGCCAGAAGGGTTTTTATTTCTTCCAGTCCCGCTGTTGCCGCATCTATCCACTCGAAGTGATCGGTGCACCGTAGAAGGCGATAGAGTGGCAATGCCTTTTCTCCCAATCTGGAGATAAAGCGGCTTAATGCTGCCACGCAATCGACGAGTTTTTGGACCTGTTTAAGGTCCGTTGGCGTAGCCAATTGTGACAAAGCTTGGATTTTGGCTGCATTTGCTTCAATTCCTCTATTGGAGATGATGAAGCCCAGCAGTTTTCCAGCGGGGACGCTGAAAACACACTTTTCCGGATTTAGCTTAATGTCATATGCACGGAGGTTGTCGAAAGTGAGACGTAAATCGTATATGAGTGTTTCGACGTGTCTAGTTTTGATGACGACGTCGTCCACATATGCTTCAACTGTCTTGCCGAATTCGCTTTCTCCGTGCATGTTTGGATCACGCGTTGATAGGTGGCGCCGGCGTTTTTGAGCCCGAAGGGCATGGTGTTGAAGCAGAATGGCCCATATG
This sequence comes from Aegilops longissima, assembly GCA_021605205.1. Classification (NCBI taxonomy): domain Eukaryota; kingdom Viridiplantae; phylum Streptophyta; class Magnoliopsida; order Poales; family Poaceae; genus Aegilops; species Aegilops longissima. Next base: position 343,681,394 of record CM038682.1, read on the forward strand.
GGATAATGAATGATATTGTAGCTTGATCGGACTCCTTCATTTTAATTTGACCGTACCCGGAATATGCGTCAATGAAGCATAGTGAGTCATGTCCTGCAGTAGCATCAATGATCTGGTCGATGCGGGAGGGGAAGGATCCTTGGGGCAAGCCTTATTGAGGTCTTTGAAGTTGACGACAGCGCCAGATTTGTCCTTCTTGGCACCATCACCAGTTTGCCACCACCGGGTGTTTTATTTCTCTAATGAATCCGGCCTCGATTAACTTGGCTAGCTCCTCCCCCATAGCTTGACGTTTGGGTTCGAAAAAACACCGCAGTGTTTGTTTGACTGGTTTATATCTCTTCAATATATTGAGCCTGTGTTCAGCCAACTTATGTGGATTCCCGCATATCGTAAGGGTGCCAAAGTAATATGTCCCAGCTTCTCGCAAGCAGAACTCTCATAGCGCGGCATCAACCGTTGGGTCTAGTTGTGCTCCAATAGATGCTATCTTCTTGGGGTCCGTTGGATGGACTTGGAATTTGACAATTTCTTCTTCCAGTTTGAATGAGGTGGATTTGGGTCGTTTGTCTAGGATCACATCGTCCCTGTCCATCGTGGAGCGTAGTGCGGTTAATTCTTTGGCCGCGAGGGCTTCGGATAGTGCCTCAAGGGCCAAGGATGCAATTTTGTTTTCGGCGCGGAGTGCTATGTCCGGATCACTGGCGAGAGTGATTATACCGTTAGGCCCAGGCATCTTAAGCTTCATGTACCCGTAATGAGGTATAGCTTGGAAGCGTTTAAATGCCTCTCGCCCCAAGAGGGCGTGATATCCACTGTTGAAAGGGGCCACTTGGAAGGTTATCTCTTCGGACCAATAATTCTCCGGCGTGCCGAATACCACGTCAAGTGTGATTTTTCCCGCACACCATGTCTCCCGACCGGGAATGATTCCTTGGAAGGTTGTGCTGCTTTGCTCGATACGACTCTTGTCTATTTCCATTTTGTGGAGTGTATCCTCATAGATGAGGTTTAGTCTACTGCCGCCGTCCATGAGAACCTTGGCGAGCCGAAAGCCGTCCACGATTGGAATGAGGACCAAGGTGGCTGGTGCTCGGACAGTCCTGTATTTGGGTTCGTCACCGGCATTAAAAGTTATAGCCGTGTCGTTCCAAGGGTTTATCGCTGCAATTTGGCAGACTTCGGCAAGTTCGCGGAGTGCCCTTTTGCGCCTATTATTTGAAGCAAATGTCTCGAAGACCGTCAATATTTTGAGTTCGTCATCTTCTGGGGGGTGTTGTTCTGGGGTAATATTGGTGAGGATATCCTCGCCGCTCTTGGCCACATGCCAGAGTATCCAACATGCTCTAAGGCTGTGGGTCGGTATGTTATCCGGTGTTGTGTGTATTTTGCATGGCTCCATCGCCATCCTTCCAGACGGTTCCGCCGCTCGTAATGGGCTTATATTTCTTTACTATTGACCGGCCACGAGGGTGCTCCTCTAGCCTAAACGAGGGGTTTAGTGGGGATCGATGATTCCCAACGGGTCACCGAAGTTTTCTGTGCGCTTCCATTGCGCCGCATTGCATTTATAGTTGCCAAGTCAGCAAAGTGTAATATGTGACGACGGTTGATGGCTTTGAGGATTCCTTCGTCCGTGCAATTGTTGCGGAACGCTGAGATCGCGTCTTTGTCGTGGCAATCTTTAATCTTGTCTTTGACAAGGAGGAATCTGGCCCAGAAGTGGTGGACCGTTTCCTGAGATTGCTGTTGTATGCTCATGAGAGCGCTTATATCTGGGAGGATGGGTGGATTTAAATTCGAACCCTGACCCAATTTTGGATCTGGAGTCTGAAGATCCTCCGAACTTAACAGTTCAGGCTCCGAGATATCAACTGATTTCTTAGGCCCGTCGTCCGATTTTATGTTCGGAGGGCAGGATGTATCTGTTCACAGGTGAGTGTCCGGCTTTTCGAGGTTGGATATCCGAATATAGTCCATCCCTAGTATAGAGGAAGAGTTGTCGTCTCGCTCCTCGATTACCGCTATCTGGTGGGTGATCGCTGGAGTTTTGATTTCTCTCTGATCGGGTTTAAGCCCGATTCGATCGTAGTCTGCAGCGACCCCCAGGGCGGCGATACGATCTAGAATCTTGTTTAAAGACGAAAGCTCTGCCGGATCCATCTGCTTGGAGTGCTCAGAATCAATACGAAGGGAATTTTTGATGACCTGAGAGGTCATCGTCGGCCTAACGGCCGAACGGGTGGTCATGGTAAAGCCGCCCAGCCGGAGGGCTTGGCCTGGGACCAGTGCTCCTCTAGAGGTGATTTTGTCCTTGAGAACGAGGCGAGCCATCGGTCCTATCTTCGATGTCACAACGGAACTCTCAATGAAAGCATAAATGTCAGTGTCAAAACCGGCGGATCTCGGGTAGGGGGTCCCGAACGTGCGTCTAAGGTTGATGGTAACAGGAGACGGGGACACAATGTTTACCTGTGTTCGCCCTCTATGGAGGTAATAATTTACTTCCTGCTTGATTGATCTTGATGAATATGAGTATTACAAGAGTTGATCTACCTTGAGATCGTAATGGCTAAACCCTAGAAGTCTAGCCTGTATGACTATGGTTATGAGTATTTTTCTCTACATACCCTGCCCTCCGGTTTATATATACACTGGAGGGATCTAGGGTTACATAAGGTTGGTTTACAGAGAAAGGAATCTTCATATTCGATCGCCGATGTTGCCTTCCACGCCAAGGAGAGTCCCATCCGGACATGGGTGGAGTCTTCGATCTTTGTATCTTCACAGCCCATCAGTCCGGCCCATGGCTAATAGGCCGGATGCCCGAGGACCCCTTAGTGCAGGACTCTCTCAGCTACCTTGCTGTTTTTTATTATTCTTATTACAGAAATTAATGTCTACTATCATTACTACACTTGTATCACCATCTCTTCGCCGAACTAATGCACCTATACAATTTACCATTGTATTTGGTGTGTTGGGGACAAGAGAGACTCTTTGTTATTTGGTCGGAGGGTTGTTTGAGACAGACCATCTTCATCCTATGCCTCCCACGGATTAATAAACCTTAGGTCATCCACTTGAGGGAAAATTGCTACTGTCCTACAAAACTCTGCTCTTGGAGGCCCAACACAAGTCTATAATAATAAAGTTGCATAGTAGACATCAAGCTCTTTTCTGGCGCCGTTGCCAGGGAGGTGAGTGCTTGAAGGTATATCTTTAGATCTTACAGTTGAATCTTGTAGTTTCTTGTTTTATCACTAGTTTGGTTTATAAAAGAAAACTATAAAAAATGGAATTGAGGTTGCCTCATATTATTTGTCTTTATCATGTATTTCTTGAAAATGATGGATTGGAAAATTGTGCTTAAATGATAGAAGAAGAATTCAATAAAAAATTTGGCATAAAATCTTTGAATGATGAGCATGATTGCAATGTTGTTAGTATGAATTCTTTGAATATCCATGATGTTAATGATATGCAAAGCCATAAGCTTGGGGATGCGATGTTTGTAGTCCCCCAAGTTTTGATGAGAATATTTATTATGATGAAAGCATGCCTCCTATTTACGATGATTATATTGATGAAAGTGGGTTTGGTGAGGTCATTACTTTATTTAATGATGAATCCACTATTTCGGAAGAGGTTGCAATTGATTTTGAGAAAAAAATTCCTATCTATGATGATTATGGTGATGGCATGCATGCTATAAAGAATAATGATAACCATGAACCTTTTCATCATAATTTTAATTTTCAATTGGATTATGCCAATCAAGCATCACATGATAGTTATTTTGTTGAGTTTGCTCCCACTACTATTCAACAGAATAAATTTGTTTATGTGGAGAGTAATAAAAAATTTATGCATGCAGATCACGAAAATAATGCTTTATGTGATAGCTATATTGTTGAATTCACTCATGATGCTACTGAAAATTATTATGAGAGAGGAACATATGCTTTTACATATCTCAATAATATCAATTTTCCTCTCTATGTGTTGAAAATCTTGAAGTTATATATACTTGTTTTGCCTTCCTATGCTAGTTGATTCTTGCTCCCATAAATTGTTTGCTCACAAAATCCCTATGCATAGGAAGTGGGCTAGGCTTAAATGTGCAAGTCATATGCTTCATGATGCTCTCTTTGTGTTCCAATTTTTATCTTTTATGTGAGCATCATTGAAATCATCATGCCTAGCTAAAAAGGCATTAAAGAAAAGCACTTGTTGGGCTGTAGTAATAATGTTTTATACCTTTTGTTTCAATAAATTTCCAAGTAAAGCCTCTGGGAAAGTGTGGATGATAGTTGACTTGATTCTGTGCAAAAACAGAAAATTTTGCTTCCAGTAACAGAATTGTTCAAATTTACTAGAACGTGATAAATTCTGAATTTTTTTACAGATGATTGATATACAAATTTCCTACGTTGTCCCAAATTTTCAGAAGTTTTGGAGTAACATAAGTAAGGTCATTGTTCAGATCATTACATACTGTCTGTTTTTGACAGATTCTATTTTCAATGCATAGTTTGTCCTAGTTTCTATGGCTTATATTGCTCAATATTAATTGTGGAAATGATAAGGTACAATAGGCATTGTGTTAGAACAATTATGAATCTTGTCTTTGACAGTACCAAAGTGAATGGTTTGCTCTTTATCATACTAACCTATCTCACGAAGTTCCGTTAAGTTTTGTGTGATTGAAGTTTTCAAGTTTTAGGTGAGATATCGATATGAGGAGAATAAGGAGTGACAAGACCGTAAGCTTGGGGATGCCCAAGGCACACCCAAGGTAATATTCAATGAAGATCCAAACAACTAAGCATGGGGATGCCCCGGAAGGAATCACCTCTTTCGTCTCCAACATTATCGGTAACCTCACTTGGAGCTATAGTATCATTCGTCACATGATATGTGTTTTGCTTAGAGCGTCATTCTATTTTGTTGGGATTTGCTTGCTGTTATTTAGAATAATGTTTTGCATCGCCTACTTCAATAAAAGTGTCAAGTATAGCCTTTACCATGCTTATTTTGCAAGTTTATATGTTACTGTGCTGAAAACAGAAAGTTTTCTATCATTGTCTGAATTGTTAAAAAATGTCCGAACGTGATAAAATCTTGAAATTTTTACACAGTAAGATACAACAAATTTTCTACAGTGTGGTACTTTTTCTGAATTTTTGGAGTTAAAGAAGTATGAATCTTCTTGCATCCTTTACAGACCGTCCTGTTTTGACAGATTGATGTTATGTTTGCATTGTTTAATGATTCTATTTGAGCATAGGAGTATTAAATATGCAGAGGCATTTAATATGCAATGTTAAATAATAATTTTAGGGATTTGCTAAAGTAGAGAATGATAAGGTCATTGCATTGATTTATACTAACTTGTCTCACGAGTTCATTGTTGAATTTTGTGTGGATGAAGTTTTTAAGATTTAGGAAAACCGTGATATAAAAGGAATTAAGAAGACACAAAAGCTCAAGCTTGGGGATGCCCAAGGCATCCCAAGATATTATTCCAAGAAATCTCAAGCGTCTAAGCTTGGGGATGCCCCGGTAGGTGTCCCGCCTTTCTTCTTCAACAATTATCGGTTAGTCTCAGTTGAGCCAAAGTTTTTTTCTTATTCACATGAGTTGTGCTATTTCTTGGAATGTCACTCTATTTTGCTTGTTGTTTTTTTCATAAAATACTTAGATCAGAAAGTTTTTAAATCAGAGAGAGCCCTCAAATAGCTACCCAATTACTTAACTACTCACTTGATCTTCACTTATATCTTTTTGGAGTAGTTTATCATTTACTCTCGTGCTTCACTTATATCCTATGAGTAAATTGTTGAATGAATTGAACATCATGAATTTGAAATTATATGCTTGTATCATACCTAGTAGTAGCTTCACATCGGGTTTAGAAAGTGAAATCTTTTAACGCTTGACAATCACAATATTGGTTATACAAACAATTCATGAATGATTAGTATAAGGAAGAGAACTTTCACATACAAATATATTATCTAGGACATCTTCTATGATTGTGAATAACCATTAATTATTTTCAAACTTGAGAAAATCAGTTGAAGTTGGACAAGGATGACAACGGTTATCCGCTGCCGCCCTCTCCCTCTATCGTTGCCTCTTGCGGCTTGTGACGCTTGCCTTAGATTCGAGCGCCCGCATCCGTGGCGGCGCCGGTGCAGGCATGATGACCCAATGGTGGCAGGGGACGCCATTAGGAGCAAGTAGAGAAGGGCTCAGAGAGGGGAGCTGGGAGCGGGGGACGGTGAACCGGGAGGGGCGTTGACACGGTGGTGACTCAAACCGACGTTGCAGCGCCTTCGCGGCCGATTTGTTAGCGGATCTTGCCCCCATCACCTGCTCGGCCTGCATCCAATGAGCCTTGCGGTCGAGGTATCCACTCCCACGAGAGCATTCATTGGTGCCTCCTACCCACTCCAACTCTGTAGCTGTTGTGCTGCATAAGGGGCTCTGCAGTCATAGGATACTTGTAGCGCCTCCACGACATGCGGCTAGGTTTGACCCCATCTCGACGGCCACCTATGGATCTGGTGGGTGAGCGCCGACACTGCCTGCTGGTTCTCCTTCAAATCTTATTGGTGTACTAGACAGGTTTGAGTGCCATGTTCAGCAACCGGATGTACATCTTCGCCGAGTGCAACAAGTGGCAGCTGAAACGGTACCACATGATGAGTGGTGAATGGGAACAGAACGAGAAAAACCAAAGCGAATCTAATGAAGAAAAGCTAGAATAATCAAATCGTTTACATGGCAAGCCAAACCAACACTGACACATGCGGTCGACTTGTGATTGGGAAAAAATTGAAAAGGGTAAAAAGGTTGCCTTTTGATTAAGTCGGATAATAAATATTGTGAAAATTGCTAATTACAGTATTTGTTTTGTCACAAATGTGAAATTTAAGGGTAAGCAAAATATACTCCCTCCGTCCGGAAATACTTGTCATCAAAATAAATAAAAAGGAATGTATCTAGATGTATTTTAGTTCTAGATACACCCCTTTTTGTCCATTTTGATGACAAGTTTTTCCGGACGGAGGGAGTAATTTACTCCAAGAGCTTTATTGTATGGCACCAGAATATATATATACACATACGGAACGCAGCTTTGATGCCGTAAAACCAGCTACCTTTATGTCTGTAAGATGTGGGCCCACATGTTATCCACACAAAGGTGCAAGGCACCGAAGCGCAGTCTATGCACGCGCATCTGTCCGTTGATTCCGATACTAAAAAGTAATAATTTCTCGTCGCTGCCCTTAGCAGTATTTTATTCTCTCCGTGGATTGCTAACGACTCAAGCAATATTCTACTCAATCTGACAGGCTAACGGCTGACACACAGGGTAGTTGGTTCAGTGAGAGGGCATGAGATTACATCACAACTCAAATACCACAATCCGTCGTTTTCACAGAACAAACAAGAGCAGTATTTATCAAAGAGCAAAATAATAGATACTTGGAAAAATTAGAAAAAGTCTCGCACAGAAGGTGTCTTTCTTATTCTGAGGGGCAACCATGACACAACAGGCATATTAGAGCAACTTCAACGTGTTGACCCAAACGAAAATCACGATCTATTTGGGTCGGATGCTCGTGCCCGCTTCCGCATTTGGGTCAGCGCATGCACCCAACGCTGGCTCGACCCATTTTGACGGCGCACGAAAAAAAAGAACACAAATATTTTGAAAATGAAAACAATCCACGAAGGCCGGCGATAGTCCACGCGTCCATATTACATTAATTAAACTGTAAAAAATAAACTATGAGGTGGTGCACTGCCCTAGGCGTCCTTCCGTCGACGTCGGGGCCGGTGAGGTCGATCAGCGTCGGTGCAGGGCCGGCCCAGGGGAACACCGTGTTTCAGACGACAACGATGTCGGCCATCGACTGTGCCGTCGCGGGCTGTGCCACCGCGGCCTGTGTCTCCGTGCCCTGGGCCTGGCGCGCCTCCTCCTCCACCTCGCACTGCTCCTCCTCGGTGTCGCGCTCCAGCTGCTCGAGGTAGTCGTTGTATGTTGTGGGAATTGCACGATGTATTGCTCTTCGTGCATAGGCACGTATATATGATGTACAAAGGTGGGCCACGGACCTCAATTATACAAAGAACTAGGAGGCGGGCTCAATACACAATATGCACATAACAAATATACTCAACACCCCCAGCAATAAGCGCACCGCGGGCCGACGCAAATATCGGACCGGAACTCCTCAAATGACGCCATAGGCAAGCCCTTGGTCATGATATCAGCAAATTGTTGGAAAGTAGGGACGTGTAAAACACGAATATGGCTAAGGGCCACCTGTTCCCGAACAAAATGAATATCCAACTCAATAGCTTGGTTCATCGATGATGCACCGGGTTAGCGGAGGGGTAGACCGCCAAGACGTTGTCGCAGTAGACCACCGTGGCACGGTCAACATGGCAAGAGAGCTCTCAAGCGGGCTGGGCGGTTACTTAACACTGGCGATTGCGCTGGCCATCAAGACGATACTCAGCCTCAAAGACTCGAACGAGAGATCAGAGCTGCCGCTTGGACCACCACGAGATAAGTGAGGGTCCAAGGTGTTGGAGATATGCCCTAGAGGCAATCATGTATGATGATATTTCCTATGTGTTTATGAATAAAGATAGTCCTTGGACATTATCAATAATGTGTATCGCTAGCACGTGACTTGTTTGTGGGACTATGCATTGTATGATGACTGTCCTAAAAGGTCCTTAGTTGAAAGGGCTGTGGACGACACCGACTAGACTAGCATATGACACGGTCGATGGCTTGGTCTCACTAGCCATGGAGCATTGGATGCTAACCGGATAATATGGACTTGAAGGATCTGGTCGGATTCGACGTAGTCGGATCCGAAGTCGAGATAAGGTCCGAGTCGGATGACTCCAACTATGAGACGCAACGATATGTCATCTGTGAGTCTCTAGTACAACATACGCTATATGTCCTAAGACCTGAGCCGACGATGTACTGGATGGTGAAAGACTTGCTTTGGGGTCGACCAAACACTACCCGTGATCGGGTAGTCATAAAGGTAGGTTTCGGCTTGTCCGCACTCCATGCTGCGAGACATGGTCGAGCAAGATGGGATTTGCCCCTCCGATCGAGAGATATACTGGCCCCTCACGTGATCCGACCAGATAAGCATGGCTATGCAACTAGGATTATGAGATAATCCGATAGTGGTCGCATCACCGAACGAGAAAAGAGGTAGGGCTAGCACAAGGATGACAGACTCGCTTTTGAGCTCGGCTAACATATATCGTGGTGGCAAAAGGAATGGAAGTATGATGTACAGTGTTCGCTAACCAGCTTCATAGTCTGCTTGGTGTTCGACATGCCTTGCTAGAGGTCACATCGACCATGCAGCTCGGAGGTGATCCGAACTCACGACTGCCGGGCTTGAACCTAAAGGGTCGCGCTTAAGGGAAGGAACCTACGAGGTCGGATCCGAGGACACTGGTCGGATGTGATCCGAGCTGTATTCGGATTGTGGCCGAGTAGACTTATGGGCTTTAGGGTCCGTGCGAGGCCCAAGTGTTGAGCCCGCGACGGACGCCTATATAAAGTGGAGCTGCGGCACACTTATGCGGTTGAACGCTTCGGCGTTGTCACTAGGGTTTCCATGTGTTGCGAATAGACATCTCCACTCGCCGCCGACTGTGTGATTGGACCTAGCAGTCCGTCGCACGGTGTTCCTCCTGCACGTGCGGATATTGTTAGAGGCGGTGCACCTGCGCCACTCCGGCGAACTTGTACGTGGGATCGGACGACGACTGTTCGAGGGAGAGGTAGACCGCTGAGACGTTGTCGCAGTAGACCACCATGGCACGGTCAACAGGGCAAGAGAGCTCTCAAGCAGCCGGCGGTTAATTAACACTGGGCGACGGCATTGGCCACCGACGATACTCAGCCTCAAAGATCGAACGAGAGACCGAGAGGGCTGCCGCTGGACGACCACGATATAAGTGAGGGTCCAAGGTAGACACAATAGCCCAAAGTGGAGCGACGAGCGTCAGGGCAGCCCGCCCAGTCTGCATCGGAGTAGGCGGTGAGGGCGGTGTCGGCAGAGTCATGAAGCATGACGCCAAGATCCATAGTGCCACAGATATAGCGGAGAATCCTCTTGACGGCAGCCGAGTGAACGTCTCGAGGAGCATGCATATGAAGACACACCTGCTGCACGGCATACTAGATCTCTGGTAGAGTCAGAGTGAGGTACTAGAGAGCACCAACGATAGACCGATAGAAAGCAGCATCCGAACCAGGAGAACCATCCATGGCAGAAAGCTTGGCCTTCATATCAACAGGCGTAGCGGCAGACTTGCAGTTAAGCTCATGAGCGTACTTTCGCTGATGAAGGAAGAAGCCATCCGGACGGCGCACCACCTCGACACCAAGGAAGTAGTGCAAAGGACCCAAGTCCTGATGGTGAATCAATCGCTAAGACGAGCCGTGAGTCTGTTCGAGGAGACCAACAGACATGCTGCCGTGGATGATGTCGCTGACATAGAGAAGGCAGGCCATGTCGTCGAGCCCCGGCGATAGACGAAGAGCGAGGCGCCCGAGCGGTAGAGCGGAATCCAAACTAGTGGAGAAACGCCGTGATGCGCTGGTACTAGCTGGGAGCCTGCTTGAGTCCGCATAAGGACCGCGAAGCAGTGCACACGGGTCGGAAGCGCGGGTCAACAAACCCGTGGGCTGCCGCGTAAGACCTCGCCTCGAGGTGACCGTGGAGGAAGGCATTGAGACGCCCATCTGTGCACCGCCAAGCACGGAGACCGCAGGTGGAGAACTGCGTATCGCGGCCGAGCTTGATTTAATCGGAGCGACGGTGTCGGTGAAGTCGATGCCAAGACGCTTATCGAAGCCGTGAACGACTCCAACGACTTTATAGCGATCAAGGGTACCATCAGGATGGAGCTTGTGTTTAAATACCCACTTCCCGGTAATCACGTTGGAGTGCCGGGGATGGGTGTCAGTGTCAAAACCGGCCGATCTCGGGTAGGGGGTCCCGAACTGTGCGTCTGAGGATCGAAGGTAACAGGAGACAAAGGGGACACGATGTTTACCCGGGTTCGGGCCCTCTTAATGGAGGTAATATCCTACTTCCTGCTTGATTGACTTTGATGAGTATAGGGGTTACAAGAGTTGATCTACCTCGAGATCTCAATGGCTAAACCCTAGATGTCTAGCCTATGTGAATTCTGATGGCCTCTAAGGACCAAACCCTTCGGTTTATATAGACACCGGAGGGGCCTAGGGTTGTACAAGGTCGGTTTACAGAGGAAGGAAACTACACATCCGGACGCCAATATTGCCATCCACGCAAAGGAGAGTCCGATCCGGACACGGGGAAAGGCCTTCTGCCTTGTATCTTCACGGCCCATCAGTCCGGCCCATGTTACATCGCCCGGACACCCGAGGTCCCCTTAATCCAGGACTCCCTTAGTAGCCCCTGAACCAGTCTTCAATGGTGATGTTTTCGGCATGCAGATTGTCTTCAGCATTGCAAGGCGGGTTCCTCCTCCGAATACTTCAAAGTAGTCTTCTAAATAAGAGAACTGCATCCGGCTCTGTATAACAGTCACAACCCTCAACCACAAGGGCACAATACTTAATCAAAATAAGGTCTGTCTACTGACAACTTTTTCGGTTAAATTTTACGTCTAGCCTCTTTATCATTTCGAACCATTTTTTGGTCTCCCTCTTCGCGTTTCGAGGTACGGCCTCCATTGACACGTCTTGTCAAAACAGATACGTGTCCTCTTATTGCAGGATTCCCATCAATACGGGTCTGGGTAGTCCAACCGTGCCATTCGCACGACACCTTGGGAACAGGCGAGTATTAAGGCTTGAGGGGGGGGGCGCTTGATATTCACTGCCTATATAAGTGGATAAAGATCCTCCTTTTTACCCCCACGCCTTCTTCCTTCCTTTGCCGTCCCATCCTCGAGCTCCAGCACCCAAGCTTCGATCTTTCCCACCGCCACCAACTTCTCCAGCCATGTCTGGATCCGGCTCACAGGGCAAGTGGGTGGCCTCCTCTGTAACGAAGAAGGACGTCAAGGAGCTCCGGGAGGCGGGGTACCTAACTGCGGACGTCGCGCACAGGCTCCTGCCAAGAAGCAGGTCATCCCCACTCCGGAGCCCGGCGAAAGAGTAGTGTTTATCCCCCACTTCCTCCGCGGGCTAGGGTTTCCCCTTCACCCCTTTGTCTGCGGTCTCATGTTCTACTACGGGCTGGATTTTCACAATCTGGCCTCAAAATCCTTCCTCCACATATCGGCGTTCATCGTCGTGTGCGAGGCGCTCCTCCCGATGAGGGAATCCCAGTACCTCATGTTGTCCCCATGAACGAGGAGGTGAAGCCCAACTTCAGGACTCCTCCAAGTTAGAGGTGTGCCAAAGGAGGTGACCGAACCATGTACTTGGTCGGTGTAACGCCCGGATGGTTTTGCAACAAGAAACCCCCCGGTTCTCAAGGTTTCAAATCGATGTTTCAATCACAAAAAATGAATAAACTCGGGAGGGGGATAAACCCCACCGCCCAGCCAGCCGCCCTCCCACTCCCCTTGGCCCATCTCTCCCCTTGGGCCAGCCCCATCACACCAGGCTGCCCACCGGGCCACCCCTCTCCCTTATCCACCCCGAGGGGAAACCCTAGGCCCCAACCGCCCCCCCCCACGTCCGCCCCCACTCCCTCGTCTCCGACCTCGATCTCGATCGGGACCGAGCGCCACCGATCAGCCTCCCCGACGGCGACCCCGCCAAGCTTCCGCTGCCCCCCACTGCCTCCTCCCTCCTCCTCCACACCGCCTGGACGCCTCCTCCTCCTCCCCCACCGAGGCCGAGCCGATCACGGGTCCCCGCCTGACGCCTCCGGCAGGCCTCCCGGCCCTCCCCGCCGGCCTACCCCGACCTCCCCGAGCAAGCTGCCCGAGACCTCTGACCCCCGTGAGCTCGACCTCCTCCTTCCTTCCTCACGGTCAGTCCCGACCGGCCTGACGAGCCTCACCAGGTTCGTCACTGCCTGTCACAAGACTCACACCAGGGGTCAGCGCCCCACGCCACCTGCCGCTTCCTCCGTCCCTCCGGCTTCCTGCCCGCCGCCTGAGCCCCGGCCCTCCTCCTGCTCGGGCGCCTCCAAGCACGCATCTGCGCCCCGATCCCCCTTTCTCCCGAGCCTCACACGCCTCCTGTCACTCACCACACGGCTGGCAAGGGGCGCGCTGGCATCGCCACTGGCCGCTCCTGCCTCGACCCGGGCTGGTCATACCTCGATCGCAATGCCCGCACTTCAGCGACGCCTGCACCTGCTTGGGCCACGTGCTCGATTAGGGCCCCACCCCAAAACAAATTAAAAGAATGTTTTAATTAAACAGAAACGAAAAATGATTTAAAAGTAATTAAACTAATTAACTAATTAATTAATTAATTAATTAATTGGGTAATTAATTAAACTAATTAATTCTCGATTAGTTAAACCTAATCATTAGTTAAATTAATTGGGTAATTAATTAAACTAATTAATTCTCGATTAGTTAAACTCAATCATTAGTTAAATTAATTGGGTAATTAATTAAACTAATTAATTCTGCATTAATTAACACCGATTATTAATTAACTTAATTAACCTAATTAACTAAGGTTAATTAACTGATTAGGCTAATTAAAATAATAGTGTATGACATGTGGGCTCATTCGGTGGTTGACTTAGTCAACCCTGTTATCGATGACGCCAAAGATGACCTCATGCCGATGTCATAAATGCTTTTCAAATTAATTAATTAATTAATTAAAATTCCAGAAATTAATAAAACCTTTATAATTATAACTTTTAACCAGAGTCTGGATTAAAATAATTTCAACATGAAAGTTGCTCGTAACGATTTAGACGAATTCGTTACGCAATTGCTCGCCCACCGCACGCCTCTAACCTATCGAACCTGCAAACTTTCTCCTCCGGTTCATCTCAGATGACAGACGTCCTAACCGGATAACTTCCTGACATGCTTCCCTAAACCAAAGACCTTCTTACCACGTTAGGGCACGCCTAGCATCGCTTGGCATGTCATGCATCGTTATGCATCCGTTATCGTATTCATTGTTTTTCCCTCTCTTCGGTAGACTACGAGACCGACACGCAACCGCCGGGCTCGACTACAAGGTCGACGATCACTCTCTTGCCGTGAGCAACCAGCAAGCCCCCCTTTTTGATCATCCCGATATCGCCCATTCCATTCTCTTATTGCTTGCACTAGATTTTGCTACTGTTATTGTTGTTCTATTCTCGCTGTATAGCCTGCTTATTGTAACCTGCCTTGTTACTCACCCGCTTATCCTAAACTGCTTAGTATAGGTTGGTTAGAGACCCATCAGTGACCCCCACCTTATCCTTGTTGCCTCGCTTCATCATTGAAGACCCATCAACGGGATAGAAGACCAGGCCCCATAATCCGCACATCACTTCCCTTAGTTGCTCGACACTACTAGGTTACTATCGAGTACCGAGGGTGAAACCTCCGCAGACTTCCGATATTAACCCCCGTAGTACGCTTATCCTGCCAGGTCATCGAGGTGATTTCTCTTAACCACTTCCGATACGACTCGTCAGGCAACCCCTCAAGTGTGGACCTCGAGGGTGAATCCTCTTATGTTCACCTTGATGACTACATTGAGTGGAATACACCGGGTGATTCTCGTGTTTTCCCCTTGATGTTTGGACTCACGGTTACTTGGACTGTTACCACGGTTACTTAGAAAGACGGGCGACTCGAGGGGTACCCGCTGCGTGCTTAATTGGCGAGTGATGTGGAGACGGGTTGACCCGAGGGTGCCCGCGAGATAAATTACGGCAGGCGGGCCGGCATTCCTAGCCCTTGCCGCAAGTCCTCGAGACGGGCAACGGGTCACATCTTCGTGAGTCTCCGCTTGTTACCGCTGCTCCTAATCCACTACGATTTGGATATTTGATCCGAGGGGCCTCCGCCCGATAGCACTAACCATCACGTGGCTAAGTATGGGCGCTTCGTCAGATACATCACCGCTTATTAGACGTCACGGAGCGCGCTGCCCGGATTGGGCCGAACGCCTAGGCTAGGTCTGCTCCCGCCGCCGCGAACGCGCAGGAGTTCCGGGAGATGGCCCATGACCTCGGGGCATAGGCTTAGTCCGCGGTCAGCCGCCTCTATTAAGCTTCAGGTCGGGTTGCGCGTATTGTTTGACCGAGGCCGGCATGACCGGAAAGTGTGTCCGCCGGAGTTAAGCGAAGCGTGGGTAAGTTGGTGCACCCTCGCAGGAAGAAAACATCTATCGATAGCCCGTCCCTACGGTAACGACACTTGGAGTTGTATCCCATCGATACAACTAGAATCGGATATGAGCAATGGATTATGGCGAGAATTGGTTTGTGATGATAATCGGATAGTATGGCTCGGGATTTCTTTTCTCGCAGGAGTCGAGAAAGGATCTCTGCCGAGGTTGATAACACTATCGCTACTTTAAGTTATGTTACTCTACCCTCTTGTTTGCTGTAAGATGGTGGATTCGAAGATGCTAGTCTTCGATAGACTAGGCCTTCTCTATTCTGCATTTCTGCAGCTCAGTCCACCGATATGGCCTTTTACACATATATCCATGCATATGTAGGGTAGTTCTTTGCTTGTAGTACTTTGGATGAGTACTCACGGCTGCCTTGTTCCCCTTTTTCCCCTATCTCTACTGATTGTCGCTATCGCACGATGGAGCCTGTGATCCGCACGCCACCGCCACGATTTACTACTACTCGAGGCGCCTACTACTACGCAGCCCACGACGACGCACCAGAGGACCTAGGAGGATCCTGCAGGAGGCCTGTCCTCTTCGATCCAGATCCTGGGCTTGTGCTAGCCATCTTATGGCACCTTGTTTAACTTATGTCTGCATTTCAGATATTGTTGCTTCCACGACTCGCCTATGATCGAAAGCACTTGTATTCGAGCCCTCGAGGCCCCTGGCTTGTATTATGATGCTTGTATGACTTATTTTATTTGTAGAGTTGTGTTGTGATATCTTCCCGTGAGTCCTTGATCTTGATCGTACACATTTGCGTGCATGATTAGTGTACGATTGAATCGAGGGCGTCACAGTCGGTTCCAGTTTTATCTATATTTATTTCTAGGTCATGGGCCACTTAGGATTTTTATTTTATGTGTTTCAGTGTGGCCTGTCCAACCGACTAGTTTTCTAGATGCCTATATAAGGAGGCCAATGGCTATGTTTAGTGGGGGAATTTGGATTGAGTTTGAAACATTGTGTTCACGTGGTGAATCATCCCTCCGGGGACGGCGCTGCTGGTTATCAAATAAAGTGATGGTTGCATGAGGGTTCTTGTGTGTTCAAGGATTATCATGCCAAGGTTAGAGGCGTGTTGCTCATCTCCACGTTGCTGGCTGGATTCGTTTCCTCACCTTCGGGTTGCGTGGATCGCTCCCGTGATTAGAAGGTTTGCTATCTAGTTTGTCTTGCGGTGAAAGATCGGGCAAAAACTATAGGATCATCATGTTGATCCATATTATGTGGTTCAGATTACTGGGTTCCTCACCGCAAGTTCGTCCTGTTGAGATTGCACCGTTGCCGCCAGTCCGTTCTGCGGAGAGTTCTCATGGATCACGGTGCAATTTGCTGTTCGGCGAGGAGATTAGTGGCGGAAAATTCGCGAGGGCCGAGCACGCTTGGATCTGTGTCTCGACGGGGAGTTTGTCTTCCAGTCAGATCAAATTGAGGGCGCGTCGGTGCTATCAATTTTCCTTGCGATCTCGGCGGGGTTTGGTCGCTCAGATAGGAAGGACGGCGCTGTTTTCGGCTGTTTTTGGCTGACTCCGGATTTTTAGGAAGCAGAGCGATTTGGTTGGTACGTGATGGAGTACTAGTTAGTTTTGGAGTTTTGCGATCAGCTTGCTGGATTTTTAAATTAGTAAAATCCTAATTAGTTAAGGCAGGAGAGAGAAGATTCTCTTGTTTCAGTCCGTTTGGAAATCAACTCACGGTAGAGTCGGGCTCGTGGTAAAAAAATCTGCGATTTTATTTTGTGTTGGCCGGATCGGGAAGATGGCTTCGACATGGTTTTCTCGGCTGGATGAGAATTCTAAGGAACGTGCTCAGGCTGAGATAGCTGATATACAAAAGATTATTAAAGAGATGTGGGCAGAATTAAAAAAGCCTACTACAGTTTTTCCCGCGCATACTGTGTAGTACTCTGTGAAGGTAATTTCCAAGGACATATCCATGGTGAAGATTGATGATGTTAACGTCGACAACGAGGCAAAGACAACACGTACTGGTTCTAAGGAGGACAAGGCTAATGTTGACACGATTTCGGTGGATGATATTGTACCATTGATTGGGCTGAATGTGCAACTCAAGTGGGTACATGACGATGCATGCATGATAGTTGATAGAGGTCAGTGTTGGAATTTATTTCAGATGCAGTGCATGATCAAGGACAAGGCATGCAAGTATTGATGGTGGTAGTTGTACCAATGGCATAAGCAAGACAATGGTGGCATCTTTGGGGTTGTCCACCTGGCGTATTCCTGAACCTAAGCATCTACAGTGGTTGAATAGTTGCGGTATGCTGAAGGTTACACACAAGGTGCGTGTGCCATTCACAGTTGGTGAGTATGCTGATGAGGTGGAGTGCGATGTATTGCCATTGGAGGTCTGTGGATTGTTACTTGGGCGTCCATGGCAGTATGATCACAATGCTACTCATGCTGGGAGAGCAAATACGTATACATTTTTGCATGATGGCAAATACCGAATGCTGAAGCCGATGACAGATGATCATATCAAGTCTGATGTGGTGTTGGTGGTGCACAAGGCCAAGCCACAACAGTGGATAGTTCAGCTTCCGACAGAGGAGCATGATGCGAGGAGTGTCAATACTGATATTGTTTCCGTCGTGCCTGTCGATGACAAGCAAGTTGTGCCTGTTGGTGACAAGCCGGTTGATGTCAAGCCTCTTAGTGATGAGATGATGATGATTGCAGCTAGTCCTACACTTCCAATTTGGGTCGACCAAGGCATTCAGACAGATGATAATGGTGTTGCTCGTGTCTCAGTGCATATGGAGGAGCGGGTAGTAGACTGCAGGTTTGTTGGACCCGTTGTGCGGAGACTTGTTGGAGTAGCTATGCGTATGCATAGAGGCAAAGATGGATGTGTTCGTCAATTGTGTGGCCCAGGCATTGCTCCTATTTTTCAGGGTTGTACAAAGAAGGTCCATTTCAGCGACAACGAGCTCCATCGATAGCGAAGAAGAAGAAGGTGGTGGCGCCTAAGTCCAAGCTTATGTGGCGACAGAAGGTGGTGCCACCTGTTGTGGCAAGTCCAACTAGCCGAGAGGGAGGAGGTGGTGTGGCATGTCAGCAAGACTTGCTGATGGCGGCGAAGCGTGCCAATGTACCTGATTTGATGCCACTCATTAGAGAAGACCCTCCACCGTTGAGGACAACGCCTTTTCAAGTGGGGGAGGATGATGATGGCATCCCAGTACCTCATGTTGTCCCCATAAAGGAGGAGGTGAAGCCCAACTTCAGGACTCCTCCAAGTTAGAGGTGTCCCAAAGGAGGTGACCAAACCATGTACTTGGTCGGTTCCAGTTTTATCTATATTTATTTCTAGGTCAAGTTATGGACCACTTAGGATTTTTATTTTATGTGTTTCGGTGTGGGCCTGTCCAACCGACTAGTTTTCTATATGCCTATATAAGGAGGCCAATGGCTATGTTTAGAGGGGGAATTTGGATTGAGTTTGAAACATTGTGTTCACGTGGTGAATCATCCCTCCAGGGACGGCGCTGCTGGTTATCAAATAAAGTGATGGTTGTGTGAGGGTTCTTGTGTGATCAAGGATTATCGTGCCAAGGTTAGAGGCATGTTGCTCATCTCCATGTTGCTGGCTGGATTCGTTTCCTCGCCTTCAGGTTGCGTGGATTGCTCCCGTGATTAGAAGGTTTGCTATCTAGTTTGTCTTGCGGTGAAAGATCGGGCAAAAACTATAGGATCATCACGTTGATCCTTATTACCTCCGCGTCCCTCCACACTTCGACCTATGGCTCAAGGTCTTCAACGTGAAGCCGAAGGTGGTCGATGGGCAGCATGCGGACTGCGGCGGCGCCATGGTGAGCAAGCTCCCCAACACCACCTGGCCCAAAGGGGCCTTCGTGGAGACCGTCAAAGTATGACAGCAGGAGTGGTTCTACATCATTGAACCTTGCAGTGCCACATGGGCGGCCACTCCCGCGTTTAGATCCGGACCCCCAATGTGGCTCATGTCGTGGACCAACAAGGGCCTGGACTGGGGGTCGGCCGACGAAGTGATGATGCTGCAAAAGCGCATCAAAAACATGATAGAAAAGAACACCAGCCCCACTGACGTGATCCAGGTGATGCTATTTCTCCGGACCCACCCCTGCCAGCGCCGGCCTCTCCACATGTGGGAGTTCAATCCGAAAGGGTCGCGAACCCTGCAGCGATTCTTTGGCACAATGCACGAAGAGATCTGGAAGCCGCTCTTCAAAGCCCAGAAGACGTGGCCGGAGAAGACCGACAATATCGACCTCGACAGCTCTCATCCAGCCACCCCGGTGAGCTTTAGTTTCTGAACATAACTTCAGTTCACAAATCAGAGGGTATGCTGAGCCCTTCATCCCTCATTCAGGGTTGGACAAAGAAGGTGGAGTGGATCAAGTGTCCGGCTTCGCTATCCGAAGACCCAGCCATTCCTCTGCTAACGAGGATGCTGGTCCCACCCAGACGTAATCGGAGAAGAAGGCCAAGAAGAAGAGCAAGGAGGCCAAAGGTGGCCTCCGCCGTAAAGGTACTTCGGACGTAGTGTCCGAAGTGCCCGAAGCTCCCTCCTCCCATGAGGGAGATGAAGACGAAGAGGAGGAGGAGGCAGAAAGCAATTCTCCCCTTAAGGGGAGGAAGAAGAAAAGTGTGACGCCCGGATAATTATGCTACGCTAATCCCCATTAATGATGCCACGTCACCTCTGTCACTGTAGTTAATCTCGGGTTAGTTCAAAAACCGATTCGAATTTCAAATTCAAAATCGGGTAAACAATAAAAGTTTTCAAATATTAAAATTTACATGTTCGGAGTGAGCCAAATAATAGATAGGTAATTATGGTGGTGAAACCACATTTTTATAAAATGTTTAAATGCTCAAAGGAAAATAAAACAGCAGCGAAAGAAAGTAATTAAATGCCTTTTGTATTTTGTAAAATATTAAACTATTTTATTTAGCTGTCCAAATTAATGTGGCAGTGGTATCTTTAACATACCATATTTAGGTGTTGTTCTCACATTCTTCAAAAGTGAAATAAATTAATAATTTATTAAACCGAAAGGGAATAAATAAAATAAAAGAACAAAATAAAAACAAAAAAAAGGAAGAAGAACCCTCCGGCTGGCCACGGCCCAGAAGAAAGTTATCGGGCTGCTGTGCCGCCCAGCCCAACTTGCCCTCTCCTTCCTCCTCTGCTCACAGAGGGGAGGTGGACGCCGGGCAGCCGCCGGGCCGCTGATGGCCACGCAGCCGCCATCCGCCGCGCTTCGCCGACCTACAAGACGCCGCCCGCACTCGGAACCCTAGCCTCCTTCCTTCTCTCCCCTGCTGCGACCTCCTTCGCCGCTTCGCCGAAGCGCCGCTGCCGCCATGGCTGCGCTTATAGCTGCGGCCACCGCCACGCCTACCGCTAACGCTGCTCCCCGAAGCGCCGCCAGCACCTCGCCAAGTCTTCTCGACCACCGACCAAGCCAGAGCCCCACAGCGAGCGCGGCGCCTTTCTTTCTTCCTCACTCCGACGAACGCCGGCGCCGAATTCGCCACTCAACTTTCCCCGAGCCCATCGAGCACATCTGCAGCTCACCGTGAGCTACACTCCCTCTCTTTGCTTCCATACGCCGAGCGGCCGGGCCCGCCATGGTCGAGACGAGCTCCGCTGCCGAACTCATTGCGCCGCTTCGATGTTTTAGCGCCGCGCTTAGCGCCACCACCGAAGCTCCCGGAGCTCCTAGCTGCTCAACGCACCCTCCGCCACCCTTGTTGCGTTCGGACGCCAACCTGCCGACGTTCCAACTCCGGGCGCCGGCCCGGCTGCGCCAAGCTGCCGTGGTTTCTAGGTTATCCCAAAGACTCGGACCGCCGATGTTGGATGCGTATGGCGCTCCTCGCTCGAACGCTGCTGCCACGGGCGCTTTGTTTTAACCACCCCGTAGGCTTTTCCCCTGCGCCCCGACGCCGCTGCCGCCCACTGCCATCGGGCGATATCCGGCCGCCCCCGAGGCCGGTCGTCCACCATCGTAGGCGCGGCACCGGCCGCACTTTAGGTCAAGCCGCAGGTCCAAGGCCCCCTATAGCACGGCTCCAGCCTAACTCCCAGCGAGGCACCGCTGCTGCTTTGTCGCTTTGAGCCGCCTCCGCCGCCGGGCGACCGACGTGGCCGACCTAGGGCCACCCTGTGGTCGCCGCCACGGGCCCCACGGAGCCCCACCGACTGGGTCGACCAAATAATCGCTGACCGGGCAGCCCCGGTCACTAACATGCGGGCCCCACCACATAATTAGGATTAATTAAAATGGTTTTATAATTAAAGTTATTTAGTTAGCTTAACTAGACACCCACAGTGTGGCCCAGAGTTTTACTAACTAAAATCAGATTAGTTTTAACTCGTTTAAACCCACTGCCTATGACAGTGGGTCCCCATGTCATTTTGACCAAATAACTTGATCGTTGATCACGACGCTATTCCCACGCCATGTCGACATCATATTCCTTTTCTCTAATATAAATAATTCCGAATATTGTTTAAACTTTAAGAATTCATAGATAATAAACCGTAATCTAATGAAAATGTTTTCTATATGAAAGTTGCTCGTAAAAACCGACGAACTGATAAGCAATTGCTCGTCCGCCACACCCCCTAACCCATCGAACCTGCAACTTTCCTCCGCCCTCTCACTCAAAACATCTAAACACCGAATACTTTCCTGATGTTTCCTTAACCAAGACCACCTCATACCACGTTAGGGCACGCCTAGCCGCTATTTGTCATGTCATGCATCGATATGCATCTGCTTACTTGGTATTCATTGTTTCTTCCCTCTTCTCTCCTAGACTACGAGACCGACACCGTTGCTGCCTACCGACTACGGTGTTGATTTAATTCTCTCTCTGCCAGAGCAACCAGCAAGCCTTGATCACCGATATCGCCTACTCTTCTCTATACCGCTTGCATTAGAGTAGTGTAGCATGTTACTGCTTTCAGCTATACCTATCCCGATGCATAGCCCGTCCTTGTTACTATCATTGTTATTTTACCGCAATCCTATATGCTTAGTATAGGATGCTAGCATTTTCATCTCGGGGCCCTACATTCTTGTCCGTCTGCCGTATATATTGATCGGGCCGTGATCACTCGGAGGTGATCACGGTATATACTATATACTTATACATGATACATGTGGTGACTAAAGTCGGGTCGGCTTTGGAGCACCCGCGAGTGATTCACTTGATTGGGGGCTGAAAGGACCTTGTCCCGACGGCCTCGGATGGATCTTGAGGCGAGCAGCAGGCAGGTTGAGACCGCCTAGGAGAGAGGTGGGCTCTGGCCCCTGCTCGGGCGCTCATGGATACTTAACACGCTTAACGAGGTCTTGGTATTTGGTCTGAGTTGGCTACAAGCTTATACGCACTAACCATCTACCCGGAGTAGTTATGGGTATCCCGCCGCCGTGGTATCACCAAGCACTTCAGACGCCGCCGACGGAGCGGTGCGCTACCGGATTGACTGAACGCCTGCTAGGCTAGGTCTGCTTCGCCGCTTCTCACAACGCAGGTGTGTTTCGGCGATGGGCCTGCACTTCGCTTAGGTTTAGACCGCGTGGCGGCTCTCACAGTGCCTAGGTGGGGCTGCGACGTGTTGATCTTCCGCGTCGGGCATGACCCAGAAAGTGTGTCCGCCAAATGGGACTGCAAGCGGTGGTAAGATGGTGCACCCGCAGGAAGTTAATCTATTCAATAGCCGTGATCTTCGGTAACAGGACGACTTGAGTTGTACCTTGAGCTTATGACAACTAGAACCGGATACTTGATAAAACACACCCTTCCAAGTGCCTGATACAACCGTGGTCGCTTCTCTCGTGGCTATGAGGAGGGGATCGCTGGTAGGATTATTGCTATGTGATGTTACTTGGAGGACTTCAGATTGCCCTCTTCTACCTGTTGTAAGACAGTGTCCAAGTTTAGTCTTTATAAGACTAGCTATCCCTCTTATTCGCATTCTCGCAGCTCAGTCCATCGATATGGCCCTTTACACATATATCCATGCATATGTAGTGTAGCTCTTGCTTGCAGTACTTTGATGAGTACTCACGGTTGCCTTGTTCCCTTTCCCCCTACCTCTACTCGATTGTGCAACTGCACGATGGAGCCTGTGAGCCGACGCCACCGCCTATGACGACTACTACTCGAGGTGCTTACTACTACGCAGCAGCCCACTGACGACGACTCAGAGTAGCTAGGAGGATCCCGCAGTGAGGCCTGCTCCTCTTCGATCTCAGATCCCAGCTTTGTGCTAGCCTTCTTAAGGCAAACTTGTTTAACTTATGTCCCATACTCAGATATTGTTGCTTCCACGACTGCCTATGATCGAGCACTTGTATTCGAGCCCTCGAGGCCCCTGGCTTGTATTATGATGCTTGTATGACTTATTTTATTTGTAGAGTTGTGTTGTGATATCTTCCCGTGAGTCCCTGATCTTGATCATACACATTTGCGTGCATGATTAGTGTACGATTGAATCGGGGGCGTCACAAAAAGGGCGGCCTCCGTTGACCCGAAGGCGGAGGCATCCAATAGGGGGAAGATATCCCTCTCGTACGGTTCGGACACGGATGCCGAACACTCCCCCATGTGGCGCCCTCAGGAAAAGCCCCTGGCCACATCATAAGTGCCAAAGGATACTCTAACGCTTATCCAGTTTTTTATGATTGTAGTTATAACACATCATGTTGCGTGTTGCAGTCCGGCCCGTGGCCTCCCCCAACAATCGTCATCCGAGGGGAACTCCCTGACACCGGAGATGGTGGAGAGCGAGTTGCCTCCGCCTACCATCGCGGATGACACCGAGGTGTTGTCCCGAAGGGACTCTCCGGGCCATGGAGAGGTGAAGGAGGCTGCCAAGACGGCGCCAGAGGGTAACGCCTCGGCTGTCGAGAACATGGGGGGTGCAACCCCCATGAAGACTGACGACGGGGACCCTGACCAGTTCGGGCCCCAGCCGAACACCATTCCGGAGACCCATGTGGCTCCGGAATCAAGCGAGCAACCCCCTTCAGAGGAGGGGGGAGCACCCACTCCGACGACGACCTCCACTAATCTGGAGGCACCGAACACTCTGATGGAAGCACTGTAACATGCTTCCATCGTGGAGGAGCACTGTACCCTGATGGGTACGGTGGTTGAGAGGGTTCAGTCCTCCAAGAGCGGGCTGAACGAAGCCTTCACCAGCCTGCTAACATGCTTCGAGGTATGTGATGTAATATTCTTAGCCGCTTTTCATATGAAAAAATATGCCTGTGTATAGATAGTAGCCCCTAAGACTCTGTTCGGTTCTGAAAAAGGCCGAACAGAGGATCAAATATTAATTGTAGGAGGTAACGTACTGGTCTATTGGTAAACATGCCTCCCTGTTAGCGGCGACCGCCCATGCCATTGAAGTGTCCGAACTTCAGCGGAAGCTGAAGCTGGCCGATGAGGATCTCGTCCACATTAACAAGCGGTTCGATGAGGTGTAAGGTATGTTTGAAAAATTATTCGCACACCTGAAGTGATATGACGATGCAGAGTTTAAGCTCGTGCATTGCCTTGATCATTATTGTAGGTAGTGCGGCCGAGGTCGCGACCCTGAAGAGCGCCCTCGCCCAAGCCAAGGAACAGTCATGGGTGAGCAAAGCGGCCACTGATAAAGCGGCTGCGGATTTAAAGGCCGAGCAGGTCGCCCACCGCTGATATGAGGAGCGGGTGACTGAAGTGGAGCAAGAACTCAAGGTCTCCGCCGGCAAGTGCGAGGCCTTGGAGGAGAAGAATAAGGCCCGAGCGGACGATCTCGCCAAGGCTCTCCAAGAGGCCAAGGAAGCGCGGACCGAGTGCCGGTGCTCACATGGAGATCAAGTAGGTCAATCAGAGAAGGCTGGTAAGCCCTTTCTTTTGCAGAGTAAATTTGGTAGTCAGAAATATGCCTTGCTCACTCGACTATGGAGTTCTCCAGACGTCTTTGCAGATCTTCCAAAGAGCGCTGCCGACGCCGCACAGTATTCTCAGGCCCAAGAGGGGAACACGACAGAGAAGCTCTTCTTGTCACAGTACCTAGCGCCAGAGCATCCAGCGTTGTTGAACAACCAGATGATGCAGCTGGCGGAGCTGCATAGGATGTCCAGTTTGGCCATGAAGGACATCATAGTCCGGCTATGGCTAGCCAAACCCATTCCTAGCAGCTACTTCGGCCTGGTCAAGCGGCTCGCCGATGCCCTGCCCCGAGTTGAAGCTGTGAAGCGCTCGGCGTGCATAGAGGATGCACAGATGGTCTTTTCCCGTGTCAAGATGCACTAGGCGAAGATGAAGGATGCCGTCGTGGCGGTCGACCCCCCCTCCCAAAGGCAAGGACCAGCGCAAGCCGAAGCGGTACTTTGAAGACCTCCTAGAGGGTGGCCGTTTAATAGAGGGTCAATTCTTGAAGGATATCATATTTGAGTGAATGTACCCGGGCTTCCCAGACGTTGTTTTATGAATCAAGGCTTTGTAATATATTTGTGCCTTTTATCTGAAATTACTTTCCTCCTGTGCGGCCATTTATTAATCTTGAGAGTTTGCGAGTCGTTGGCTTCAGCCCCCACATAGATGCTACGGGGGTGTTCAGATTAGCGCATGATCACACTTGAACCAACGTCTTGGTCCGTGAAGGAGGTGTCTGCGCAGCGAACCGGGCAAACAGACTATGCGGCTTTATCACTTTCACTTAGCCATAGGAGTTTGACAGTGGGGCTAAGGATTAGCCCCTGGTGCGTATGCAGCTATCCCAACTAGGAAGTCTTTAGATGCATGACTGTACGAAGGCCAGTCCTTCGTATAAGACAGAAAAAATCGCAAGAGATTTATATCAAGTCACCGAACTGCTGACCAGCTCTCGCCACATCATGACAGTCAGTTTTCGGCTTTCTCTACTGAGGCGTTTGACCGGACAAACCGGAAACACAATCGCAGTAGTTCAACCTTTACTACCTTAGCTGAACAAGCGGAACATAGGGTAGTAACCACAGGAGCCGGGCAACCCAACTATTGTCCAAAGACATGATTCGGAGCTGATGCATATAATGCAGTATTCGGGACGCCGAAGTATACTCTGAAAGTGTTCAGACTTTTTTTTGAAAATATATGTGGCCAAATAGAGCCCCTAGCATTCTAAGCCATGCCGAGGTGTATATGCCAATCTGACGTGAAGAGGGAATACAAGTTATGAAATAAACCACTACCGAATAGGGTTGGACAAAACTGTTTCCATTATAGTCTGATTGATACGTTAAAACATGCTGTTGCAAAGAATGCCATAAGCATCAAGGGTATTTTACATGCCGAGAATTTGTAAACAAGGGAAAGCTGTATACAGGTCCTAAAAAGAAAAGGTGGTCTTGAAGATCCTTTGGATACCCTGCCGCACTTCTGCGCTGCTTTTCGCCTTGGTGGAGGATCCTTTGAGAGGATCAACAATCGTGTATATAAAAGGGGCCTGGGAAAGGGCCCTTGTACCACCGAGAAGTGATTTAGGTTTTAAAGAACCTGAAATATGAGGGAAAAGAGAAAAAAGAAGAAGAAAAAGAAGAAGATTAAGGTCTGAATTGGGCCGAGCCGCATCATGGACCTTGTCCTCCGTGTGCCTCCGTCCTTGCCCAAGGTATTTTGAATGCGTAGTTATGCACGTGCGGTACATATGCCACGATTAGATGGGGGGGGGGGACTGACGGAGGTGGAATTGCTAGTCCAGCTCTTGCTGGACCGAGCTGTCGATCTTCAGGTTAGACCGGACTCGTTTGACAGTGTCTGGGGGCTTGATGGCCGATGAAGTGTTCGGCTTGATAGGTCCGCTCTGTACCTTGGCCGATGAAGTGCTCCTCGGTACGGAGGGAGCGATCCATGTTTCCATTGACTGTGATAACACCGCTGGGTCTAGGCATTTTGAGCTTTAAGTAAGCGTAATGAGGGACTGCATTAAAGCGAGCGAAGGCGGTTCGTCCGAGCAGTGCGTGATAACCAATGCGAAAGGGGACAATGCCGAAGATCAAGTGCTCGCTTCGGAAGTTATCCGGCGAACCGAAGACTACTTCCAATGTTATTGAGCCCGTGCAGTGGACTTCTACGTCGGGTATCACTCCTTTAAAGGTGGTGTTAGTAGGCTTGATTCTTGATGGGTCAATACCCATTTTGCGGACCGTGTCTTCATAAATCAAGTTAAGGCTGCTGCCACCGTCCATGAAGACTCGGGTGAGATGGAATCCATCGATGATTGGATCAAAGACCAAGGATGCCAAATCTCCGTGACAGATACTGGTTGGGTGGTTGAGGGAGTCCTGGATTAGGGGGTGTCCGGATAGCCGGACTGCCATCATCAGCCGAACTATCATCTGCCGGACTATCATCATCGACCGGACTCCAAGACTATGAAGATACAAGATTGAAGACTTCACCCCGTGTCCGGATGGGACTTTCCTTGGCGTGGAAGGCAAGCTTGGCGACACGGATATGTAGATCTCCTACCATTGTAACCGACTCTATGTAACCCTAGCCCTCTCCGGTGTCTATATAAACCGGATGGCTTTAGTCCGTAGGACAACAATCACAACAACCCTTACAATCATACCATAGGCTAGCTTCTAGGGTTTAGCCTCCTTGATCTCGTGGTAGATCCACTCATGTAAACATCCACAATATCAATATCAATCAAGCAGGACGAGGGTTTCACCTCCATCAAGAGGGCCCAACTCGGTAAACATCGTGCCCCTTGTCTCCTCGTTACCATCCGCTTAGACGCACAGTTCGGGACCCCTACCGAGATCCGCCGGTTTTGACAATCGACATTGGTGCTTTCATTGAGAGTTCTCTCCGTCGCCACCGATAGGCGTGATGGCCTCTTCAATCGATAACGACGCAAACCTGGGTGAGACCTTTCTCCCGACAGATCTTCATATTCGGCGGCCGCATCGCGGGCCAACTCGCTGGCCATCCGAGCAGATCGAAGCTACGCCCCGGCCGCCAGTCAGGTTTGAAGCTTAAACTTCACGGCCGATATCCGCGGGACTTGATCTCGATGGATCTGAGCACAGCCGAGCGCGTGCACGCTGTCACGATGGGCATGACCTAACTCGCCGCCGGACAACACCTTGAGGTCGCGATCGATCCGCCCGCTCATAGTCCGAGCCGACGTCAATCGAGGACGGATGGCTGGACACCGCCGAGAGCTGCAATTCCTACGGCGATGGAGCCAACACTTACCTTGTCCCACATAAAGCCCATGACTCGAGGTGCCGGACTCCGCCGACTCAACCTCCTGCGCCCGCCAATCGAATTCGATTGGCGCCGATCATGGAATTCACCGCTGCGACATCTTTCAGCACTCGCCTTCGGCGATATCATAAATTCATTAAAGCATCTCTCGCTATTCGAGAGCCCTGGCCGAATCCACGGCCAGGACGGTTGGGACGCGGATGACGAAGAAATTCAGATCCCACCCACCACCCACTTCAGAGCCACCGCCGATTTATTTAACCGACATACTCGATTACGACCAAGGCATCGACGGTATGGACGATGATGCCGGAGACTACAAGAACCAAAGGCCTACAGGACACCGAAGACAACCTCACATACGACATATACATGGTGGACACCCCAAAAGATGGGGACGGCGAAGAAGCAGCGGAGGCCGATTCTTAAAGAACAGCCCAAGCGCCGACGTCAACAAGCGCCGCTTAAATCCCGCCACTGCAAGAATGGAGATTCCGCACAGAGATAATAACACGCCGAAAGTGTCAAGACAACTCCCTCCAAAGACGATCCAGCGAGGAGGAGGCAGAAGCAAGCCCTCGTGAGAGGGCGGCGCATTTAAGAGGTCGAGGATGACAATTACTTACCTCCCTCCGAGACGAGGCAAGCCTCGGCGACATTTAATTCGTCTGTGCTCGAGGATCCCGTCGAACAAGAGCGCTTTTAGACGCAGGCTAATGGCCACGGCAAACAGCCTAAAGAAAAGCAACAACAGCTTCAAGCTGATCAAGACCCATCGCCGACAGATGGACCGAGGTCCTCGCGTCAAGAGTATGAACTCGAACGCCTCCAAAAGTTAACCAAAACGCAAGTTGCTCCCCGATTAGAGGAGGCAGCATCACCAGCGCATACACGGCAGACCGACCACCTCGTGGCGCGATAGAGAGGCATGCAAGCCCTCCACCAAAACCGCACCCAAAGATCGCTTTAAAAGATGGAAGCCACGGGGAACGCTACCGACTTAAGTAGATATATTGAGGACAATGCAAGACAATCCAGATCTATCTATGGATCACGTGGACGCCCCACCCCCACGCATTTAATACCGTCGCACCGGATACAACTCCGCCGGGTTGAACCCAGAGATAACGCCTTCTCGAGCTACGCCGCGATATTGCTCAATACAGAGGCGCCGACACCCACTATGCTTCACCGATGAAGTAATGGATCATCAAATCCAAAGGGTTCAAACCTCTAATATCGAATCCTACAATGGCACAACAGACTCGCCGTCTGGATCGAGGATTATCTCCTCCATATACACATGGCTCGCGCGACGATCTTCACGCCATCAAATATCTCCCGCTTGCTTAAAGGACCAGCTCGGCATTGGCTCAACAGCCTGCCCGCAGAGTCAATTGATGTTGGGAGGACTCGAAGCCGCATTCTCGACAACTTCCAGGCACATATGTGCGACCACCGACGCAGATGACCTAAGCCACATAATCCAGCAGCGATTTAATCGCCAGCAATTCGGACACGGTTCTTAACAAAGAAAAATCAAATCGCCAATCGTCCGGATGCAGAGGCACTCGCTGCCTTCAAACATAACATCCGCGACGAGTGGCTGGCCCGCATCTAGGACAGAGAAGCCGAAATCCATGGCAGCCCTCACATCCTCATGACCCGCTTCGGCGGGAGAGGATAGCTGGCTCGCCGCAGAACAACCTCAAGAAAACGCTGGCAGTCCGGATACCAAGGACCGCAATGGCAGGTTGCGCTAAACAAAACAAACACCGCATTAACAGCGAAAGAATGAGGATACGGCAGTCAACGCCGGATTCCGAGGCTCCAAAACCGTCAACGGAAGAAGCCATTCAAAAGAACCACTCCGGCCCGGCCCAATTTGGACCGAATACTCGACCGCTCTTGTCAAATACATGGAACTCCAAAAGCCAGCTAACCATACCAACAAAGATTGTTGGGTATTCAAGCAGCAGCAAATTAATCGCCAAAACAAGGACAAGGGCTACACAATGATGACGAGGAAGAGATCGGCCGCCAACAACAGAGGACAAAAGGAA
The DNA here is from genome assembly GCA_021605205.1 of Aegilops longissima. NCBI lineage: Eukaryota > Viridiplantae > Streptophyta > Magnoliopsida > Poales > Poaceae > Aegilops > Aegilops longissima. Next base: position 343,712,110 of record CM038682.1, read on the forward strand.
TTCCCCTCAAGTTCGGACAAGAAACATGATATACGCAACGATATTCCCAAGCGGGAGCGAAGCGCACTAAGGGACGATACGCGATGGAGCCACCGCCCCAAAATTCAACCCATGGTCCTCTTGCCCATCACTTTCGATCGAAGAGACCATCCGACCAAGATCCGCCATGGCGGATTCGCCGCATTGGTTTTAGACCCAATCGCTGATGGATTTCACTCACGAGAGTCCTCGATGGACGGCGGCAGAGCTCAACCTGCTTTATCGATACGGTGCGCAAGATGGGCATAGACCCTTCAAGGATTAAACCTACAACGACGACCTTCAAAGGCGCCATACCAGGTGTCGAGGCCAATTGTACAGGCTCGCCACACCGAAGTGGTCTTCGGATCCCGGATAATTTCCAAAGCGAGGAGTTAATCTTCGACATAGTCCCGCTCGCAGCGGCTATCACGCTCGCCGGACGAACCGCTTGCAAAATTCAACGCGTGCCACATTATGCATACCTTAAGCTCAAGATGCCAGCCTCGTGGAGTCATCACGGTCAATGGGAACATGGAACGCCCTCCTAACGGAGGAACATATACGCTCTCGCGGCTGAAGTACAGAGCAGCCTTTTAAGGCAATTCTCGAGTCCAACCGTTAAATGACCGGACACGACCAAACGCGCCGGAGCAATATCAACCAAGACCACCCGCACGCCCGCATCGCCAGAGTAATGCGGCCCCAACCCCAGCCTCGCAAAATTGCAAGACAAACTCTCCAAGTCATAATTACGCCTGAGATACCATGGGCATAGGGGAAGGGCACAACCACAACAGACTCCAGAGTGCGGTTCGACCACACCAGGGCTCCCAAGTGTGTCGCTTTTTTTCTTTTATTTTTCTTTTTATACAGAACTCAGTCCGGCGGTGAACCCGCCAACTCATGATGCAACAGCCAGGAAGGACAAAGGCCGTGATTTAACACTCGTGGTCTCCATCACGAGCATTAAATTTGTTAAAATACAACATTCCGCTGCCTACCCTCGAGGGAGACGCCTTTAATTCGCCCAACTTTGCTTTTCGCACTATTTGTATCATTCCGCACTAATAGCATATCTTCTCTAATAAAATGCAGCACTTTTTGCCTATAATTGCATTACTTTATATATATATATATATATATATATATATATATATATATATATATATATATATATATGTTCATTTATTTACATGTTGCACCTGCAGCATCTTGGTACGCCAAACACACCAGGGCTTATGTCCTCCGCTTTATGGTGTGATAAAGTCCGCACACTTTCACAAGTGCGGCACCTCAACTTATAGCATTATATGAATCAGCTCGAATCATGCCTTGGGTCAATAGTTGGGTTTGCCTGCTCCCATGTTCGCACCTTACGCCCGCTCTATCGCTAAGGTAGCACTTGGAGAACCACTGCGATTGCGCCCGGTTGAGCCGAGTTAACGCCTGGAGAAAGCTAAACTGACCGGCATGATAAGGCGAGAGACTGTCGCTGTTTGAGAGGTCCTTCGGTCCTTAAAGACCTCGCCGCTCGAGTGAAGTTCGGATTATGTCCGATGAAGGCGTGATAGCGCCCAATTCGGTCTTCCGAATACTAGGGGCTTCACCAAATTTAAAATTATAGAATTCTATGGCTAAGTGAGAGTGTTCAAGCACTATAAGTCCGGTTGCCTTGTTCGTTGTGTTGAGCCTCCTAGATGGACCCAAAATGGGAACAAGAGTGCTCAAGTTTATCCCAACACCCCAAAGACTGTGGCATGGGGGCTGAAGTCGACGACTTGCCATCTCTCGATTTAATAAACGGCCGCACAAAAGGTAATTTTTAAATTAAACAAGCGTTGCTTAGCGATATGAACAAGGTTTTCAGCGCACAGATAACACATTGTGAATTCACTCAAAATTACATCCTCGGGGCACTCATCCGCAATTTTGCGGCACCCTTCAGACAGCCTTATAGTAAATTTCGGGCGACGATGCTCCTTGCCCACCGGGTGGCGCTGCGCTGATTAGCTTCTCCGATCCAGCTTGCCCCAATGCACCTTTGCATGGGAAAGGGCCCGACGAGCACCTTCAATACAAAGTGAGCGCTTGATAACCTCCACCTGGGGCACACATCCACCAGCCGTCAGACGAGGCCGGTAGCTCCTGTGCATGGCCTCTCCAGCCACACCGGACTATGAGGCCCTTCATGGCCTACTCGGCCACCTTAGAAGCTCGACCAGCTGCTTCACTGGTCGCTAGGGGCACTGATGGCCGGCCTCAAAGATATCGAGACCGAAGACCTTCTCCGCTGAGCTCCCTCCTCGGCTCGGTAGAATGCGGCGGCATCGACACGCCATGAGGCAGATCTACAAACGCCTCGAGAGCTCCGAATTGGGTAAGTAACACGTAATTTACATTCACATGCTTGCTTTGCATGAAAAATGCCTTACCCGCCGCTATCTTCCTCATCAACTCAACCTCCTCAAGGGACTTATGGGCTTCGCCTTGGCGGTTTTGGCACTTTCGAGAACCGAGGCAAGCTCGGACTCGAGTCTTTGAGTCACGCCCAAACTCTCATGCTTTTCCATGAGAGCCTGGAGCTCTTGCTGAACCACCGCCACCCGCGCCTCCTGCTTTTCTCGCTCTGCCTGCTCAGTGTCGATTATGCTCGTCACAGACACGGCCTCCTTCAGTGGTCGCCACCTCGCTCGTGGCCCCTGTAGTACCCATGTTATCCTTGTTATTTTTGTCGCAACCTAAATCCTTTTCTGAAGGTACAAATTCAAAGTGGTGTTACTCACCTTCTTTGTCTTGAGCTGCTTCTGGCGCTGCCGAGCTCTTGCCCGACCGCCGAGCCCTGCTTCAACGCACCGACCTCCGCAGCGGGCGGGCAGAGGTCAGCAGCAGCCTGCAACCCATATTGACATAATTTTTAGCCACCCTGATATCTTTTTAAGATCCTCATCCGCTTTTCTTTCCGAACACCGAACCGAGCATCGGGCTACTGTCTATGCGGTATTACATTGCATATTTTAACTTCATACCTCAAAGCTCGATAGAAGGCTATTGCAGCTTCGTCAGCCCACCTTTGGCGAAGCTGCACCTTTTCAAGCACCGCACTCATAATAGTGCGGTGTTCTTCCTCGATGGAAGCGCCTGCAGCGCTCCAACAAATTGCCCGCGCCCGGTTGGACGGAAGCCGCCGGCCACGGTCTTGCCTGCTGCTCGAAGGGCGCCGGCGGACTCCGAACCACTGCGGGTTCTTGTGGAGTCCGGCGCAAAAGTCCGAGGGCGCCTTGTGGCGCCCGAGCCTCCCCGATGGGTCCTTCGGGGATCCCACCTCGGCGTCCTCGGTGTCGCGAGGGTGGAGGCGGTCGGGATGGAGTCTACATCCGACGAAGCCAACGACCCGCTCGATGAAGCGGGGAGATCATCAATGGCCGGACTACAGGCAGCATGCGGCATTAGAGTGACACTATGTGACGCAAAAAAATTAATTATAAATCATTCAGGAATCCGGATACTTACGAACTCGCCGGGGGCCTGGCCCTTGAAGGCCATTCTTCCTCGCCAACGTTGATGTTGGCAGAGCTGTCCGGGGGAATAGTCCTTCCCTCTGACCCTCCGCCCCCCCTGGGGGAAGCCTTCCTCTTCCTCTCTCCCTCCTCTGGGAGAGAGTCCTCCTCCTCATTTTCGGGGGAGGAGTCCGCCCCGGAGTCATCAGACACCTGAAAACAGGCACTCTTTCGAGCACCCGTGGCCTCCTTCTTGGCCTTCTTTTCCGGCACCACGTGCGGTGCCGGGACCAGCAGCCTCGCTAGGGGCCGGACAGGTAATCTGTTCCGCCTTCTTCATCCAGTCCTGTCAAAGGAAAAGGGGAAATTAAAACCGGCATAGAGTCAAACTATGAAAACAAGTGTCCCGTAAATGGGTAGAATCACTTACCTCGTCACCTGGCCATGAAGCGAAATCCGCGATCTTCATCATGGATGCGGGCTTCGGCGCCTTTGAACAGCACCTTCCAGCGCCTTTCAGACGTTGTGTCAAGAGCTTGTTCAGCGCCGGTGCTGTTCCGGATCGAACTCCCATAGATTGAATGCCCGCTTGGCATGGGAGAATCCGCGACTTAACATGACTTGGACCACGTTAACCAGCCTGAGCTTCTTCACCAGCTTCTTGATACAGGTTTGGAGTCCCGTCAGCTCCTTCAAACTGCCCCACAGCAAGCCCTTCTCTTTCCAGGAGATGAGCTGCGTGGGGATACCAGATCTAAACTCGGGGGCCGCCGCCCATTTAGGGTCACGCGGCTCGGTGATGTAGAACCACCCCGATTGCCACCCCTTGACGGATTCTACGAAGTCCCCTTCGAACCAAAGGACGTTGGGCATCTTGCCCAACATGGCGCCTCCGCATTCCGCTTGAATGCCCTTCACTACCTTCGGCTTGACATTGAAGGTCTTGAGCCACAAGCCGAAGTGGGGCTGGATGCAGAGGAAGGCCTCGCACACGACGATAAACGCCGAGATGTTAAGGATGAAGTTCGGCGCCAGATCATGGAAATCCAGGCCATAGTAGAACATGAGCCCCCGGACAAAGGGGTGAAGTGGAAAGCCCAGTCTGTGGAGGAAGTGGGAAAGAAAGACAACCCTCTCATGGGGCCTGGGGGTGGGGATGAGCTGCCCCTCGTCGGGCAGCCGGTGCGCGATGTTGCCGGAAATGTATCCGGCGCCGCGCAGTTTGGCGATTTGCTCCTCCTTAACGGTGGAGGCCAACCATTTACCTCCCGCTCCGGACGTGGTCGGAGAAGGTTGAGACGAGATGCGCGAACTTGGGCGCTGGAGCTCGAAAAGCGCGGAGATGGATAAGCAAAGGAGGAAGAAGGCGAGGTGAGAAGGTGAATCCTTATCCCTTATATGGGCGGGCGAAGTCTTACGCGCCCCCACCGCCTGGTAAAACTCGCTTATCTCCCAAGCGCCACCATCAATGACGCGTCGGGTTACCCACGCCCGTATTGATGAGAATCCGGATTAAGGGAAACACGATCTCGCTCGACAAAGACGTGCAAGGAAACCGCTTCGCTAAATGCGCTGAGGTGGTAAAGTAAAAAACAATTTGAGTAATGTCTTGGTAGTGGTGTGACGTCATGCCACGGGAAAGGTCAGCAGATTGAACTCGTGTATATATTATTATTCTCTCTACGGTGGAATGTGGAATTTATTTTGCAGAGCCGGACACTATCCCGGTGTTCACAATCTTCTATCATTTGGAGGAGGAACCCGCCTTGCAATGCCAAGCAATATACACGCCGGACATATCGTCATTGAAGCCTGGTTCAGGGGCTACTGAGGGAGTCCTGGATTAGGGGGTGTCCGGATAGCCGGACTGCCATCATCAGCCGAACTATCATATGCCGGACTATCATCATCGACCGGACTCCAAGACTATGAAGATACAAGATTGAAGACTTCACCCCGTGTCCGGATGGGACTTTCCTTGGCGTGGAAGGCAAGCTTGGCGATACGGATATGTAGATCTCCTACCATTGTAACCGACTCTATGTAACCCTAGCCCTCTCCGGTGTCTATATAAACCGGATGGCTTTAGTCCGTAGGACAAAAATCACAACAACCCTTACAATCATACCATAGGCTAGCTTCTAGGGTTTAGCCTCCTTGATCTCGTGGTAGATCCACTCTTGTAAACATCCACAATATCAATATCAATCAAGCAGGACGTAGGGTTTCACCTACATCAAGAGGGCCCGAATCTGGGTAAACATCGTGTCCCTTGTCTCCTGTTACCATCCGCCTAGACGCACAGTTCGGGACCCCCTACCCGAGATCCGCCGGTTTTGACACCGACAGTGGTCCTTACGATCGAAGGTGATCGGACAAGCCACCCAGGGGTTGAATTTTGGGGCGACCGGCTCTACAACATAGACGTCCCTTAGTGAGGGCTTGCGCTTTCTCTTGGGGATATGAGTGACATATATCATATTCACTGTTTTTACCTCAGGGGGAAATTTCTTCTGCCCCCCTGTGTTCAGTGGGAGGGGCTCATCGTCGTCCTCACTTGGCAGCCCTTTCCCCTTGTGTTTGGTATTTAACTTACCGGCCTGTTTAAAGAACCAACAATTTCTGTTGCAGTGGTTTGCAGGCTTGTCGGGGGTACCATGAATCTGGCAAGGCCGATCAAGTATTTTGTCTAGATTGGATGGGTTATCCCTGTTTCCCTTGAATGGCTTATTCCGATGACCGGGTTTAGAGCCACTGATCCGGCGTTGACCGCCGTGTCTTCAGTATCTTCATTGTTGCTTTGACACTTGTGTTTGTTGCGTCGTGGCCTGCCGTTGCTGTCTCTGGCTTCGGAGGTGCCTGGGTCGCTGGTATTGTTGCTTCCATGAGCCAACCAGCTGTCTTCTCCTGCACAGAAGCGGGTCATGAGTGCGGTAAGGGCTGCCATGGACTTCGACTTTTCATGGCCGAGGTGTCGGGCGAGCCATTCATCACATACGCTATATTTAAAGTCCGCGAGGGCTTCTACGTCCGGACAATTGACGATTTGGTTCTTTTTAATTAAGAACCTAGTCCAGAGTTTACGGGCTGACTCTCCGGGTTGCTGGACTATATGACTAAGGTCATCGGCGTCCAGAGGCCAGACATAGGTACCAATCGAGTTCTCTGGGATACATCATAGGTACTTTGGAAGTTGTATCTAAAGGCATCCTCCAGATCTTCCCAGCTACCAATGGAGTTCTCTGGGAGGCTGTTTAACCAGTATCGTGCTGGTCCTTTCAGCTTTAAGGGGAGGTATTTGATGGCGTGGAGATCATCGTCGTGAGCCATGTGAATATGGAGAAGAAAGTCTTCAATCCATACCGCGGGATTGGTCATTCCATCGTATGCTTCAATATTTACGGGTTTAAACCCTTCTGGGAACTGGTGCTGCATGTAACACCCCGGATTCGATGCGCCAGGTGTCCGTCAATTATTCGTCGTTGTTGCCATGTCATTTGCTTGCGTGTTGCATTTTGTCATGTCGTCATGTGCATTTCATTTTGCATACGTGTTCGTCTCATGCATCCGAGCATTTTCCCCGTTGTCCGTTTTGCAATCCGGCACTCCTATGTCATCCGGCGTCCCCTATTTGCCTCTTCTCTTGTGCGGGTGTTAAACATTCTCGGAATGGACCGAGGTTTGTCTAGCGGCCTTGGTATAGCACCGGTAGACCGCCTGTCAAGTTTCGTGCCATTTGGAGTCCGTTTGATACTCCAACGGTTAACCGGGGAACCGTATAGCCCCCTTCTCTTTGCAGCCCAACACCCCTTTCAAAGTGGCCCAAAACCCATCTAAACCCCTCCACGCTCTCGGTCGTTCGATCACGATCGTGTGGGCGAAAACCGCACTCCTTTTGGAGCCTCCCACCTCCTTCTACCTATAAATATGTGTCTCCCTCCGAATTATGCGCGCAGTCCAACCCTAGCCATTTTCCCCGCCACGCCACCGGACATGTCCGCCGCCGTCCGGACGCGTCCGCCGCCCCGCAGCCACGTCGCCCGGACCAATCCGGGGCCGACACGTCATCGCGCCGCCGCCCCGGACCAACCCCGTGCCGCCACCTGCCTCCGCCGCCACCCACCACCGTGGCGGCACACGGGCCCAGATCTGGCTCAAGGAGCCAAGCCGCCGCCGCCGTCCGCCCGCCCCGGCCGCCTCGCCTGCTCCGTGCGGCCCGCCTCCGCCGCCACCGACGCGCCTCCATCCTCGCCGCCTGTGTTCGAGGTCGCCGCCCGCCATGGAGGGCCGGATCCGCGACTCCATCTCCGCCGCCCTTCCTTCTCCGGCAAGTCCTCAACCCGGCACTGCTTCGACGTCTGCGTGCGGGTCAACTCAGATCCGGAGGTGATTTTCACCAAGTCCCGATTCTGCAATAATTTTCATGCCATGTTCATCGCATCATATCTCTGCATCTGTAGCTCCGTTTCGTGTGCGTAATATGTCAAAAAATTCGCCTCAAAGAGTACTTAATTTCATCCCATTGCATCATGTTCATTTGAGTCCATCTTGATGCCTGAATCTTTGTTGCAAGAGTGTTATATGATGTTAACCTGCTGAAACTATTATAACTTGATGATTTGTCATTTTTGTTGCATTTGATGTGTGCATCTTATGAGCATGAGCTCTACATGTGTTTTGTGCTATGTCATGCCATCTTCACAGTGGTGCCATCCATGGATTTTTTTGGGTTTTGTGTTGAGTGCATCAAGCTTGTTAAGTAGGGTACTTGCTGTTGTTGTTTTGCTAGGCTGATTCTGTTATATCATGATGCTATGTTAACCTGCTTCTACTAGTCATTCTATGCATATTCTGGAGATGTTCACTAAGGATGTTTTGTTCTACATGTCATGCTCTATCCATCCATGCCCCTGGTTGCATTTATAGCCTTCTGTAGATTGTTGTAATCTTGCTCCAAATTTACTAAATAATGTTGCTGTCAACCTGTTAACTTTAAGTTCAGTTTTGCCATGAGCTTTGCTAGTTATCCATGTACTCTATGAACTTGCTCTTGCCATGCTTAGCTTCATAAACATGTCTTCTTGCTGTTGGTTGCCTTGCCATGCCATGTGTTGCTCTGTGGTGAGTGGTTCAAGCTCACCAACATGCCTACTTATCGTTGTTCCTGCCATGTATGAATCTGTAATATAACTTGCTATGTTTACATGGGTGCCATCATATCTTCTGATCCTTCTTGGCTCATGGTCAGTAAGGACCTCTTGATCTATGCATTTAGTAGGTTCATGCCATTCCTTTGTTTTCCATGATAAGTCCCCGTAGCATGTTGTTTGATAGCTCTAAAAATTGCAACCTGATGTTATTTCAGCAAAGTCTGAAACTGTTAGTATTTGCAATCTTGCCATGTCATTTTGAGCATGTTCTAGTGATTTCTGGAGATAGGTCAGTGTTCATGTTTTGACATGCTTTACCTGTACATCATGCCCATGCCTTTTGTTTTCACGTTGAGATGCTGTAGCATATTGTTTTGATGCTTGCAATATGCCTAGTTGTTGTTTTGGACAGATTGTTGTCATGACTTGTATAGGGTGTATGTGTTGAACCGTTGCTCCGTTTTGAGTGTGCTCTATATGAAACTTGCTTGATTTTGCATGTAGCTTCATATTACCATGTTGCATCCTTGTTTTGAGGTGTTTTCTTGATGTTTGTATGCATTTTTCATCAATGCCATGTTTATCTTGTTTTGCTCATATCTTCTAGGCCGTAGCTCCCAATTTAATGAACTTTATATGTAACTTGACTAGAATTTCGTGTAGATCATCGTGGTGCATCTTAACTTGCTGTTTAAAAACTTGAACATAAGGTTTATTTAGATCTGGACCAATTTCGAAATTTGCATATGAGGACTTACCGGAATTGTTCTATGTTGTTTCCCGCCTCATTTAAACTTGCTTTGATGTGCTGCTCTTGTTTGCATCATCTCTTGCCATGAGTAGCTTCATGTAGTCTTGTCATGCATCATGCTTGTTTGTGCATCATGCATTGTTCATGTGTGGTGTGTTTACTATGTTGTGTGCTTCTTCTCGATAGTTCCTGCTTTCATTGCGAAGCGTGAGGATTCGCTCGCTCACGCTTGGTTCGCCTTCGTGGCTTCATCTTCTTCATGGACTCGTTCTTCTTCCTAGCGGGATTTCAGGCAAGATGACCGTCACCTTGGATCTCATTACTATCATTAATATGCTAGTTGCTTCGTTCTTTCGCTATGCTGCGTTACCTACCACTTGCTTCAAGCCTCCCAAATTGCCATGAACCTCTAACCTTTGTCACCCTTCCTAGCAAACCGTTGCTTGGCTATGTTACCGCTTTTGCTCAGCCCCTCTTATAGCGTTGCTAGTTGCAGGTGAAGATGAAGATTACCCCATGGTGGACAGGATTTTGTTGGGATATCACAATATCTCTTATATTATTAATGCATCTATATACTTGGTAAAGAGTGGAAGGCTCAGCCTTATGCCTGGTGTTTTGTTCCACTCTTGCCGCCCTAGTTTCCGTCATATCGATATTATGTTCCCGGATTTTGCGTCCCTAACGTGGTCGGGTGATTTATGGGACCCCCTTGACAGTTCGCTTTAAATAAGACTCCTCCAAAGAAGGCCCAACCTTGGTTTTACCATTTGCCTCACCACCACCTATTTTCCTTGGGAGTAATTAACCCAAGGGTCATCTTTATTCAGCCCCCCCCCGGGCCAATGCTTGTCTAAGTGTTGGTCCAAACCAGAGCCACTTGCGGTGCCGCCCCTAGGCAACTTGGGGTATCGTCGGTTGCCGTAACGTAGTGTTCATCCGGTGTTGCCTGGAGAACGAGATATGTGCAGCTCCTACGGGATTGTCGGCGCATCGGGCGGCTTTGCTGGTCTTGTTTTATTACTGTCGAAATGTCTTGTAGCCGGATTCCGAGACTGATCGGTCTTCCGGGAGAAGGAATATCCTTCGTTGATCGCGAGAGCTTATCATGGGCTAAGTTGGGACACCCCGCAGGGTTTGAACTTTCAAAGCCGTGCTCCGCGTTATGTGGCAGATGGGAATTTGTTAATATCCGTTGTAGTAAACTTTAAGCAAACTCTTCTAAAATACACCAACCGTAAAGCGAATCGTGATGGTCTCTTTTCGGGTTGATCGAGAGGAGAACACAGTTTCGGGTTATGTTTAACGTAAGTAGGAGTTCAGGATCACTTCTTGATCATTACTAGTTGACGACCGCCCTTTGTTTCTCTTCTCGCCTCATTTGCGTATGTTAGCCACCATATCATGCTTAGTCGCTGCTGCAACCTCACCACTTTACCCCTTCCATTCCCTTTAAGCTTTGCTAGTCTTGATACCCATGGTAATGGGATTGCTGAGTCCTCGTGGCTCACAGATTACTACATCAATAGTTGCTGGTGCAGGTTTTGCGATGATCATGACGCGAGAGCGATGTTTGCTTGTTTGGAGTACTTCTTCTGCTTCTTCTTCGATCAGCGGATAGGTTCCAGGTCGGCAGCCTGGGCTAGCAGGGTGGATATTGTTTGAGTTTCTGTTTATGTTTCATCTGTAGACGGATGTTGATCTTGTATATGATGTGATGTTGTATTCGTGTGGCATTGTATGCCTTATGTATGGATCCCCATCTATTATGTAATGTTGATGTAATGATATCCACCTTGCAAAAGCGTTTCAATATGCGGGTCTATCCTTGGTGGGACCTTCGAGTTCCTTTTGGATAGGGTCGATATTGGGCGTGATAAGTTGGTATCGAGCCTCGACCGACCCTAGGAGCCCCTTGATTGATCGTTTAGTTTGGCCGTTGTTGAGTCTAGAAGAAAACTGTTTTCGGAGTCTAGTTATATCGGAGAGTAGGAATTCTTTTTACTTCTCAGTCCCTTCGTCGCTCTGGTGAGAAATCTTGACGTAGGTGTTTTGAACTACTCCTGTTCCTTTAAAATTTTTCTTTAGGATCACGCGTTAGTTTTCGCTTGTTGCCCATCCTCTTTCAATCCGGCGATTTCTCTTGAGTGGATTCGACCTCGTTGTCTTTTGCAAGATCAGTCGCCGCTTCTTTCTCTCTCATCGCTTTTTCCTTGTCCGGTTGTCCTTGTTTTTTCCCACCGCCTCCCTTCTTCTTCTCGGAACCGAGTCCGTAATCGAGTATCCATCCTACTGCGTGCGTAAATCTTTGCTTTCTTTCCTCAATGATTTCAACCGTGTTTTCTTCAAGATATTCGTAGCTTCCCCTTCCAAGTTGCCTTTGTTTTTCCCGCCTCCCACCCTTTTTCTTCCCGGAGCCCGAGTCTCTTTCGAGCATCAATTTCATTCGTACGGAGCCTCTTCAGTCTTTCGTCAATTGTTTCAGCCGGTGAATTCTCTTTTGTTTGACATTCTTCATCTCTTTTCCGGTGGATTCAATTCAAGTTTTTCGGTTGATCAAATTCTTTTCCTCGGCTCAAATGTTTCCCCTTGCTCGTTCGCCTCTCGCCAGTTTATCCTTCCGGAGTGTTTAAGAGATCTCAGGAGATTTGTCAGTGTTTCAGTTAATTCGAGGTTGTCACCTCATTCAAATATTTCAATCGTTCCGGTGCATCATCTACCTCTTCAACATCCCTTTCCAACGGAGTTTTTCTCTTCAGTGGGCCCTAACCCACAGGTCTTTTCCCAGGATCTTACCCGACTCTTCTAATTATTCCGGAGCCATTCCAAGTTCTTTCAGTTCTTCCGAAGGCATTGCGTTGTTCATCTTCGCTCTTGCGTTTCTTGTTTCACCTCACCCTTTTTTCCCTTCCGTCTCGGTCCTAAGATCTCAGGACGAGATCTCTTGTTAGTGGAGGAGTGTTGTAACGCCCCGGATTCGATGCGTCAGGTGTCCGTCAGTTATTCTCCGTCGTTGCCATGTCATTTGCTTGCGTGTTTCATTTTGTCATGTCGTCATGTGCATTTCATTTTGCATACGTGTTCGTCTCATGCATCCGAGCATTTTCCCCGTTGTCCGTTTTGCAATCCGGCACTCCTATGTCATCCGGCGTCCCCTCTTTGCCTTTTCTCTTGTGCGGGTGTTAAACATTCTCGGAATGGACCGAGGTTTTTCAAGCGGCCTTGGTATAGCACCGGTAGACCGCCTTTCAAGTTTCGTGCCATTTGGAGTCCGTTTGATACTCCAACGGTTAACCGGGGAACCGTATAGCCCCCTTCTCTTTGCAGCCCAACACCCCTTTCAAAGTGGCCCAAAACCCATCTAAACCCCCTCCATGCTCTCGGTCGTTCGATCACATCGTGTGGGCGAAAACCGCACTCCTTTTGGAGCCTCCCACCTCCTTCTACCTATAAATATGTGTCTCCCTCCGAATTATGCGCGCAGTCCAACCCTAGCCATTTTCCCCGCCACGCCACCGGACATGTCCGCCGCCGTCCGGACGAGTCCGCCGCCCCGCAGCCACGTCGCACGGACCAATCCGGGGCCGACACGTCATCGCGCCGCCGCCCGACCAACCCCTGCCGCCACTGTCTCCGCCGCCACCCACCACTGCAGTCTGCAGGGCCCAGATCCGCCCACGCGAGCCTGCGCCGCCGCCGCCGCCCGCCCGCTTCGCCCGCCGCCTCGCCCTGCTCCTCCGTGCAGCTTGCCTCCGGCTGCCTTGGCCCGCCGCTCGCCGCCGCCGCCCGCGACTCCATCCCCATGCCAAGGCCTCCGCGCCCGGCAGCGCGCCTCCCGCCCCCTCGCGATCTCCGGCCTCGCCTCCGCCCGCCCTCCGCCTCCGCCCGCCCGCGCCGCCGCCCGCCGCCGCCTGGGCTGCGCCGACCGGCTGAGCGCCATGCCCGCTCCTGCCGCCTCCCCCGCCGCCTCTCTCTTCGCTTTCGATCCGGCCACGGGAGGGCCGGATCCGGCGACTCCCATCTCCGGCCGCCCTTCCCCTCTCCGGCAAGTCCTCCGGCGAACCCCGGCACTGCTTCAACGTCCGTGCCCGGGTCAACTCAGATCCGGAGGTGATTTTCGACAAAGTCCCGTATTCTGCAATAATTTTCATGCCATGTTCATAGCATCATATCTCTGCATCCGTAGCTCCATTTCATGCGTGTAATATGTCAAATTGTTTGCCTCAAAGATTAATTCATTTCATAACATTGCATCATGTTCATTTGAGTCCATCTTGATGCCTGAATCTTCGTTGCAAGAGTGTTATATGATGTTAACCTGCTGAAACTATTATAACTTGATGATTTGTCATTTTTGTTGCATTTGATGTGTGCATCTTATGAGCATGAGCTCTACATGTGTTTTGTGCTATGTCATGCCATCTTCACAGTGGTGCAATCCATGGATTGTTTTGGCTTTTGTATTGAGTGCATCAAGCTTGTTAAGTAGGGTACTTGCTGTTGCTGTTTTGCTAGGCTGATTCTGTTATATCATGATGCTATGTTAACCTGCTTCTACTAGTCATTCTATGCATATTCTGGAGATGTTCACTAAGGATGTTTTGTTCTACATGTCATGCTCTATCCATCAATGCCCCTGGTTGTATTATAGCCTTCTGTAGATTGTTGTAATCTTGCTCCAAATTTACTAAATAATGTTGCTGTCAACCTATTAACTTTAAGTTCAGTTTTCCATGAGCTTTGCTAGTGATCCATGCACTCTATGTACTTGCTCTTGCCATGCTTAGCTTCATAAACATGTCTTCTTGCTGTTGGTTGCCTTGCCATGCCATGTATTGCTTTGTGGTGAGTGGTTCAAGCTCACCAACATGCCTACTTATCGTTGTTCCTGCCATATATGAATCTGTAATATAACTTGCTATGTTTACATGGGTGCCATCATATCTTCTGATCCTTTTTGGCTCATAGTCAGTAAGGGACTTTTGATCTATGCATTTAGTAGGTTCATGCCATTCCTTTGCCATGATAAGTCCCTGTAGCATGTTGTTTGATAGCTCTAAAGATTGCAACCTGATGTTATTTAAGCAAAGTTTGAAACTGTTAGTATTTGCAATCTTGCCATGTCATTTTGAGCATGTTCTAGTGATTTCTGGATATAGCTCAGTGTTCATGTTTTGACATGCTTTACCTTTACATCATGCCCATGCCTTTTGTTTTCACGTTGAGATGCTGTAGCATATTGTTTTGATGCTTGCAATATGCCTAGTTGTTGTTTTGGACAGATTGTTGTCATGACTTGTATAGGGTGTATGTGTTGAACCGTTGCTCCGTTTTGAGTGTGCTCTATATGAAACTTGCTTGATTTTGCATGTAGCTTCATATTACCATGTTGCATCTTTGTTTTGAGGTGTTTGCTTGATGTTTGTATGCATTTTGCATCAATGCCATGTTTATCTTGTTTTGCTCATATCTTCTAGGCCGTAGCTCCGAATTTAATGAACTTTATATGTAACTTGACTAGAATTTCGTGTAGATCATCGTGGTGCATCTTAACTTGCTGTTTAACAACTTGAACATAAGGTTTATTTAGATCTGGACCAATTTCGAAATTTGCATATGAGGACTTACCGGAATTGTTCTATGTTGTTTCCGGCCTCATTTAAACTTGCTTTGATGTGCTGCTCTTGTTTGCATCATCTCTTGCCATGAGTAGCTTCATGTAGTCTTGTCATGCATCATGCTTGTTTGTGCATCATGCATTGTTCATGTGTGGTGTGTTTACTATGTTGTGTGCTTCTTCTCGATAGTTCCTGCTTCGCTATGTAGCGTGAGGATTCGCTCGCTCACGCTTGGTTCGTCTTCGTGGCTTCATCTTCTTCATGGACTCGTTCTTCTTCCTAGCGGGATTTCAGGCAAGATGACCGTCACCTTGGATCTCATTACTATCATTGCTATGCTAGTTGCTTCGTTCTTTCGCTATGCTGCGTTACCTACCACTTGCTTCAAGCCTCCCAAATTGCCATGAACCTCTAACCTTTGTCACCCTTCCTAGCAAACTGTTGCTTGGCTATGTTACCGCTTTTGCTCAGCCCCTCTTATAGCGTTTCTAGTTGCAGGTGAAGATGAAGATTACCCCATGGTGGACAGGATTTTGTTGGGATATCACAATATCTCTTATATTATTAATGCATCTATATACTTGGTAAAGGGTGGAAGGCTCGGCCTTATGCCTGGTGTTTTGTTCCACTCTTGCCGCCCTAGTTTCCGTCATATCGGTATTATGTTCCCGGATTTTGCGTCCCTAACGCGGTCGGGTGATTTATGGGACCCCTTGACAGTTTGCTTTAAATAAGACTCCTCCAAAGAAGGCCCAACCTTGGTTTTACCATTTGCCTCACCACCACCTATTTTCCCTTGGGAGTAATTAACCCAAGGGTCATCTTTATTCAGCCCCCGGCCAATGCTTGTCTAAGTGTTGGTCCAAACCAGAGCCACTTGTGGTGCCGCCTAGGCAACTTGGGGTATCGCGGTTGTCAGACGTAGTGTTCATCCGGTGTTGCCCTGAGAACGAGATATGTGCAGCTCCTATCGGGATTGTCAGCGCATCGGGAGGCTTTGCTGGTCTTGTTTTATTACTGTCGAAATGTCTTGTAGTCGGGATTCCGAGACTGATCGGGTCTTCCCGGGGAGAAGGAATATCCTTCGTTGATCGCGAGAGCTTATCATGGGCTAAGTTGGGACACCCCTGCAGGGTTTGAACTTTCGAAAGCCGTGCCCGCGGTTATGTGGCAGATGGGAATTTGTTAATATCTGGTTGTAGTAAACTTGAAGCAAACTCTTCTAAAATACACCAACCGTGTGCATAACCGTGATGGTCTCTTTTCGGGGTTGATCGAGAGGAGAACACGGTTTCTGGGTTATGTTTGACGTAAGTAGGAGTTCAGGATCACTTCTTGATCATTACTAGTTGACGACTGCCTTTGTTTCTCTTCTCGCCTCATTTATGTATGTTAGCCACCATATCATGCTTATTCGCTGCTGCAACCTCACCACTTTACCCCTTCCTTTCCCTTTAAGCTTTGCTAGTCTTGATACCCATGGTAATGGGATTGCTGAGTCCTCGTGGCTCATAGATTACTACACCAACCGTTGCAGGTGCAGGTTTCGCGATGAACATGACGCGAGAGCGATGTTTGCTTGTTTGGAGTACTTCTTCTGCTTCTTCTTCGATCAGGGGATAGGTTCCAGGTCGGCAGCCTGGGCTAGCAGGGTGGATATTGTTTGAGTTTCTGTTTATGTTTCATCCGTAGACGGATGTTGATCTTGTATATGATGTGATGTTGTATTCGTGTGGCATTGTATGCCTTATGTATGTATCCCCATCTATTATGTAATGTTGATGTAATGATATCCACCTTGCAAAAGCGTTTCAATATGCGGGTCTATCCTTGGTGGAACCTTCGAGTTCCTTTTGGATAGGGTCGCATATTGGGCGTGACACTGCATTACCTCATCGATAAAGTAGAAGGGGTGTGCGGCGCCTGTGTAGCACGCGACGTCACGACGGAGTTCGGAGGACATCTGTGTTCGGTTTTTGGCTCGGGTGAGGTTATGCCTGTCGCGTCAGGCTTGATGGCCATCGTCTCACGTTGGGGCACGCCCCCTTGATCCATAGATTGAGCTGGCCTAACCGGCTCTATTGTCCAGATCCTGGCGTAAGTCGTAGGTATAGCCCGGAGCTGATACCTCTTTGCCTCGACGGTGAGGTGGTAGGTGCTGGTGTTCGGCATAAGCAGCCGCTTTATCTCACCCATGTGGTGGTCGGTCCGGTTCATCAGTGCGGTCGTATCTTGACGGTATTGGCTCAATGGCCTCGTCATCGAATTGTGGTAGTAGCCGACGCTTCGGATAACTCTTTGTTGGGCTCTGAGGCCGTATTCTTCGGCAGCTAGGACATGGGTCCACCTGTCATTGAGTGTATCCTGTTCAGCTTGGAGCTGTTGCTGCTTCTTCTTTAGGCTTCTCGCAGTTGCGATTAGCTGACGCTTAAAGCGCTCTTGTTCGAGGGGTTCCTCTGGCACAATGAAATCTTCGTTGCCGAGGCTGACATCATCCTTGGAGACCGGTAGATAGTTACTATCTTCCAAATCCTCATTCCCGACCTGCTCGTCGGGGTTAACCTGTCCCTCCTCCCAATCATCCTGTTCGGACGTAGGCTCAATGGGGTCTTCGACATCTTCGGCATTGTTCGGAGTGTTATTGTCTCTGGTGGCGGTATTACTGTCCTTTTCGCGTCGTGATTTTGAGCAGCGTCGCTGATGTCGACGTTTCGGTGGTGCGTCCGTGGGCTTGTCCTCACTCGGATCTTTCCTGCCTTCGTGGTCGTCCTCTTTGGGTGTATCCACCATATACACATCATATGTGGAGGTAGCCGTGCAGCGCCCGGTGAATGGCAGGTCTGGCTTTGTTTGTCTCCGGCATCGTCGTCCATACCGTCGATGTCTTCGGAGGCGTAATCTAGCATGTCAGTTAGATACTCAAAAGTGGCTATTAAGTGGGTGGTGGGTGGGATGTGAAAGTCCCCACTCTCAGCCCCTAGTCCGGGCTGGGCGTAGTCCGGAGGTGATACTTCCGTAATGGCGAGGGATCGCATTAAGTATAAGGTCTCACTTAAGAGCGAAGGCCGGACGGGGAACCGAGGACCTGCGGGGCCGAGCATGACAGAATCTGCCACGCTGTGCTCGCTAGATGCAGACCTTGAGAGTTTGGAGTAGGTATTCAGAGGCGAGTTTGGCTCTCTGATGTCAGGGAGAGTCCGGCTTGATTCCCGGCTTGCCGAAGACATAGTTGCCTCCGGATCTCCGGACAAGAGCTCCGTAGGAGAACGGAGTCCGGTGGGTTTCAGAAACCCTTCTTCGGATGAAGTGGCCCACTCTGGGTCTAAGGCCAGGGCAGGGATGACAGTTGATCCTTGAACGGTGCCTGATGACGGATCCGACGGGCTTCCTTCGGTGGTCGAGGCCGTGAACCCTTCGAAGATCAAGTCTCCTCGGATGTCGGTGACGTAATTCAGGCTTATGAATCTGATCTGGTGACCAGGGGCGTAGCTATCGATCTGTTCAAGGTGACCAATTGAATTGGCACGTAGAGCAAAGCCGCCGAACATAAAAAGTTGACCAGGAAGGAAAGTTTCCCTGGAAATAGCATCGTTGTTGATGATCGAACGAGCCATCGAACCTTCTGTCGACGACACAGTGGACTCTCAATGAAAGCACCAATGTTGGTGTCAAAACTGGCCGATCTCGGGTAGGGGGTCCCGAACTGTGCGTCTGAGGATTGAAGGTAACAGGAGACAAAGGGGACACGATGTTTACCCAGGTTCGGGCCCTCTTAATGGAGCTAATACCCTACTTCCTGCTTGATTGACTTTGATGAGTATAGGGGTTACAAGAGTTGATCTACCTAGAGATCGCAATGGCTAAACCCTAGATGTCTAGCCTATGTGAATTCTCATGGCCTCTACGTACTAAACACTCCAGTTTATATAGACACCGGAGGAGCCTAGGATTGTACAGGGTCGGTTTACATAGGAAGGAAACTACACATCCGGACGCCAATCTTGCCATCCACGCAAAGGAGAGTCCCATATGGACATGGGAAAGGCCTTCTGCCTATTATCTTCACGGCCCATCGGTCCTGCCGATGTTACATAGCCCGGACACCCAAGGACCCCTTAATCCAGGACTCCCTCAACGGGGAACAAGCTGTCACGTCCGGTTGTGCAACAGGGCGTCAAACTCCTCTTGCATCGCAGCCATCCAGAGCGGGTCACGAAGAGCGGCTCGAACGGAGGACGGCAACGGTGATGGCTCAGAGGTGGACGCCACATGGACGTAGTCATCCGAGGCGTAGCACGAGCTCGGGCGAAAAACGCCCGTTCGGGCGCGGGTGACCGGACCGGCCACAGGCGCCGGGGGGGTCGCGGGCACTGGGGACGTTGCTACCTCTTGAGCACTGTGTTGGATTTCCCCGAAGAGGAAAGGATGATGCAGCAAAGCAGTGTAAGTATTTCCCTTAGTTTTTGAGAACCAAGGTATCAATCGAATAGGAGGCTACGCGCAAGTCCCTCATACCTACACAAAGCAAATAACTCCTCACAACCAACGCGAATAGGGGTTGTCAATCCCTTCACGGTCATTTACGAGAGTGAGATATGATAGATATGATAGATAATATTTTTGGTATTTTTGGTATAAAGATGCAAAGTAAAATAAAAGGCAGAGTAAAAAAGCAAAGCAATAATAAAGTGTAGGAAGATTAATATGATAGAGATAGACCCGGGGGCCATAAAGTTCACTAGTGGATTCTCTCAAGAGCATAAGTATTCTACGGTGGGTGAACAAATTACTGTTGAGCAATTGATAGAATTGAGCATAGTTATGAGAATATCTAGGTATGATCATGTATATAGGCATCACGTCTGAGACAAGTAAACCGACTCCTGCCTGCATCTACTACTATTACTCCATTCATCGACCGCTATCCAGCATGCATCTAGAGTATTAAGTTCAAGAAAACAGAGTAACGCCTTAAGCAAGATGACATGATGTAGAGGGATAAATTCATGCAATATGATAAAAACCCCATCTTGTTATCCTCGATGGGAACAATGCAATACGTGCCTTGCTGCCCCTACTGTCACTGGGAAAGGACACCGCATGATTGAACCCAAAGCTAAGCACTTCTCCCATTGCAAGAAAAACCAATTTAGTAGGCCAAACCAAACTGATAATTCAAAGAGACTTGCAAAGATAACCAAACATACATAAAAGAATTCAGAGAAGATTCAAATATTGTTCATAGATAATCTTGATCATAAACCCATAATTCATCGGTCTCAACAAACACACCGCACAAAGAAGATTACATCCAATAGATCTCTACGAGAGAGGGGGAGAACATTGTATTGAGATCCAAAATAAGAGAAGAAGCCATCTAGCTACTAACTATGGACCCGAAGGTCCGAGGTAAACTACTCGCACTTCATCGGAGAGGCTATGGTGTTGATGTAGAAGCCCTCCATGGTGGATTCCCCTTCCGGCAGAGCTCCTGAACAGGCCCCAAGACGGGATCTCGTGGCATGTAAGGTTGCATCGGTGGAATTAGGTTTTGGCCCGTGATCGATCGCTTGGGGGTACGAGGTATATATAGGAGGAAGGAGTACGCCGGTGGAGCAAAGGGGCCCACGAGGCGGGCGCGCCTAGGGGTGGGCGTGCCCCACCTCGTGGCCGCCTCCTTCTTTCTTGACGTGGGGTCCAAGTCTCCGGATCATATTCGGCGAGAAAATCACGTTCCCGAAGGTTTCATTCCGTTTGGACTCTGTTTGATATTCCGTTTCTTGAAACATTGAAATAGGCAAAAACAACAATTACAGGCTGGCCTCCGGTTAATAGGTTAGTCCCAAAAGTAATATAAAGTGGAAAATAAAGCCCAATATAGTCCAAAACAGTAGATAATATAGCAAAATCAAAAATTATAGATACGTTGGAGCGTATCGGGCATCTAAGCTTAATTCCTGCTCGTCCTCAAGTAGGTAAATGATAAAAGAAATTTTTGATGCGGTGCTACTTGGCATAATTTCAATGTAAATCTTCTTATATGTGGTATGAATATTAAGATCTGAAAGATTCAAGACAAAAGTTCATATTGACATAAAAATAATAATACTTCAAGCATACTAACTAAGCAATTATGTCCTCTCAAAATAACATGGCCAAAGAAAGTTCATCCCTACAAAATCATATAGTTTAGTCTTGAAGCACAAGTGAAAAGGATAGTAGCATTGTCCTTCTCTTTTTCTCTCATTTTTGGGCCTTCTCTTTTTTTTATGGCCTTCCCAAAAAAAGAGAGAAAAAGAGAGAAGGGACAATGTTACTATCCTTTTACCACACTTGTGCTTCAAAGTAGCACCATAATCTTCATAATAGAGAGTCTCTTGTTTAGTCACTTTCATATACTAGTGGGAATTTTTCATTATAGAACTTGGCTTGTATATTCCAATGATGGGCTTCCTCAAATGCCCTAGGTCTTCGTGAGCAAGCAAGTTGGATGCACACCCACTTAGTTTCTTTTGTTGAGCTTTCATACATTTATAGCTCTAGTGCATCCGTTGCATGGCAATCCCTACTCCTCACATTAACATCAATCGATGGGCATCTCCATAGCCTATTGATTAGCCATGTTGATGTGATATCTTCTCCTTTTTGGTCTTCTCCACATAACCCCCATGATCATATTCCATTCCACCCATAGTGCTATGTCCATGGCTCACGCTCATGTATTGCGTGAAGGTTTATAAGTTTGAGATTATTAAAGTATGAAACAATTGCTTGGCTTGTCATCGGGGTTGTGCATGATGAGAGCATTCTTGTGTGACGAAAATGGAGCATGCCTAAACTATATGATTTTGTAGGGATGAACTTTCTTTGGCCATGTTATTTTGAGAAGACATAATTTCTTAGTTAGTAAGCTTGAACTATTATTATTTTTATGTCAATATGAACTTTTGTCTTGAATCTTTCGGATCTGAATATTCATATCACAATTAAGAAGAATTACATTGAAATTATGCCAACTAGCAGTCCACATCAAAAATTATCTTTTTTATCATTTACATACTCGAGGACGAGCAGGAATTAAGCTTGGGGATGCCTGATACGTCTCCAACGTATCTATAATTTTTGATTGCTCCATACTATATTATCTACTGTTTTGGGCATTATTGGGCTCTATTATCCACTTCTATATTATTTTTGGCACTAACCTATTAACCGGAGGCCCAGCCGAGATTTGTTGTTTTTTGCCTATTTCAGTGTTTCAAAGAAAAGGAATATCAAACAGAGTCGAAACGGAACGAAATCAACTGGAGAAGTTATTTTTTGGAAGGAAAGCTACCAGATGGACTTGGACCCCACGTCGGGAGATAAGGGAGGTGCTCACGAGGGTGGGGGGCGTGCCCACCCCCCTAGGGCACGCCCCCTAGTCTCGTGGGGCCCCCGAAGCTCCACCGACGTACTTCCTGCACCCATATATACCTACGTACCCTAAAACTTCCAGAACGGAGATTAGATCGGGAGTTCCGCTGCCGCAAGCCTCTGCAGCCACCAAAAGTCAATCGGGACCTGTTCCAAGACTCACCGAGGGGGGAACCTCACCGTGGCCATCTTCATCATCCCGACGCTCTCCATGACGAGGAGGAGTAGTTCACCGGGCTGAGGGTATGTACCAAAGAGCTATGTGTTTGATCTCTCTCTCTCTCTCTCTCTCTCGTGTTCTTGATTTGGCACGATCTTGATGTATCGCGAGCTTTGCTATTATAGTTGGATCTTATGTTTCTTCTCCCCTCTCTTGTAATGGATTGAGTTTCCTTTGAAGTAATCTTATCGGATTGAGTCTTTAAAGATTCGAGAACACTTGATGTATGTCTTGCCGTGCGTATCTGTGGTGACAATGGGATATCACGTGATTCACTTGATGTATGTTTTGGTGATCAACTTGCGGGTTCCGCCCATGAACCTATGCATAGGGGTTGGCACACGTTTTCGTCGTGATTCTCCGATAGAAACTTTGGGGCACTCTTTGAGGTTCTATGTGTTGGTTTGATTAGATGCATTGAGATTGTGTGATGCATATTGTATAATCATGCCCACGGATACTTGAGGTGACATTGGAGTATCTAGGTGACATTAGAGTTTTGATTGATTTGTGTCTTAAGGTGTTATTCTAGTACGAACTCTAGGGCTGTTTGTGACACTTATAGGAATCGCCCAATGGATTGATTGGAAAGAATAACTTTGAGGCGGTTCCGTACCCTACCATAATCTCTTGGTTTGTTCTCCGCTATTAATGACTTTGGAGTGACTCTTTGTTGCATGTTGAGGGATAGTTATGTGATCCAATTATGTTATTATTGTTGAGAGAACTTGCACTAGTGAAAGTATGAACCCTAGGCCTTGTTTCCTAGCATTGCAATACCGTTTACGCTCACTTTTACCACTTGTTACCTTGCTGTTTTTATATTTTCAGATTACAAGAACCTATATCTACCATCCATATTGCACTTGTATCACCATCTCTTCACCGAACTAGTGCACCTATACAATTTACCATTATATTGGGTGTGTTAGGGACACAAGAGACTCTTTGTTATTTGGTTGCAGGGTTGCTTGAGAGAGACCATCTTCATCCTACGCCTCCCACGGATTGATAAACCTTAGGTCATCCACTTGAGGAAAATTTGCTACTGTCCTACAAACCTCTGCACTTGGAGGCCCAACAACGTCTAATAATAAGTTTGCGTAGTAGACATCACTACGCGCATGCTCCTAGGGGGATAGATTGGTAGGAAAAGACCATCGCTCGTCCCCGACCGCCACTCATAAGGAGGACAATCAAATAACACCTCATGTTTCAAATTTGTTACATAACGTTTACCATACGTGCATGCTACGGGACTTGCAAACTTCAACACAAGTATTTCTCAAATTCACAACAACTCAACTAGCACGACTTTGATATTATCACCTCCATATCTCAAAACAATTATGAAGCATCAAACGTTTCTTAGTATCCAACGCACTCAAAAGAAAGTTTTACAAATCTTGAATACCAAGTATATTATTATTATTAAGCAAATTACCATGCTATTTAAGGCTCTCAAAATAATCTATGTGAAGCATGAGAGATCAATAGTTTCTATAAAACAAATCCACCACCGTGCTCTAAAAGATGTAAGTGAAGCACTAGAGCAAAACTATATAGCTCAAAAGATATAAGTGAAGCACATAGAGTATTCTATCAAATTCCAATTCATGTATGGCTCTCTCAAAAGGTGTGTACAGAAAGGATGATTGTGGTAAACTAAAAAGCAAATACTCAAATCATACAAGACGCTCCAAGCAAAACACATATGATGTGGTGAATAAAAATATAGCTCCAAGTAAAGTTACCGATGGAAGTAGACGAAAGAGGGGATGCCTTCCGGGGCATCCCCAAGATTTGACTTTTTGGTGTCCTTAGATTATCTTGGGGGTGCCATGGGCATCCCCAAGCTTAGGCTCTTGCCACTCCTTGTTCCATAATTCATCAAAATATTTCACCCAAAACTTGAAAACTTCACAACAAAAAACTCAACAGAAATCTCGTGAGCTCCGTTAGCGAAAGAAAACAAAAGATCACTTCAAGGTACTATAATTAACTCATTCTTTATTTATATTGGTGTTAAAACTACTGTATTCTGACTTCTCTATGGTTTATAAACTATTTTACTAGCCATAGATTCATCAAAATAAGCAAACAACACACGAAAAACAGAATCTGTCAAAAACAGAACAGTCTGTAGTAATCTGTAACTAACGCAAACTTATAGAACTCCCAAAATTCATCCAAAATAGGACGACCTAGGAAATTTGTTTATTGATCAGAAGAAATTGGAATCACTATTTTATCACGTTCTGGTGATTTTTAATAATTGGTTTCGTCAACAGAAAGTTTCTGGAAATTACAGCAAGATCAAATAACTATCATCCAAGAAGATCCTATAGGTTTAACTTGGCACAAACACTAATTAAAACATAAAACCACATCTAAACAGAAGGTATATGGATTATTTATTGAATAACAGAAAGGAAAAATATTGGGTTATCTCCCAACAAGCGCTTTTCTTTAAAGCCTTTTAGCTAGGCATTGATAATTTTAATGATGCTCACATGGAAGATATGAATTGAAGCACAAAGAGAGCATCATAAAACACGTGAAAAACACATCTAAGTCTAACATACTTCCTATGCATAGGCATATTATAGGCAAACAAATTATCGTAGCAAGCAAAAACTAGCATATGCAAGGAAGCGGAAAGGAACAATAGCAATCTCAACATAACGAGAGGTAATTTAGTAACATGAAAATTTCTATAACCATATTTTCCTCTCTAATAATAATTATATGTAGGATCATAAGAAAATTCAATAATATATCTATCACATAACATATCTTCAACACGATACACATGCATGCGAAGTTGACACTCTTCCAAAATAGTGGGATTATCATTAACTAAAGTCATGATTTCTCCAAGCCCACTTTTATCAAAAATTTCATAAGATTGAACATTATCCAAATATTTGGGATCTAAAGTTGACACTCTTCCAAACCCACTTTCAATATTATTGCAAACAATATTATCAATCTCATATTCATCATGGGGCTTAAATAAATTTTCAAGATCATAAGAAGAATCACCCCAATCATGATCATTGCAACAAATAGTAGACATAGCAATACTAGCATCCCCAATCTTAGGGTTTTGCATATTATTAGCACAATTGAAATCAAGAGAATTTATAGTAACATCATTGCAATCATGCTTTTTATTCAAAGATCTATCATGAATCACTTCATAAAGCACTTTATCACAATTTTCAGATTTACGGATTTGAGGCAAAACCTTATAAAGATAATCTAGTGCATCAAAATCACCAGGAATTGGTTCATCATAATAGGATCTCTTAAAAAGATGGGCAAGCGGATGAGGATCCATGGATATTAGCTTCTCTATTTAGGAATAAATACTCAACTATTTCAACCAAACGAGCAAACGAGCCAAGTAAGACATCAAGGTAAACGAAAAGACGAACGGAAAAAGGGCAAATAAAACGGCAAGGTTGAAGTGGGGGAGAGGAAAACGAGATACAAATGGCAAATAATGTAATGCGAGAGATAAGGGATTGTGATGGGTACTTGGTATGCTGACTTTTGCGTAGAATCCCCGGAAACGGTGCCAGAAATTCTTCTTGCTACCTCTTGAGCACTGCGTTGGATTTCCCCGAAGTGGAAAGGATGATGCAGCAAAGCAGCGTAAGTATTTCCCTCAGTTTTTGAGAACCAAGGTATCAATCCAGTAGGAGGCTACACGCAAGTCCCTCGTACCTACACAAAGCAAATAACTCCTCACAACCAACGCAAATAGGGGTTGTCAATCCCTTCACGGTCACTTACGAGAGTGAGATCTGATAGATATGATAGATAATATTTTTGGTATTTTTGGCATAAAGATGCAAAGTAAAATAAAACACAAAGTAAAAAAGCAAAGCAATAATAGATATGATAGATAATATTTTTGGTATTTTTGGTATAAAGATGCAAAGTAAAATAAAAGACAAAGTAAAAAAGCAAAGCAATAATAAATCGTAGGAAGATTAATATGATAGAGATAGACCCGGGGGCCATAGATTTCACTAGTGGCTTCTCTCTAGAGCATAAGTATTCTACGGTGGGTGAACAAATTACTGTTGAGCAATTGACAGAATTGAGCATAGTTATGAGAATATCTAGGTATGATCATGTATATAGGCATCACATCCGAGACAAGTAGACCGACTCCTGCCTGCATCTACTACTATTACTCCACTCATCGACCGCTATCCAGCATGCATCTAGAGGATTAAGTTCAAGAAAACAGAGTAACACCTTAAGCAAGATGACATGATGTAGAGGGATAAATTCATGCAATATGATAAAAACCCCATCTTGTTATCCTCGATGGCAACAATACAATACGTGCCTTGCTGCCCCTACTGTCACTTGGAAAGGACACCGCAAGATTGAACCCAAAGCTAAGCACTTCTCCCATTGCAAGAAAAACCAATCTAGTAGGCCAAACCAAACTGATAATTCGAAGAGACTTGCAAAGATAACCAATCATACATAAAAGAATTCAGAGAAGATTCAAATATTGTTCATAGATAATCTTGATCATAAACCCACAATTCATCGGTCTCAACAAACACACCGCAAAAAGAAGATTACATCGAATAGATCTCCACGAGAGAGGGGGAGAACATTGTATTGAGATCCAAAAAGAGAGAAGAAGTCATCTAGCTACTAACTATGGACCCGAAGGTCTGAGGTAAACTACTCACACTTCATCGGAGAGGCTATGGTGTTGATGTAGAAGCCCTCCGTGGTGGATTCCCCTTTCGGCGGAGCTCCGGAACAGGCCCCAAGATGGGATCTTGTGGGTACAGAAGGTTGTGACGGTGGAATTAGGTTTTTGGCTCCGTATCTGATCATTTGGGGGTACGTAGGTATAGGAGGAAGGAGTACGTTGGTGGAGAAAAGGGGGGCCCACGAGGCAGGGGGTCACGCCCTAGGGGGGTGGGCGCGCCCCCACCCTCGTTGACGCCTTCCTTCTTTCTTTACGTGGGGTCCAAGTCTCCTGGATCATATTCGGCGAGAAAATCACGTTCCCGAAGGTTTCATTCCGTTTGGACTCCGTTTGATATTCCGTTTCTTCGAAACACTGAAATAGGCAAAAAACAGCAATTCTGGGCTGGGCCTCCGGTTAATAGGTTAGTCCCAAAAGTTATATAAAAGTGGAAAATAAAGCCAAATATAGTCCAAAACAGTAGATAATATAGCATGGAGCAATCAAAAATTATAGATAGGTTGGAGACGTATCAGGCGTCAGGGGCGCCATGGGCGCTGAGGGCGCCGGGCGAGGGTCATGGGCGCCAACGTCGGGCGCTAACGATCGGGCGGTAGGATCCGCCGCATGTGGGGGGCGCGCCTCAAAGCCAGCGGTGGGCCAAGAGAGGCACGCGAGTGCCCTGGGAGAGGCGTCGAGAAGCCCGCGTCACCGGTAGTGGGAGGAGCAGCCGAGGGTACCTGCTAAACGGAAACACGTGCTCATCAAAGTAAACGTGTCGGGAAGTGAACACACGGTGGGAAACAAGATTGTAGCACCGATATCCCTTGGAGTTGGAGGGGTAGCCGATGAAGATGAAAGCGACAGAACGAGGTGCGAGTTTGTGAGGAGCGGACTCCACAGTGCTAGGATAGCAAAGGCACCCGAAATACGCAAGCCATCGTAAGATTGGGGCGTACCGAAGAGAAGATGGTAAGGTTCATAGTTCCACCATGGGCGTCAAGGGCAAAGGTTAAGGAGAATTGAAGCAGTAGCGAGTGCGTCCGGCCAGAAGCGAGGCGGTACATTAGCATGAAACAGGAGCGTACGAACATAGTCATTCAGAGTGCGAAGGACGCGTTCGGCTCGACCGTTCTGCTTTGAAGTGTACGGGCATGTGAGACGAAAAACTGTGTCGTGGTGCGACAGAAAAGTGCGGAAAGCAAGGTTGTTGAACTCTTTCCCATTGTCAGTCTGAAGTGCAATGATGGGACTCCCAAACTGCGTGCGGACATAGGAGTAAAAGGCCTTCATGGTGGAGAGTGCATCCGACTTTCTGCGCAAAGGAAAAGTCCACACATAATGAGAATAATCATCAAGAATGACCAGATAATATAAATAGCCTGAATTACTAGGAACCGGAGAGGTTCACACATCACTATGAATCAACTGAAAAGGAAAGGAAGCAATGGTGGTGGAATTATTAAACGGCAGGCGAACATGTTTGCCGACTCGACATGCATGACAAGTGTGATCCCCAATCTTATGACAACTGAAACTGAAACTCCTAAAAATATGACAAAGTGTGACGGGGTTGGGGTGACCCAAGCGAGCATGCCAGAGATCAACTCCGGCGGAGAGAGCGACCGGTGTGGTGGTGGTGGATGAGGGTGAAAGCACCGGATAGAGCTCGTCAGGGCTGTCACATTGGTGAAGTACCATCCTGGTTCGAGCGTCCTTGACACAAGAACCAAACTCATCAATTTCAACAGTGATAGGATTTTCATGAGTGAAACAACGAACGGAGATAAGATTCTTAATAAGATAAGGAGACACAAGTATGTTAGACAAAGATAAAGGCGTAGAATTAGAAGGAAAAGAAGGGTTCCCAACATGTGTGATAGGAAGTTTGGAACCGTCGCTGACATTGATGCGGCGGTCGGTGGAGACAGGAGTGAAGGAGGCAAGGTTACCAAGGTGAGAAAACAACTGAGCCATAGCACCAGTGTCCATGTACCAATCACCACCTCTAGTGTAGTTGTCCAGCATAGGAGCGACATGCAGCGCTACGAAGAAGACTAGGTCCTAGGGCGTCGACGGCAGGGCCGACAAGGGGGACGGAGACGCCATGGTGTAGGCAGGAACGACACTGGACCATGGGTTGTAGCCGGAGGCCCACGGGGGAGGCACCTAAAGCTATGGTTGCTGCTGCTGGCGAGGTGCACCGACTTCAGGTTGCTGCTGCTGCTGGCTGCCATGCCTGGCACTACGCGGCCCCGCGGCGCCTTTAGGCGGGAGGGGTGGGAGGCCCGTATGGTAGGGATAGCAGTCCCGGCTGCGACTGTGGTGCCGGGTACGGCGCCTGGTGCCGCTACGGGGGCGGCGCGGCTGGTGCAGCGGCGGACGACATGGTGGCGAGAGGTGAGCAGCCGAGGCCAGCAGCGGCAGCGAGGAGATGCTAGGCGGTCGGGTAGGCGGCGGTAGCAGGCGGCGGCTGGAGGCGAACCAATAGGATGGTGGATGTCTGTCCAAGGCTTGAAGTCATCAAGCGCTCCGTATGCATCGAAGGTGCCCGTAGGGCCCTTTCCCGTGCTAAAGTGCATTGGGGCAAGATGGACGCTGAGAAGCTTGTGACGGACGGACCACCGCCGGGCAAGGAGCATCGCAAACCCGAGATGTATTATGAGGGCGTCCTGAAGGGTGCCCGCCGTATAGAGGATGAGTGCTCCAAAGATGTAATTTTTGAGTAAATTCGCATTTGTAATCCTGTACGCTGAAAACTTGTTCATATGCGCTAAGCAACGCTTTTGAATTTAAAATATTACCTTCTGTGCGGCCGTTTATTAAAATTGAGAGATGGCGAGTCGTCGGCTTCTGCCCCCATGCCGCAAGTTCTGGGGTGTTCGGGATAAACTTGAGCGCTCTTTTTCCCATTATTGGGTCCTTCGAGGGAGGCGCTCAACACAACGAACAAGGCAATCAGACTATAATGCTTGAACACTCTCACTTAGCCATAGAATTCTATAATTTTAAATTTCGGCGAAGCCCCTAGTATTCGGAAGACCGAGTTCGGGGCGCTATCCACACCTAGGCCGGACAAAGCCGACTCCTCGCTCTAAGCGGCATAAGTCCTTAGGGACTCGAAAACCTCTCGAACAACGACCAGCTCTCGCCCAATCATGACGGTCAGTTTTAGCTTTCTCCACTGAGGTGCTTAGCCCGGCTCAACGGGGGCACAATCGCAGTGGTTCTCCCAGTGCTATCTTAGCCGATATAACGGAACACAAGGTACCAAAACATGGGAGCTGGGCAAACCCAACTATTGACCCAAGACATGATTCGGAGCCGATGCATATAATGCTATAAGTTCGGGGTGCCACACTCATGAGAGTGTTCGGACTTCTCACACCATATTCTGGGGTACGTAAGCCCCTGGTGTATTGGCCGTACAAAAGTGTACGGTTGCATAATGTCATAACTGAACATATTTTTATAAAAAAAGGTAATGCAATAATAGACAAAAGCTATGCATTGTTTATTCGAAAAGTCTGCGGTAAAAGCAGAACGATACAAATAGTGCGATAAGCAAGAGATGGGACTATTTAACATGTCCCCCCTCCAGGGGCGAGCTGCGGGATGATATGTGAAACAAGTATACTGCTCGTTATAGAGACCACTTGGACACTCGACATAGCTTTCTGCCTCCCTGGCTGTTGCATCGTGTGTTCGGCGATTATGCTGCCGGACATGCCTTCCGGAAAGTGGAGTCCTGAAAGTAAGAAAAATAGAATGACAAAATCGGGAGCCCCTTGTGTGGTTGAGCCGCATTTTGGGCGTGCCGTGGTCGTGCCCCTCCCCCTATGCCCATGGTATTTCCAGAGCGTAGTTATGTACGCGTAGTACTGGTTTCGCAATTTCACGAGGGCTGGGGTTGGGGCCGCATTGCTACGATGTGCTCGTAACGCGCTGTGGTCTTGTTGTAGGTTACTCGGCGCGCTTGACAAAGTCCGGACGCTTAATGGCCGGATCGAGAATTGCCTTGACAGCTGCTTTGTACTTCCACCGCGAGGGCCGCCAGATGCTCCTCCGTCCGGAGAGAGAGTTCGTGTTTCCATTGACCGTAATGACTCGAGGGCCTGGCATCTTGAGCTTGAGGTATGCGAGGTGCGGCACCGCATTGAACTTTGCAAATGCGGTTCGTCCGAGCAAAGGCATGATAGCCATCGGAACGGGACTATGTCGAAGATTAACTCCTCGCTTCGAAATTATCCGGGATCCAAGACCACCTCAAGTGTAATCGAGCCTGCATAGTTGGGCTCTACACCTGGTATGACGCCTTTAAAGGTCGCCTTTGTGGGTTTAGTCCTTGAGGGATCTATGCCCATTTTTCGTGATAGTATCCTCGATAAAGCAGGTTCAGTTGCTGCTGCCGTCCATAAGGACTCTAGTGAGGTGAAATCCGTCAATGATTGGGTCTAAAACCAATGCGCGAATCCGCCATGGCGGATGCTAGTGGGGTGGTCTCTTTGATCAAAAGTGATCGGGCAGGAGGACCATGGGTTGAACTTTGGGGCGATCGCTCCAATGCATATACGCCCTCGAGTGCACGCCCGCTCCCTTTTGGGTATGTGGGTTGCGATATCATGTTCACCGTCCGCACTTGTGGGGGAAACCTTCATACCCTATTGTTCGGTGGCCGGGGCTCCTCCTCCTCATCGCTATGCAGCCCCTTGTCATTGTTTTCGGCGTTTAACTTGCCTGCCTGCTTGAACACCCAACAATCCCTGTTGGTGTGGTTGGCTTGTTTTTCGGGGGTGCCGTGTATCTGTGTGGCGACCGATTTTCCGGGTATTAATTTCTAGAACAGGGCCGTTGTGCTCACCAGCCCCAGGATTACTGTTAGCTGATGAGGCACCAACTTGATACAGAAACTCCAAGCAAACTACAAAATATATGTAGTACAAGACCATTCTGGCCTGGCATTATGGCTCGGTTTGGGTAGAGGATTGTGCTGTGCTGGGTTGAGGCTAGTGTGCCCTTTTTTAGAAAAAGGGGACGGAGTCTTCCTTTGCACGCTTGCGAATAAGACATTATAGGCATCGGTCACTGACGTGTGATGGACAGGCTAGGATGATAGGTTGGGCACCGACTGCCAAATAGTGTCGGGGTCACTGTGTGGCTATCTAGCACGAGAAGCTTGGCTGGGGTTTTGGTTAGGGTCAGGTGGGTTGGTTTTCCTAGGTTTCTCAACCTGGCTAAGATAGGATTAGCCAATGGTCAGCCTGGCTCTGATACCAAGTTTGTGGCGACCGGTTTTCCCGGTATTAATTTCCAGAAAATGGCCGTTGTGCTCACCAGCCCCAGGATTACTGTTAGCTGTTGAGGCACCAACTTGATACAGAAACTCCAAGAAAACTACAAAATGTATGTAGTACAAGACCATTCTGGCCTGGGAGTACAACAAATGGTTTCGAGTGGTTGATGGCGAAGCGGTTTGTGGATCGCCGGTGTCTATGGGACTCCATTTCCCACAGAACAGTGACCAGGATAACTCCTATCTTCGCGAGGCTGCGGTCTCTGTTGTTTAGGTTCCGGGCGGTCATCGCAACGCCTCTCCATGCAAGATATCTGCCAAGACAATAGCTGAGGACAAGCCAGTGAGTACTTTGAATGTACTGCAAACATTATGAACACGGGTATAATATAAATGATAATCATGCACGTAAATATTCTATGATCACATTGACAGTCATAAAATAAAATCTCTGATGCATGCAAACAGGTTATTTATATGTAACAAGAATATGAAATGACAGAGGAGGAAATAAAATGCACCATTCGGATGTTTGAAGCGACGTCTCGAAATGATGGTAAATAACAAGCATGCCTCAGTCGGGCGTCTGAGCGACGCCACATAAAGGGCTTATAAGGGAAATAAATAACAAGTAATGCCACGATCGAAGGCCCGAGCGACACCACATAAAGGGCTTATAAGGAAACAAATAACAAGTAATGCCACGATCAAGGCCCGAGGGACACCACATAAAGGGCTTATAAGGGAAATAAATAACAAGTAATGACACAGTCGGGCGTCTGAGCGACATCACATAAAGGGCTTATTAGGGAAATAAATAACAATAATGCCACAGTCGGGCGTCTGAGCGACACCACATAAGGGGCTTATAAGGGAAATAAATAACAATAATGCCACAGTTGGGCGTCTGAGCGACACCACATAAAGGGCTTATGAAGCAAATACATTCATAGTGAATATCGAGGAGGTAGAACCGTCCCAGGGATACTCAATAAATCAAGTAACGGCAATAGTTAGTCCATGATAAAAATAATCATAATCATCATAATCAACACAAGTCTCAAATCATGATCCATGTTCTGGTTTAGCAGTTTCTCCTCCGAAGACCGACACTAAGACCGACACTTGACCTGATCCAGACTGTAGTCCTTAACCATGGACACGGCTATTCGAATAGGTTTAATATCTCTGTAGAGGGTGTACTCTTTACCCACGAGTAACGGATTTCTTTAGTCCATCGGGACTAATTCCGCTTCACGGTCTTTTAGTCAAAAACACGCCTGACTTGCACACACCAGCTTAACTCACCGGTGTCCGAATCACCCACGACACCGCCAAGCAAAACTCTAAGTGGGAGGCTACAACCTCGACGTAGCATGGGATCACAAAATTTATACCACAAGAAACTAGGGGAGCTACCCTTCGGCTACAACCAAACACCCATGCCCCGGTCGATGGCATGCCTACGGATGCCTCCTAGATCTTCCATCATGGCCTCTCACATGCGGTGTGTGCTAGGAAAGGGTTGACAACTTCTTCGAACCGCACTTCGTATGGCAGGGACAAGTGGTAGTACGAAACAAGTATGGGGTTATCGAACAAGACTCGATCTATGGTCGACTCAGAGGTTTAAGAATTCGCTGCATGATTAGCATAACAAATATATTTCAATCAACAGATCACCGCCATTATACCTTACTATGCCATACCGACATAACCGTCCCCAACGGAGACCGCGACAAGCTCACGCCTACCCAAGGCGGAGGCCTTCCGGATTCCTTTCCGACATGCATGTAAAGCACATGAGGATGATTACCATCACAAGTATATTCATTTCCAACAGCAAGGAAAAATCACTAATATGCATTCATGCAAAAGATCACATCACCACATAAAATAACGAGCTTTTCCGATGCAAGGTGGTGTTATAACCGCGCCAACTAACACACCAAAGATATTATGCCATGGTTCAGGATGCTTGCCTTCAAGGTGTGGAGAGGTGGGGTGCTTTCCAAAACTTTTGAAAGTTTTCTCCTCTCTCCAACAAATCCTATTTTGAAAATATTGGAATTAACACACAAATTCAAAACAGCACAAAAAGTTGTTTGAATTTTTTTCAAATAAATCTGAAAATAAACTAGACAGAATTTGAGAGATGTAGGAAAAAGAATCAACTCATTTGGAGTTTTATTTAAAAAGATACAGCCAGTCAAAGTTTA
Source organism: Aegilops longissima (assembly GCA_021605205.1). Taxonomy (NCBI): domain Eukaryota; kingdom Viridiplantae; phylum Streptophyta; class Magnoliopsida; order Poales; family Poaceae; genus Aegilops; species Aegilops longissima. The sequence goes on from CM038682.1 coordinate 343,747,024, forward strand.
GTCAATACTCTGTTATTTAAAATAAAAATAGAAAAAGAAAACGGTTCGAATATGAACACATCGAAGACGTACTCCAGAGATACGCTTCCACTTAACCCACGTGGACAGGGGCGGGGTCACTGACAGTGGGTCCAGGGGGCCCATTGGCCAGGTTTGGCCAGTCCATCTCTCCCTCCTCTTCCTCTGCCCGAACGGCGGCGAGGCGACGACGATCAACGCCGGTGAATGGCTGCTCCACGCGGGCTCCAGAGGGTCAAGATGGATCCGCAAGACCGGGGCGGTCCTCCCGGTGGTCGTTGGGTCGGCGGGGGTGGAGGGAGTCGCCGACGGTGAGCTTCGTGGCGGAGGAGACCTCGGGAGCAAAGTGGTTTTGGGGCTGCGGTGGTTCTCGATCAAAATCGAGCAGGGGGAAGGGTTCACGGGAGGAAGAGAGAGCTTCTGGTGGAGAGAGTGGAGAGGGGGAGGCCCTGGTTGAGGTAAACGGAGCTGGGACGTGGCGGCGGCCGAACCGGCCGGAGTTGGGGAAGACGGTCTTCCCTCGACGATTGCGGGCTGTGGGGGTGCCATGGGGGTGGCCTGAGGTTGCCTCCGTGCTCGAATGGGTTCGGGGGCCTCCTTATATACCGCAACGAGGTCGGTTAGCGGCGGCCGGATAAGCTCGTCGGCGAACCGCCTCCCTGTAGCGTCAGGGCATCATGGCGACGACGAGAGCTAGAGGACACTCGAGGGGATGAGGATGAGCTGTTCCAGGGGCAGGTGGCGAGCGGGAGAGGCTTGGGCGGCACCGACCTGGCAGAGGTGCGCTGCGGACGCCGGCGTGCCGCCAAGGCTCTGACGGCGGTGCTGCAGGGCACCAGAGCTGCTTGGCGTGATGCGGTGAGAGGGGGAGTGCATGGCGCGACTCTGTGGTGTGGGCAAAAACCAGGGACGCGACGTGGCGGCTCGGGCGCGGCACGTGCAAAACGCGCGCTCTGCTCGCGCCCAGAGCACGCACGGGACGTGCTCGACGAAAGGCCAGGGCGTGGTAGAGGTCTCGGGTGAGGCTGGGAATTAGCAGACCTAGGTTATGAGTAGCTAGGAGTCTATTGGACAAGGTAGTTAGGCAAGGGAATCAAGATCACAGTGCAAGCTAAGACTCATGTCAAAACTGGTCATGCACAGAGGGTGCTCGATGTAATGCCACATGCACCTAGGCATTTCTTGGAGTGGTCAAATCTTCCAGAGGGGTCTCTTTAGATGAATGAGAGGGTGGTGAGGTTAGTTTGTGAAAATCACAAACTTGTTAGTGCAAGTTTTGTAAAACTTCAATACTGGACAGGAGGTAAATGGCATCATCTCATGAACCAGAAGTATTCAAATGGTTGCATGCTCCTGGACTTAGGGGTTTTGTAGGGTGGTCTACAAGCAGGGGAAAGAATCAAGGGCCAAAAAGCAAGCAAGAATATGGATGCTGTAAAAACCATCATGTTGGACCAGAATGAAGATGAGGTTGATTCACTCAAAATTTTCAAATAACATCACTGGGTTTTTGCATAAAGTTGAATCATATGCTACTACCAACATCCCATAATTTTGGTGGATACTAGAAAGAAGTATTTAAATGAGTTGTAATGCAAAATTGCCCACTGGACCAGAGAAGAAAATTGGGTGTAGAGCTCCAAATATTTCATGAATAGAAGATATCTTTGCATAAAAGTGATTTAAAAACATCACAGGACATCCCTAAATTTTGGTGGGATTTTTAAATGAATTTATCAAAGGGTTGTAGTGCAAATGGTACCCTGAAACCTATGAAAAACCAATTTTAGAAATAAAGCTCAGGAAAAAAATAGTTATATAGATAATCCCCCTGATAAAGGAATTGTTTTATTTGAGAGGGTAAACAAGTCCAACTATAATTGGAAAGTTTTTACTAGGGGTGAAAACTCCACAACTTAGGGGAAAAGAGAGGCTCTGAAATCAAGAATAAGTCCAGAAAAAAAAAATTAAATTCCTGGCAAAATTTTAATTAATAAAACAAGGTTAAAAATTTTGGGGTGTCACAACACTACCCCCCTTAAGAAAAATCTCGTCCTCGAGATTTGTTAAGGGTTGTTTTGAAAATATCATTCCTGTTAGCTGAAATCAAAAAGGTTTATTCATAGCACAAACTTTGCGTTGTCGAGGTTGGTCTATGGCAGCTACGCTTGGGATTAAAAATGCAATCGCACATCAACAAACTCATGCATGGCTATAACAAAAATAGGGGTGCACAGGCAAACAGTATTTAATTACGGAGATACAGGATCACACAGTTACAAGGCGAGGACCTACTAAGACTCGGTACTGCTCGGGTGACTCAGTCTACCTCGTTAATATCTAAGCGGGCTTGCCTTGCGGACGTCGGGGTTTCTCCACGGTTCTCACCGTCAGGATTAGCTGGAGGGGGTTGAGGGACTGCAGGGTCGGGGTAGCTATGATGACCATCACGGGGATTGTTGGCCACAATCCCGCTGGGGTGTGTTCCCAAAAGGCGACGAAGCACTTCTGGGGTCATCAAGGTATTTTGGTTGATGGTTGGGGCTGACCTCAAGGTCTCGATCGGTTGTCCGAACAGTCCAACGGGGTTGTCGGCGTCAGGCTCATCTTCTCTTCTTGCCGGGGCTCGGCGAATCAGCTCTCCACGAGCTGCGATCAGATCAATGGTGATTTGATCGAATAGTCCTTCTAGTGCATTTACATAGCGCACCAGATGCAACAATGCAGGGTCCGTCTCGTGATCTCCGTTGGCAACTTGGGGTGGTCTACCATACCCTTCACAGCTGGGGTAGTAGTAGAACGAGCGACAGTTAACTCTGGGCAACAAATGCCGAAGTTGAACTATAGCTTCTCGAGCAGCTAGTTGGATGTCTTGTGGCTCAAAGGAGTTGTCCTTCCAGTGAACCTGTAGGGGCATTCTGGCGATAGACCCCTACCATAGACGTGCACCGTGGCCCAGAATTGACGGCTTTCACAGCTCACGGACCCTTGGTACACTACATACTCGGGAGACTCTTCTAACGCATAGGCTCGGCGGGTGAAGTTTGCTAGCACGGTCACAAAACTTCCAAGGTTGGTTGCTGTGGTCTCATTGTGCACGACGGGACCAGGCATTATGGCTCGGTTTGGGTAGAGGATTGTGCTGTGCTGGGTTGAGGCTAGTGTGCCCTTTTTTTAGAAAAAGGGGACGGAGTCTTCCTTTGCACGCTTGCGAATAAGACATTATAGGCATCGGTCACTGACGTGTGATGGACAGGCTAGGATGATAGGTTGGGCACCGACTGCCAAATAGTGTCGGGGTCACTGTGTGGCTATCTAGTACGAGAAGCTTGGCTGGGGTTTTGGTTAGGGTCAGGTGGGTTGGTTTTCCTAGGTTTCTCGACCTGGCTAAGATAGGATTAGCCAATGGTCAGCCTGGCTCTGATACCAAGTTTGTGGCGACTGGTTTTCCGGGTATTAATTTCCAAAAAATGGCCGTTGTGCTCACCAGCCCCAGGATTACTGTTAGCTGATGAGGCACCAACTTGATACAGAAACTCCAAGAAAACTACAAAATGTATGTAGTACAAGACCATTCTGGCCTCGGAGTACAACAAATGGTTTCGAGTGGTTGATGGCGGAAGCGGATTGTGGATCATCAGTGTCTATGGGACTCCATTTCCCACAGGAACAGCTGACCAGGATAACTCCTATCTTCGCGAGGCTGCGGTCTCTGTTGCTTAGGTTCCGGGGCGGTCATCGCAACGCCTCTCCATGCAAGATATCTGGCCAAGACAATAGCCAGGGACAAGCCAGTGAGTACTTTGAATGTACTCGCAGACATTATGAACACGGGTATAATATAAATGATAATCATGCACGTAAATATTCTATGATCACATTGACAGTCATAAAATAAAATCTCTGATGCATGCAAACAGGTTATTTATATGTAACAAGAATATGAAATGACAGAGGAGGAAATAAAATGCACCATTCGGATGTCCAGGCGGCGTCTCGAAATGATGGTAAATAACAAGCATGCCTCGATCGAGGCGTCGAGCGACGCCACATAAAGGGCTTATAAGGAAATAAATAACAAGTAATGCCACGATCGAGGCGTCGAGCGACACCACATAAAGGGCTTATAAGGAAATAAATAACAAGTAATGCCACGATCGAGGCGTCGAGCGACACCACATAAAGGGCTTATAAGGAAATAAATAACAAGTAATGCCACGATCGAGGCGTCGAGCGACACCACATAAAGGGCTTATTAGGGAAATAAATAACAATAATGCCACAGTCGGGCGTCTGAGCGACACCACATAAGGGGCTTATAAGGGAAATAAATAACAATAATGCCACAGTCGGGCGTCTCAGCGACACCACATAAAGGGCTTATGAAGCAAACACATTCATAGTGAATATCCAGGAGGTAGAACCATCCCAGGGATACTCAATAAATCAAGTAACGGCAATAGTTAGTCCATCATAAAAATAATCATAATCATCATAATCAAACACAAGTCACAAATCATGATCCATGTTCTGGTTTAGCAGTTTCTCCTCCGAAGACCGACACTTGACCTGACCCAGACTGTAGTCCTTAACCATGGACACGGCTATTCGAATAGGTTTAATATCTCTGCAGAGGGTGTACTCTTTACCCACGAGTAATGGATTTCTTTAGTCCATCGGGACTAATTCCTTCTCTGGTCTTTTAGTCAAAACACGCTGACTTGCACACACCAGCTTAACTCACGGTGTGCTGAATCACCCACGACACCTGTCAAGCAAAACTCTAAGTGGGGAGGCTACAACCTCGACGTAGCATGGGATCACAAAATTTATATCTTGGCGCAAACTAGGGAGCTACCCTTCGGCTACAACCAAACACCCATGCCCCAGTGTCGATGGCATGCCTACCGGATGCCTCCGTATCTTCCATCATGGCCTCTCTGTATGGTGTGTGCTAGGAAAGGGTTGACAACTTCTCGAACCGCACCCCACGATGGCGGGGACAAGTGGTAGTCTGAAACAAGTATGGGGTTATCGAACAAGACTCGATCTATGGTCGACTCAGGAGGTTTAAGCATTCCCTGCATGATTAGCATAACAAATATATTTCAATCAACAGGATCACCGCTCATTATACCTTACTATGCCATACCGGACATAACCGTCCCAACGGAGACCGGCGACAAGCTCACGCCTACCCAAGGCAGAGGCCTTCCCGGATTCCTTTCCGACATGCATGTAAGGCACATGAGGATGATTACCATCACAAGTATATTCAGTTCCAACAGCAAGGAAAAATTACTAATATGCATTCATGCAAAAGATCACATCACCACATAAAATAACGAGCTTTTCCGATGCAAGGTGGTGTTATAACCGCGTCAACTAACACACCAAAGATATTATGCCATGGTTCAGGATGCTTGCCTTCAAGGTGTGGAGAGGTGGGGTGCTCTCCAAAACTTTTGAAAGTTTTCTCCTCTCTCCAACAAATCCTATTTTGAAAATATTGGAATTAACACACACATTCAAAACAGCACAAAAATTTGTTTGAATTTTTTTCAAATAAATCTGAAAATAAACTAGACAGAATTTGAGAGATGTAGGAAAAAGAATCAACTCATTTGGAGTTTTATTTAAAAAGATACAACCAGTCAAAGTTTAGTCAATACTCTGTTATTTAAAATAAAAATAGAAAAAGAAAACAGTTCGAATATGAACACATCGAAGACGTACTCCGGAGATACACTTCCACTTAACCCACGTGGACAGGGGCGGGGTCACTGACAGTGGGTCCAGGGGGCCCACTGGCCAGGTTTGACCAGTCCATCTCTCCCTCCTCTTCCTCTGCCCGAACGGCGGCGAGGCGACGACGATCAACGCTGGCGAATGGCTGCTCCACGCGGGCTCCAGAGGGTCAAGATGGATCCGCAAGACCGGGGCGGTCCTCCCGGTGGTCGTTGGATCGGCGGGGGTGGAGGGAGTCGCCGACGGTGAGCTTCGTGGCGGAGGAGACCTCGGGAGCAAAGTGGTTTTGGGGCTGCGGTGGTTCTCGATCAAAATCGAGCAGGGGGAAGGGTTCACGGGAGGAAGAGAGAGCTTCTGGTGGAGAGAGTGGAGAGGGGGAGGCCCTAGTTGAGGTGAACGGAGCTGGGACATGGCGGCGGCCGAACCGGCCGGAGTTGGGGAAGACGGTCTTCCCTCGACGACTGCGGGCTGTGGGGGTGCCATGGGGGTGGCCTGAGGTTGCCTCCGTGCTCGAATGGGTTCGGGGGCCTCCTTATATACCGCAACGAGGTCGGTTAGCGGGGGCCGGATAAGCTCGTCGGTGAACCGCCTCCCTGTAGCGTCAGGGCATCATGGCGACGACGAGAGCTAGAGGACACTCGAGGAGATGAGGATGAGCTGTTCCAGGGGCAGGTGGCGAGCGGGAGAGGCTTGGGCGGCACCGACCTGGCAGAGGCGCGCTGCGGACGTCGGCGTGCCGCCAAGGCTCTGGCGGCGTTGCTGCAGGGCACCAGAGCTGCTTGGCGTGATGCGGTGAGAGGGGGAGTGCATGGCGCGGCTCTGTGGCGTGGGCAAAAACCAGGGGCGCGACGTGGCGGCTCGGGCGCGGCACGTGCAAAACGCGCGCTCTGCTCGTGCCCAGAGCACGCACGGGACGTGCTCGACAAAAGGCCAGGGTGTGATAGAGGTCTCTGTTGACGCTGGGAATTAGCAGACCTAGGTTATGAGTAGCTAGGAGTCTACTGGACAAGGTAGTTAGGCAAGGGAATCAAGATCACAGTGCAAGCTAAGATTCATGTCAAAACTGGTCATGCCTACAGGGTGCTCGACAGAATGCCACATGCACCTAGGCATTTCTTGGAGTGGTCAAATCTTCCAGAGTGGGGTCTCTTTAGATGAATGAGAGGGTGGTGAGGTTAGTTTGTGAAAAGCACAAACTTGTTAGTGCAAGTTTTGTAAAACTTCAATACTGGACAGGAGGTAAATGGCATCATCTCATGAACCAGAAGTATTCCAATGGTTGCATGCTCCTGGACTTAGGGGTTTTGTAGGGTGGTCTACAAGCAGGGGAAAGAATCAAGGGCCAAAAAGCAAGCAAGAATATGGATGCTGTACAAACCATCATGTTGGACCAGAATGAAGATGAGGTTGATTCACTCAAAATTTTCAAATAACATCACTGGGTTTTTGCATGAAGTTGAATCATATGCTACTACCAACATCCCATGATTTTGGTGGAGGCTAGAAAGAAGTATTTAAATGAGTTGTAGTGCAAAATTGCCCACTGGACCAGAGAAGAAAATTGGGTCTAGAGCTCCAAATATTTCATGAATAGAAGATATCTTTGCATAAAAGTGATTTAAAAACATCACAGGACATCCCCAAATTTTGGTGGGATTTTTAAATGAATTTATCAAAGGGTTGTAGTGCAAATGGTACCCTGAAACTTATGAAAAACCAATTTTAGAGAAATAAAGCTCAGGGAAAAAAATAGTTATATAGATAATCCCACTGATAAAGAAATTGTTTTATTTGAGAGGGTAAACAAGTCCAACTATAATTGGAAAGTTTTTACTAGGGGTGAAAACTCCACAACTTAGGGGAAAATAGAGGCTCTGAAATCAAGAATAAGTCTAGAAAAATAAAAATTTAAATTCCTGGCAAAATTTTAATCAATAAAACAAGGTTAAAATTTTTGGGGTGTCACAATCTGGCACGAGCGATCAAGTATTCGGTCCAAATTGGACGGGCCCGGAGTATTTCTTTTGAATGGCTTTTTCCGCTGACCGGGTTTAGAGCCTCTGAATCCGGCATTAACTGCCGTATCCTCAGCATTGTCGCCATTAATGTGGCGCTTTTTCTTGTTGCGACGCGACCTGCCAATGTTGTCCTTGGTATCCGAATTACCAGGGCTCTTGGTCATGTTATTACTACGAGCTAGCCAGCTGTCTTCTCCCGCGCAAAAGCGGGTCATGAGTGTTGTAAGGGATGCCATGGATTTTGGCTTTTCCTGTCCTAGGTGCCGGGCAAGACACTCGTCGTGGATGTTATGCTTGAAGGCTGCAAGGGCCTCTGCATCCGGACAGTCGACTATTTGATTTTTCTTGGTTAGGAACCGTGTCCAGAATTGTCTAGCCGATTCCTCTGGCTGCTGAATTATGTGGCTTAGGTCATCGGCGTCTGGTGGTCGCACATAGGTGCCCTGGAAGTTGTCGAGGAATGTGGCTTCCAGGTCCTCCCAACAACCTATTGATTCTGCTGGCAGGCTGTTAAGCCAATGCCGAGCTGGTCCTTTAAGCTTGAGTGGGAGGTATTTGATGGCATGTAGATCATCGCCGCGGGCCATGTGAATATGAAGGAGATAATCCTCGATCCATATCGCCGGATCCGTTGTGCCATCGTCTGATTCGATGTTTACGGGTTTGAAACCCTCGGGGATTTGATGATCCATTACTTCATCTGTGAAGCATAGTGGGTGTGCGGCGCCTCTGTATTGGGCTAAGTCACGACGTAGCTCAAATGAGCTTTGTCTACTGTGTTCGGCCCGGACGGATTTATCATGTCCGGCATGACGGTTATCGTCACGTGTCGTGGGACGCCCACGCGATCCATAGATCGATCTTGTTTGCCTTTCCCTGTCCTCCAATATATCTCGCAGTTCTGGTGCATTTCCCCGTGCCTTGGTATTCTTTGAGCGACGCCAGGGTGCGGCTTGAGTGGAGGGCCGAGAGGCCTCTCTGTTGCGGCCACGAGGTGGTCGGTCGCCCGCATCATGCGCTGGGGATGTAGGTCTAGTTGCTTCCTCCTCTAATCGAGGTAGCAGCCTGCGTTTTGGGTAGCTCTTGGAGGGGCGTTGGAGTTCGTACTCTTTGGCCGCAAGGACATTAGTCCATCTGTCGGCTAGCAGGTCTTGGTCAGCTCTAAGTTGTTGTTGTTTTTTCTTGAGGCTGCTCGCCATGGCCATAAGCCTACGTTTGAAACGCTCTTGTTCGACGGGATCCTCAGGCACGACAAATTCGTCGTCGTCGAGGCTTGCCTCATCTTCGGAGGGAGGCATGTAGTTATCGTCCTCTACCGCTCTGTCTGCCGCTCTCTCATGAGGGCTAGCCTCTCCATCCTCCTGTGCTGAATCCTGCAGGAGGGGATTGTCTTTGGCACTGCCCGGGGTGTTATTATCTCCCGTGCCGGAATCGCCGTTTTTGCTGTGGCAGGATTTAGAGAGGCGCCGCTGACGCCAGCGCTTAGGCTGTTTCTTGGAAGGGTCATCCTCCGTTGTTCCATCGCCGCTCCCTTATTTTGGGGTGTCCACCATGTATATGTCATACGACGAGGTGGCCTTCTAGTGCCCTGTAGGCACTGGTTCTTGGTCGTCTCCTGCATCGGCGTCCATACCGTCGATGTCTTCGGAGTCGAAGTCGAGCATGTCGGTTAAATCATCGACAGTGGCTACGAAGTGGGTGGTGGGTGGGCATTGAATTTCTTCGTCGTCCGCATCCCAACCTTGCTGACCATAGTCCGGCCAGGGCTCTCCTGATAAAGAGAGAGACTTTAGTGAATTCAGAATGTCGCCGAAGGGCGAGTGCTGAAAGATGTCTGCGGCGGTGAACTCCATGATCGGCGCCCAATCGGTTTCGATTGGCAGGGGCTCAGAAGGTTCGGAGTACGGAGAGGAGTCCGGCACCTTGGGGCCACGAGCTTCACAAAAGACAGGTATGGTGTTCGGCTCGATCGCCGTAGAGTTTGCAGCCCCCGAGGTGGTGTCCAGCCACCCGTCCTCGATTATGCGTCGGCTCCGAGCTAAGGGTCGGGCGGACACCGTGCGACCTCGAGGCACTTGCTCGGGCGTAGAGCTAGACCATGCCCATTGAGACAGTGCGGCGCACTTGGCTGTGGCTCAAACCCGTCGAAGATCAGGTCTCCGCGTACGTCGGCCGTGTAGTTCAAAAAAATTCCAAATCCGACCTGATGGCCAGGGGCGTAGCTTTTGATCTGCTCCAGATGGCCAAGCGAATTGGCCCGCAGTGCAAAGCCGCCGAATATGAAGATCTGTCCAGGGAGAAAAGTCTTACCCTGGACCGCATCGTTGTTGATGATCGGAGGAGCCATCGAGCCTAAAGATGACGTCACAGAGGAACTCTCAATGAAAGCACCAATGTCGGTGTCAAAACCGGCGGATCTTGGGTAGGGGGTCCCGAACTGTGCGTCTAGGCGGATGGTAACAGGAGACAAGGGACATGATGTTTTTACCCAGGTTCGGCCCTCTCGATGGAGGTAAAACCCTACTCCTGCTTGATTAATATTGATGATATGGGTAGTACAAGAGTAGATCTACCGCGAGATCAAAGAGGCTAAACCCTAGAAGCTAGCCTATGGTATGATTGTTGTTCGTCCTACGGACTAAAACCCTCCGGTTTATATAGACACCGGAGAGGGCTAGGGTTACACAGAGTCGGTTACAATGGGAGGAGATCTACATATCCGTATTGCCAAGCTTGCCTTCCACGCCAAGGAAAGTCCCATCCGGACACGGGACGAAGTCTTCAATCTTGTATCCTCATATTCCAGGAGTCCGGCCAAAGGTCATAGTCCGGCCATCCGGACACCCCCTAATCCAGGACTCCCTCATTCCCCCGGCGGAATCGCTCCACCAGAGGGCAAAAGTGCTCCTGCCCAAGTTCCGCCTCGAGACGGCGGCGCCCCGTCCCGAAATTCCTCTCCTTTTTTCTAGGTCAAAATGACCTATATACCACAAGATGGGCACCGGAGGTGGGCCGGGCTGTCCACAACCCACCAGGGCGCGCCTGGGGGGCATGGGGCGCTCTGGTGTATTGTGGTCACCAGGTGGCCCCCTCCGGTAGTTATTTGCTCTAGTATTTTTCATATATTCCAAAATAATTCTCTGTAAATTTTCAGTTCATTTGGAGTTGTGCAGAATAGGTAACTCTGACGTAGCTTTTCAGGTCCAGACTTCCAGCTACCGGCATTCTCCCTCTTTGTGTAAACCTTGCATATTATGAGAGAAAAGGCATTAGAATTACTCCATAAAGCATTACTATGCATAAAAACATTACAAATAACAGTAGGGAAACATGATGCAAAATGGACGTATCAACTCCCCCAAGCTTAGACCTCGCTTTTCCTCAAGTGAAACCCGAAATAGAAAAACATGTCCACATGCTTAGAGTGAGAGGTGTCGATAAAAGCAAAATGTGGACACAGAAGCATCTTATTATTATAACAGGAAAAAACTTTACCATAGAACTTTATCACATAACTTTATCATATAACTTCTCATGAACAAGTAACAATTCATCACAACAATGAAGTAAAACTGTAAACTCTATTGATAACCAACAAACTATGTTCTCAGACAACTTTGAAACTACAATTCATCTTCTTTTCAGGAAGATCACATACTCAACCATCATTTAATTTTCTATGATTGCTAACTCTCACCGCATACACATGAGCAAAAAATTTCAACTGGACACATAGAAATATAGGGGCTTATAGTTTCGCCTCCCAACTCATTCACCTCAAGGGTGATGTCAACAATAACAACTCATGTCTACTCATATCCAACTGGATATATGTGCCTAGATCTTTCCCCACCACATGATGCTTGCCAACGAGAAAATAAAAAAAGGATAGAAGAAAATACTTTGACTCTTGCATAAAAAGTTAATAAATAAAGTAAAAGATAGGCCCTTAACAGGGGGAGTTAGAGGTTGTCATGCACTTTAAGGTTTGTATGCTCAATCTCTTAGTGCAAAAGAATGTCACGTTAATTGCCCCTTATGATGGCAACCTTTATTATGCAGTCCGTCGCTTTTATTACTTTCCAATCACAAGTTCGTACGACGCTCAATTTTCTCTTACACTAAATGGTCAAACACATTTAGAAGCAATTTTATTGCCTTATTGCACCAATGACACCTTACTTGAAGGATCTTGATCAATCCATAGGTAGGTATGGTGGACTCTCAAAACAAGATTTTGGGTTTAATGGTTTTTGGATGCACAAGTAGTATCTCTACTTTGTGCAGAATTTTTGGCTAGCAAAGATATTGGGCAAGCACCACATGTTGAAGGATCTATGACAATATAACTTCTATGTGAATATGAACAAACAAAAATCATTACATTGTCTTCCTTGTCCAACGTCAACAATTTTGGCATATAATATTTTGATTGGGGCTCACAATCATAAAAGATGTCCAAGATAGTGTATTTGCATGTGAATATTCTCTTCCCTTATTAATTCTTTCATGAATTGCATCATTGACCAATGCTATGTTTGTCAACTTTCAACAAATTTTACCGCTTGTAATTTTCCTTATGTGATGTCATCACTTACGATAAGATTAGCATATGATATTTTTCATTATTTCCCTTTCTTTTTATTGAAACATAAAAGTAAAGAAACAAAACTCAAACTACACTTTATTATATATCTCGCACATGATTACATAGATAGATCACTAAGCAAGAACTCGAAAATAGATCGAACTAAACATTTATTCAACTAAACCATAGGATAACTAAAGATCGAACTAAGATAGATAAAGGCAAAGAAAGTGCTGGTGATACGATACCGGTGCACCTCCCCCAAGCTTGGTAAAAGCCAAGGGGAGTGCGCATACCCGTTACTCAAGTCTCCTTTGGTGGGGAAGATGATGGTGGTGGTGGTGTTGAAGTAGTGGCGTCCTTTCCCCTCATCTTACGCTTGAGGATGGAATTTTTTTCCCTCAAGTCATCAATCTCCTGTTCCATCATTAATATCTTTTGAACAATTCTTACTTATTCTCCTGTAGAAGATGAGAAGGGATAAACGGAATCTTAGGTTTCTTTGCTTTATTAGGGAGACTTGACTTCTTGAATTCCATGTCCATGTCCCAAGGTTGGGGTAGAGGGACTTCATCTTCATCAGAACTTGTCTCTTCTTTTCCCTTCTGATCATAATCTTCTTCTTGCTCCGTGGTCCAGCCATAATGCTCCAAATCCCCGTAAACCTTGGGGTTTGCAATATAGTCAACAACATAGCTCTCACCCTCCGAGTCTTGTGATGACATAATTTTAGATATGTCAGAAAAATAGCACGAAACAAGAATAGAGGATTTCCTTGTGATACGGTGGTTAATACGTTTTGGGTTATATAAATATTTTTTATCTTGGGAAACAAGAAAACGGAAGGAAAACAGAGTCGCGAAGGTTCCCGAGGTGGGCACTACCCACCTGGGCGCACTAGGCAAGGCAGGCCCGCCCTGGTGTATCGTGCCCTCCTCGGTAACTTTCCTAGTTGTTTATTATTTTCCTAATTTTTATAATATTCCGAAACTGACATAAAATATTTTTGCGGATTTTTCGGAGTCCGTTTACTTACCGTATCATGTACCTCCTCTTTTTTAGGATTCTCGAGTGTTTCAGAAGGTTTCTTTTATGTGTTCCTCACGTGTCATGGTTTGGATAATATTTGTTTCAACATTAATAGTCGTACCTGAGATATAGTGTTTAATTCTTTGCCCATTGACCACGTTTGGATTAGTACCTTCGGCATTATTAATCTTAATAGCTCCAGAACGATAAACATCTTCAATAATATAAGGTCCTTCCCAATTTGAAAGAAATTTTCCTGCAAAGAATCTAGAACGAGAGTTGTACAAAAGAACATGTTCACCCACTTTGAATTCCCGCTTTTGGATTCTTTTGACATGCCATCTTTTAACTTATTCTTTAAATAGTTTGGCATTTTCATAAGCTTGGGTTCTCCATTCATCTAGTGAGCTAATATGAAAAAAACATCTTTTCATCGGCAAGTTCGAAGTCATAATTGAGTTCTTTACTTTCCCAATATGCTTTATGTTCTAACTCAAGAGGTAAATGACAAGCTTTTCCATAAACCATTTTATAGGGAGACGTACCCACAGGATTTTAATATGCTGTTCTATAAGCCCAAAGTGCATCATCTAATTCCTTAGACCAATTCTTTCGGGACCTATTAATAGTTTTTTGTAATATTAGTTTTATTTCTCTATTGCTAAGATCATCTTGACCACTATATTGAGGATGACAGGGTGAAGCAATTCTATGGTTAACATCATACTTAGCAAGCATTTTACGGAAAGCACCATGAATAAACTGCGAACCACCATCAGTCATTAAATATCCGGGGACTCCAAACCTTGGGAAAATAACTTCTTTACGCATTTTAATAGAGGTGTTGTGATCAACACTACTAGTTGGAATAGCTTCTACCCACTTAGTAACATAATCAACAGCAACCAAAATATGTGTATACCCATTAGAGGAAGGAAAAGGTCCCATGTAATCAAAACCCCAAACATCAAATGGTTCAACAACAAGTGAATAATTCATAGACATTTCCTGATGCTTACCAATATTACCTATCCTTTGGCATTCATCACAAGATAAAACAAACTTACGGGCATCCTTGAAGAGAGTAGGCCAATAAAAACCAGATTGCAATACCTTGTGAGCAGTTCTATCTCCCGCATGATGCCCTCCATAAGCTTTGGAGTGACATTCCGTAGGATTTGTTCCTGTTCATACTCAGGTACACAACGTCTAACAATACCATCTACTCCATCTTTATGAAGATGTGGGTCGTCCCAAAAGTAATGTCTTAAATCATAGAAGAATTTTTTTCTTTTGTTGGTATGTGAAACTAGGTGGTATAAATTTAGCAAAAGTATAATTAGCATAGTCAGCGTACCAAGGAGTATTATGAGAAACATTTGTTGCAGCTACTTGTTCATCAGGAAAGCTATCATCAATAGGTAGTGGGTCATCAAGAATATTTTCTAACCTAGAGAAGTTATCGGCTCCGGGGTTCTCAGCTCCTTTCCTATCAATAATATGTAAATCAAATTCTTGTAGCAAGAGAACCCATCTAATGAGTCTAGGCTTAGCATCTTTCTTTCTCATAAGATATCTTATAGCAGCATGACCAGAGTGAACAATTAATTTGGAATCAACAATATAAGATTTGAATTTTTCACAAGCAAACACAACTGCTAAAAATTCATTTTCAGTAGTAGCATAATTTCTTTGGGCACTGTCTAGAGTTTTTAGCCATAATGAATAACATTTAATTTCTTATCAACTCTTTGCCCTAGAACAACACTAATAGCATAATCACTAGCATCACAGATACTTTCAAAAGGCAAGTTCGAATCTGGTGGTTGAACTATAGGTGCAAAAGTTAAGGCTTTCTTAAGTGTTTCGAAAGCTTTTACACAATCATCATCGAAAACAAATGGAACATCCTTTTGTAAAATATTTGTAAGAGGCCTAGAATATTTTGAGAAGTCTTTAATGAACCTCCTATAGAAACCAGCATGACGAAGGCAACTACAAATACCTTTAATATCTTCAGGATATGGTATTTTCTCAACTGCATCAACTTTATCTTTATCCACCTCAGTACCTCGTTTGAAAATTTTATGCCCCAAGACCACATCTTCATTAACCATAAAGTGGCACTTCTCCCAATTCAAGACAAGATTAGTTTATTCACATGTATGCAAAACTCGATCAAGGTTGCTTAAGCAATCATCAAAAGAAGCTCCGTAAACAGAAAAATCATCCAAGAAAACCTCAACAATCTTTTCACAAAAGTCAGAGAATATGGCAGTCATAGATCTTTGAAAGGTGGCAGGTGCATTGCATAAACCAAAAGGCATACGTATATAAGAATAAGTTCCAAGAAGTGAAAGTGGTTTTCTCTTGATCAGGTTGTGAAATAGGTATTTGAGGAAAACCAGAATATCCATCAAGAAAAAAGTGTGTGTGCTATGATAATCTTTCTAGCATTTGATCAATAAAAGGCAGAGGGTAATGATCTTTTCTAGTAGCTTTCTTTAATTTCCTAAAATCACTTACCATTCTATATCCAGTAACAATTCTTTGTGGAATAAGTTCATTTTTGTCATTTGGAACAATATTAATATCTTCTTTCTTAGGGACACAATGAACGGGACTTACCCATCTACTATCAGCTATGGGATAGATTATACCTACTTACAGAAGCTTTAGTATTTCAGTTCTTACCACTTCTTTCATGTTATGATTCAGACGTCGTTGGTGATAAACAACAGGTTTAGCATCAGGTTCCATATTAATCTTGTGCTGACATAGAGTGGGGACTAATGCCGTTAGGATCATCAAGAGTATATCCAATAGCAGGTCGGTGCTTCTTGAAAAAGAAGTAATAATCTTTCTTCTTCATGATGTTGAAGATGTTGATCGAGATTGGCCTCCCAAAGATGAGAGGGTTGTTTGTGATGATTATGGCTTCGATTTCCCCCTCCGGGAGGGAAGTGCCCCCGGCGGAATTGCTCCGCCGGAGGGCAAAAGTGCTCCTGCCCAAGTTCCGCCTCGAGAGGGCGGCGCTCCGTCCCGAAAGTACTCTCCTATTTTTCTAGGTCAAAATGACATATATACCATAAGATGTGCACCGGAGGTGGGCCGGGTTGGCCACAACCCACTAGGGCGCGCCTGGGGGGCCTGGCGCGCCCTGGTGTATTGTGGTCACTAGGTGGCCCCCTCCGGTAGTTATTTGCTCCAGTATTTTTCATATATTCCAAAATAATTCTCCGTAAATTTTCAGCTCATTTGGAGGTGTTCAGAATAGGTAACTCTGACATAGCTTTTTCAGGTCCACAATTCTAGCTGTCGACATTCTCCCTCTTTGTGTAAACCTTGCATATTATGAGAGAAAAGGCATTAGAATTACTCCATAAAGCATTATTATGAATAAAAACATTATAAATAACAGTAGGAAAACAAGATGCAAAATGGACGTATCAAGCCACTGCGCCTGGTGCACTGGCACGCTCCCGCGCTGCCTCGCCGGCGGGAAGACTCTGGCAGAGGCGGGGGGAGGGGTTGCGGGGGCCTTGCCCTTGGCTTTGACGTTGCCGGAGAAGAAGCCCATCGTGTCGGTGGCTAGGGTTGCCACCGACGGGGAGCAGAGGGTGGCAATTAAAAAAAGCCGACCGCCATCGCTGACGCGTGGACCCGAGGTCATAAATTAAGCGGACCAAACTGACCGCGGGAAGTTGGACGGCCGCCAGGTGGGGAGACGGCGGACACCGAGAATGTGCACGACGCGTCCGCTTCGCGTCCGGGCCAACGCATTTTTTCATGTAGAACACTCTTTCTAGTTCCCTACGGTTTAAGAGCAGTTTTGAAGTTACCAAAATACGAACATTGTGTTTTTTGCGACGCGAAAATCGACGGAGTGAACTGCATCAGCCAAAAAATTGCACTGCATCAGACAGACAAGTGAACTGCACAATTTATTATTTTATTTCCTAAAATAAAACCTGAAATTTCCCTAACATTTTATTTGCACTTGACATTGGCCGTAAGTGAACCGCAACACTACGAAAGTGAACCGCGACACTACAGAAACTGAACCGTATTACTTTTTTGTCGTTTTCCTAATTTTTTTGTGATTTTACCTTGGACATAAATGAACCGCAACACTGTTGAAAGTGAACCGCAAACATAATCGAAGTGGACCGCGTTACTTTTTTGTTATTCCCTAACAGTTTTGCACTTCACATTGGGCGTAAATGAACCGTAACACTACCGAAGGTGAACTATAACAGTCTCAAAAGTGAATTGTAACACTCTCAAAAGTGAATAGAGTTATTTTTAGCTAGTTAACATAAAAAAATCAACCGTCCCACCAACAAAAATAAAATGCATTAGAAAAAGAAGTGAACCTCTTACGGGAATTTCTTTTTCTCCGTTTTTACAAAGTGAACCACCAATGACCACAAAATTCACCACATCATATTTTCTCGAAGGGATCTAATAACGAACTATATGTGAGCAGAGCTTCCCGATGGAGTCCGTCGTGGGTTGCTCATCGTCTTGGCGGCAGTTTGCTTTTCTTCAATCGGATGCAACTGAGGTCCATTTTTTGTTTATAGTGATCTGCAAGGAAAACCTAGAATGTGAAACACAAGTGAACTGCAGTCGTCCTTCTCCTGTGCACACACATGCCGACAGCAAATAAGAATGCACTGAAGTGAGGGGAAAATCCAAAACAGATCCACACCGAACTACATTGTGGCATCAGAAGAACTGCAAGACAGGGGAGTGACATAGTTGGGAACCACTGTGCACACCGGTCAGCCGAACTACACGGCGCCACAAACTAAACTGGAGCAGACTTGTGTTGTTTTTGGCGGAGGCAACGACTGGATAGGATAACCGACCTGCATCATCGAGGTGACCAAAACACTTCGAGAAGAAGGGGCGAAATGCACCTACATTGGCCACTGTCGCTTATCCAAGATGACGCAAAATCTAGAGGGACCCCCCTGCGCAGCTCGCCAGAGAGTGAGGATCTCTCCGACCACTAGGGGAGATGGGCAGGTGGAGGCCGGATCCGGTGTGGGTGGAGAATTACTACTTGTTAGTTGCGTTGGGATTTTCCCCGAATAGGAGAGGATATGCAACATAGTAGAGATAAGTATTTCCCTCAGTGAGAACCAAGGTATCAATCCAGTAGGAGAATCACGCAAAGCCTCATGAACAGGCACATGCACACATAAAAGCAAATACTTGCACCCAACGCAGGCAAGAGGGTTGGCAATCCCCAAACTCGTTACTTGCAAGGACCAGATCTTGTAGTGGTTTTTTTGATAGAAAGATGGTAAGGGAACCCCCCTACAGTATAATTGGTGCAACAAACCCAAATTGCAAGTACCATGCCTTGAACCTGGGTGGGTGTGAAGGCATTAGCCCCTTCCCACAACTAGGCTATGCCTTATTCTGCAGATCTTGTAGTGGTTGATAGATAAATTGCAAAACAAATAAAAGTAAACAAATTGCAGCAAGGTTTTGTAGTTTTTTTAAATATATGA
This sequence comes from Aegilops longissima, assembly GCA_021605205.1. Taxonomy (NCBI): domain Eukaryota; kingdom Viridiplantae; phylum Streptophyta; class Magnoliopsida; order Poales; family Poaceae; genus Aegilops; species Aegilops longissima. The sequence continues at coordinate 343,765,950 of CM038682.1, forward strand.
TAAAAGTAGACCCTCGGGCCATAGTTTTCAATAGAGTCTTCTCTCTCGAACACATAGCATACGGTGGGTGAACAAATCACTCTTGGGCAATTGATAAAAAGCGCATAATTATGAAAATATCCAAGGCAATGATCATGTATATGTGCATCACATCCGAGACAAGTAGACCGACTCCTGCCTGCATGTACTACTATTACTCCACCAATCGACCTTTATCGAGCATGCATCTATGGTATTAATTAAGTTCATAAAAAAAGAGTAACGCCTTAAGCAAGATGACATGATGTAGACAAAGCAAACCCAATCAATATGAATAAACCCCTCATTTTATTCTTAATGGAAACAATACAAATACATGCCTTGTCCCCTTCTATCAGTGTGATATAGAGCACCTCAAGATTGAACCCATTACAAAGCACCTCTCCCACTGAAGATAAATCAATCTAGTTGGGCAAACCAAATGGATAGATCAAAGAGAACTACAAAGCTATAAAAATCATGCATAATAAAGTTCAGAAAAGACTTCAGTACTTCTTATGAATATTCAGATCATAAACCCACAATTCATTAGATCCCAACAAAAACACCACAAAAGAAGAATACATCGGATAGATCTCCAAGAACATCGAGGAGAGCATTGTATTGAAAATCAAAGAGAGATAAGAAGCCATCTAGCTACTAGCTATGGATCCATACATCTGTGGTGAACTACTCACGCGTCATCGGAATGCGGCAAGGATGATGTAGAAGCCCTCCGTTATTGATTCCCCCTCCAACAGAGTACCGGAAAAGGCCTCCAGATGGGATCACAGAAGAACAAAAACTTGCGATGGTAGAAAAAGGGTTTCAGGTGGCTCTTGGATGATTTCCCAATATTTGAGAATTTATAGAGTTGCAATTAGGTCAGACGAAGCCCCGTGGGGCCCACAAGGTAACAGGGTGCCCCCTAGGCGCGCCCTATTTCCTAGTTGTCTCGTCATTTGCCATCTGGTCTCCTCCGGAAGCTTCCAGGGTCTCTCTTGTCTAAAAAAATCGTCAAAAAGTTTCGTAGCATTTGGATCCGTTTGGTTCTAATTTTCCGGAAATTCGAAAATAAGCAAAAAAATATCAGCTGGCACTAGGCACTAGGTTAATAGGTTAGTCCCAAAAAATGACATAAAATAGCACAAAAGTCATATAAAATATCCAAGATTTATAATATAATAGCATGGAACAATAAAAAAATTAGATACGTTGGAGACGTATCAAGCATCCCCAAGCTTAAATTGTGCTCGTCCTTGAGTAGGTAAATGATAAAAACATATTTTTTTATTTGGAATGCTACCTAACATGTTTATCATGTAATCTCTTTCACGGTATAAATATTGAGAAATAATGAAGTAATAACATAAAACATAATAATATCACTGAACATAAGAAGTATAATCATTACTTTTTCAAAATATACGATCCTTAACGAATGATATCCCCCCTCATTTTATCATGATGACATGGCACGACTCCACCTTCACCGCATAAATATAAATCATGAGCACCTCGGTGTTAAGAAATTGGATCATACTTCTAACGCGCTTTAGCATTTTCAACTTCATGCAATACGTGAGCGTGAGCCATGCACATAGCACTAGGTGGAATAGAATGTTGTGGTAGGGATCAATAGGAGAAGTCAAAAAGGAAGAAATTCTTGCATCAACTCGGTGAATCAACGGGCTATGGAGATGCCCGTCAATCGATATCGATGCGAGGAGTAGGGATTTTCATGCAACGAATGCACTAGAGCTATAAGTGTATGAAATCTCAACTAAAACAAAGTGGGTGTGCATCCAACTCGCTTGCTCATGAAGACCCCTGGCATTTGAGGAAGCTCATCATTGGAATATACAAGCCAAGTTCTATAATGAAAAAATCCCACTAGTGTATGAATGTGATTACATAGGAGACTCTCTATACGAAAATCATGGTGCTACTTTAAGCACAAGTGTGGAAAAGTATAGTAGCATTGCCCGTTCTCTCTTTCTCCTTCTTTTTTTGGCTCTTTTTTGCCTCTCTCTTTTTCGTCCAGTTCCTCCTCCCGATGTAAGTGGGAATCATCGTCTCCATCATTCTTTCCTCACTGGGACAATGCTCTAATAATGATGAGCATCACACTTTTATTTACTTACAACTCGATATTACAATTCGATACTAGAACAATATGAATCTATATGTATGCCTCTGGCAGTTTACCAGGATGTGCAATGATCTAGTGTAACCTGTATAATAATGATGAACGGTGGTTGATCCACAAATACTATGTCAGCTGCATGATCATGCAAAGTAATATGACAATGAAGGTGTATGTCATATAAAACAGAACAGTGGAAGTTCCATGGCAATATATCTCAGAATGGATATGGAAATGCTATGATAGGTAGGTATGGTGGCTGTTTTGAGGAAGGTAAAAAGAGGCTTATGTGTGATAGAGCGTATCATAAGATGGGGTTTGGATGCACCGGCTAAGTTTGCGCCAACTCTCGAGGTGAGAAAGGGCATTGCATGGTACCAGAGAGGCTAGCAAATTGCGGAAAGATAGGAGTACGTATAATCCATAGACTCACATTAGTCATAAGAACTCATATACTTATTGCAAAGGCTATTAGCCCTCGAAGCAAAGTACTCCCGACATGCCCCTATGGAGGAGGTCGGAAGGAGTTAACCATCGCCCCCTGATTATAACAACACATAGGTTTTCAGTCGGACCTAAGAAATGCCGGACTCCCCCCATGCCATGACCAACACTAAGATGAGAAATTAATAACAAGCTTTAATACCGATATCTCTACTAAATAGTGATCATGAACCTATGTCCTTTCATATTATGACATCAATATCATTAAACTATACGTTTCATATTTAGTGATCTACATGAAAGTTTTTATTACACCCCACTTGGATACCTATCATATCAGGACCAAATTCATAACATCTGCATATTGCCATTACTATTTAATAGACTCTCAAAAAGATATAAGTGAAGCATGAGAGTGCAACTATTTCTTTAAAATATAACCACCGTCATGATCTAAAAGATATAAGTGAAGCACTAGAGCAACTGCCTAGCTCAAAAGATATAGGTGATGCACATAGAGTATTCTAACAAATCATGAATAAATGTGTGTCCCCCTCAAAAGGTGTGCGCAGAAAACAATTAATGATTGTGTAAAACCAGAAAGCAAACAAAGCAAAGAATACTATAATACAAGACACTCCAAGCAATACTCATATCATGTGATGAATAAAAATATAGCTCCAAGTAACATACCAATGGATTATAGATGAAAGAGGGGATGCCATTCGAGGCATCCCAAGCTTAGATGCTTGGGTCTTCTTAGAATATTACCTTGGGTTTCCTTGGGAATCTCCAAGCTTAGGGTCTCTTGCCGCTCCTTATTCCTTCATCCATCGTGATCTCACCCAAAACTTAAAAACTTCAGCACAGAAAACTCAACAGAAACCTCATGAGATTTGTTAGTATAATAAGCAAATCATATACTTTAGGTACTGTTATACACCCATTCATATTTTATTATTTCATAATACCTACTGTATTCTAACTTCTCCATGACTTAGACCCCCGATATAATCCATATGACCATTAAAACAAGTAAACTATGCAACGAAAACAGATTATGTCTAAAACAGAACAGTCTATAAAGATCTGAACAATCACCATACTTATGTAACTCTAAAAATTATAATAAATTAGGAGAATATGGGTAATTTGTATATCAATTGTCGTTGATTTGACATGGCAGATGTCCTAGCGGAAGGAATTAGTCGTGTTGCCATCGCGACTATATTAGCTAAAAGGGGTTAATCGGGACAAAGGACACAGAGGGTTTATACTGGTTCGGCCCCTCGCGGTGGAGGTAACAAGGCCTACTCCAGTTTGGGAATGTATTGCTTGGGTTTCGATTACCAGGGAGCGAATACGCTTGACCTAGTTCTCGATCTCTTCTTTCTTGCCCTAAACCGCCGCCGGGTCATCCCTTTATATACACAGGTTGACGCCCGGTGGCTCACGGAGTCCCGACTGGCTCATACACAACGTGTCCGGCTCGGTGAATAACTACGCTTGCCTTACAAAACAAGTCATACACATATGGCGGTTCATCCTCTTGGGCCTCAAGTTGCCTGTGGGTCTTGGGCCATCAACGGGCTTATATGATCCGCCATCTTCTTTGATTAGTCGCCAGTGGTATGATCCGGCCCCTCCTGGGCAGTTCATACCCAGTAGTTATGTCCCCAACATTAGGCTCCAGGTTGATTTGAACTTGTTCATATCGATCTTCAATATCTGACTTGTCAAAATCTTGCATCGCCTTGTTTGATAAACCTTGCTGTAACCCGCCATGACATCAGCTCACAGAATCTTCTTAAACCTCCATGACGTCATTTTGTATTAATTTCGCACAAGGTCTAGAACATCTTAATTGATCCTTATCTTAATGAGCATCTTGAAAACCGAGGCGTCCATATAGCCACATGATGATTCCTTCCTTCTCGATTCCCGCGCATGCCTTGTATCCACACCCTTATAAATAGGGACGAGGGTCTTTTTCATTTTACCCCTTCTTCCTTATCGCCTTCGTATTCCTCTCGAGTCTCCTCCGCCGCCCGAGCTCTGCCGCCGCGACCTCCGAGCGCTGCATCAACTCAGGCCGCTGCATCGACCCGATCAGACCAAAGAACTTCGGCGCACCATCGTTGTTCCACCACATCTGTAAGTACCCCTTTACCCAAGCCTCAGATATGTACTAGGGTTTGAGTAGTTCATCCGTGTTCTTGCTGTTCTTCGTGTTCTTCAACTTTAAGCAGCGTTCAATCTGAATAGGTCATGAACTTTGTGCGGTAGTAGTTTAGCATTCGTTTTTATCGTCAGAGTAAGATCTTTCCATAGAAAAACTCATCAGAGCATCAAAGCTTTCCAATGTCGCCACCTTAAGTTTAATTTTACTGTCTTTTCTGAATTGACATAGATCCAAGATTATAGCTTTAGCTTGTGAAACCTGTTTGTCGACCACTTAGCAAAATTTTCACTTGAAGGATTTGAAGCATCAAAAACTGCCATGGCGGCTTATGACATAAATCGTGACCCATCATATATCATTAGGCCCCGTTTATGCCGCCATCATCCACCTCAGGGTCAATAATCCGGCAATATCATTCTGGTTTAACCAGGCTAGTTTATTCATCCTCATATTTCAATCCTCTGGTTTGACAACTGCATACTTTGAACCATAACTCCATAGCCATTAGCCTTGTACAGCGACTTAAAAGATAATTTGTAACTCGCCAGATATCTGCCGGTTTAATAACATCTTGAATCCCCTTGTGTAGACCGCACACCCAATCATGACTAAGACCGTCACGTCATGCGAATGGGTTCCGTCCATCGTTACCGAGGCAATGCTCCAAGAATATATCAAGATTGGCTTCTTACCGGCAAAAAAATCATTCACTAGCGTGCTCCAAAACCGGACGAATTCAGGCCTCAGCCACAGGACGGTGAAGTTATCATTTTTACCGATCACATGAACCGGGGCTTCTCACCGCCCGGGTCAAAATTCTTCCGTGACGTTCTGCATTTTTTACAACTTCATCCTCAAGATATTGGACCCAATTCCGTTTCAAATATCTGCAATTTCCAAGTCTTCTGTGAAGTATACCTTCAAGAGGAACCTAGTGTTGAACTCTTTAGAGAGTATTTTTACTTGAACCGCCAAAATGAATTCACTGATGGGCCCAGCCAGGAGCTTGGGGGGACCTCAATTCAACGACGCAGAGATACCATTTTTCCTTATGCTCATCTTCCAAGCCATCCCAAGGATTGGTATCAAACCTGGTTATACCGCAAAGATACTTCTCCTGCTGATGAGAACCCCTTGCCAGGATTCCGTGACCAACGGCTCAACCCGAAGCACCCTCTCCCCGACCGGCTTACCACTGTGGAACAGGCCAAACTTGCACCTACCTTCTCGAAGGTTAGAGCATTATTGGGCAATGGATTGACTGGGGTTGACCTGATTCGATGCTGGGTGAGGGAGTCCTGGATTAAGGGGTCCTCAGGCGTCCGGACTATGTAACATGGGCCGGACTAATGGGCTATGAAGATATAAGACAAAAGACTTCTTCCCGTGTCCGGATGGGACTCTCCCTGGCGTGGATGGCAAGCTTGGTGTTCGGATATGTAGATTCCTTCCTTTGTAAACCGACTCTTTACAACCCTAGGTCCCACCGATGTCTATATAAACTAGAGGGTTTAGTCCATAGAGGCAATCATAATCACAACCATACAAGCTAGACTTCTAGGGTTTAGCCATTACGATCTCGTGGTAGATCAACTCTTGTAATCCTCATATTCATCAAGATCAATCAAGCAGGAAGTAGGGTATTACCTCGATCGAGAGGGCCCGAACCTGGGTAAACATTGTGTCCCCCGTCTCCTGTTACCATCGACCCTAGACGCACAGTTCGGGACCCCCTACCCGAGATCCGCCGGTTTTGACACCGACGTTGGTGCTTTCATTGAGAGTTCCACTGTGACGTCACCAGAAGGTTCGATGGCTCCATCAGTCATATACCACAATTATGCCTTGCGGGAGGATTTCCTCCCTGACCAGCTCTTCGTATGCGGGCCAACTCGCTTGGCCATCTAGAGCAGATCGACAGCTACGCCCCAGGTCAGCAGATTAGTTTTGGAAATCTGGATTATGTCGCTGATATTCGAGGAGACTTGATCTTCCAAGGGTTCACGACCCCAACCTTCGCTCCGGCCTTAGATCCGGAGCACATCGCCAGGTCCGAGGACGGGGTTATTGAGCCCGCCGGACTAACTGCGGCCACCAAACCCAGTACAGGAGAGCCGGAGGAAGTAGCATCGCTGGCAACCGTCATGAAGCCGGACTCTTCCCTGGACACTGGCTCCGAACCCTCGGAGTCAACATCATGTGAGCTCGGCCAAGGAGTTTCCCTCTCGCCGTACTCCACGGATTTTCTTCTCCCCGGCCAAACCTCGCCTTTAAGCGAGGCTCTGGACTTGATGCGATCCCTCATCATTACAGAGGAACAATATCCGCACTATGCCCAGCCCGGACTAGGGGCTGAGAGCAGGGAATTTTACATCCCACCCACCACCCACTTTATAACCACTGTCGAGGACATAACCGACATGCTCGATTACGGCTCCGAAGACATCAACGGTATGGACGAAGATACCCGAGAAGAGCAAGCCCAAAGCCCGCCGTTTACCGGACGCTGGATGGCCACCTCTTCATATGACGTGTACATTGTGGATACGCCCAAAGAGAATAACGACGATGACAAAGAAGATCCAGTCAAGGATAAACCTCCTGAGATACAGCCAAAGCACCGACGTCAGCGGCGCCGCTCTAAGTCACGTCGTGGAAAGGACAGTAATACCGGCACATGAGGCAACAACACACCGGATGATGCCGAAGACAAAGAAGACCCCATCAAGCCAACCTTCGAACAGGATGATCGGGAGGATGGGCAAGTTAGCCATGACGAACAGGCAGTAAATGAAGACTCAAAGGACAATAATTATCTTCCACTCTCCAAGGACGAGGTGAGCCTCGGCGACGAGGAATTTATCGTGCCTGAGGAACCTCTCGAGCAGGAGTGCTTCAAGCGCCGGCTAATTGCCACTGCGAGGAGCCTAAAAAAGAAGCAGCAACAGCTTTAAGCTGATCAAGATCTGCTCAATGATAGGTGGACTAATGTCCTGGCAGCCGAGGAATACGGCCTCGAGCGCCCAACCAAAAGTTACCCGAAGCGTAAACTGCTACCCCAATTTGATGATGAGGCACTCGAGCCTGCACCATCAGCGTGTAATGCGGCTAACCGACCACCTCGTGGCCGGGACAAAGTGGCAACTCAAGCCGAACACCAACCCATACTTCCTCGCCATAAAGGTAGAGATATAATAACTCGGGGATATACATATGATCTGCGGCAAGACCTGGATGGCTAGATAGTAGAGCAGGTCAGACTAGATCAATCTATGGATCGGGGGGGCGCGCCCCGACGCGCGACGACGGCTACCTAGTCGGACGTGACAAGCATAATCATGCCCGGGCCAAAAACCGCAGACGCACTCCATCCGAGCTGCACCGCGACTTGGCCCGGTATAGAGGCGCCGCACACCCCCTCTGCTTCACTGATGAAGTAACAGAGCATGAATTCCCAGAAGGGTTTAAACCCGTGAATATCGAATCATACAATGTAACAATAGATCCCGCGGTATGGATTGAGGATTTTCTTCTCCATATTCATATGACCCATGGTAATGATCTTCATGCCATCAAATACCTCCCGCTAAAACTCAAGGGACCAGCTCGGCACTGGTTAAACAACCTGCTTGAGAACTCCATTGGCAGCTGGGAGAACTTGGAAGATGCCTTCCACGACAAATTCCAAGGTACATACGTCCGACCTCCAAATGCCGATGACTTAAGTCACATAGTTTAACAGCCCGGAGAGTCAGCCAGGAAATTCTGGACTAGGTTCCTAACTAAAAAGAACCAGATCGTCGATTGTCCGGATGTCGAAGCCCTAGCGGCCTTTAAGCATGGCATCCACGACGAATGGCTCGCCCGACACCTCGGCCAAGAAAAGAAGTCCATGGCGGTCCTCACGGCACTTATGACCTGCTTTTGTGTGGGAAAAGATAGTTGGCTAGCCCGTAGCATTAATAATGCAAGCGAACCTGGCACCTCTGAAGCCAAGAATGGCAACGGCAAGCTCCGACGCAACAGGCATAAGCGTCAAAACAATGGTGACAATATGGATGACATAGCGGTAAACGCTGGATTCAGTGGCTCAGCGGAAGAAGCCATACAAAAGGAACAATCCGGGCTCTTCCAGCTTGGACCGCATACTCGATCGTCCATGTCAGATCCATGGCACCCCCGATAAACCAGCCAATCGTACCCGTCGTGGTTTTGTCACGGCAGATGTCCTCATGATAGGACTTAGTCGTGGAGCCATCATTACAGGTTAGCTTGAAGGGGTTAAAGCGGACACAAGGATGCAAGAGAGTTTATACTAGTTCGGCCCCTTCGATGAAGGTAAAAGCCTACGTCTAGTTGTGATGGAATTGATGGGGGTTTCGATGACTATGGAGCAAACAAGCTTCGCCTAAGTCTCGAGTTGCTGTCTGTTCTCCTGAATCGCCGCCGGGTCGTCCCCTTATATACATGGGTGACACCCGTCGGTTTGCAGAGTCCCAAGACTGGCTCATAGACGTGTCCGGTTTGGTCTCTAGTATTTCTAACTTACAACACAAGTTACATACTAATGCCGGTTCACGGCTACAACCCTTAAACCGGTTCTGGGCCTTGGGCCCTTATATAATATCCTCACGGGCTTCAAGCATACTTGACTACTGATGAAGTTAACCCGGCCTCTCCTGGCCGGTTTACGCCCAGTAGTAATATCCCCAACATTAGGCCCCAGATTGATTTGAACAGGTTCATGTCAATCCTTAGTAAAAACTTCATCTTCAATCATCTTCTTGGTTGAACCGCCGTGACGTCATCTTCTTAGACTGTGGTGAACCAGCTTGACGTCATCTGTCATAAAGAACTGTATATAACATCTTTTCATTAGTGAGTTGCAACAATCGAGGTGACAGCTCTGATTCCAAACTTGCGGCCCCTTGATTTTCGCGCCTGACACACATATCCTTTGCCTTTATAAATAGACCGAGGGGTCATTTCTTTTTTCCCGTTCGTGCCCCTCTGCTTCGTCTTCCTCGCGCCGCCCAGCTTTGGAGCTCCGCCGCCGCCATCAACCTCTGCACCAACCTTGGCCGCTGCATCACCCTGAACGTACCAAAGCATCGCGGCGACCTTCCGCTTCTTCCTCCGCTCCGGTAAATCTTCTATCCTTTCACCATAGATCTGTTCTTAGGGTTTCCATGTTCTTCGGTGTTCATCGCTTGTTTCTTGCTCATACGATAACTTTCAGTTAAGTCTGTGAATTCTTGTTCTGCGTAGCGGTAGTTTTTTAGCATCTGTTGTCACCTGCGCATCTCAAGGTCTTAGATCTCCCTGCGTCCTTGCTCACTGATTCAGTACCGCTCTGTTTCAGACCTTGAATATTTATTTGTTTTCTGAATATGCTCTAGATCCAAAACTGTAACAAGTTTTTGTGAAACCTGTTTTCGCACATCCACGCTTGATTCATCCATGTTTCAGACCAGGCAGTTTAACTTTGTAGATAAATTGACAACTCGGCATATTCCATTAGTCCCCTTGTTGAACCGCCAAGGTTTTCCGGTTCTGTATTGCCACCTTGCATAACTCCTGTTTATAAGCAACTTCTTCCGGTTTAACAATGAATGTATCAATATATAACCTTCCAACATATTCTTGAACCAGTATTACTACCTTGCAGATTGCATCACGGCCAAGAAGGTGTATGAGTGCAACTGGGTTCCTTCTCGAGTGACTGAAACTCAGCTGGATAACTTAGTCCGTACCGGCGCTTTAGGCAAAAAAGACGACATTCACTGGAGGGTCCCTGGCCCGGAGAGTCCTCCGGAACCCAAGGATGGAGAAGTTGTTGTTTTTGCTGACCACTTAGCCCGGGGCTTCAGTCCGCCCGGTTCAAAGTCTTATCGGGATGTCTTAGCCAACTTTCAACTGCGTCCGCAAGATATTGGCCCCAACTCCATTACCAATATCTATCATTTTCAAGTGCTCTGTGAGGTGTTCTTTCAGGAGGAGCCCACAGTTGAATTGTTCAGAGATTGCTTCCATCTAAACCGCCGCACTGAATTTTCTGACGGTCCCAACACCGAGTTGGGTGGTGTGGCGATTCAAAAGCGGAAAAAGGTCACTTACCCTCACGCCAAACTGCATAGCCATCCCAAAGAGTGGAACTCAACATGGTTTTAATGCAAAGATACCTCTCCTGAGGGAGAAAATCCTTTACCGGGTTACCGTCCGGAACGGCTAAGCAACACACACCCTCTCCCTCACAGACTGACTGCTAGGGAAAGAAGCAAGTATGCCCCTCAACTATCCAAGCTCCGGGCCTTCATGGCCAACGGGTTGACAGGAGTTGATCTTGCTCGCTGCTGGATATCTTGGAGTATACTGCCCCTGAGCCTGCACTCCGGTTTGATGTGCAAATACACAGAAGATGTGAAAGTCCCTCTACGACATATTGAGATCCAACTGACAGACGATGAAGTTACTGAGGCCGTTAAGAGGATGTTAAACAAACCGGAAGCTGCTCGCGCCCAAACCGGCCTGGCTCCCTTTTCTGCCATTAACAAACCACCAGCTGTAAGACTCATATCTTATGCCTTTATAAAATCTGACTATGTTAAATACTCTTTGTTGATATTAACATCTTTCAAAGAGGGTGATGATCCATTTTGGAGCAGGAAGACTCCACAAGAGAAATCGGTGGCAATAACCCGGCCCAAGACCAAAGTTGTGAAGAAACCAGCCTATAAAAAGAAAACCACTGCCTCCTCCGATCCACCAGCTGACGATGATGTGGGTAACCCAGACCTTGTGGTAGAACTTGACTCACTTGGTCTATTTTTTACACACCTTATTGATAATGATTATTGCAAGGATGATGCTGAAACTAGTCATGTTGATGTGTCGCTCTTTCTTCCGATTCAAACCCTTTACCTTTAGTAAAAATCCGTCGGGCAAACCGGAAAGTTAAATTTTCTCATACTCTTTCTTACTTGGATCGAAACTTTCTGATGAAGACACAACAGCATGAAGCTCGTCGCGCAACCCGGCACAGCGGCCAGGTAGTCACCTCCACCGGTTTACCGAACAGTCCGGTTCGGAAACACCGTTCAGAGGTCTCTAACTGTTTCGTCAATGCTTATCCTAAAGCGGGTTGCATTCGTCAACCTCTTAATCCATCTGATTCTGATTATCAGGTTACTTCTCATTCTTCCTCTGGCGAGTCGACAGGCACCCAACTCCCACCGCTCAAGACAGTGCTTGGGTGAGCCATGTTCCTGATAATGCTATTTTGGTATACCACTTTCAATGTTCATTGGACTGATCCATCTTTTTCCTTTCAGAGCCAATCCTAGGCCAAGCAAGAAAGCTCGCCTGGGTAAAGCGGCAGAAGACAATGCTCCTGAACCGACCCAAATACCAAATCCTGAGGAACACATCCAGGATGATATACAGACTGACCCACCATTGCAAGGTCATGATGTTATTGTTGAAGAGGCCTATGTTGATACCACCGGTCCTTCAAATCAACCCATGAGTCCTGCTCAAACTGATAAGACAGCGAGCCCACCAAAGCAGACGGATAAACCGGCGACCCCAATGCAAACCGGCGAAGCCAAGGATGACGATGTTGTGATTACTGGCTTTGGCCATTCTGAGCCATGTAATCCTATCGCCTTATCCAAGCACACTGCCAAGGATGAATTTACTGCGTTTGGTAAAGGTAAGTGGAATGCTGAGTTGGCTACTTATGCCGCTTTGAATCCACAAGACCTTCATTCTGGTTATCTGAACCGGTTATATACCAGTCGTGATTATGAAGCCGGTCTGGTGAACATGATGAAGGACAAATATGAGGTAAACTCCATAACTCCCTGCTTGTATATTTCAATCTGTCAACTCCAATAGCCCTCAAGTGATGGTTTAAAATGTGAACTTAAACCGGGACTTCCCACTATAATCCTGAGCAAAGCTATACTTTTGCGAGAGTAGCCCCCCAAGGGCCGGTTCAACTTAATGTAGTTAAACCGGGACTTTATAAGAAATCCAGTATCCCTCAAGTTCGGAGCAAATAAGCATTAGCCCCCAAGTGCCAAACTGAATACTTTTATTGAGCTTGGGACTTTGATATATAGAAATTTTAGGATGAACAACAAATATGCATTAGCCCCCAAGTATCAAGGGCATAACTTGTTATGGGGTTGGTACTTCAAGTCTGCATCTTAATGATTTTCTGTATGTAGGCTATGTGAACAAGAAAGAAAACCAAATCACTGATCTCCAAGAAAACCTGAAATCCCAGCAAGCTGAAACCTCTAAGGCAAAAAATGAATTATCCAGCGCTTTAAACGTCGTGGAAAAGCTTAAGGAGAGCTTCAACAAGGAGCGGGCGGATTGGGCCACTGAAAAGGCCGCTTGAACTCAACGGGCAGAAAATGCTGAAGCTGCCCTTAAACCGGTGGTGGATGAACTGTCCAGTATAAAGCGGCATGTGCATGCCTTGACCGCCGCTGTCTTTGGTAAGCCTTTTTTGATTTCTGACATAATGAAGCTTTCTCATGTAATCGCCGGTTTATTAACACTTTGAATGATATAGGGACACACATTGGCCACTTGGGATCAGATGTGCAGAAGAAATTGAAAGCCTCTTACACATTGATAGAGCAACTCTATACTGGTGCGCAACGGATCATTAGCACCGCTTCTCATAACAACCCGGCACCGACCTTGATCCAGGACAGCCTTAAAAGGTTGTCAGTGCTTCCTGCCCGGTTCGAAGAATTAAAGAAATCTGCTGCTAGAACCGGTGCCATAAACGCCTTAATCCTTGCCAAAGCGTGGGTGCCAGACTTCGATCCTGTTGAAGCGGCCCAAGGCTTCCCAAGCTTGAAGGAAGACGGGACGGAATTCAGCGAAGAAGATCTTCTAGCCATAAACCGGGAAGTGCGCCCTTTGGCTTGTCAGCTGGTTGAAGAGGCAAATCTGTCTCACTATCAGGCCCAATATGATGGAGAAAATAAGCGAGTATCTGCACCGATTCCTGAAGCGGAGAACCTTATACCGCCAATCTGTAAGCATACTTACGCTCCTGATATTGAACCGTCGTTGCTGATCAATGATGAAGCCGTATTCCAAGCATTAATGGGAATCGACTGGACGACTGTTAATTTCCAGCTGCTGGGTAGGGAATCAGAAGTTGAAGTGGCGCAGGATGACCCGCAACCATCAGGCCAAGCTGGCGATCAAGCATAAACCGGAGGCCGGTTTTCATTACTGCTTCCTTATGTTATGCCAAAAACAATTATCTTATCTGGGCACTGTGTTGCCTTGTAATAGACTAGCTGCCACACTTTATGTTGATATGCCTTCGTGCATATGTATTGCAACTTATGTTTTTGTTGAATCATCAACCTTAAACTGTCGTCTGCAGTGAAAAGTTTAAAACGCCATTGTGGTTGTACCACTAGGCGGGTCATCATATCCATGTAGATGAAACTAAAGATAATACTTTAGATAAAACATATGATAAAATATGAGAATATATGATACCTGCCATCGTAGGGCATCAAGTTGGCTGTGCCAATCTTGAAGCGGAGTTGTAAGAAACCCGCTCTGCTGAAGGAGAAAACAGCTCCTGTGTACATAGGGTCGGTTTACTGTAAACCGCTCCGGTTAAGATGAACACCGTGTTACTCCATAATAGGATGTTTATCAAAAATCAAACCGGGCAAAAGTGTCTCCGGATGAAAAACAAATCGTGTATCGTCAACTGATAGTCGAATCAGTTTAACAATTGTCGGTTTAAGAACACAACAAGATTCTGTGGCCTTAGGCCGACCAAGAGGCGTAAAAAAGGTAAAGACAAAAACCTTTGCGGAAAAAAGGCTGTTTGAGCCGATCAAGTGGCATTACCATGGTCGGACACGACCAAGCCCCCACTAGGCGTAGCTATGGTTCATGTCAGCCAGGTCCCCAAATGATGCAATGGCATTACGCCGATCAAGAGGTGTAGCGATGGTTCGGGTTCGACCAAGCCCCCAAGTGATTCTGTGGCCTTAGGCCGACCAAGAGGCGTGACTGGTTCAGACGTGACCAAGTCCCCAAGTGATCTCGTGGCTTTCGCCTGTCAAAAGGTGTTGCATTGGTTAGGACACGACCAAGCCCCCAAGTGACATAATATAAGCCTTGTTAAAAAGCTAACTCAAGGGGTAAACCGGAGACCACTTTAGGATAAAAACTCCGTGTAACCACTCATGATGTAAAAATAACAGAGACCCCGCTTTAGCTAAGGCTCCGGTTTATTGTATTGATCATAATATATACATTGTCATAATATGTACATAAGTAGTGCCTATGGCTCAAGTATAGTAGGGCCGAAGATGAGCTATGTTCCACGGCCTGTTGGTCTCCTCCTCTGATGTACGTGAGTCTTTATGCTCTTGAATATCAATCAGATAGTACAACCCATAGTGCAAATTCTTGCTGACCACGAAAGGTCCCTCCCAAGGTGGGGATAGCTTGTGCATATCAGTCTGGTCTTGGATGAGCCGGAGCACCAAATCTCCTTGAAAGGTTCTAGTTCTAACTTGGCGACTATGATAGCGACGAAGATCCTGCTGGTAGATCGCCGAACGGGCAGCTGCAATGTCACGCTCCTCATCCAACAGGTCCAAAGCGTCTTGCCGAGCTACCTCGTTGTCCGCTTCAACATAAGCTGCTACACGAGGGGAATCATGACGGATATCACTGGGGAGAACCACCTTTGCTCCATAGACCATGAAAAACGGTGTGTATCCTGTCGATCTGTTGGGCGTAGTATTGATGCTCCATAACACAGATGGTAACTTCTCAACCCAACAACCCGGCGCCCGCTGCAAAGGGACCATAAGCCGGGGTTTGATGCCTCGTAGATCTCCTGGTTAGCTCTCTCCGCTTGGCCATTGGACTGTGGCTAAGCCACTGATGAAACGTCAAGTTGGATGTGCTCACGTTCACAGAAATACTTCATAGCACCCTTAGACAAATTGGTACCATTATCAGTAATGATACTGTGTGGAAAGCCAAACCGGAAAATCACTTTTTTAATGAATTGAACCGCCGTGGCTGCATCACACCTGCTGACGGGCTCCGCTTCTATCCACTTTGTAAAATTTGTCAACCGCCACCAAAAGGTGGGTATTCTTGTCCTTGGACCGTTTGAAAGGCCCAACCATATCCATCCCCCAAGTCGCAAACGACCAAATAATTGGAATCATCCTCAATTCTTGAGCGACACATGAGCGCGTCTTGAGAACTTCTGACAGTCGTCACATCGCCTAACTAGGTCCTCCGCATCAGCATGAGCAGTCAACCAATAAAATCCGTGACGAAATGCCTTAGCCACCAGAGATTTTGAACCGGCGTGGTGACCACAATCTCCTTCGTGGATTTCGCACAAGATCTCACAACCTTCCTCTGGTGACACACAAAGTTGAAACGCTCCTGACACACTGCAATGATGCAACTCGCCATTGACAATAGTCATGGACTTGGATCGCCGGATTATCTGTCTGGCCAGCGTCTCATCCTATGGTAACTCGCCTCGGTTCATGTATGCAAGATAAGGAACCGTCCCATCCGGAATGATATGCAGAGCCGCCACCAACTGAGCCTCTGGATCAGGAATAGCCAAATCCTCTTCGCCAGGGAGCTTGACCGACGGGTTATGCAGGACATCTAAGAAGACATTAGGCGGGACCGGTTTATGCTGAGAGCCCAGCCGGCTTAAAGTGTCCGCCGCTTCGTTCTTCCGTCTATCCACATGATCCACTGGTATCCCTTGAAGTGGCCTGCAATGATATCCACCTCACGACGGTATGCTGCCATGAGCGGGTCCTTAGAATCCCAAGTACCAGACACTTGTTGGGCCACCAGGTCCGAGTCACCGAAGCACTTGACTCGACTGAGATTCATCTCCTTAGCCATCCGGAGACCATGGAGTAAAGCTTCATACTCAGCTGCATTGTTAGTACAAGGAACATTAAGCGGAGAACATAACCGAACTTATCACCTCGTGGGAAGTTAATCGACTCCAGCCCCAAGCCCTCAATTGCCTGGACCCATCAAAATGAATAGTCCAATAGGTGTGATCCGGTTTTTTCTTCAGGTGCTTGTAGCTCCGTCCAATCATTGATGAAATCCACAAGTGCTTGAGACTTGATCACCGTCCGAGGCACGTATTTCAAACCATGCGGCCCAAGCTCTATAGCCCACTTGGCAATCCGGCCAGTTGCCTCCCTGTTTTGAATTATATCTCCCAAAGGAGCAGAGCTGACTATTGTGATGGGATGTCCTTGGAAGTATTGCTTGAGCTTCCAGCTTGCCATGAAAACTCCATACACCAGCTTCTGCCCAATGCGGGTACCTTTGCTTGGACTCGATAAGCACCTCGCTGATATAGTAAACCGGACGCTGAACCGGATATTCCTTGCCCGCCTCCTTGCGCTCTACCACAATAGCTACGCTGACTGCACGAGCATTAGCTGCCACATATAGTAGCAATGGTTCTTTGTCAATCGGAGCAGCAAGAACAGGCGGGTTGGCTAGCTGCCGCTTTAAGTCCTCCAATGCTTTATCATCGGCCGGACTCCAGACAAAGGGATCCGCTTTTTTCAACATCTGATACAAAGGTATCGCCTTCTCACCGAGGCGGCTGATAAACCGGCTCAATGCAGCAATCCGGCCTGCCAAGCGCTGGACATCATTGATACATTTCGGCTTAGCCAGAGAGGTCATAGCTGTGATCTTCTCCGGATTAGCCTCAATTCCCCTGTTGGACACCAGAAAACCCAATAATTTGCCTGCCGGTACACCAAAAACACACTTGACCGGGTTGAGCATCATCTTGTATGCCCGCAGGTTATCAAAGGTTTCCTTCAAATTATCAACCAGAGTCTCCTTCTCCCATGACTTAACCACAATATCATCCACATAGGCATGCACATTATGGCCGATCTGCTTATGAAGGCAATTCTGTACACACCGTTGATAAGTTGCCTGGGCACTCTTGAGCCCAAAAGGCATGGATACATAGCAGAAGGCTCCAAAGGGAGTTATGAACAATGTCTTCTCCTGGTCCTTAACTGCCATCTTGATCTGATGATAACCAGAATATGCATCCGGAAAACTCAAACGCTCACAACCCGCCGTAGCATCAATAATCATATCAATGCGGGGGAGGGAAAAAGGATCTGCTGGACAAGCCTTGTTAAGATATGTGTAATCCACACACATGCGCCAGGTGCCGTTCTTCTTGAGGACCAGCACTGGATTAGCTAGCCATTCAGGATGGAACACTTCAACAATAAAGCCAACCGCTAAGAGCTTGGCCACCTCCTCTCCAATAGCTTTGCGCCTTTCTTCGTTGAACCGACGGAGAAACTGCTTCACCGATTTGTACTTAGGATCAATGTTAAGAGTGTGCTCAGCGAGTTCCCCCGGTACACCTGGCATGTTAGAAGGCTTCCATGCAAAAATGTCCCGGTTCTCACGGATGAACTCGATGAGCGCGCTTTCCTATTTCGGATCCAAGTTGGTGCTGATACTAAACAGCTTGGATGAATCGCCAGGTACAAAGTCAACAAGCTTAGTCTCGGCTGCCGATTTGAATTTCAGATCCGGATCATGCTCTGTAGTTGGCTTATTCAATGGAGTCATGTCCGCCGGATCAACATTATCCTTGTAGTACTTCAACTCTTCCGTGGCACAAACCGACTCCGCATAGGCCGCATCACCTTCTTCACACTCCAAGGCAATCTTGCGACTTCCATGAACAGTTATGGTCCCCTTGTGACCCGGCATGTTGAGCTGCAGTTAAATATAACAAGGCCGTGCCATAAATTTGGCATAAGCTAGCCGCCCGAATAAAGCGTGGTATGGGCTCCGGATCCTCACCACCTCAAAAGTCAACGTTTCTGACCTGGAATCATGATCATCTCCAAAGGCCACCTCCAGAGCTATCTTGCCAACGGGATATGCTGACTTACCAGGTACCACACCATGGAATACCGTATTGGACGGTTTAAGATTCTTGTCTGTTAACCCCATACGGCGGAAGGTCTCATAGCACAAGATGTTAATGCTGCTTCCTCCATCCATGAGCACCTTGGTGAACTTATAACCTCCCACCTGAGGTGCCACCACCAACGCTACCTGACCCGGATTGTCAACCCGGGGAGGGTGATCCTCTCTGCTCCATATAATCGGTTGTTCGGACCAGCGTAAGTAACGAGGCACGGCCGGTTCAACAGAATTCACTGCTCGCTTGTGAAGCTTCTGGTCTCGCTTATCCAAGCTAGTGGTGAATACATGATATTGCCCACTATTCAACTGTTTTGGATAGCTCTGATAACCCGACTGCTGCTGCTGGTTGTAACCACCTTGGCTACTCTGATTGTTTTGATTGCTATATCCACCCTGATCTCCATTGAAGCCTGAACCGACATTTCCTCCACCGTGACCCGGCCCATGGAATCCGGATCCTGAGCCACCACCTGATCCGTGATCATATCGGAAAGCATTAGAATTTTTGAACTCCTACATAATATAACAATCCTTCCAAAGGTGGGTGGCTGGCGCCTCCTTGGTCTCGTGCTTTGGACCGGGCTGGTTTAATAGATAAGTCAGGCGGTCTGTATTGGGGTTTGGAACTCCACCATGATTCGGCGGTTTACCCTTCCGTCGCTGACCCCTGTCCTTTGCGCTAGTATTAGCCACAAAGTCCATGCTGCCATCCGCTTTACGCTTGCCTCCATTACCATGACCTGCCATGTTGTGTTGCTGCCCCTCGGAGTTGCCGTTCTTATTTCCCTTCCCTGTCTTGTCATCATCAGACTCGGGATCCTTGGTACCATCAGAATCAGCATACTTCAATAACGCAGTCATGAGGGTCCCCATATCGTTGCAACGGCACTTCATCTGTCCCAATTTCAACTTCAGAGGTTTAAACCGGCAGTTGCTTTCCAAAGTTATAACCGTGGAGTCGGCGTTGATACGGTCTAAGGAGTGCAAGATTTCTAAGACTCAGCGTACCCAGCGGGTTGTTGACTCTCCTTCCTCCTGGACACAGGCCGCTAAGTCCACTATCGACATGGGCTGCTTACATGTATCCTTGAAATTCTGGATAAACCGGGCTGCATAATCGGGCCCATGAACGATAGAATTGGCTGGTAAGCTCTTTAACCAAATACGGGCTGTCCCTTCAAGCATCATGGTAAAATACTTTGCACATGCCGCTTCATCTACGTCAAGCATATCCATGGCCATCTCATAGCTCTCTACCCATGCTTCCGGGGACAAATCGGCCGTGTAACTTGGTACCTTGCGCGGGCCCTTGAAATCCTTGGGCAGGCGCACATTGCGTAAAGCGGGGACAAGACAAGGCACTCCCAAAGAACTAGAAGTAACTCCTGGCTCGATTGAGGTGGTTGGACAAACCGGCGTAAGCTGACGAGCCTCATGCTGCGCTGCTAACTCTGCGTCCCTGCACGCTCGGGCCCGGTCCACCACTTCCTGAGCATCACCTGTCGGGTTATGGCCACGGGGCGCTTCAAGGTTCCGTGCATTGCTGGAAACGGCCGGTTCATCCATCCGCCTGCTGTAACTCCGGCTTGGACGGGGGGTGGAATGAATTCGGTCACGACTATATGAATATGCTTCCTGCTGAACCAAAGCTGTTTGAAGAAGTTCCTTAACCCGGCGCGTCTACACCGCTTGCGGAGAATCACCTTCAATTGGGATGGCCTCCAGCCGTGAAGCGGTGGAAATAAGATTGTCCATTGGATTGGAATAGTGACACAGGGCGCCTCGGACAGGCTGAGGTATGATGTTATTCGTCGAGGCGGCTCCATCGACGAGGCTGAACGGCGCACCGTCCTGGTGCCTCCGCCCGGTTTAACCACGGCGGGTTACTAGTCCCTCTCTGAGGTGTTAAAGAGGTTTCGCCGCCGAAGACCGTCGGCGGCGAGATTGATGCTTCCTTTTCAGGATTTCATGCGACGCGTTACGGTCCAGCATAAGCTTATAGGCTGCGCATCCAGCGGCCGCTCGCTGCCATCCTGTTGTTCTCGGCCGCTAGGTCGGCCTTGGCTCGAGTGATCTGTTCCTCACTACGCAATCTCCACATTGTGGGCGTCACGATCCGCGGGTTAGCCTCGCCATAAGCACAGCCAACGCATCAAACAGATCAGATAAAACTTGAGCTCAGGGCGCTAAAGCCTCTGCCCGACCGCTGCCGCCGCCGCTGACCCGGAGAACATTGCTGCTGCGGTCGAAGAGTGGACCGCCGCCTGTGTATCGACCATGAATATCCCAACCCGGTTGGGCAGATCAGAGGGGTCCGGAATACTGTCAACATCGGAACAGCCCCCAATCCGGCCGTCTTATAACTGATATAATGACTCGGTTTCTCCGGTCGAGGACTCGTCGCCGGAATAAACGACGATCTCGCTACCATATTCCGATCCACCATCATATTCTCCTCCGTGGATGACTCCCACGAAGGCACGCTTCATGGCCTGTTTACCCTGGGCAGATCTCGCACGCTGAGCCGTTTCGACGAGGTAGGTGCAGATGTCCGGCTCAGGGCCTGGTTCACCGATCTTGCCAATGAAGACGTGTATGCCACCAAAGGGGACCCGGTACCCGTACTCAATAGAGCCGACCTCGGGGCCCCAGCCTGAATCGTCGATGTAGAGCTTGCCGCGATGAATCTTGGTCATCCGGCCCACAGCTTAACCCTTGAGTCCTTTGAAGTTGCCCTCCAAGAACTTGAAACCATCGTGCGATAGCCCCATGGTGGGCGCCAACTGTCGTGGTTTTTTCACGGCAGATGTCCTCATGATAGGACTTAGTCGTGGAGCCATCACTATGGGTTAGCTTGAAGGGGTTAAAGCGGACACAAGGACGCAAGAGAGTTTATACTAGTTCGGCCCCTTCGATGAAGGTAAAAGCCTACGTCTAGTTGTGATGGAATTGATGGGGGTTTCGATGACTAGGGAGCAAACAAGCTTCGCCTAAGTCTAGAGTTGTTGCCTGTTCTCCTGAATCGCTGTCGGGTCGTCTCCTTATATACATGGGTGACGCCCGTCGGTTTGCAGAGTCCCGAGACCGGCTCATAGACGTGTCCGGTTCGGTCTCTAGTATTTCTAACTTACAACACAAGTTACATACTAATGCCGGTTCACGGCTACAACCCTTAAACCGGTTACGGGCCTTGGGCCTTATATAATATCCTCACGGGCTTCAAGCATACTTGACTCATCGATGAAGTTAACCCGGCCTCTCTGGCGGTTCACGCGATAGTAATATCTAACAGTACCCATCGGAGTTGTTGGGTCCTTAAACAGGCCGGCAAGTTAAATACCGAAGACAAGGAGAGTTGGTCGGAAAGTGAGAACGATGATAAAGAGCCCCGTCCACCGAACGCAGGGGGGCAGAAGAAGTTTCCTCCCCGGGTTAAAACGGTGAACATGATATATGCAATCCATAACCCTAAGAGGGAACGCAAACGTGCGCTCAGGGACGTCTATGCGATAGAGCCAGTCGCCCCAAAATTCAACCCATGGTAGTCCTGCCCAATCACTTTCGATCACAGGGACCATCTGACCAGTATCCGTCATGGCGGTTTAGCCGCACTGGACCTTGACCCAATCATTGATGGATTCCACCTCACGCGAGTCCTCATGGACGGTGGCAGCAGCCTCAACCTGCTCTATCAAGATACAGTCCGCAAAATGGGCATCGATCCATCAAGGATCAACCCCACAAAAACTACCTTTAAAGGAGTAATACCAGGTGTAGAGACCCGCTGCACGGGTTCAATCACATTGCAAGTCGTCTTCGGATCTCCGGACAACTTCCGAAGTGAGGACTTGATCTTCGATATCGTCCCCTTCCGCAGCGGTTATCATGCACTTCTCAGATGAACTGCATTTGCCCGATTCAATGCGGTGCCACATTATGCTTATCTCAAACTCAAGATCCCCATACCACACAATGTCATAACAGTCAATGGAAACACGGAGCGCTCCCTCCGTACTGAGGAGCACACCGCAGCTCTGGCAGCAGAAGTACAGAGCGGCCTTATGAAGCAGAACCTTAATTCGGCGGCCAAGCTCCGGGACACTGTCAAACGAGTCTGAACTACTCTGCAGCAGGACAGTCCAGCTCGTCAAGAGCTCGACTAGCAATTTGGCCTCCGTCTCAGTCCCAACCAAATGGCGGCGTTCGTACCGTGCGTACATAACTACTCACTCAAAATACCATGGGCATAGACGGAGGCATAGCTTAATTGTGGTCCATCATACAGCTCCCACACATACTTTTCCTTTTCCTTCTTACCATTTTTTGGTCTCTTTTTCACAAGCCCCTCCCGACGGCCTGATCATCAGCCCTTTTGAAGGATAGATATACCAAGGCGGCAAACAGTACAGACGTGTGGGGGAATCTCTAGATGTTCTTCTTGGCGATCATTCTACCTGTTTTCAGGACCCGCATGCAGCTCCCCCTTGGTCTTGGCATGTTAAATAGGCAGGTTGCTTATCGCACTATTTGTACGAATACGCTTTGACGTACCAATCAAATTATGATAAAAATAGTTTGTGGCCCAACTTATGTGGCACTATCTTACTACTTCATTTTATTATTCATATCAATTGCACCCATACACTTTGGTACGCTTTAATTCGCTAGAGGCTTCATTGTGCTCCATGATAACCCACAAGTATAGGGGATCACAACAGTTTTCAAGGGTAGAGTATTCAACCAAAATTTATTGATTCAACACAAGGGGATCCAAAGAATTCTCAAGTATTAGTAGTTCAGCTTTCAATTCAACCACACCTGGATAACTTAGTATCTGTAGCAAAGTATTTAGTAGCAAAGTAGTATGGAAGCAACGGTAACGGTAACGGTAGCAAAAGTAATATTTTTAGGTTTTGTAGTAATTGTAACAGTAGCAACGGAAAAGTAAATAAGCGAAGAACAATATGTGAAAAGCTCATAGGCATTGGATCGGTGATGCAGAATTATGCCGGATGCGATTATTCATGCAACAATTATAACATAGGGTGACACAGAACTAGCTCCAATTCATCAATGTAATGTAGGCATGTATTCCGAATATAGTCATACGTGATTACGGAAAAGAATTTGCATGACATCTTTTCTCCTAACCTCCCGTGGCAGCGGGGTCCTAGCGGAAACTAAGGGATATTAAGGCCTCCTTTTAATAGAGTACCATACCAAAGCATTAACACATAGTGAATACATGAACTCCTCAAACTATGGTCATCACCGGGAGTGGTCCCGATTAATGTCACCTCGGGGTTGCCGGATCATAACACATAGTAGGTGACTATAGACTTGCAGAATAGGATCAAGAACTCACATATATTCATGAAAACATAATAGGTTCAGATCTGAAATCATGGCACTCGGGCCCTAGTGACAAGCATTAAACATAGCAAAGTCATAGCAACATCAATCTCAGAACATAGTGGATACTAGGGATCAAACCATAACAAAACTAACTCGATTACATGATAAATCTCATCCAACCCATCACCGTCCAGCAAGTCTATGATGGAATTACTCACGCACGGCAGTGAGCATCATAAAATTGGTGATGGAGGATGGTTGATGATGAGGATGGCGACGGATTCCCCAATCCGGAGCCCCGAACTGACTCCAAATCAGCCCTCCCGAGAGAGTTTAGGGCTTGGCGGCGGCTCCGTATCGTAAAATGCAATGAATCCTTCTCTCTGATTTTTCTCCCCGAACACGAATATATAGAGTTGCAGATGAGGTCGGTGGAGCTCCAGGGGGCCCACGAGGTAGGGGCGCGCCCAGGGGGGCAGGCGCGCCCCCACCCTCGTGGAAAGGGTGTGGGCCCCCTGGCCTTGATTCTTTTGCCAGTATTTTTGGTTATTTCCAAAAATAATCTCTGTGAAGTTTCAGGTCATTCCGAGAACTTTTGTTTCTGCACATAAATAACACCATGGCAATTCTGCTGAAAACAGTGTCAGTCCGGGTTAGTTCCATTCAAATCATGCAAGTTAGAGTCCAAAACAAGGGCAAAAGTGTTTGGAAAAGTAGATACGACGGATACGTATCAACTCCCCCAAGCTTAAACCTTTTCTTGTCCTCAAGCAATTTATTTTATAAACTGCAGTGATAAAGAAAAAAACTTTTACAAACTCTGTTTTCTCTTGTTGTTGTAAATATGTAAAGCGAGCATTCAAGTTTTCAGCAAAGATTATGAACTAACCATATTCACGATAACATTTAGGTCTCATGTTTACTCATGTCAATGGCATAATCAACTAGCGAGCAATAATAATAAATCTCGGATGACAACACTTTCTCAAAACAATCATGATATGATATAACAAGATGGTATCTCGCTAGCCCTTTCTGAGACCGCAAAACATAAATGCATAGCACTTTTAAAGATCAAGGACTGACTAAACATTGTAATTCATGGTAAAAGAGATCCAGTCATATTCATACCCAATATAAATTAATATTAATGGATGCAAATGACAGCGGTGCTCTCCAGCTGGTGCTTTTTAATAAGAGGGTGATGACTCAACATAAAAGTAAATAGATAGGCCCTTCGCAGAGGGAAGCAGGGACTTGTAGAGGTGTAAGAGCTCGATTTTAAAGCAGAGATAAATAATATTTTTAGCGGCATACTTTCATTGTCAACATAACAACCGAGAGATGACGATATCTTCCATGCTACACACATTATAGGCGGTTCCCAAACAGAATGGTAAAGTTTATACTCCCCCTCCACCAACAAGCATCAATCCATGTCTTGCTCAAAACAACGAGTGCCTCCAACTAACAATAGTCCCGGGGGAGTTTTGTTTGCAATTATTTTGATTTGATTTGCATAAAGCATGGGACTGGGCGTCCCGTTGACCAACCATTTTCTCGTGAGTGAGGAGCGGAGTCCACTCCTTTTGAGAATAACCCACCTAGCATGGAAGATACAGACAACCCTAGTTGATACATGAGCTATTCGAGCATGCAAAACAGAATTTCATTTGAAGGTTTAGAGTTTGGCACATACTAATTTACTTGGAATGGTAGGTAGATACTGCATATAGGAAGGTATAGTGGACTCATATGGAATAACTTTGGGGTTTAAGGGATTGGATGCACAAGCAGTATTCCCGCTTAGTACAAGTGATGGCTAGAAAAAGACTGGGAAGTGACCAACTAGAGAGCGACAACAGTCATGAACATGCATTAAAATTAATAAACATTGAGTGCAAGTATGAGTAGGATATAATCCACCATGAACATAAATATCATGAAGGCTATGTTGATTTGTTTCAACTACATGCGTGAACATGTGCGAAGTCAAGTCACTCAAATCATTCAAAGGAGGATACCACCCCATGATACCACATCACAACCATTTTAATAGCATGTTGGCACGCAAGGTAAACCATTATAAACTCCTAGCTAATTAAGCATGTCATAAGCAACTATAATCTCTAATTATCATTGCAAACATGTTTATTCATAATAGGCTGAATCAGGAACGATGAACTAATCATATTTACAAAAACAAGAGAGGTTGAGTTCATACCAGCTTCTCTCATCTCAATCAGTCCATCATATATCGTCATTACTGCCTTTCACTTGCACGACCGAACGATGTGAATAATGATAATAGTGCACATGCATTGGACTAAGCTGGAATCTGTGAGCATTCAATAAACAGGAGAAGACAAGGCAATATGGGCTCTTGGTTAAATCAACAATAATGCATATAAGAGCAACTTCAACAATTTCATTATGGTCTTCTCCTATCGACCCCCAAAGAAAGCAAAAGAAATAAAACTATTTACACGGGAAAGCTCCCAACAAGCAAAAGAAGTACATGAAATATTTTTGGGTTTTCTTTTTAATTACTACTACTACAAGAAAGAAAGTAAACTAGCTAAAAGCTACAACTATTTTTTTTGTTTTTCTTAAGGTTTATCGAACACATAAGAAGAAAGCATAAAAAAGGAAAATAAACTAGCATGGACATTACAGTGAAAAAGTATGAGCACCGAAAACTAGCATGAGTGTGTGAACATAAATGTAATGTCGGTGAGAGATACGTACTCCCCCAAGCTTAGGATTTTGGCCTAAGTTGGTCTATTGCCACGGCTGGCCTGGCGGATATCCAAAGTTATAGCTGGGGTTGTACTCTGAAGAAGCCTCGAATTTCCACTGGTTGGCAATCACCTCCGGATCCCACTGGTAATCAGACTGTCGTGGAGGATCAAATTGTGGCTCCGGCTCTGGCTCTGTAGGTGATGTAGGGTTCCGGTAGGCGTGAATGGCCTCCAATGGAACAAGGTACACGCTTGTAGATAAATCAGACAAGGAAGGAGCAGGCAAGGTAATAGTCTCAGGATGATTTTTACCAAATATTAATATGTACTTAAATGCCTTTTCCCTATTTTTAACAATAAAATCATGTGCTACCATACTCGTATAATCTAGATAAACAGGAGGCATCAATTTTTCTTCTTTCTCATAATGCCTAATAGGTATGTTATAGTATGCACCGAGGCGCGAGGCGAAGATGCCTCCCAAGATGGGGCCCTTAGTACGGTTAAGGTTTAACCACTTTGCAACAATAGCGCCCATACTAAATGTGTCATCACGAAATAAGGCATGGCACAAAATAACAATATCAGGGGCACTCAGGTTTCCATAGTTTCCGCGACCAATTAAGCATCTACTAGCAAATATAGCAAAGTAACGTAGAATAGGAAAGTGTATGCTAGTAATTCGTGCGTCGAAACCTTCCTCGTTTACCATACAGCAATGGTATCAATAAACCCATCCACATCGTCACGATGTGGTTCCTCTATGATGCCTGAAAAGGGAAACTTGCAAACCTCACAAAATTCACGAATGGTCATCTCCTTATACTCATCATATAAATAAAAATCCACCGTAGGTGGTGACCTCCTAGAATGAAAATGAAAATTTTGCACAAAGATATTGGTGAGTAAGAGATACTGTTCGCGTTGGTCGTGGAGGAAGTCGGTGAGGCCTGCATTCTCAGCCATCTCATAAAAATCATCATAATCCCGGCTGCTCTCAAGAAATCATCACAAGGCCATTCACACGGCCGAACTTCCGTGGCGCGAGGGAGATTATACTTGGGCCTCTCTTCTTCTTCACTTTGCTTTTCCTTCGAGCTTCGGCTCAACGAACCCCTCAAAAATCTCTTCATCATTTTCTGAAAAATTCTGAAATTTTTAGTAACTTCAAATAAAAATGAACCAAACTCAACAAATTGATAGCAAATACTCCCACAAGTGCCTAGAGACTATATCATGCATTAGAATTACTTGGGACCATATAAATTTGACATGCAAGCTCAAGAACATGGTCACCTAGGCAGCAAAAATTTGCAATGAATAAGGCACTAGAACAAAAACTAATTGGATCATTGGAGGAGTCACATACCAAGGAACAATCCCCCAAAGCAGTTTTGTGAGAGGTGCTTTGAGCTAGGAGATCGAAAATCGCAGCAAAATGAGCTAGAACTTGTGCTTGAGCTGGTTGGTGATTTTTTTGGGAGGAAGAAGGAGTGTGTGGTGGCTGGAATAAGTGGAGGGGAGCCACCATGGGCCCACAAGGCAGGGGCGCCAGAGGGGTGGGCGCGCCTGACCCTCGTGGCAGTGCTTGCTCCCCCTGCTGTGTTCTCAGTACCAGATATTCTCAAATATTCCAGAAAAAATCATATTTCAATTTCGGGGTATTTGGAGAACTATTATTTTCGGGGTATTTTTTTATCGCACGGATAATTCAGAAAACAGGCAGAAAATACTATTTCTACTTTATTTAATCTAAATAACAGAAAGTAGAAGGAGGGTACAGAAGGTTGTGCTTTCTAACTTCATCCATCTCATGCTCATCAAAAGGAATCCACTAACAAGGTTGATCAGGTCTTGTTAACAAACTCTTTCTGAATAACATGGGACTGGAGAAATTTTGAATAACACTATGTTACCTCGACGGGGATATGCACGTCCCCAACAATAAGAATATCATATTTCTTCTTGACAGTAGGAAGAGGAAATTCAAAACCTCCAATAATAATCGATGGATTTTTTCCAATAGAATTGATACTGTGGACTTGAGGTTGTTTCCTCGGAAAGTGTACCGTATGCTCATTTCCATTAACATGAAAAGTGACACTGCCTTTGTTGCAATCAATAAAAGCCCCTGCAATATTCAAAAAGGGTCTTCCAATAATAATAGACATACTACCGTCCTCAGGAATATCAAGAATAACAAAGTCCGTTAAAATAGTAACGTTTGCAACCACAACAGGCACATCCTCACAAATACCAACAGGTATAGCAGTTGATTTATCATCCATTTGCAAAGATTTTTCAGTAGGTGTCAACTTATTCAAATCAAGTCTACGATATAAAGAGAGAGGCATAACACTAACACTGACTCCAAGATCACATAAAGCAGTTTAACATAGTTTATTTTAATGGAGCATGGTATAGTGGGTACTCCTGGATCTCCTAGTTTCTTTGGTATTCCATCCTTGAAAGTATAATTAGCAAGCATGGTGGAAATTTCAGCTTCCGGTATCTTTCTTTTATTTGTAACAATTTCTTCCATATACTTAGCATAAGGATTCATTTTGAGCATATCAGTTAATCGCATACACAAAAAGATAGGTCTAATCATTTCAGCAAAGCTCTCAAAATCCTCATCATCCTTTTTCTTGGATGGTTTGGGAGGAAAAGGCATGGGTTTTCGAACCCATGGTTCTCTTTCTTTACCGTGCTTCCTAGCAACAAAGTCTCTCTTATCATAACGTTGATTCTTTGATTGTGGGTTATCAAGATCAACAACAGCTTCAGTTTATACATCATTATCGTTGCTATAGGTTGAGCATCAACATGAACATCATAATTAGCATTTTCACTAGGTTCATGTTCATTTCTAGATTGTGTTTCAGCATCAGAAATAGAAATATCATTGGGATTCTCAGGTGTGTCTACAACAGATTCACTAGAAGCATGCAAAGTCCTACCATTCTTCTTTTTCTTCCTCTTAGAAGGACTAGGTGCATCAATATTATTTCTTTGAGAATCCTTCTCAATTATCTTAGGATGGCCTTCAGGATACAAAGGTTCCTGAGTCATTTTACCAGTTCTAGTAGCCACTCTAACAGCAAAATCACTATTCTTACTATTCAATTCATTGAGCAAATCATTCTGAGATTTAAGTACTTGTTCTACTTGAGTGGTAACCATAGAAGCATGTTTACTAATGAGTTTAAGTTCACCTTTAACTCTAGACATATAATCACTCAAGTGTTCAATCATATAAGCATTGCGTTTTAATTCTCTACCAAAATAAGCATTAAAATCTTCTTGCTTAACCATAAAATTATCATACTCATCCAAACATTGGCTAGCAAACTTAGTAGGAGGGATTTCAGCTTTATCATATCTATTAAGAGAATTTACCTTTACTGCCTGTGTCGGGTTATCAATACCATGTGTTTCTTCAACAGGCGGTAAATTAAGACCATGTATTTCTTCAACAGGAGGTAAATTCTTAACATCTTCATCTTTTTGTACCTTTTTCCTTCATAGATTTCTTTGCCTCTTGCATATCTTCACGACTGAGTAATAGAATGCCCCTTTTCTTCCGAGTTGGCTTAGGAGTTGGTTCAGGAAGTGTCCAATTATTTTCATTGGTCAACATATTATTCAATAGAATTTCAGCTTCATCTAGTGTTCTTTCCCTGAAAACACAACCAACACAACTATCCAGGTGGTCTCTGGAAGCATCGGTTAGTCCATTATAAAAGATATCAAGTATTTCATTATATCAGGTACTAAGGAAAAGCATTAAGTAATTGGAGAAGCCTCCTACAAGCTTGTGGGAGACTCTCTTCTTCAATTTGCACAAAATTATATAGTTCCCTTAAAGCAGCTTGTTTCTTATGAGCGGGGAAATATTTAGCAGAGAAGTAATAAAGCATATCCTGGGGACTACACACACAACCAGGATCAAGAGAATTAAACCATGTCTTAGCACCACCCTTTAATGAGAACAGAAATATTTTAAGGATATAATAATAGCGAGTTTTCTCATCATTAGTGAACCGGGTGGCTATATCATTTAATTTAGTAAGATGTGCCACAACAGTTTTAGATTCACAGCCATAAAAAGGATCAGATTCAACCAAAGTAATTATATCAGGATCAACAGAGAAATCATAATCCTTATCAGTAACAAAGATAGGTGAAGTAGCAAAAGCAGGGTCATACTTCATTCTAGCATTCAGAGATTTTATTTTCAGCTTAGCTAATAAGTTCTTAAGATCACTTCTATCATTGCAAGCAAGAAAGTCTCTAGCAGTTTTTTCATCCATAACATAGCCCTCAGGCACAACAGGCAATTCATACCTAGGGGGATAATCTTCATCATCACTTTCATCAATATTATCAGTTTCAATACTTTCAGTCTCTCTAGCCCTGGCAAGTTGTTCATCAAGAAATTTACCAAGTGGCACAGTAGTATCAAGCATTGAAGTAGTTTCATCATAAGTATCATGCATAGCAGAAGTGGCATCATCAATAACATGCGACATATAAGAATTAATAGCAGATGCAGGTTTAGGTGTCGCAAGCTTACTCAAAACAGAAGGTGAATCAACTGCAGAGCTAGATGGCAGTTCCTTACCTCCCCTTGTAGTTGAGGGATAAATTTTAGTTTTCGCGTCTTTCATGTTCTTCATAGTGACCAGCAGATATAAATCCCAAGTGACTCAAAGAATAGAGCTATGCTCCCGGCAACGGCGCTTTAAAATAGTCTTGATAACCCACAAGTATAGGGATCGCAGCAGTTTTCGAGGGTAGAGTATTCAACCCAAATTTATTGATTCGACACAAGGGGAGCCAAGAATATTCTCAAGTATTAGAAGTTGAGTTGTCAATTCAACCACACCTGGATAACTTAGTATCTGCAACAAAGCATTTAGTAGAAAAGTAGTATGGAAGTAATGGTAACGGTAGCAAAAGTAATATTCTTGGGTTTTGTAGTAATTGTAACAGTAGAAACGGAAAAGTAAATAAGCGAAGAACAATACGTGAAAAGCTAGTAGGCATTGGATCGGTGATGGAGAATTATGCCGGATGTGATTATTCATGCAACAGTTATAACATAGGGTGACACAGAACTAGCTCCAATTCATCAATGTAATGTAGGCATGTATTCCGAATATAGTCATACATGCTTATGGAAAAGAACTTGCATGACATCTTTTATCCTACCCTCTCGTGGTAGCGGGGTCCTAGCGGAAACTAAGGGATATTAAGGCCTCCTTTTAATAGAGTACCGGACCAAAGCATTAACACATAGTGAATACATGAACTCCTCGAACTATGGTCATCACCGGGAGTGATCCCGATTATTGTCACTTCGGGGTTGCCGGATCATAACACATAGTAGGTGACTATAGACTTGCAAAATAGGATCAAGAACTCACATATATTCATGAAAACATAATAGGTTCAGATATGAAATCATGGCGCTCGGGCCCTAGTGACAAGCATTAAGCATAGCAAAGTCATAGCAACATCAATCTCAGAACATAGTGGATACTAGGGATCAAACCCTAACAAAACTAACTCGATTACATGATAAATCTCATCCAACCCATCACCGTCCAGCAAGCCTATGATGGAATTACTCACGCACAGCGGTGACCATCATGAAATTGGTGATGGAAGATGGTTGATGATGACGATGGCGACGGATTCCCCTCTCCGGAGCCCCGAATGGACTCTAGATCAGCCCTCCCGAGAGAGTTTAGGGCTTGGTAGCGGCTCCGTGTCGTAAAACGCGATGAATCCTTCTCTCTGTTTTTTTCTCCCCGAACACGAATATATAGAGTTGGAGTTGAGGTTGGTGGAGCTCCAGGGGGCCCACGAGGCAGGGGGCGCGCCCCCACCCTCGTGGAAAGGGTGTGGGCCCCCTGGCCTTGATTCTTTCGCCAGTATTTTTTATTATTTCCAAAAATAATCTCTGTGAAGTTTCAGGTCATTCCGAGAACTTTTGTTTCTGCACATAAATAACACCATGGCCATTCTGCTAAAAACAATGTCAGTCCGGGTAAGTTCCATTCAAATCATGCAAGTTAGAGTCCAAAACAAGGGAAAAAGTGTTTGGAAAAGTGGATACGACGGAGACGTATCACTCCACACTACGGCAACAAAGTCCGAACACTTTTTACAGTACAGTTCGACACCCCGAATTTTAGCATAATATGCATCGGCTCCGAATCATGTCTTTGGTCAATAGTTGGGTTGCCCGGCTCCTGTGCTTGTTACCTTACGTTCCGTCCTATCGGCTAAGGTAGTAAAGGGAGAACTACTGGGATTGTGTTTCTAGTTTATCCGAGAAAACACCTCAGTAGAGAAAGCCGAAAACTGACTGTCATGATGCGGTGAGAGCGGGTCAGCTATTCGGAGGTTAAAAATCTTTTGCGATTTGTTTCCGCATTATGCGATGAATCGGCCTCTACCCGATCAGATGTTTATAGCACTCTAATCTGGATTAAATACTAACTAGGGGTTGCGCCTACATTTGCATTGTCAAACTCCTATGGGTAAGTGAGAGTGATAAAGCCACATAGTCCGATTTCCTGGTTCGTTGTGCTAAACACCTACTTCAAGGACCAAACTTTTGGATAAAGAATGCTCAGATTCATCCCGAACATCCCGAACATCCCCGTACTACCTACGTGGGGGCTGAAGTCGACGACTGGCCAACTCTCAGATTTAACAAAACGGCCGCACAAGAGGTAAAAATTTAAGATAACAAGCATTATATTACATAAACGGCATTGTTCCATAATACAGGAGGAAATACATGAATATCTTCATTCAAAGATAATGTCTTTTGAACATTGGCCCTCTACATGTGGGATCCCTTCAGGACATCATCAAAATCTGCTCGGGCATGCGGTGCTCCTTGCCCGAGGGCGGTCCCTCGGTCGCGAGCTTGATGGCGTCCATCTTCGCCCACTGCACCTTGACACGGGCGAAGGCCATCTGCGCACCTTCGATGCAGATCGACCGCTTGTTGGCATCAAGCCGGGGGCAGGCTGACCAACCGCTTCATGAGTCCGAAGTAGCTGTTGGGTATGGCTTCGACAGGCCATAGATGGATTATCAAATCCTTCATGGCCAGTTCGGCCACCGTATGCAGTTCGGTCAGCTGTTTTAGCTGATCGCTAAAGGGCACCGGATGCTCTGCCGCAAGATATTGCGACCAGAACAGCTTGTCCGTTGAGCTCCCTTCTTCGGCTCGGAAGAAATCCGCAGCGTCGGCAACACTACGTGGCAGATCCACAAACACCCCTGGAGAACCTCAAATCCGGGTCAGTAAGAGGAACCTTTTATTCACATACTTTCTCTGCATAATAAAGGCCTTACCCGCCGTGATTTTTCTCGCCTCCTGGATTTCCGGGAGGGCACCCTGGGCTTCAACCCGGGCATCGTGTGCGCTTTGGCGGGCCTTGGCAAGTTCGGACTTTTGATCCGCAATATTGCGCTCCAAGGACTCACATTTCTTCACGGTGTCCTGGAGCTCCTGCTCGACCTCACCAACCCTGGCCTCGTGTTTCTTGCGAGCGGCTTGTTCCTTCGCCACTTTCTTCTAGGCTTCGGCCAGCACTTCCTTGAGGGTTTTCACCTCGGATGCCGCTCCTACAAATTATCATGTGATCAACACAGACACTTCATATCTCTCTATATCTGAATAGGTCATTACATACCTTGCTTGTCCTCCAGCTGCTTTTTCACTCGGCCGAGCTCTTCCACGGCCCGCTCCAGACTCTTCTTCTATCCGAAGACCTAGGCAGTATGAGAGGTCGCAGCCAGCAACGACGCCTGCTTATTCACATAGGCAAGTCCGGTTAGTCTCCTGCGAAAATTATTTGATCCTTTGTCTGGCTTTTCTTTCCGAACACCGGACAGAGTCTCATGGGCTACTGTCTATACTTTGACATTCTTTTTACATAATTGTGTCACATACCTCAAAGCCTGTCAGAAGGCTGGTGCAGGCTTCGGTCAGTCCGCTTTTAATGGACATAACTCTCTCAACCACCGTACCCATAAGGATACGGTGTTCCTCAACAATGGAGGCGCCTTGCAGCGCTTCCAGCAGATTATCCAGTGCCTCTAGATGGACAGAGGTCACCGGCGGAATAGGCGCACCTCCTTCTTTCGAAGGAGATTTCTCGCCTGATTCCGGAGCCGTATGGGTCTCCGGAATTGTATTCGGCTGGGGGCCGAATTGAATATGGCCCCCATCGCCAGTCTCCATGGGGATTTGCCCCCCCCCCCCCATATGTCCGGCGGCCGAGGTTTCACCCTATGGCACCACCCTGACGGCCTCCTGCATCTTTCCCTGGCCTAGGGTCCTTTGGGACAACACCTCGGTGTCATCCATGGCCTTGGGAGAAGAGGCCACCGGAAGAGACCCGCTGTCCATCACCTTCAGGTCCAGCGAATTCCCCGAAGAGGAGGATCGCTGGAGTTCGGAACGGGTCGGGCTGCAGTGCATGATTTAACATGTTAAAACCATGAAGTAAAGGAGCTAGATAGGTGTGTGCGTCCTTGAGTACATACGATTCGGCCAAGGGCTTCTCCCTGGGACGCCACTCAGAGCTGCTGTCGATGTCCCACGCAGAGTTGTCCGCGAGGGAAACCTTCCCCTTCTTGGACGCCTCTGCCTCCAGATGCGTGGAGGCCGCCCTTTTCTTACTTGCCCCCTCGGGGGGAGAGTTGCTTTCTTCCTCCTCCTCGTCATCCTCGGCAGTGGAGGAGTGGGTCTCGGCATCTTCGAACGTCACGTCCGAAGTGCCCTTACGGTGGAGGACACTTCTGGTCTCCTTGGCCTTCTTCTTGGCCTTCTTCTCCGGCGCCAGGTAGGGCGCCGGAACCAGCATCTTCGTCAGATGCGGGATAGCTGGTTCCTCGGGCAGCGGAGCCCGACACTGAATCTGCTCCGCCTTTTTTGTCCAGCCCTGAAAAAACAAATAGGGAAGCTTAGACATCTTCCTTGAGTATGCACCATAGAGAAGTTGGAATAAAGTAGATATTACACCACCATATTTTGATGAATCAATGAGTAGTATCGGAGGGTATTAACGATAGAGAAGTTGGAATAAAGTAGATATTACACCAATATGAATTTAGAATGAGTTCACAACAATACCTAAGTGGTAGTTTTATTTTCTTATACTAACAGAGCTTACGAGTTTTCTGTTGAGTTTTGTGTTGTGAAGTTTTCAAGTTTTGGGTAAAGATTCAATGGACTATGGAATAAGAAGTGGCAAGAGCCTAAGCTTGGGGATGCCCAAGGCACCCTAAGGTAATATTCAAGGACAACCAAGAGCCTAAGCTTGGGGATGCCCCGGATGGCATCCCCTCTTTCGTCTTCGTTCATCGGTAACTTTACTTGGAGCTATATTTTTATTCACCACATGATATGTGTTTTGCTTGGAGCGTCAATTTATTTTTTTAGGATTTGCTTGATGTTATTTAGAACAATGTTTTGCTTCTTTTATTTCAATAAAAGTGGCATTGATAGCCTTTACTATGCCTATTTTACAAGTCTTCCAGTTGTTGTTTGAAATCAGAAAGTTTACCGCTGTTGCAAAAATTACCTAGAAAAGTCAGAATGTGATAAAATGCTGAAACCTTTTGCATACTAAGATCTGATAAATTTACTACAGTGGGAATTTTCTTTCATAGTTTTTGGAGCTAGGGAAGTATTGATCTTGCTGCACTCTATACAGACTGTCCTGTTTAGGCAGATTGCTGTTATGTTTGCATTGTTTGCATATGTTTGCTTCTTTAATGATTCTATTTGAGGATAGGACTATTAAATATGTGATACGTCTCCAACGTATCTATAATTTTTTATTGTTCCCTCCTATATTATATTCTGTTTTGGATGTTTAATGGGCTTTATTATACACTTTTATATTATTTTTTGGGACTAACCTATTAACCGGAGGCCCAGCCCGAATTGCTGTTTTTTTTGCCTATTTCAGTGTTTCGAAGGAAAACGATATCAAACGGAGTCCAAACGGAATGAAACCTTCGGGAACGTGATTTTCGGAACAAACGTGATCCAGAGGACTTGGAGTCCATTTAAAGCAATCAATGAGGAAGGCACGAGGCAGGGGGGCGCGCCTACCCCCCCCCCCCTCCAGGAGCGCCCTCCACCTTCATGGGCCCCTCGTTGCTCCACTGACGTACTTCTTCCTCCTATATATACCCATGTACCCTGGAAACATCATATACGGAGCCAAAACCCTATTTCCACCGCCGCAACCTTTTGTACCCGTGAGATCCCATCTTGGGGCCTTTTCCGGCGCTCCGCCGGAGGGGGCATCGATCACGGAGGGCTTCTACATCAACACCATAGCCTCTCCGATGATGTGTGAGTAGTTTACCTTAGACCTTCGGGTCCATAGTTATTAGCTAGATGGCTTCTTCTCTCTCTTTGGATCTCAATACAAAGTTCTCCTCGATCTTGTTGGAGATGTATTTGATGTAACTCTTCTTTTGCTGTGTGTTTGTTGAGATCCGATGAATTGTGTGTTTATGATCAAGTTTATCTATGAACAATATTTGAATCTCCTCTGAATTCTTTTATGTATGATTGGTTATCTTTGCAAGTCTCTTCGAATTATTAGTTTGGTTTGGCCTACTAGATTGATCTTTCTTGCAATGGGAGAAGTGCTTAGCTTTGGGTTCAATCTTGCGGTGCTCGATCCCAATGACAGAAGGGGAAACGACACGTATTGTATTATTGCCATCGAGGATAAAAAGATGGGGTTTATATCATATTGCATGAGTTTATCCCTCTACATCATGTCATCTTACTTAAAGCATTACTATGTTCTTATGAACTTAATACTCTAGATGCATGCTGGATAGCGATCGATGTGTGGAGTAATACTAGTAGATGCAGAATCATTTCGGTCTACTTGTCACGGACGTGACGCCTATATACATGATCATACCTAGATATTCTCAAAACTATGCTCAATTCTATCAATTGCTCGACAGTAATTCGTTTACCCACCGTAATACTTATGCTATCTTGAGAGAAGCCACTAGTGAAACATATGGCCCCCGGGTCTATTTTCCATCATATTAATCTTCCAACACATAGCTATTTCTATTGCCATTTATTTTACTTTGCATCTTTATTTCTCTTTGTCATAAAAATACCAAAAATATTATCTTATCATATCTATCTGATCTCACTCTCATAAGTGACAGTGAAGGGATTGATAACCCCTTTATCGTGTTGGTTGCGAGGTTCTTATTTGTTTGTGTCGGTGCGTGGGACTCGAGCGTGGTCTCCTACTAGATTGATACCTTGGTTCTCAAAAACTGAGGGAAATACTTACGCTACTTTACTGCATCACCCTTTCCTCTTCAAGGGAAAACCAACGCAGTGCTCAAGAGGTAGCAATATGCAGAGGCATTTAGTATGCAATGTTGAATAATAATTTTAGTGATTTGCTACAGTAGAGTATGATAAGGTTTTTGCATTGGTTTATACCAACTTATCTCACGAGTCCTTGTTGAGTTTTGTGTGGATGAAGCTTTTGAGATTTAGGGAGACCGTGATATGAGAGGAATTAAGGAGACACAAAAGCTCAACCTTGGGGATGCCCAAGGAATCCCAAGATAATATTTCAAGAAGACTCAAGCGTCTAATCTTGGGGATGCCCCGGTTGGCATCCCACCTTTCTTCTTCGACAACTATCGGTTAGTATCGGTTGATCCTAAGTTTTTGCTGCTTCACATGATGTTTTCTATTCTTAGAATGTCATTTTATTTTGTTTTGCTTGTTGTTTGAATAAAATATCAAGATCTGAATTTATTAAATGAGAGAGAATCTTCACA
Organism: Aegilops longissima; assembly: GCA_021605205.1. Classification (NCBI taxonomy): domain Eukaryota; kingdom Viridiplantae; phylum Streptophyta; class Magnoliopsida; order Poales; family Poaceae; genus Aegilops; species Aegilops longissima. The sequence continues at coordinate 343,804,765 of CM038682.1, forward strand.
TAGCTAAATAATTATTTAACTACTCATTGATCTTCACTTATATCTTTTTGGAGTAGTTTGTCATTTACTCGTGTGCTTCACTTATATCCTATGAGTAAATAGTTGAATGATTTGAATATCATAAAGCTGAAATTATATATGTTTTATATGCTTATCCCATGGGGAGTAATGACTTCACATATAAGAAGTAGATGTGGTAAATTTATTGAAGGTTGGCAAACATTGTATTGGTCACTTGAAGAATTCATGAAAAAATATTGAGGCAAGAGAGATTTGTGTCTCCTTAATTCCTCTCATGCTAGCCCCCTCATGCTAGGAAAATAATATGTGATTTGTGTCACTTGAACAATTCACATATAAATATACTATCTTGGACATCTTTTGTAATTGTGAGCACTCATTAAAATATTACATGCTAAAAGGTTGATGTTGGACAAGGAAGGCAACATAATGGGTTATGTTTTATTATATCCGAAATAAAGTATATTGTCATGGATCATCCAACATGTTGAGCTCTGCCTTTCCCCCTCATGCTAGCCAAATTCTTCGCACCAAGTAGAGATACTTGTGCTTCTGAACATCCCTTAAACCAGTATTGCCATCAGAGTCTACCATACCTACCTATGGATCGAGTAAGATCCTTCAAGTAAGTTGTCATCGGTGCATGCAATAAAGATTGCTCTCTAAATATGTATGATCTTTTAGTGTGGAGAAAATAAGCTTTATACGATCTTGTGACATGGAAGCAATAAAAGCGACAGACTGCATAATAAAGGCCCCTATCACAAGTGGCAATATAAAGTGACGTTCCCTCGCATTAAGATTTTTTTGCATCAAACTATAAAAGCGCATGGCAACCTCTGCTTCCCTCTGCGAAGGGCCTATCTTTTATTCTTGTCTTTTACTTTATGCAAGAGTCATGGTGATCTTCACCTTTCCTTTTACATTTTATCATTTGGCAAGCACATTGTGTTGGAAAGATTCTATATATATATATATATATATATATATATATATATATATATATATATATATATATATATATATATATATATATCCAATTGGATGTAATCCATCATGAGCTATTATTGTTGACATTACCCTTGAGGTAAAAGGTTGGGAGGCGAATCTATAAGCCCCTATCTTTCTCTGTGTCTGATTAAAAATTTGAACCCGTAAATATCGCATGAGTGTTAGCAATTGTGAAAGACTAAATGATAGTTGAGTATGTGGAGTTTGCTATATCAAAAGCTCTGACATAGACTCTTCCTGAAAATAAGATGAATTGTAATTGTTTGATGACTAATAACACGGTTTGTTAGTTTTCAAGAAAGTTTATGATCTATAGTTTAACGTGTGAATGGTTTGTTACTTGATCATGAGAAGATTTATGACATGAGCTACTATTATGACATATAATGATGCTAGAAAAAGTGATTTAAATTATCGTCGATCAAACTTGTGCACCTGCTAGCATTCACACTTCATAAATTATTTCTTTTATCATTTACCTACTTGAGGACGAGCAGGAACTAAGCTTGGGGATGCTGATACGTCTCCAACGTATCTATAATTTACGAAGTATTCATGCTATTATATTATCTGTTTTGGATGTTTATGGGCTTTATTAAACACTTATATATTATTTTTGGGACTAACCTATTAACCCAGAGCCCAGTGCCAGTTTCTGTTTTTTCCCTTGTTTCAGTGTTTCGTAGAAAAGGAATATCAAACGGAGTCCAAACGGAATGAAACCTTCAAGCGTGATTTTTGGAATGAACATGATACAGGGGACTTGGATTTGAAGTCAAGGAAGCTTCGAGGTGGCCACGAGGCAGGGAGGCGCGCCTGCCCCCCTGGGCGCGCCCCCACCTCGTGGGCCCCTCGTGGCTCCCCTGACCGACTTCTTTCGCCTATATATATCCATTTACCCTAAAAACATCAAGGAATAGAATAGATCGGGAGTAGTTCACTCTCGGGGCTGAGGGTATGTACCAGTAGCTATGTGTTTGATCTCTCTCTCTCGTGTTCTTGAGGTGATACGATCTTGATGTATCGCGAGCTTTGCTATTATAGTTGGATCTTATGATGTTTCTCCCCCTCTTCTCTCTTGTAATGGATTGAGTTTTCCCTTTGAAGTTATCTTATCGGATTGAGTCTTTAAGGATTTGAGAACACTTGATGTATGTCTTGCATGTGCTTATCTGTGGTGACAATGGGATATCACGTGATTCACTTGATGTATGTTTTGGTGATCAATTTGCGGGTTCCGTTTGTGAACTTATGCATAGGGGTTGGCACACGTTATCCTCTTGACTCTCCGGTAGAAACTTTGGGGCACTCTTTGAAGTACTTTGTGTTGGTTTGAATAGATGAATCTGAGATTGTGTGATTCATATCATATGATCATACCCACGGATACTTGAGGTGACATTGGAGTATCTAGGTGACATTAGGGTTTTGGTTGATTAGTGTCTTAAGGTGTTATTCTAGTACGAACTCTATGATAGATCGAACGGAAAGAATAGCTTCATGTTATCTTACTACGGACTCATGAATAGATCGATCAGAAAGGATAACTTTGAGGTGGTTTCATACCCTACAATAATCTCTTAGTTTGTTCTCCGCTATTAGTGACTTTGGAGTGTCTCTTTGTTACATGTTGAGGGATAGTTATATGATCCAATTATGTTATTATTGTTGAGAGAATATGCACTAGTGAAAGTATGAACCCTAGGCCTTGTTTCCTAGCATTGCAATACTGTTTGTGCTCATTTTATCATTAGTTACCTTGCTTTTTTTATATTTTCAGATTACAAATACCTATATCTACCATCCATATTGCACTTGTATCACCATCTCTTCGCCGAACTAGTGCACTTATACAATTTACCATTGTATTGGGTGTGTTGGGGATACAAGAGACTCTTTGTTATTTGGTTGCTGGGTTGTTTGAGAGAGACCATCTTCATCCTACGCCTCCCACGGATTGATAAACCTTAGGTCATCCACTTGAGGGAAATTTGCTACTGTCCTACAAACCCCTGCACTTGGAGGCCCAACAACGTCTACAAGAAGAAGGTTGTGTAGTAGACATCACTAGTTGCACTACAAAAAAAATACACTTCCGTGATGATACGTGTTTGTCACAGTAGGTCGCGTTTTTTCATGCATGTACATCCATGACAAATTTATGATGAATCTAGATAGTCATACCGTGCTATCGTAGAAGTGTTCCATGACATTACCAAAATTATCATCACGGAAGTGTCCACTTCCATGACGATAAATCGCGTCACGAAGTGCTTTTCGTCAAGGGTGACCGACACGTGGCATCCACCGTAACGGAATGCCGTTAAGCTATCGGGTCGGGTTTTGGATCCGATAACCCGTTAACAGCCCCGACCAACGGGGATTTTCCACGTGTAAAATCATCATTGGCTGGAGGAAACACGTGTCGGCTCATTGTTGGGACAGATGTCATCCACTCATTGGACAGAAGGCGCCTATGATACGTCGATACGTGGCACAGCCCAACAGAGGCCCATTCCTGTGAAAAGGCCGGTCCGTTTGACTTGGTCAAAAGGTGACGGGCCGGCCCATGGAAAGCCTATTAACGGCCTGTTCGCATATAGCCCATTTACAACCCGCTAACCCAAGGCCCGTTACACCTTAGGCCCAGTAGCGTCATCTGGGCCATCCAATATGATTCCAGCCCATTTTCACTTCTGGCCCATGTATGGCCCATGACGTCTTTCGGCCCATATGAGGCCCTATGTAACTCTTGGCCTATTAACGGTCCATGGTGAAACTGGCCCGCAATGAACAGTGTATCACTTTAGACCCATTAACGGCCCGTGGTGAAACTGGCCCGTAATGAACAGTGTATCCCTTTATACCCATTAAGGGCCCGTTATTCAGTTGGGCCGTTTCCAGCCCATGTGATCTTTCGGCCTTCTCAGAGCCCATTTATTCTTGGGCTCATTTCGAGCATTCGTTTACTTACGACCCGTTACTTTCATTTTCTGCTTGTGGGCCAAATTCAGCCCGTGGTTATAGTCGGCCCGTTTGTGGTCCGTTAATACATTGGGCCATTTTCACAGCGTCATCAAATACAGACTATTAACGATGGCCGGTTATGGTCGGCCCATGAACGGACGATTCCAACTCTAGCCCGTTTACGGCCATAATGCCGCCTGTTATTGGCCCATGTTTGGCCAATCGATCATACGGCCCGTAAGGCCCATAGATGATACGGCCGTAGAAGGCCCATTGTTTCTATGGCCCGTAGAAGGCCCAATGTTTCTACGACCCGTAGAAGGCCTACTGTCGGTGTCAAAACCGGCGGATCTCGGGTAGGGGGTCCCGAACTGTGCGTCTAGGTGGATGGTAACAGGAGACAAGGGACACAATGTTTTTACCCAGGTTCGGGCCCTCTCGATGGAGGTAAAACCCTACTCCTGCTTAATTAATATTGATGATATGGGTAGTACAAGAGTAGATCTACCACGAGATCAGAGAGGCTAAACCCTAGAAGCTAGCCTATGGTATGATTGTTGTTTGTCCTACGGACTAAAACCCTCCGGTTTATATAGACATCGGAGAGGGCTAGGGTTACACAGAGTCTGTTACAATGGGAGGAGATCTACATATCCGTATCGCCAAGCTTGCCTTCCACGCCAAGGAAAGTCCCATCCGGACACGGGACAAAGTCTTCAATCTTGTATCTTCATAGTCCGAGTCCGGCGAAGGTTATAGTCCGCCATCCGGACACCCCTAATCGAGGACTTCCTCGGTGGCCTGAACCAGGCTTCAATGACGACGAGTCCGCACGCAGATTGTCTTGCATTGCAAGGCGGGTTCCTCCTCCGAATACTTCATAGAAGATTTTGAACGCAAGGATAGTGTCCGGCTCTGCAAAATAAGTTCCACATACCACCGTAGATAGAATAATATTTGCACAAATCCAATCTGCTGATTCCGCAGCGTGACATCACACCACGGCCAAGCCTTTATTCGAATCGTTTTTACTGTCCCACCTCAACGCGTTTGGCGAGGCGGTTTCCTTGGCACGTCTTGTCGAAGCAGAGATCGTGTCCCCTTATTCCGGGATTCTCATTAATACGGGCGTGCGTAACCCAATCGTGCCCGTTGGTATGTCTCCTCAATCGAAGGCGAGTCCCAAACAGTCATGGGGAGGGCTCTTGGTATTGAACCTCTTTATAAAGAGACCAAGGCTCTACTCCTTTCTTTCAATCTCAATCAAATCTGCCTCTCGCCTCGAGTTCCAACACCCAAAGCTCCAGATTCAGGCGCTTCGGACCGTCAATGATGTCCGGCTCCGACCTTCAAGGCCGATGGATGCCTTCCTCCGTTAAAGAAGAAGACGTGCTAAAGCTAAGAGATGCCAGGTATCTAACCGGCGAAATCTCGCATAGGCTGCCTGCTCAAGGGCATGTTATTCCCACTCCCAAACCTGGTGAGAGCGTGGTGTTCGCGTCTCACTTCCTTCGGGGGCTAGGCTTCCCGACGGACCCCTTCGTGAGGGGGCTCATGTTTTATTACGGGCTGGAATTTCACGACTTGGCTCCGGAGTCCGTCCTCCACATCTCATCGTTCATCATCGTGTCTGCGGCCTTCCTCCGTATTACTCCTCACTTGGATTGTGGCTTAAGACCTTCAAAGTAGAGCGAAGATGATCGAGGGGCATGTAGAGTCTTGGAGGTGCTGTTATAAGCAAGAATGCTGACGCTCCATGGCCCGAGGGCTCTTTTCAAGAGGAGTTCAGCTTATGGCAACGAGAGTGGTTTTATATCACATCTCCCAGGGGCACCAAGTGGGTGGCGCCATCTGCCTTTCGCTCGGGTCCCCCCCCCCCCACAACTAGCGTCATGGGTCAATAAAGGGTTTAACTGGGGGCCGTCCAAGCACGTGCCCTTGTTGCAGGGCCGCATTCAAGACCTCCTAGAGAGAGAGATCAATCTGGTCGTAGTGACGCAGGTCATGTTGATTCGCCGCACCTTGCCCTGCAAACGTCTCCCCCTCCGCCTGTGGGAGTTTAATCCGGAGGGACCACGAGCTCTCCAACATTTTACGGGCGCGACGCCCATGGAGATGTACAAATTGTTCTTCGGATCACAAGCAATGTGTCCAGACTCGACCGAGGACGCAGGTCTGAGCTGCAATCGCCCGGATACTCAAGTAAGTAGCCCTGTACCCAGACACACTACCGTATATTTATCATAAAATTGCCCTTAAAAGAGCTGTCCCTTAAACAGGAGTGGATAGCGAAAGCAAAGCTAATCAGGTGTCCGGCCCCCCTCCCTGAGACCATGCCGGATCCCGTGTTAACTAGGATGATGGAGGTTGCGCCTTTGGAAGAAGGCGAAGGGGGGAACAAGGAAGCTACCGCCTCCCGAAAGGAGGCTGCCAGGAAAGGAGGAATCGAGAATCCTCTATCCATGGGAAGAAGAGGACTGCCTCTGAAGACCCGGAGACCATGGTCTCAAAGCGTGGGAAGAAATCTTCGTCAGAGGGTCCTGCGTCAGGGGATGCCTCGGCCGCACTGTGCCCCCAAGGGGATCAGCCCTCCACCGAGCCGTAAGTAGAGAAGGGAGTTTTAAAATAAGAGACATCCCTGTTCTATTTCTGAGGAAGATAACCGAAATTTTTCCTTGTAGTTCGGATCTCAGCCCATCACAGCAGAGCTCATCTTCAGGGGATCTTCGTCCGGAGATGATGGAGAGCGGAACGCCTCCCCTTGCCGTACCGCCTTGCGAGGCGGGCGACCCTGAGGTGTCGTCACAGAGGGTTTCTCCGAATCCGGCAGGGTCGGAAGGCAGTCGTATGGCCCCCCAAAGCCCTCCGTGTCCGGCCTTTGAAAGTGGCCATCGGACGAGTCCGGCACCGTCCGGTGCACGGTCGGAGGAGCTGAAGGATCTGCTTGGGCGAGCGTCTGTCTCAGAAGAACACCGTGCGTTGATGGGCACGGTGATTGAAAGGATTTCATCCGCGGGGAGCGGGTTGTACGAGGCCGTCAGGAGTTTACTGACAGGATCTGAGGTACGCGAAATGATGTACCTTTGACAGTTCCCGCATATATAAGATCGTCCCCGTAGATAGTATCTCGAGACTCGGCGTTGTCAAAAAATGGCGGCCGCAGAGGATCATAATCCAGTATAATATGTCGCCCTTCCTATGTAGGTGGCGAAGTGTCCGTGGCTAGCCGGATGATGAATTTGCAAGCTAAAGCGGCAACTTCACGTGGCAGATGCCGACATCGCGCTTGTCAACAAGCGGCTTGACGAGGCACAAGGTATGTAATTTCTCCGAAGACACCTGGTAAGAGGAGCTTGATGCCCATATCTTACAACATGTATGCTTGACGCAGATGGTGCCGCTACCATGGAGAACCTTCGGGCGGAACTCGCCCAAGCCAAGGAGCAGGCCAGGAAAAGTGATGCGGCTGCCTTAAAGGCGGCTGAAGAGCTGAAAGCTGAACAGGCTGCTCACTGCCGAAGCAAGAAGGAAATGGCCAAGATGGCTGTGAAGTTGAAGAATGCTACCGACCGCTGCAAGCTTCTTGAAAAAGAAGAACAGGCGGAACAGAGGGACCTGGAGAAGGCCACTACCGAGGCCAAGGATGCTCGCTCTGCAATGAGAGCTATGAAGGAGGAGCTACGTCAGGCCGGAGATATCGCGGCTGGAAAGCCCTTTATGCTATGGATGAAGTTCGGGGATCCTAAATATGCTTAGTTGCACCGATTGTGGATTGCGGCGGATACTTATCTGGACTTGGCGGCGAGTGCCGCGGACGCGGCCGAACACTTCCGAGATCAAAAGGATCACAAAGTGGAAAAGCTTTTTTGGTCGCAGTTCCACAATCCAGAGCGCCCACTTCCATTAACCGATTGTTTGGCCGCATAGGCGGAGCTTAATAGGTTATCCAGACTCGCCATGAAGTATGTCGTGAGTCATCTGTGGCCGGAAAGGCCCGAGCCAAAGAGTTATTTTAGCTTGGTGCAGCAGTTCCTTGGTGCGGTGCCGCATATCAATGCAATGAAGAGGTCAGCGTGCATAGAGGGTGCGCGGATGGCTCTTGCCCGTGTCAAGACATGCTGGGCGGAGATGAAGGCCACCGCTGTTGCATCCCCAGATTCGGACGGGAGCCGAGTACCTGCCGAGCACTATTTTCAGGAAGTTCTGCAGGGCGCTCGTTTAATAGAAACACAGTGCTCGAAGGATATTATGTTCGAATAACATGTATTATTGTAAAACAATGTTTTGAGGGAATATAAAAGCTTTTTATACTTGTGCTTTCAAGAATTAAAATACCTCCTGTGCGGCCGTTAATGTATATGTTTATATAACCTGAAAGATGGCAGTCTTGACTTATTTCACGCACATAATGCGGGGTGTTAAATGAAGGCGCATTTTCACACTTGATCCAACGTCTTGGTCCTATTAAGGAGGTGATAGCGTAGCGAACTAGGCAACCGGACTATAATGCTTTATCACTTTCACTTAGCCATAGGAGTTTGACAGTGGGGCTACTATATAGCCCCTAGGGGCACCGCGCTCACCCGAATTGAAGGCGGCGTGTGTGCTGGCCGAAACGGCCCTTCGTTAATCGGAGGAATCCTAAAGATTCCGACGAGTCATCAGTGGTTGACCAGTCTCACGCTATATCATGACGATCGGTTTTGGCTTTCTCTCTGAGGTGCTGGCTTTGCCGAACTGGGCACAATCGCAGAAGTTATCCACGGTGCCGCCTTAGCCGATAGAGCGGAACGTAAGGCAGCAAAACACGAGAGCCGGGCAAACCCAACATTTGACCAAAGACATGATTCGAGCTGATGCATATAAGGCCAAACTTCGCGACGCGAACACTCCCTAAGGTATTCGGTCTTTATGAAAGCGGGCTGAACAACGCCCTTGGTAATAAGCCCCAGTGTCTGATACGCGCAAAATTCAGCGTGGCCACAGGCCAAGACGCCAGCCTCCTCCTCGGTTATAGCAAGAAACCGGGGGATGTGTATCAACAAGAGACAGTAAAAAAGGTTTACGTAGGGTCTTAATCTGAAAAGAATCCTTGGAACGGGTCCCTACTGCACGTCCGCGCATGTGTCTCCGTTGTGCCGTATCCTGGACGGGTGTAGCACGGTGTTCATCTATAAAAGAGAGGAACTTAGTTGAAAAAGATCGTGCTAAAATGTATGTTATATTAAATAAACAAAGTATAATTCCAACAAATGGGTAAAGTTGAGCTTTATTGTCTCTTATTGTACATGCTCGGAGCCCCTTGTACGGGGGTATGCGGCTAGTAAGCCCTTGCATGTTTACGCCGGACTCGTCTAGCCATGTCCGGGGTCTGAACGACTTGTTTAGGTGCTTTGATTAGTGAAGCCGGTTTAGTGTGTGGCTGTCAAGGCAGCCGCACAGTCTTCCTCGCTCGAGGAACACTCGATATTTCCCTTTAATGAGACGATGCCTCGAGGACCAGGCATTTTAAGCGTAAGAGATGCATAATGTGGTATTGCGTTAAAGCGGGCGAAAGCTTCGCGTCCCAGTAGTGCTTGATAGCTACTTGTAAATGGGGCGATGTGGAAGGTTAGCTTTTCGCGGCGGAAGTTGTCGGGGGAGCAGAACATAACTTCTAGCAGGAGAGAACCCGTGGAGTGGGCATCTGGGCCTGGGGTTACCCCCTGAAAGGAGGTGTTGCTATGGCGAATTTTTGTTGGGTTTAGACCCATTTTGCGGATTGTGTCCTGATATAACAGGTTTAGACCACTGCTGTCACGCCCAATATGCGACCTTATCCAAAAGGAACTCAAAGGTCCCACCAAGGATAGACCCGCATATTGAAACGCTTTTGCAAGGTGGATATCATTACATCAACATTACATAATAGATGGGGATACATACATAAGGCACAAATGCCACAAGAATACATCAACATCATATACAAGAGATCAACATCCGACTACGGATGAAACATAACCAGAAACTCAAACAATATCCACCCTGCTAGCCCAGGCTGCCGACCTGGAACCTATCCCCTGATCGAAGAAGAAGCAAAAGAAGAACTCCAACACAAGCAAACATCGCTCTCGCGTCATGATCATCGCACAACCTGTACCTGCAACTGGTGGTGTAGTAATCTGTGAGCCACGAGGACTCAGCAATCCCATTACCATGGGTAACAAGACTAGCAAAGCTTAAAGGGTAAGGAAGGAGTAAAGTGGTGAGGTTGCAGCAGCGGCTAAGCATATATGGTGGCTAACATACGCAAATGAGAGCGACAAGAGAAACAAAGGAACGGTCGTCAACTAGTAATGATCAAGAAGTCATCCTGAACTCCTACTTACGTCAGACATAACCCAGAAACCGTGTTCTCCTCTCGATCAACCCCGAAAAGAGACACTCACGGTTACGCACACGGTTGGTGTATTTTAGAAGAGTTTGCTTCAAGTTCACTACAACCGGATATTAACAAATTCCCATCTGCCACATAACCGCGGGCACGGCTTTCGAAAGTTCAAACCCTGCAGGGGTGTCCCAACAAGCCCATGATAAGCTCTCGCGATCAACGAAGGATATTCCTTCTCCCGGAAGACCGATCAGTCTCGGAATCCGGCTACAAGACATTTCGACAGCAATAAAACAAGACCAGCAAGACCTCCCGGCGTGCCGACACCCTGATAGTAGCCGTGCATATCTCGTCTCAGGCCACGACCGGATGAGCAGTCCGTACAACTAAAACCAGCCCTCAAGTTTCCCCGAGGTGGCGCTGCGAAGGGCTCTAGTTTGGACCAACACTTAGACATGCATTGGCCCGGGGGGGCTAAAATAAAGATGACCCTTGGGATGCGCGACTCCCAAGGGAAAAAGGTAATAGGTGAGGCAAATGGTAAAACCAATGTTGGGCCTTGCTGGAAAAGTCTTATTCAAAGCGAACTGTCAAGGGGTCCCATAAATCACTCGACCGCGTTAGGGACGCAAAATCCGGGAACATAATACCGATATGACGGAAACTAGGGCGGCAAGAGTGGAACAAAACACCAGGCATAAGGCCGAGCCTTCCACCCTTTACCAAATATATAGATGCATTAATAATATAAGATATATTGTGATATCCCAACAAGTAAACATGTTCCAACAAGGAACAACATCTCCATGTTCCAACAAGGAACAAACTTCATCTTCACCTGCAACTAACAACGCTATAAGAGGGGCTGAGCAAAGCGGTAACATAGCCAAACAAAGGTTTGCTAGGAAGGGTGCAAAAGGTTAGAGGCTGACATGGCAAATTGGGAGGCTTGATAAACAGGTAATAGGTAGCGCAGCATAGCGATAGAACGAAGCAACTAGCATAGCAATGATAGTAGTGAGATCCAGGGTAGCGGTCATCTTGCCTGAAATCCCGCAAGGAAGAAGAACGAGTCCATGAAGAAGATGAACAGATGAAGCCGAACCAAGCGTAGACGAACGAATCCTCACGATCGCAACGAAACGGGAACTAACAAGAAGAAGCACACAACCTAGTAAACACACCACACATGAACAAGGCATGATGCACAACAAGCATGATGCATGAAAAAGCTACATGAAGCTACTCATGGCAAGAGATGATGCAAACAAGAACAACACATCAAGGCAAGTTTAAATGAGGCCGGGAACAACATATAACAATTCCGGTAAGTCCTCATATGAAAATTTCAAAATTGGTCCAGATCTGAATAAACCTTATGTTCAAGTTGTTAAACAGCAATTTAAAATGCACCAAGATGATCTACACGAAATTCTAGTCAAGTTACATATAAAGTTTATTAGATTCGGAGCTACGGTCTAGAAGATATGAGCAAAACAAGATAAGCATGGCATTGATGCAAAATGCATACCAACATCAAGCAAACACCTCAAAATATGGATGCAACATGATAATATGAAGCTACATGCAAAATCAAGCAAGTATCATATAGAGCACACTCAAAACGGAGCAACGGTTCAACACATACACACAATACAAGTTATAAAGGACAAGCTGTCCAAAACAACAACTAGGCATATTGCAAGCATCAAAACAACATGCTACATCATCTCAACATGAAAACAAAAGGCATGGGCATGATGTACAGGTAAAGCATGACAAAACATGAACACTGAGCTATCTCCAGAAATCACTAGCACATGCTCAAAAACACATGGCAAATTGCAAATAATAACAGTTCAGACTTTGCAGAAAATAACATCAGGTTGCAATGTTTAGAGCTATCAATCAACATGTTACAGGAACTTAACATGGCAAACAAAGGCATGGCATGAATCTACTAATAGCATAGATCAAAAGTCCCTTACTGACCATAAGCCAAAAAGGATCAGAAAATATGATGGCACCCATGTAAACATGGCAAGTTATATGACAGATTCATACATGGCAGGAACAACAATAAGTAGGCATGTTGGTGAGCTTGAACCACTCACCACAGAGCAAAACATGGCATGGAAAGGCAACTCACAGCAAGAATACATGGCATAGAAGCTATACATGGCAAGAACAACATCATAGGGTGCATGGATCACTAACAACAACCTTGGCAAAATTGAATAACATGTAAACAACCTGCGAGGAAACATATTATAGCAAAAGTAGAGCTCGATTTACTCAAACTATGGCACTCCATAATTGCAAACAAGGGCATTGATGGATAGAGAATAACCATATGTTCAAAACACCCTTACTGAAGTATCTCAAAATAAGCATCGATCTCTCGGTAGCATCAAGTTTACATGGCATAAAAATAACAGCAGAACAGGGGCTGAAATCAGCAACATCATGAAGCCTAGTTTGCATGCTTGTGCTAGTCACCACAGAGATCACAAAAATACATGGCATACACCCCTGTAAATATGGCATAGCATATCACAAAACACATGTAGGACTCAAGATCATAGGGTGCACACATCAATCATGGCAAAAATGACAAAAGTGCATGTTCTGATAAGAATCTGAAACTAACATCACATAGCCCTCTTCTAACAGAATTTCGGGCATCAAGATGAGCTCAAATGTAAACGATGCAATGATATGAAATGATGTACTCGTCGAGGCGAACAATTTGACATATTACACGCACGAAACGGAGCAATATGCAGAGAGTTATGATGCGATGAAAATGCATAAAAATATTAGCAGATTCGGGGACTTAGGGGATTCGGGGTCAACCTCGGGTTCGCATGGAAATCGATGCAGGGGCACGAGCTCGCCGGAGAGCTCGCCGGAGAGGAGGGGCTGGCCGGAGACGGGCAGGTCCGGGCCGGATCTCGCCGGATTCGGCCAGATCCCGGCGAAGGAGGCGACGGGGAGGCGACGGAGGGCACCGGGGAGCTCGGGGCCGGCGGCCTTGAGGCGGCAGCTCCTCCCGGCGGGCGGGCGCGGGCGCCGGCGACGCCGGGCAGCGGCGGCGCTGGAGGACGGCACCGACGGGAGGCAGTAGGCGGGCGGGGCGGTGAAAAGCGGCGGGGAGGGCTGGTGCTGTGCCAGCGGCGGCGACGCAGCGGTGACAGCTGGCGTGCGACAAAGAAGAAGCCTTGGCCGTGGCGGCTGCTGGCCAGCGGCGGCGGGGGCTCAGGCGGAGGCGCTGGCCTGGGCGGGCCGACACGACCCTCATGGGCTCTGGCGGTGGAGAGAGAGAGAGGGTGAGGTGGCGCGGTGTGGTTGGAGGAGAGGGGCGGCGGGGTGACGTGGCACGCCCCCATTGGTCGGGCGACGTCTGCTGGCGGCGGACATGTCCGGCCGTCGGCGGACGCGTCCGCCGGCGCGGGGAGAGGCTAGGCTAGGGTTTGGACTGCGATTTTTTTGGAGGGGGAGGTGTTTATATAGGCATAGGGAGCTAGGAGACTCCAAATGAGGTGCGGTTTTAGCCCACACGATCGTGATCGAACGACCGAGAGCATGGAGGGGAGTTTGCTGGGTTTTGGGCCAGTTTGGAAGGGGTGTTGGGCTGCAAAGAGAAGGGGGCTTTCACGGTTACCCGGTTAACCGTTGGAGTACCAAACGACCTCCAAATGGCACGAAACTTGACAAGCGGTCTACCGGTGCTATACCAAGGCCGCTTGACAAACCTCGGTCCATTCCGAGACCGTTTAACACCCGCACATGAAAAGAGGTAAAAGGGAGCGCCGGGAGCATAGGAGTGCGGATTGCAAAAGCGGACAACGGGAAAATGCTCGGATGCATGAGACGAACACGTATGCAAAATGAGATGCACATGATGACATGATATGAAATGCAGATGGTGACATGGCAAATTGCAACACGCAAGCAAATGACATGGCAAGGACGGAAAATAACTGGCGGACACCTGGCGCATCGAATCTGGGGCGTTACAACACTCCTCCACTAACAAGAGATCTCGTCCCGAGATCTTAGGACCGAGACAGAAGAAAAAAAAAGGAAGAGGTGAAACAAGAACTCAAGAGAAGAATCAAAGAATCCAGAGCACTCGAGAAGAAGAGAGGAACGACGAGAATGACGAGAATCGAAAGCTCACGGAATCAAGATAGACTATGAAAGCACTCGTTCTAACCGGAGTGGTTAGAATGAGAAAAGAAACGGATAAGACTTAAAGGATTTATGCAGCACTCCGACTGAAAATGGAAAGAAAAGAACATGAACTAGAGGGGATGGAATGACACTTGATGAACTCTTGAAGAGTGGATTAAAACATGAAGAACCACCATGAAGAACTCCGGTGACAAAAGGATGATGAGCTAGAATAAAGGAAGAAAGAATAAGATGAGCCTTGCGGTGACTTAGATGGAGGTTCCGACGAGATGGCCGAGGAAATAATTGAACTCCGGAAAAGAAAAGATGAAAAGACTTGGAACTAGAATTTATTCCTCAAGAACAAACTCCGAAGAAAAAGATTAATCGCTTTGATGAAATAAGAATAAGATTTATTGTATGCTTATCCTTCATCAAATTAAATTGATGACAAGCAATGGATTTTGCATACTACTTATTCTTCTTGAAAAAGAATTAAGGGGAATATAGCAGAAAACTTGAGAAAGTCTTCATGAACCACCGGTAGGATTCGAAAGAACGAATGAATTAAAGTGATAAACAAGGAAAAAGAATCTAGAACGAACCACCGTAAGAATTCGAAAATGACTGATGAAAGAGAATGAATCACCGAGAAGAATTAGAAAAAAAATATGCTCGAGGGGATTTAGATGCAAAAGAGCGAAGAGATCGCGAACTAATTGAAGAATACTTAAATGAAGCACCGGAAGAATATTGAGATGAACGAAGGGGCACAGATATAGAATAATTGGGGAATGAATCTGAAAACTTGGAACGAAGCAATATTCTGAAAAGATGGCCTCCGGATGATTGAGACGGCAAAAACAACTCCTAAAATACTCCGGATGGATGAAAAGAATTTGCATGACTGGAAACAATTAGATAGGATAACATCGAGCTACCACCATGAACCTCCGGGAGAACGAACAAGATTTAAGAGGAACTCTTCTTCGATCTTAGAATGACAACGAGAAACACCACCAAAATTTGTTGAGGCACTCCGGGAGAACAAAAAGTGAAAAGGTTGAGGCAACAATGAAAATAATTTGAAAGCAATCTTGGAAAAGATCCGACTGATGAAAATCATACTTACGTCAAACTTCAAAAGGATTTGAGAATAGCTCCGGAAATTAGAAGAGTCAGGTAAGATCCTGGGAAAAGACCTGTGGGTTAGGGCCCACTAAAATAAAACACCGTTGGAAAGGGATGTTGAACAGATAGATGATGCACCGGAAGAACTGAAATATTTGAATGAGGTGACAACCTCTAATTAATTGGAACACAGACGAATCTCACGAGATGTGTTGAACACTCGGAAGGATAAATTGGCGAGAGCGAACAAGCAAAGGGAACACTTGAGTCGAGGAAAGAATATGATCAACACGAAAAACTTGAATTGAGTGCACGGAAAAAGAAAGGGATGAAGAATGACGAACAAGGCGAGAATTCACGGTTGAAATAATTGAGGAAGATCAAGAGGCTCCACACGAGTGGAATTGATGGTCGGAAGAAACTCGAACTCCGGGAATAATAGGGTGGGAGGGCGGAAAACAAAGACAACTTGGAAGGAAATCGATTTAATATCTTGACGAAAAAACACCAGTTGAAATCATTGAGGAAAGAAAGCAAAGACTTCACACGAGTAGGATGGATACTCGATTACAGACTCCGGTTCCGAGATGAAAAGGGGTCGGCGGGTGGGTAAAAAACAAGGACAACTTCGGACAAGGAAAAACAACGACGCCGGAGGAAGAAGTGAGGATTGAACTTGGCAAAGATGAAGATGGTCGAGTCGACTTGACGAGAAATGCACCGGATGAAAAGAGCTGAGGAACAACGATCGGAAAACCAACTGCGTGAACCTAAAGAAAAATTTGAAGGGGAAGAGGAGTAATTCAAAACACCTACGTCAAGATTCCTCACCAGAGCGACGAAGGGACAGAGGAGTAAAAAGAATTCCTACTCTCCGATATAACTAGACTCCGAAAACAGTTTTGCTTCTAGACTCGACATCGGCCAAACTACACGATCAATCAAGGGGGCTCCTAAGGTCGGTCGAGGCTCTGATACCAACTTGTCACGCCCAATATGCGACCCTATCCAAAAGGAACTCGAAGGTCCCACCAAGGATAGACCCGCATATTGAAACGCTTTTGCAAGGTGGATATCATTACATCAACATTACATAATAGATGGGGATACATGCATAAGGCACAAATGCCACAAGAATACATCAACATCATATACAAGAGATCAACATCCGACTACAGATGAAACATAACCAGAAACTCAAACAATATCCACCCTGCTAGCCCAGGGCTGCCGACCGGAACCTATCCCTGATCGAAGAAGAAGCGTAAGAAGAACTCCAACACAAGCAAACATCGCTCTCGCGTCATGATCATCGCACAACCTGTACCTGCAACTGGTGGTGTAGTAATCTGTGAGCCACGAGGACTCAGCAATCCCATTACCATGGGTATCAAGACTAGCAAAGCTTAAAGGGTAAGGAAGGAGTAAAGTGGTGAGGTTGCAGCAGCGGCTAAGCATATATGGTGGCTAACATACATAAATGAGAGCGAGAAGAGAAACAAAGGCGGTCGTCAACTAGTAATGATCAAGAAGTGATCTGAACTCCTACTTACGTCGACATAACCCGAAACCCTGTTCTCCTGTCGATCAACCCGAAAAGAGACACTCACGATTCGCTTTACGGTTGGTGTATTTTAAAAGAGTTTGCTTCAAGTTCACTACAACCGGATATTAACAAATTCCCATCTGCCACATAACCATGGGCACGGCTTTGAAAGTTCAAACCCTGCAGGGTGTCCCAACAAGCCCATGATAAGCTCTCGCGATCAACGAAGGATATTACTTCTCCCGGAAGACCCGATCAGTCTCGGAATCCCGGCTACAAGACATTTCAACAGCAATAAAACAAGACCAGCAAGACCTCCCGGCGTGCCGACACCCTGATAGTAGCCGCGCGTATCTCGTCTCAGGCCACGACCGGATGAGCAGTCCGTACAACTAAAACCAGCCCTCAAGTTTCCCGGTGGTGGCGCAAAGTGCTCTAGTTTGGACCAACACTTAGACAAGCATTGGCCGGGGGCTAAAATAAAGATGACCCTTGGGATCGCGACTCCCAAGGGAAAAAGGTAATAGGTGAGGCAAATGGTAAAACCAAGGTTGGGCATTCTGAAAAGTCTTATTCAAAGCGAACTGTCAAGGGGTCCCATAAATCACCCGACCGCGTTAGGGACGCAAAATCCGGGAACATAATACCGATATGACGGAAACTAGGGCGGCAAGAGTGGAACAAAACACCGGGCATAAGGCCGAGCCTTCCACCCTTTACCAAATATATAGATGCATTAATAATATAAGATATATTGTGATATCCCAACAAGTAAACATGTTCCAACAAGGAACAACATCTCCATGTTCAACAAGGAACAAACTTCATCTTCACCGCAACTAACAACGCTATAAGAGGGCTGAGCAAAGCGGTAACATAGCCAAACAACGGTTTGCTAGGAAGGGTGCAAAAGGTTAGAGGCTGACATGGCAAATTGGGAGGCTTGATAAACAGGTAATAGGTAGCGCAGCATAGCGATAGAACGAAGCAACTAGCATAGCAATGATAGTAGTGAGATCCAGGGTAGCGGTCATCTTGCCTGAAATCCCGCAAGGAAGAAGAACGAGTCCATGAAGAAGACGAACAGATGAAGCCGAACCAAGCGTGAGCGAGCGAATCCTCACGATCGCATAGCAAACGGAACTAACAAGAAGAAGCACACAACCTAGTAAACACACCACACATGAACAAGGCATGATGCACAACAAGCATGATGCATGACAAAGCTACATGAAGCTACTCATGGCAAGAGATGATGCAAACAAGAACAACACATCAAGGCAAGTTTAAATGAGGCCGGGGACAACATATAACAATTCCGGTAAGTCCTCATATGCAAATTTCGAAATTGGTCCAGATCTGAATAAACCTTATGTTCAAGTTGTTAAACAGCAATTTAAAATGCACCAAGATGATCTACACGAAATTCTAGTCAAGTTACATATAAAGTTTATTAGATTCGGAGCTACGGTCTAGAAGATATGAGCAAAACAAGATAAGCATGGCATTGATGCAAAATGCATACCAACATCAAGCAAACACCTCAAAACATGGATGCAACATGATAATATGAAGCTACATGCAAAATCAAGCAAGTATCATATAGAGCACACTCAAAACGGAGCAACGGTTCAACACATACACACAATACAAGTTATAAAGGACAAGCTGTCCAAAACAGCAACTCGGCATATTGCAAGCATCAAAACAACATGCTACAGCATCTCAACATGAAAACAAAAGGCATGGGCATGATGTACAGGTAAAGCATGACAAAACATGAACACTGAGCTATCTCCAGAAATCACTAGCACATGCTCAAAAACACATGGCAAATTGCAAATAATAACAGTTCAGACTTTGCAGAAAATAACATCAGGTTGCAATGTTTAGAGCTATCAATCAACATGTTACAGGAACTTAACATGGCAAACAAAGGCATGGCATGAATCTACTAATAGCATAGATCAAAAGTCCCTTAATGACCATAAGCCAAAAAGGATCAGAAAATATGATGGCACCCATGTAAACATGGCAAGTTATATGACAGATTCATACATGGCAGGAACAACAATAAGTAGGCATGTTGGTGAGCTTGAACCACTCACCACAGAGCAAAACATGGCATGGCAAGGCAACTCACAGCAATAAGACATGGCATAGAAGCTATACATGGAAAGAACAACATCATAGGGTGCATGGATCACTAACAACAACTTTGGCAAAATTGAATAACATGTAAACAACCTGCCAGGAAACATTTTATAGCAAAAGTAGAGCTCGATTTACTCAAGCTATGGCACTCCATAATTGCAAACAAGGGCATGGATGGATATAGAATAACCATATGTTCAAAACACCCTTACTGAAGTATCTCAAAATATGCATGGATCTCTCGGTAGCATCAAGTTTACATGGCATAAAAATAACAGCAGAACAGGGGCTGAAATCAGCAACATCATGAAGCCTAGTTTGCATGCTTGTGCTAGTCACCACAGAGATCACAAAAATACATGGCATACACCCCTGTAAATATGGCATGGCATATTACAAAACACATGTAGGACTCAAGATCATAGGGTGCACACATCAATCATGGCAAAAATGACAAAAGTGCATGTTCTGATAAGAATCTGAAACTAACATCACATAGCCCTCTTCTAACAGCATTTCGGGCATCAAGATGAGCTCAAATGTAAACGATTCAATGAGATGAAATGATGAACTCGTCGAGGCGAACAATTTGACATATTACACGCATGAAACGGAGCAATATGCAGAGAGTTATGATGCGATGAAAATGCATAAAAATATTAGCAGATTCGGGGACTTAGTGGATTCGGGGTCAACCTCGGGTTCGCACGGAAATCGATCACGAGGCACGAGCTCGCCGGAGAGGAGGGCTGGCGGAGGCAGGCGGGTCGGGCGGATCTCGCCGGATCCGGCGGATCCCGCGAAGGAGGCGACGGGAGGCGACGGAGGGCACCGGGAGCTCGGGGCCCGCGGAGGAGGCGGCAGCTCCGGCGGCGGGCGGGCGCGGGCGCCAGCCGACGGCCGGGAGGCGGCGGCCTTGGAGGACAGGCGTCAGCAGGGAGGCAGGGAGGCGGGCGGTGAAGGGCGGCGGCGGAGGAGTCTGCGCCCGGCAACCATGGTATGCGACGACAATGAAGAAGCCTTGGCCATGGCGGCGGGGCTCAAGGAGGAGGCCTGGAACTGGGGGGCCCGACCCAGACCTCATGGGCTCTGTGGTGTGGAGAGAGAGAGAGGGTGAGGTGGCGCGTGCGGTTGGAGGAGAGGGCGGCGGGGTGGCGTGCACGCCCCCATTGGTCGGGCGGCGTGGCTGCGGGCGGCGGACATGTCCGGCCGTCAGCGGACTCGTCCGTGGCGAGGAGAGAGCTAGGCTAGGGTTTGGACTGCGATTTTTTGGAGGGAGGTGTTTATATAGGCATAGGGAGCTAGGAGACTCCAAATGAGGTGCGGTTTCGCCACACGATCGTGATCGAGCGACCGAGAGCATGGAGGGAGTTTGCTGGGTTTTGGGCTAGTTTGGAAGGGTGTTGGGCTGCAAAGAGAAGGGGCTTTCACGGTTACCGGTTAACCGTTGGAGTATAAACGACCTCCAAATGGCACGAAACTTGACAAGCGGTCTACGGTGCTATACCAAGGCAGCTTGACAAACCTCGGTCCATTCGAGACCGTTTAACACCCGCACATGAAAAGAGGTAAAAGGGAGCGCCGGGGAGCATAGGAGTGCCGGATTGCAAAACGGACAACGGGGAAAATGCTCGGATGCATGAGACGAACACGTATGCAAAATGAGATGCACATGATGACATGATATGAAATGCAGATGGTGACATGGCAAAGTGCAACACGCAAGCAAATGACATGGCAAGGACGGCAAATAACTGGTGGACACCTGGCGCATCGAATCCGGGGTGTTACAACTGCCGCCGTCCATTAGGACTTGTGTAAAGTGGAGTCCGTCAATTGTCAGATCTAATATCAAGGCAGTCCAGCCTGTGTTCCAGATACTTCTAGAGTAATCCTGATGGTCGAAACTGGTAATCTTGATGGTCGAAACTGTTCACTCTGAACTTAACTGAAGAAAATGAACTTCACAGTCGAAACTGAATTTTACTGTCGAAACTGGTTGAACTAGTAAGAGAGCATTGCAATAGATGTTTAGGGCGTTCGAGCACTTGTAGCAGAGAAGCTGTGATCTAAATCAGCAGACGCTCGAGCAGGGAATGCACTAGCAAAGAGCAAGTCGTGCAGTAGCACCGTGAGCGAGTGCTAAAGCAGCAACTCTGTAGCCGCGCGGAGGTCGTGCAGCAGACAGCAGCGCATAGCGAGAGCAAGAGCGAGCAACAGCACGAACAAAGCGAGGAGCGATCAGCAGCGCGACCGGCAACAAAACAGAGCCGCAGTCGACGAGAGCGGAGCAGCTGCAGCTAGTGCCGTTGTGGAAGTCGCCGCCGAGGAAGCAACGACATGGGGGAGAGACGCCGTGGTTGATGTGGCCAGCGACGGCGCGTCTGCTTGGTATCGAGCACCGGCATCCCCGTGAGATCGAATAAAAGATAAAATGTAGCGATGAGTGCAGAACCTCCTTGGTGGCGCCGAGTTGGCCTCGGCTTCATCGGAGGAATTGGTGAGGGTGCTGCGGTTCCAGTGGGGCAGGTCAAGACGGCGCTGTGGGGATTGAGGTGGCGCGATAGACGAGGCAAACATCAGGGCAGCTCCTTGGAGGTGGAGGACGGGGCGGCTGATCCGGCAGGACGACGAGATCGACAACGGATCCTCATCCGGTGCGGTGGATGAGGGCGGCAAGCTGTTGCGGTGGGCGGCGTGGTCGGGAAGAGTCTCCGGCGGGCGGCGGTCGGGAGGCCGACGGAGGAGCATGGGGTTTCGCGGGTTTTGGCGGCCTCGGTGTCTGAATGGGGGCGAAGGGGGGGGGGAGCCAAGCTTAGGGACGCGCTTGTCCGAAATGTAGGGTAAGTTACAGCGTACCCCACGGTTTTGACACCGCGACGTGGAGCTTCATTTCCGGCTGAGGGGTAGAAGGGGGATTTCGCGTGTCTGGGCTGCGGGAGTGATTTCGGATGAGGAGGGAGTTCTCGCGCGCGTCCAAATTTCGGGATAACAAGGTGTGACGCGGGTTGAAGAAGCGGGAGTTTCAACGCAGGTGAGACAAAAGATACTCGAGCTTGAAAATTTCGGGATAACAAGGTGCGGATTCCTTGTTCGGCAGAACAAACTTAACGTGTAAAAAATCATACAAGAGACAAGAGAGTCATGTCCCTTTTACTATATTGCTATAGATGCCATTGAAAAACTACAAGAAAAATGTAAAAAAATCGGAGAACAAGATTACCTCTGCACGATTACCAAATCGATTAGCACTTCCTCAACAACAACAAAAACAAATCAATTCCCACCAAAGAAAGAGTAATGTCCCTTTTATATGATTAGAGATGCCATGATCTCGAATTTCAATTTTGAATCCACGTTATGTTGAATTGAATATATCATTAGGTGACCTTGCGGTTTATAATTGATGTAGTCGTACATTTTGATCTTCCATCATATATGAACATTTTACTCCACCATGTGAACATATATATTGTCGTCTACCATATGGACTAAATTTGAATCAATTTTCCTTATTTGAATACGATTGTTGTCAAGTTATACAATAATTTAAATATTATCTTGATAACAAAATACATGCATATAGCAGTAATCATATTTCACTATGAACTACATGTACCATACGCTCTCCAATTCAAATATCTGTATCCATTTTATGTTGAATTCAAATCATAGTACATTATTGGTCTAGGTAGCGAGATGTTCGGGATAATGTAAACCCTGTTTTCATACGTATAATTTTTGGCTGAATTGGGATAAGTTTTGGTGTAAGCCTCTTGCAAAACCGGAGATTCTCTCAACAAGCCTCGTGGTTCCGAGAGGGAACGTGTCACCTTTGTGTGTTGAAACGATATCGCTGCCTGCCCCTGATTTTATTTACTGAGGCAACATAGAACTATATGAGTGCCTGTTAAATTTTGGAATTATTTCGGTTCATTTGGCCTTTTATACATTAATTGAGTTTCGGACTTTTAATGTGCATAATCTAAATATGAATTGCATGCACATGCTCTGGTGCACCAAAGTGGGTTGAAAAATCACATGTGTGTCCTTGGTTGAATTTCTAGGTCCCATGGAAGAAATGAGAATGAAATTCAAACATCTGGGCGTCATGACTCTGCCGAGAACATCGAAAAACTTAGATTTTAAATTCATGTAAATCCAAAACTCGGCTGGAAATCATGAAACTTGGCATGGTGTCATGTCATGGCACTAACATGTTGTGGTAAAAATTTGGGCCGATTTGGAAGATCGTGGTTCTAAGAGGGAACGTGCCACCTTTGAGTGTGAAGCGATATCGCTGCCCCCCCCTTGAGTTTCTTAACAAAGGCAACATAGAACTACATTAGTGCCATGTTAAATTTTGGAATTATTCCGGGTTCGTTTGTCGTTTTTTATACATTAATTGAGTTTCTGGTCATTTAATGTGCATAAGTCAAATTTGAACTACAAGCAATGCTCTCGTGCACCAAAGTTGGCTGAAAAATCACATTTGTGTCCTCGGTTGAATTTCTAGGTCCCATGCGAGAAATGAGAATAAAATTAAAACATCTAGGCATCGTGGCTCAGTGGAGAACATTGAGAAACTTGGTTTTAAAATTCTTGTACATCCAAAACACGTCTAAAAATCATGAAACTTGGCATGGATGTCATGTCATGGTACTACCATGTTGTGGTAAAAAAAATGGTCGAATAGGAACAGATTTTGGTATAAGCTTCTTGCAAACCGAAGCTTCTCTCAAGAAGGCTCGTGGTTATGAGAGGGAACGTGTCACCTTTGAGTGTGAAACGATATACGTTGTCCCCCTTGAGTTTATTTACAAAGGCAACATAGAACTACATGAGTGCCGTGTTAAATTTTGGAATTATTCCGGCTTCGTTTGGCCTTATTTACACATTAATTGAGTTTTTGGTCATTTAATGTGCATAATTCAAATTTGAACTACAAGCATGTGCTCCCGTGCACCAAAGTTGGTTGAAAAATCACGTTTGTGTCCTCGGGTGAATTTCTACTCCCATGCAAAAAATGAGAATAAGATTCAAACATCTGGGCATCGTGGCTCGGTCGAGAACATTGAGAAACTTGGTTTTAAAATCATGAAACTTGGCATGGTGTCATGTCATGGTAGTACCATGCCATGGTAAAAAAAATTGGCCGAATAGTAACAAATTTTGGTATAAGCTTCTTGCGAATCGGAGCTTCTCTCAAGAAGGCTCGTGGTTCTCGGAGGGAACGTGTCACCTTTGTGTGCATAATTCAAATTTGAAATACAAGCACATGTTCCAGTGCACCAAAGTTGGTTGAAAAATCACATGTGTGTCCTCGGGTAAATTTCTAGGTTCCATGCAAGAAATGGGAATGAAATTCAAAATTCTAGGCGTCGTGGCCGGGTTGGAAACATTGAGAAACTTAGTTTTTTAATTCCTGTAAATCCAAAACACGCATGAAAATAATGAAACTTGGCTTGGTGCCATGACATGGCACCAACATGCTGTGGTAAATTTGCAGTCCGATTTGTGAAGGCGCACACATTAACAATCAACAAAGTCATTTTGGAACAAGTTCTGTCACGTTACAATCGGAAACACAAGTATTATTGAAACCATGGGCGTTCTACTTACTAGTGCAATTTACGTGCCGCCACACGTCCCCATTTTTTATTAGCTAGGAGGCGTCGTGCAGGGTAGCTATTTGAGTACGAGAGGCGTGCGATCAGACCCCTGCGCGTGCTTATCGGGAGGAGAGCCCTTTGACCTCCATCTGCCGTCCACCTCTCTCCCAAGGTCTCCATTAATGGCACCCGAGCCTCTGTTTAATGGCGTGGCTATGTCTCACTCGACTGAGATTTAAGAGAGAAAAAAGAAAATCTGAAAGCACGGATCTTGATGTAAGATCCGACGGACCTATATAGCATCTAGTGCGACTTATAGCAAGACTGATGAATATATAAGGACGATTTTTATTTTTTTTGATCAAAGAAGGGCTTGCCCCTTTCGATTTTCATTACTGAAAACCGCCACAATTCACAAGAAGTTCAGCACAACTCCAGCCTAACACGAAGGACTAAAAGCTACGTACCAGATTAAAATCGCAACATCCCAATAGGCCAACAAAGGACAAGCATCCGTGCTAGAACCCAACATTTCACAAACCGACGACACAATCCACATCCTAAACCGCTTATTACATCAAAAGAAACCAGGAAACTGAAGGAAGCCCAGCATCAACTAGAAGAACAGCAATGCCAGGGTCACCACAGCAAGAGTTTTCTTCATTCCAGCCTCGCAACATTGATCTTCCATAGTAAGATAAGGACGATTAATTGTCTTACATAATTAGAAAGATAATTAGAAAAGCCACATGCGGCTCGCTGATCTCTACTTTCTTGATGCGTTGCTGCAGGCCGCGGGAACTAGTCTCCGCGGCGAGCGGCAATGAGCTCTTTCGTGTCCTCAAGACGTTGCTTGAGAACATCCACGGATTCCTCCACCATCCTTTGGCGCTCGTTGCGGAGCATGTCATTCTCGTCCATAAGTTTCTTGACGATGACGCCGTCCTCTTTAACAAGGCACTGGTCTCCTCCTGCTGGTCGCACTTGGACGATCTTCTCCCTCGGCGGTCGCGCCGGCCGGAGCCTCTCATTGCCCTCCCTTAGTTGCGGATGGCGCTGGTAGCCTGTTCAAATGAGGCTTTCACGTCGTCCTGCAACCTCGCCAAGCCGGAGATCTGATCCATCGGCTATGGATGATCGCATGCATGCGCTTTATACGATCGCCGCCGCCCGCGAGAAATTTTCCCAGGCCGCCAAGGCGCGGCGGGACATCTCTGTTGCATTCATGGCGCGGCGGGACATCTCTACTGCTTCCGCGGCACGGCCGGACCAGTCTGCTGCATCGACGGCGCGGTGGGACCTCCGTGCTGCTTCAACGGCGCGGCGGGACCTCTGTGCTGCTACTTCCGCGCGGCGGGACATGTCGGCTGCTCTCGCAGCGAGGCAGGACATATCTCGTGCTTCCACTTCCATGCTCGCCTCTCCCTGGTGGCAATCTCTCGACCCAGAACTCACGCTGGCCATGGCAGACACAACGGAAGGATGTTGAATGACTTGTTTGTTTTTGTGGATGAGGAGTTGAGGAGGAATGTGCAGTCATCTTGGCATGCTAGTATTTATAACCGAGTACTAATACGCTCCTGAGTGGGAAACCATTTAGGTTGTGATCGGTGTGAACAGGTTTGGAATTCAATATAGCGTGGTACTAATACGCTCCTAAGTGGGAAACTGTTTAGGTTGTGATCGGTGTGAACAGGTTTGCAATGCAATATAGCGTGGAGTAATTTGGAATGTGACGAGACGCAAGCTCAAAATTTATTGACGTTTCTAGTTTCGAAGTGCGGCACTATTCCCGGATGGAGTACTTCTTTTTCTACTCCCTCTGTTCCGGTTTTATAGGGCTTATCTCAAAATTTTAGTTTTTCCATTTTATAAGGCTCAATTTGGTTGTTCCCCAACACATGTTCAGATTCCAAGGTGCATTAAATCATTGCATGCAAGTATTAAGAAAAATTGACCAATGCATGTACTTTATGCATGCATGCATTACAATTAATGCATTGATAAACATAATTTTTGAGAAAAACAAGAGCATTAATTAGGTGCTTTTGCAAACTGCAAAAATATTCCACCACTCACCATAAACCGGAAAGGAGAAGTACGCGTGTATGCGTGCAATAACGGCACCATCGTATACATATCTTACGGTTAATGGGGCGTTCGACAGAATAGCCGCGTGGCGAGCTCTAGGCTAGTCCTTTTTCGCACGCATTAAATCTATCTCTCGGGACTTCTCGCACGCACCATCGTGCCACCCACAAAAACTTGTACTGAGTTTAGTAGTACGTTATCTTTGGAAGAGAAGAGGTGCACGCACGCACTCGTCCTCTCACACACGCGTCTGTTTTTTCTCGAAAAGGAGATGATGACCCCCGGCCTCTGCATCTGGGAGTCACACACACATCTGTAGCTACGAATTATAGTGTTCTCAACCATCCGATAGGCTCTATCATGGATGTACCTATATACTAAAACATGTCTAGATACATCTATATTTTGACAAATGGAAGGCATGTATTGTGGAACGGAGGGAGTTCTTGTCATCAAAATGGATAAAAAGGGACATATCTAGAACTAAAATACGTCTACATACATCTCCTTTTATCCATTTTGATGACAAGTAGTACTTCTTACCCAAAGGAACTTTATATTCAATGACACAAAATATCCGTTCATTCGTTGGAAATTACTGATCGATGTCAAGTAATTGCTGCATCGCCACCAAAACCCACCATTTCTTAAGCTAAAGTAGACCAAGGTAATCCCTATATTAGCATATTACTAAGATAAACAGAAGGCACTGTCGAAACATTTAGGACGTGAGCTTGTCAATCTGAATGTGGAGGGACACAAGCTTAGCCCCGTCCAGAAGCTTGGGCGGAACTGTGTAGGACCTTGAAGTATGTCTAGAGGGGGGGGGGTGATTAGACTACTTGACCGATTAAAAACCTAACCTTTTCCCAATTTTAGACTTTGGCAGATTTTAGCTATCTTTGCACAAGTCAAGCAATCTTCACACAATTCAAGCAAGTATGCAAAGAGTATATAGGCAGCGGAAATTAAAGCATGCAACTTGCAAGAATGTAAAGGGAAGGGTTTGGAGGATTCAAACGCAATTGAAGACACGGATGTTTTTTTCGTGGTTCTGATAGGTGGTGCTATCGTACATCCACGTTGATGGAGACTTCAACCCACAAAGGGTAACGGTTGCGCGAGTCCACGGAGGGCTCCACCCACGAAGGGTCCACGAAGAAGCAACCTTGTCTATCCCACCATGGCCGTCGCCCACGAAGGACTTGACTCACTAGCGGTAGATCTTCATGAAGTAGGAGATCTCCTTGCCCTTACAAACTCCTTGGTTCAACTCCACAATCTTGTCGGAGGCTCCCAAGTGACACCTAGCCAATCTAGGAGACACCACTCTCCAAGAAGTAACAAATGGTGTGTTGATGATGAACTCCTTGCTCTTGTGCTTCAAATGATAGTCTCCCCAACACTCAACTCTCTCTCATAGGATTTGGATTTGGTGGAAAGAAGATTTGAGTGGAAACCAACTTAGGGAAGGCTAGAGATCAAGATTCATGTGGTTGGAATGGAATATCTTGGCCTCAACACATGAGTAGGTGGTTCTCTCTCAGAACTGGTAAGTTGGAAGTATAGGTTTGTTCTGATGGCTCTCTCCGCGAATGAAGAGGAGGTGGAGGGGTATATATAGCCTGCACATAAAATCTAACAGTTACACACAATTTACCAAACTCGGTGGGACCGAATCAAGAAACTCGGCCGGACCGATTCAGTAAACCTAGTGACCGTTAGGGTTTTCGGTGGGACTGACATGCAACTCGGTAGGACCGCTATGGTTAGGGTTAGGGCATAACGTAATCTCGGTGAGACCGATTACACAAACTCGGTGAGACCGATTTTGGTAGTTAGCTAACCATAGAGTTGGTCAGGTAAACTCGGTGGGACCGATTCGCTCTTTCGGTGAGATTGAAATGTTACGAAAGGGAAAGAGAGAGTTTACATTGCAATCTCGGTGGGACCGATCGCTCACTTCGGTTAGACCAAAACTTTATGAAGGGAAATAGAGAGATTACAATCCCATCTCGGTGAGACCGAGAGCCCTATCGGTGAAACCGATTTGCCTAGGGTTTGTGGCAGTGGCTATGACATTTGAACTCGGTGGCGCCGGATAGAGAGAATCGGTAGGACCGATTTTGACTTTAGGTTTAGGTCATATGTGGATGTGAGAAAGTAGTTGTGGGTTTTGGAGCATATAACTAAGCACATGAAGCAAGAGGCTCATTAAGCAACACCTCATCCCTCCTTGATAGTATTGGCTTTTCCTATAGACTCAATGTGATCTTGGATCACTAAAATGTAAAATGTAGAGTCTTGAGCTTTTGAGCTTGAGCCAATCCTTTGTCCTTAATATTTTGAGGGATCCACTTTCATCATCCATGCCATGCCATTCATTGAGCTTTCCTGAAATATTTGTCTTGGAATAGCATTAGCTCAATGAGCTATATGTTGTTATGAATTACCAAAACCACCTAGGGATAGTTGCACTTTCAATCTCCCCCTTTTTGGTAATTGATGACAACATATAGATCAAAGCTTCGACAAATGATAATAAGATTGAAAAACATAAATAAGCTATGAGAAGTATGTGATAAGCAAGAGCTCCCCCTGAATATGTGCATATTTTAAGATTTGCTTTGGACTGCAAATGCACAAGGAATTAGGCTCATGGGTTACTCTTCCATGTCACATACATCTTGGTGGAGCGCTCAAAATAATAAAGATTGAATACATGCACTCATCACCAAGCACAGTGAATGATTATATAAGGGTAAGTAAGATAATATCATCTAACTAGCATAAGTGTAGCTTATGATCAGACACATGATCATCAATGTCTCACAGGTAATAGCATAGTATCTCAAGCAATCAAAGGCAAACAAAGTTAAAGCAAGAAGACAAGAGAGAACAAAAGCAAACTCTCTCTCTCTCTCGAAGCCCTATGATCTATACATTTTTCTCCCCCTTTGGCAACAAGTTACCAAAAAGTTCCTAGAAAATGCATAGGACTATATCGTCTCTCAGGCTTGGTCTTCAGCTGGTGGCATAGAGATGGCTCCTTGGACGAAGACTTCAGTTGATTGTGGAAGGAGCTGAAGGAGTTGGTGCTGGAGCTGGTTGCGCTGGAGCTGATGAAGTGACTCGTGTGTGCATTCTGGCTCTGCAGCTGATCTCTGAGCTCGAGGCACTCTGGCAAATGCATCAATTGTTGTCCTGCCCTTCCTCTTCTGCATGTCATCCTGTAGCTGCTCCACAACTGACTAAATCTCAGTTACTTTGACATCAGATCATAGAATTTTTGTTCCATGATTCTTTCCAGGCTCTCCTGGGTTTGAGTTAGGGTGGCCAACCCCTTCTTAATCCGCAGAGTTGATGCTATCAAGTAACCAAGCTGGTCCTGCTTGTTCTTCAAAAAGTACTCAGATGCCTCTGCTAGAGTTGGCATCTTATCAGCCTTCTCTTTCCTTGCTTTCTCCTTCTTTTCTTGAGCTTGTACTGATGATGGTTCATTCTCAGTCATGACAACTTGATTGTCCTCAAAGTCAGGATAGAGAACAAGGTGTTCCTTATCCAACAGATAGTTCCCTGTGGCCATCTTTGAGTTAATCAACTCCTGAATTTGTGGGGCATATCCACAGCTCCTCTTTTGGTCTGCTGCTATCCTCTTGATAGTTTCAACTATGAGGCTCATGACCTTGAATTTCTGGGGCACATCAAATATGTGTAGCAAATTAATTGCATGCCCTCTGATCATGTTGTGGTCACCTGATTTGGGCAACAAAGTGTGCCTTAGGATCCAGTTGATCGTTGGCAGCCCTGACAGAAGAAAATGAACTGACCCAAACTTGAAATTCTCAAGTGCCTCATCTGGGATCTCCTTGTACATTTGCGACATAGAGTTGTGATCCATCTTCTTCTTGGCATAAACGTCCAAGTCATCTTCACTCTCCTTTGGGGCATTGATCAGACTTGGCCATTCCTCAATGGTTGATTGGTATCTCGTTCCTTCAGACATCCAAACTATCCCGCCATCTGGATAGAAATGTGTTGTGGAGTATAATTGCATAATGAGCTCATCATTCCAGTTTGTGAGCTTCTGCCCAACAAAGTCGGCAACTCCACACGCACTGAAGCTGTCATACACTCTAGGATAGTGTTCTTCATTTTCCTGAATGTAGGTCCAGTCGACCCACCTCATATCACACACTATGGGCTTCTTGTCCAACAAGATTGTCTCATAGAAGTCCTGCTGCTCTTTTGTGGAACCTGTAATCAACAACAGTCCTTGTCCTGGTGGCATATGGATCTGACTCTCTCCATAGCCTCAACCCTAAGTCTCTCCTGATCTTCATGTTTTCAGCCACAGGATGAGCATCATTGTGGTCTGGAATCTTGGGTTTGAGATTCCTTAGGACTTGCCCTTTATCATCTTCCTCAGTAGCAACATCAGGCACTGGGGCCTTGTTCTTTTCAGCAGCTGGTATACTCCTGGTATTCCTCTTAGGTGCACTCTTGGGCTTGGGGCAGCTTTGGGTGCTTCTTTGGGCATTGAAGTTGCAGCCCCTGACTTTATAGCATCACCCATCAGCTTTTGTGCCTTGGGTGCTGGTGCAACAACCTCTTCTTCTTCCTCTTCTTCCATCATGGAAGGCTTTCCTATTACTCTGGCCATGGTCTTCTTGACCCTTTCCTTCCTTTTCTTTCCTTCTGCAGCAGGCTCTTTGGGTTGGGATTCCATAGATGCTTGAGTGGAGACTCTGGCTTTAGACATTGGTTGTCTTCCTGCAGGCGTTTTGATCTTCATCCCTGGCTTTACTGCAGTTGTGCTATACTCCTTCTTGAGTACTTTCTTCTTTGAAATACCTCATCCTCAACTGCCACATAATCCTCATCCTCAGACTCTGAGGTTCTCTTCTTCCTTGTCCTAGTGGCAGCTTTGGGCAAATTGCTGGGAGTGCTTCTGCTTCCCTCATCTGAGCTGCTAGAGGGACTAGTGCCCTCACTCATGTGAATCTGCTCTTCTGACTTGTTCTAGCTGTCACATTGGTCTGACATGCTGCACACACTGACTGCTGACCCTGTGAATAGTTATAGATGAGGTAGAGTGGATGAGCATCACAAAATGTAGAGATTTTTTGCAAAAGAATGATTCAAAAAACTTAGTTTTAGTTTTCCACAGAAAGCATTTCGGATCTACCGATTTTCAACCTTGGTGATACCGAAGCAGTTTTGGAACCTAAACTAGTGAACTCGGTCAGACCGAGTCACAGTTCGATGGCACCGAGATTGCTAGGGTTTCATAAAGTTTTAAAATCGGTCACACTGATTAGCAATTCTCGGTCAGACCGAGAGTTACTAGTGCAATAGCGTTAGCCAAATCGGTGGGACCGAGTTTTTCAACTCGGTGGGTCCGAGATGGTTTCGGCGGAAACCTAACCCTAAATTTTCGAATCACATCTATCCTAAGGATTGTATTGACTGGATAGAGGTGTTTCAATCGTGGCAAGAAGCATAATGAACACAATGTGCTGAGAATCAGACGAGGATAGCACTGTGATCGAGTTCATACCCTAGTTCGGCGGTGAACTCGCTACGGCGGCAACGACGGAGATGAAATCCATTGACGGAGGCGGAGACCAACGACAGGAGGCGGCTGGCGACGAAGTTGACGATCCGGAGACCTAGTAGGCAGAGCGAGCTATGCGCGGGCGTAGAGTTTCAGAGAAAGTTTTCCAAAATTTTGCCCGTGTGAATATATAGCCCGACACTGTCGGTGTGACCGAGTGGAACAACTCGGTGGCACCGAGATGCATAACTGATAACGATTCTGACAACTCGTTGTGACCGAAAAGTTCAAATCGGTTGCACCGAGATGAAAACCTAGATCGACTTAGTGATCTCGGTATGACCGAAATGGATGAATCGGTTAGACCAAAAATCACAAAGAAGTTTTGTAAGTTTTAAGTCTATGACGAATCGGGGACTCCGAGTGCTCCTCACACAGAGTGGTTCGAATCTGACTTGATCAAATTTTGTGATGTAGCATGAATAGAGTTTGAGACTAGAAAAGCATAGATAGCTAGAGAAGGTTCTTAGGCATTCTTGTCCATCCATTTGGCCAGAGAAAAAGAAGCCAATCAATCAAAACAACAAGTGGATGTCCTCGAATGAGTAAACTATGCAACCAACATGCTCACACAATAGAATGGCAAATGAAATATGTGGCAAAGCATGCACAACCAATTCTAGCATCTATCAAACAATTGGCGATGACTAGGTCATCTATATATGAGTATATTGACTTAGGAGTCAAATGAGGACATTTGATCATAGGTCATACTCATCGTTTAAGCTCAAGTGGGGTTACCACTTTTACATAAAGCATTTATGTGTTCACATCATTAGAGTTGCTTTGACTCAATTCTTAGAGTTAAGCTCCCCCTAGATGTGAGATCCCCCCTTAGAGGGATGAACTAACCTTGGGTTTTGTCGATGATGACTTCATGTAGGTGTTGAAGATGTGGATGCTCAATGTTGATGTAGATCTTTTGGATCAAACCTTTGGAGTGAGTTGCACTTTCAATACCTACATGGGTTAGTCCCACAAGGAACAAACAAGAATATCCATAGACATAGAGTGATGCATTCACAAAATGATGTCCATGAAAACACTAGGTTACCTTGTCCCTTGCCTTAGCAACATGAGGGTTTGTGGCTCCTTGAACTAGTGTAATATATGGAAGATGATTACACTTGTCCTTGCCATAATGATATGAGTGAAGAATGTTGGCGGAGTCACCCTCAAGAACTCTCTAGTTCTTCTTCTTCGGGATCCACGTCATCTTGATGGGAATCCTTGGAGTTGTAGTTGTACTTGATGAAGTAGAACTTGACGTAGTCTTGGGAACCCACTTGACCAAGGCCTTAGGTGCTTCTTCAAATGCATCAATCTCCTCTTGAAGCTTGTCCTTGCCTTTGTTCTTGTGGTCTTGTGGTGGAAGATCATCTTGCGCTTGTGTTCCCTTGAAGGAAGTAGGATCATACTTCTCTAGTAGAGGAACAAACTTCGTCTTGGGGTATCGATCTCGTTCAAAACCAACACCTTGATTCTTCCGGTGCCTTCCTTGCTTGCGTACAATTTACTCAAATTGCTTACTCCCGGCAAGGCTCTTGTATACACCTTTCTCTATAATTCCCTTCAATAAGTTGTTTGCTTGCTCAAGTGTAACTTGGCAAAGAGAATCATTAGTGGAATCAAGAGAACTACTAGAAGCAACAATATTGGATTTAGCATTGTTATTGTTACTACTAGACTTGACTTGAGGCATGTAAGTAGATAAGAGTAAACGCTTGGCAATGTAGAAGAACTTTTCTTACGGAGATCATCATTGATTGCTTTTAGGAACTCATGCTCTTGCTCAAGATTGAGTTTTTCAAAGTGTAACTTCTCATGAGCCCTTAAAAGTTCTCGATGATCTTCGAAGATAGTTTCATGAGCTAACTTAAGAGTGTTTAGTTCTTTAGTTAGAAGCTCAATCTTCTCCTTATCATTGTCATTCGTTTTCATCTTGATTAGCATGATTATTTGATGTTTCATCATAGTATTCATCACTAGAGTTGTCAACAAGTAAATCATCATCACCTAGCAAGTCATCTTCATCACTATTAAAATCAACATACTCGGGGTGTGTTACCTTAGGACCTTTGGCCATGAAGAATCTTCCAATTCCTTCATTTGGTGAATCAAATATGTCGTAGGAGTTGGTTGACACAAGTGCTAGACCGGCAACACCTTCATCTTGAGTGTATTCGGAGTCGGAGTGATAGCTTCTCTCGGGGTGATTGTCGGAGTCAGAGCCGGATACCCATTCACCAGCGTGAGCTTGATGTCTTCGTTTTGTGTAGCTCTTTGATGACTTGTCCTTACTTTCCGAATCCTTGCTTCTCCGTGATGGTCTTCGTTCATAACGATCATCTCTACTCCTTCTCTCTCTTGGTGGTGATTCTTCTCTTCTACTTCTTCTCTTGGGAGAATCTTCTCTTCTTTTGTAGGGTGCCGTACACTCATTGGAATAGTGTCCGGGTCTCCCACAATTGTAGCAATTGCGCTCTCGACTAGAAGATCTTTTGTCATTGTAGGACCTTGACTTAGAGCTTCTTTCTTTGCTTCTACTCTTGTAGAATTTGTTGAAGTTCTTCACCATTAAGTCAATTCTTCATTGAAGGTTTGTTTCTCACTTGATGATGTGGGGGCTTCACATGAGGCTTTGTAAGCACCACTTGACTTGTTGTGAAGTTCCTCCTTATCCTTGAGTGACATCTCATGAGCAACAATTCTTCCAATGACTTCCGTTGGCTTGAGATGTTTGTAATTTGGCATCATTTGGATCAATGTGCACACGGTATCATATTTTCCATCCAATGCTCTTAGGATCCTCTTGATGATGAATCTGTCGGTCATCTCTTCACTTCCTAAGCCGGCAATCTCATTTGTGATAAGAGCAAGCCTAGAGTACATTTCAGCGACACCTTCACCATCCTTCATTTTGAACTTGTCAAGCTGACTTTGGAGCACATCCAACTTGGATTTCTTGACGGAGTCGGTACCTTCATGCATATCAATCAAAGTGTCCCAAATTTCCTTTGCATTCTCAAGACGGCTGATTTTATTGAATTCTTCGGGGCACAAGCCATTGAAGAGGATATCACAAGCTTGAGCGTTGTATTGCAGCATCTTCAACTCTTCCGCGCTAGCTTCACGGTTCGGTTCTCTCCCATCAAAGAATTCACCTTGCAAGCCAATACACACAATAGCCCAAACGGCGGGGTTATGTCCGAGAAGTAACAAATGGTGTGTTGATGATGAACTCCTTGCTCTTGTGCTTCAAATGATAGTCTCCCAATCACTCAACTCTCTCTCACAGGATTTGGATTTGGTGGAAAGAAGATTTGAGTGGAAAGCAACTTGGGGAAGGCTAGAGATCAAGATTCATGTGGTTGGAATGGAATATCTTGGCCTCAACACATGATTAGGTGGTTCTCTCTCAGAACTGGTAAGTTGGAAGTGTAGGTTTGTTCTGATGGCTCTCTACACGAATGAAGAGGAGGTGGAGGGGTATATATAGCTTCCACACAAAATCTAACCGTTACACACAATTTACCAAACTCGGTGGGACCGAATCAATAAACTCGGTCGGACCGATTTAGTAAACCTAGTGACCGTTAGGGTTTTCGGTGGGACTGACATGCAACTCGGTAGGACCGATATGGTTAGGGTTAGGGCATAACGTAATCTCGGTGAGACCGATTACACAAACTCGGTGAGACCGATTTTGGTAATTAGCTAACCAAAGAGTTGGTCAGGTAAATTCGGTGGGACCGATTCGCTCTTTTGGTGAGACTGAAATGTTACGAAAGGGAAACAGAGAGTTTACATTGCAGTGTCGGTGGGACCGATCGCTCACTTCGGTTAGACCGAAACATTACGAAGGGAAATAGAGAGATTACAATCCCATCTCGGTGAGACCGAGATCCCTATCGGTGAAACCGATTTGCCTAGGGTTTGTGGCAGTGGCTATGACATTTGAACTCGGTGGCGCCGGATAGAAAGAATCGGTAGGACCGATTTTGACTTTAGGTTTAGGTCATATGTGGATGTGAGAAAGTAGTTGAGGGTTTTGTAGCATATCACTAAGCACACGAAGCAAGAGGCTCATTAAGCAACACCTCATCCCTCCTTGATAGTATTGGCTTTTCCTATAGACTCAATGTGATCTTGGATCACTAAAATGTAAAATGTAGAGTCTTGAGCTTTGAAGCTTGAGCCAATCCTTTGTCCTTAATATTTTGAGGGATCCACTTTCATCATCCATGCCATGCCATTCATTGAGCTTTCCTGAAATATTTGTCTTGGAATAGCATTAGCTCAATGAGCTATATGTTGTTATGAATTACCAAAACCACCTAGGGATAGTTGCACTTTCAAACTGTCAAGAAGGTCAGCTCCTGCACGTCGACGTCGCCGGGATCCTTGCTGATTGTCACCTTCATTTCCACCTTATCGGCGTCGGTCGTGCCTTTGGGATCCCCTGGCGGGTCGTTCGCCCACAGCTTGGCCAAGTAGTGCGGCAGTGGGGACGCCCCCGCTCTGATGCAGACGACCGACACGGCGATAAGCGCGCCGATGTCGAGCACGCCGCCGACCAAGAAAAACGCGCGGCGGTCCTCCTCCACGAACAGCAAGAGCCGTGGCTCCGACAGTGGCACTTGCAGCTGGAGCACCTTGCTTTACTGGATCCTGTGCACGGGCATTGGATGCGCGGTGCTGATGTGGTGGTAGAGCGCCGGCGGCGGGCCTTCGTAGCCGCAGACGGGCACAGGGCATTTGCAGGGCGCGAGCGGACACACGCTCTGGTGATCGGCGAGCTTGTGGTAAGTGACGTAGAGCCCACAGCCTTTGTGCGGGCACTCCACCCTCACCGACGAAAGGACGGAGTCCACCGCCGTGTTCTGCGTCGAAGCCACCGCCAAGCACTTCGCACTACCGCTGGTTCCTGTGGCGCTCGGCGTGTCGATCGCGCAGGCAGTGCCCTCCCTTGCACTTCAGAAATCAATACAACAGCACATCAACAAGAAACATGCACCTTGCTCAATCAACCGAACGGACGAGGTGTATCCGAACCTCATACACTGGAGGCGTCAAGGGGCGGAGGCACAAGGGGTAGTGGAGCACGGTGAGGTCCATCGAGACCTTAGAGAGCTACATCGTCGGGTCCTGTTCCTGTTCGGTCTGCATGATCTCGCCCTCCTCGTGCACAACCATCTCTCAACTTGGGCCGGGGTATTACAAAGCTTACCTGTAATGCCCAGGCGGATCTCGATCTAGAATTGGGGGTGAGGAAGGAGAGAGTAGATTAGGTGAGAGGCTTGGAGAAGGGGAAAGGAGGACTCGATCAACACCCGCTGCCTCTTTCGTCTTGTTAGTCGTACATATGTAGCTGCCCCACTGGGCCACCCTTACAAAGCCGCAGCCCAAACACAAACCCACACACGCACTCGACCCAAGCCCAACAGTGGGTTGCAGGTTCAGATAACTGAACTGCACTTGTTAGTCCGCTGCAGGTGCATTAGCAGCATCTGCAGGCGTGACATTGCCTCCCTCTTGCGATGCAGACTCTTCCCAGATGCAAGCTGATGGGTACCAATGACGAAGGACGTAGTCTTCCCAGGTTGTAGCCGATGGTGGCATGTTTGCCGAGCGAACTTGCAGTTGCACCACCGGGGCATCCCCTTTTTTCATCATGCGCCGCTGTAGGATTGCCACTGGTTCGGTTTACTCTCCAGCGAGGTCCGGTACTTGTGGCAGTTCAGAGAACACCAGAGTATAGTCAGGAGTAAACGGCTTCAATTGAGAGACGTGGAATACCGGGTGGATGCTGCTTTTTGGGGGAAGTTGCAATCGGTACGCCAGCGTGCCAATGCGTTCGGTCACCAAGAATGGACCGAAGAACTTGTAGGCGAGCTTCTTGCAGGGGCGATTGGCGACAGAGAACTGTGCATACTACTGCAGCTTGAGAAGGACCTGTTCGCCAATGTCGAAGGCTCATTCGGCTCGGTGTCGATCCGCTTGTTTCTTGAAGCGAGCTTGGGCACGCGCCAGCTGTGCGCGCAGCAGGTTCGTGTGTGCAGTCCAGTCCAGGTCGCCGGATGCCGTGTCGCCGGGGAGCGCGGTGCTCAGGTGTGGTAAACCCCCCAGATTGGGCTCTCTGCCGTACAATGCCTTGAAGGGAGAGCAATTCAGGGAGGCGTGATGCGCCGAATTGTACCAGAAATCCGCCGCCGGTAGCCACTTGCGCCATTGCCGCGGCGTGTCGTGGACTGCACACCGCAGGTACATCTCCAGACACTCACTGACGCGGTCGGTTTGGCCGTCCGTCAGGGGGTGGTACACGGTGGAGTAGAGTAGCTTGGTTCTAGTGGCGGCGAGCAATTCACGCCACATCGCGCTCGTGAAGATCTTGTCGCGGTCGGAGACGATCAAATGGGGGACGCCATGGAGCTTGATGATGTGCTCCCAGAAGGCGCGCGCGACCTGAACGGCGGTGAAGGGATGATGAAGCAGCACGAAGCGTGCGAAATTGGTCAGCCGATCGACGACGACCATGACTGCGTCGGAGCCTTCAGACTTCGGTAACCCTTCCATGAAATCCATGGTCAGTTCCTACCATGGTTCCGTGGGGATTGGAAGGGGTTGGAGCTTGCCAGCAGGGTGCGTGTGCTCGTGCTTGGCGACAGGCGGGTCCAAGAGTTGCAGAGCATGCACTATGTCGTCCGATAGAATCTCTCCAAAATCCCCTACTTCAATCATCAGTATCTGACTAGTGCGCTTGCACAGATGCTCGCGTGAATACTTGTCTCCACAGTGGAAACAGAGACCGTTGGCTCTTCTGAACTCTATGAGTTGCCGTTCTCGGGCGTACTCGTCGCCTCCTAGACGAGGTTGAGCAGCTACGCGAGCCTGTGTAGCTGCTGCAGGTGCTGCTGGAGGTGGTCGCCCCATAGGAACAATGCGGCTGCGTGGTGCTCTTTGTTTTTCCAGCTCTTCCTCTTGAATGCGTGCAAACACAGCATCTCGGGTAATGCTGGTTGGGGATTGTAACCTGACGCCCAACCGCAGTTCATCCTTCAGTCCCAACAGAAACTGAGATATAAAGAATTGGGTGCTCAGTGTTGGATCCAAGGACAACAGATGATACATTGAGGTTTCGAACTGCTGACGGTACTCCTGAACACTGCCAGTCTGACGCAGTTGAACGAGATGATGCATCTGCACCTCAAACTCTTCAGGGCCAAATTCTGCTTCGACAACGGTTCTGAATGCTGCCCATGACATAGTAGGGTGCGTCTGTCGATATGCTTGTAGCCACATCACTGCGATGCCATCCATGTACAGCCCCGCTGTTGTGACCCAATTGTGCTGTGGCACTCGGGAGAGCTCGAAGTAGGAGGTGAACCGCTCGAGCCAGATGCGTGGCGCATTGCTGTCGAAACAGGGAAAATCATGCTTGGGCGGTTTGGTGTAGGGGTCGTTCCCGCGGTGTTGCTCGTACGCTGTTGGCGAGTGCTGGAGCAGGAGCGGGGGACCGTGGTGGACGAGGCGGGTAAACGGAAGCTTCGCGGCACCCTCTGTGTAGAGCGGTGGAGGTGGTGGTCGTCGAGTTGTTGGTGGTGGAGGGGGCGGCGCTTGACTGAATGATCCAGAGGCCAGCGTCGTTTCTGTCGTGGATGTGCCTGGGTCGAGCGACGGAGGGGACTTGCGGGCCTCATCCACATCTGCCTGCGTCAGATCTATCTGCTTGGCCAGGTGCTTGAGCTCATTGGAGACCTGGTCGTTGTAGGCGACTTGGGCTTGGTGGCGCTCGTCCGCCGTCTTCTGATTGGCGTCGAGGCGACGGATGACGGACTCGATCAGGGTTTGAAGCTTGTCCGTCGTCTCCGTCATCGCGTCCAGCACGCGACGTGTCTGGGCGGAGGGCTTCGACGGTGCCATGATCGCGCTCCGAATCGAGGCGAACCCCGAGTAGGATTTTGAGCGAGCTCGCCGAGGCGGCTCGCACCTAGCTTGGCGGGTGTTACCGCTCGATCTGGAGGATTAGCGAGCAGCGGCGGCCGATCGGAGATTTTTTTTGGAGGATTTGTGGAGGCTCTGAGTACCACTGTAATGCCCAAGCGGATCTCGATCTAGAATTGGGGATGAGGAAGGAGAGAGCAGAGTAGGTGAGAGGCTTGGAGAAGGGGAAAGGAGGACTCGATCAACACTCGCTGCCTATTTCGTCCTGTGAGTCGTACATATGTAGCTGCCCCATTGGGCCACCCTTACAAGGCCGCAGCCCAAACACAAACCCACACATGCACTTGACCCAAGCCCAACAGTGGGTTGCAGGTTCAGATAACCGAACTGCACTTGTTAGTCCGCTGCAGGTGCATTAGCAGCATCTGCAGGCGTGACATTACCGTCACATATTTTATACTCCCTCCATTCCTAAATGTACTCCCTCCGTTCGGAATTACTTGTCTCGGAAATGGATGTATCTAGAACTAAAATACGTCTAGATACATCCATTTTCGTGACAAGTAAGGCTAGCCATAGTGGGAGTAACATAAGTAGTATCATGCACTTGGGACTCGCAAACATGCTTATGTGGCAGGCAATTAAAGAAGAGAGAGATGGTTATAGTAACATAGGTAGATACCATAACATAATAAATATGGTGCTACTATGTGTCATGCATGGCAATAAATGGGACCATCTATGATACTACTAATCTATGATACTATGCACTATAGAGGTAGTAACATAGACTAGTAACGTATGCATGTTACTAGTCTAAGTTACTCGCCACTATGACCAGCCTAATTCCGAATGGAGGGAGTAAGTCTTTATAGAGATTTCACTAGGTGGACTACATACAGAGCAAAATGAATGAATCCACACTTAAAATGCATCTATATACATCCGTATGTAATTCATAATGGAATCCCTACAAAGACTTATAATTTAGGAACGGAGGGAGTACTACTTGAAGGTGCATTGAATCAACACATGCAAGTACTATCAAAAGAAGAGTCACGACATGCATGCATGCGTTGTAATTAATGCATCGTTAAACACAAATTATTGAAATATATCGAGTGCAGTGCTTTGATGTGTCGCGTCAACTCGTACATCAACGAGAAGTTTGATTATCCTCTCCCTCGCGGACTTAATCGCACCTGCCTTTGGCTGTATGACAGTTGGCCACACACTGTTGGGCCCACTGTCTAACACGCTAAGACAGAGCGTCCCTCCCTCGCCCATGAGCGTGGTGGCTGGCAAGAATAGGAGAAGCTTTCGCTACACACTCTCCCTCCCGCACGTGGTGGACATGCAGCAGTTCAATCGGTGTCAGATGGCCAGAAGCGTACTGTAGTACTCCTCTAGTGCAGTAGTACACCATCATTGTTCGACTTCCCGAAGAGGCGAAGAGCGAAGCGCAGCCCGGACGCTCGTGTGGCAGTTTCATGTGTAGAGTAGTCTAGATAGCGTGTACCGTGCATGTAAGCTTAAAATCATTGGGGTCGGCTCCATGCTATGTGGCCATCTCGAAGTTTTTTTAAAATTAAAATAGTCTTCTAGCCCTACCTGTCACCCTGGTGATTGTAGTTTGGACGCTCATCTGGTCAAGACAGGAATATATATTTAAATTTGTTTTTTTTTAAAAGGGGGGACTCCCCGGCCTCTGCACCAGAACGATGCATACGGCCACATATATTTTAATTTTTGTGGTGGGTAAATGTTAGAGGTTGCAGCAAATATATTGTACACTGCGGGTCTTTCAGCCAAGTTTAGAGGCAAGCATGTGCGGCCAGTGCTATGATGTGTCGCGTCAACTCGTAGAACGAGGAGAAACTTGATTTTACTACATGCCTTCTCCCTCGCCCATGCACGCTGTTGCTCGCAAACGAGGACAAGCTTTTGCTTAGTAGTACTTCTACAACAAGCTATCCGTCCCGCTTCATGGTGGACGGACATCAGCAAAGATGGATTTGACATTTGTAGAAGCGATAGTAGTAACATCATTGTTCGTCTTCTCGAGAGAGCGAAGAAGCGAAAAGCAAGCGCAAACCGAGCGTTGCGATTCACGAACATTGGAGCACACATATAGCGAGCTCTTTCATGAGACAA
The DNA here is from genome assembly GCA_021605205.1 of Aegilops longissima. NCBI lineage: Eukaryota > Viridiplantae > Streptophyta > Magnoliopsida > Poales > Poaceae > Aegilops > Aegilops longissima. Next base: position 343,847,559 of record CM038682.1, read on the forward strand.
AATTGCTATGTGAGCCCTCTATTGTACTAAATGCGTACAACTACTTGCTAGTATAGCCCTGTAAACCAGAAAGGAGTATTTGCCCTTCTAGAGATTTCAACAAGTGACTAGACTACACCGAGACGGAGTACATATGGAGCAAAATGAGTGAATCTGCACCGTAAATAAATACGTACTAGTTCTATCGCTTTCCTCTCCGAGGTGCACAATATTGAGTATACTGACTAGTCTCTTTTTGACACGCATTTACGTTGTTTTTTTTGACACAGTACAGATGCAAGCCCTCATATACACGCGCATACACTCACCCCTATGAACGCACACACGCACGGCACTATCATCGTGAAATTTAAGAAGTCACCATAGGCACCTCGTCGTCGACGGGTCCATAGGTGCTTGAATGCCAAGGAGGAAGAGGGTAGCGGTTCCCGAGACGTTGAACAGTCAATGATGCATCCTCAATTACATGCGGAGGGAATTAATTGGAGAAGCGGACTAGAGCCAGCAAGACGATGTGAATGCAACAGTTTGGACTCTCATATAATAAAGGCGCCCCACCACTCCAATCCATCTACTTCCAAGTCTCTGCGCAACACTGCTCACTCCAATCCAAGACCAAGTGACCAGAAGCCACGAGCACCTATGGAGGCGATGGGCCGAGCGGCGATCGGCTGTGCCAAACCATCAAAGCGCCCGCCTGCGCCCCGCACCGTGCAGCGTTCTAGACGGTCTTGGCGACCGCAGCATCGTAGCCCTCGCCGACGCCGACTTCGCCTCTCGCATGGACGACATGATGGTCAACTGCATCCGCAAGTTCACCACCGTCAAGAAGCGCGCGGACGACCTTGCCGTACTGCTCCAGCCCGCGCGCCCCATGCTCCTCATTGCCTGCCACCCTCATCGGCCTACATGGTGACGAACTCTTTCAAGCCATGGTGGCCCTGCAGGTGCCGGAGGTCGCGACGAAGAATGTGCACCTCGAGGCTGCGCTCGCCGTGCAGCGCCTCGCCATGCAAGAAACCGTCGACCTGCACATCCACGTCTACGAGGAAATCGTCTACATAGGACACTACATGGCAAGCGAGGACAGAAAGATGTTGGCCTTCTTCAAGCGGCTGGAATCTTTGGACGCCATTGTTCAGAAGCACGTCGACCTGGCCACGAAAGCCACTGCTACTTAGGCGCCGTTCGGTGGGCCGGCGCCCTGAGTCGAGGAGGTGGACGTCGTCGATGGAAGCATCTCTTCTTCTTGCCTCCTATAACCAGCACTACATCGCCTCATGGCCTTAATGTTTTATTAGTATAGTACTCCCTCCGTTCCCAAATATAAGTCTTTCTAAAGATTTCAGCAAGTGACTACTACATACGGAGCAAAATGTGTGAATCTACACTCTAAACTATGTCTTCATACATATGTATGATGTATTCCATTTGAACTAGTATCTAAAAAGGCTTATATTTATGAACGGAGGGAGTGTATGGCATTTTTATTCGAACGTAACATTTTCACTTTGTGAGGTGGGGCATGATTGAGCAAACCCACCCCACCCACCCAAGTCGGCCGAGTTTAGAATTAGAAGAGAGAAACGAGGGAGGAGAGCTAGCTGTAGCACGACGCTGTTGTTAGATGGGACTCGTGTTTATAGAATAGAATCTTGAGCACTCGTGCCTCTTTTTTTGAGGAAAAATTAGTCGTATGTCTAGTACCACTAGTTGGGTGCGTCGCACTATAGTTGTCATCACTTTAGGTCTCCTTTTGAACCGCTGCTCGCTTCACAAGACATATTTTTCACGCATTTATCCTCCTATATGTACTCCTAGGCTATTTCCACGTGCTCCCATTCGCCGACATGTGGGACATAGAGCATCTGGGTCATAGTGCATGCACGACTCGGAGCATATCTTTGGGGTACTTTACATTTCAGACCTCACAATTACATGCAAACCCCCAGAGAAGAATAAATAAATCAATAAATTACTACATGAAACGGATTATTTTCGTGGAAACGGGCGCGTTCATTAAATTTTGGACATAACACGTTAATAAAAATGACCGACCTAAACCAGTCTAAGGGCCTCTTTGATTTTTCGAAAAAAGGGCCTCTTTGATTCACGAGATCTGAAAACACAGGAATGGGGAAATTATGATGGCGATGAAGCGAGGCGAGGAGAACTCTAGCTCGAGTTAGAGGTTAGAGTTAGATTCTAACCTGAACTAACTCTAAACCAAACAGGTGTATGGATGGCAGGGTTAGATTGACAATAAATGCTCTATCTCAATCATTTGACTACTTTGGACCCTATTTTTAGTCGACTAAAATAAGTCCCTTGGATCCAAGCACCCTCTTGGTGTGGCGGCTCTTCATGGCCTCCTCCGCTCACAATTGACATAAGCGAACCATCTATACAAATCAAGCATGCAAAACATGATAATTTTACTTTGTCCATACAAATGAGATATCCCACTTAAACATACAAGTCGTCAATCAAGCTTCACAAAATAAAAAACACTTCATGAAACAAAGAATGAGCTAACTCATCACGGAAGTCGTTCACGATTGGGAGGGAGCCCGAGCCCCTCACGCACCGAGGAGGAGCTCGCCATCATCACTCTGGAGGAAGGCTCAGAGAGCCCAAGCCCGGAACCCCTCGGCCTTGCCCTTGCGAGTTGAGGTCGACACGGCATGGGTAGCAGGGCCGCTTGCCGATGGCGAACTTAATCTTTGGGCCTCTAGAAATAATGCAAGCCTTTAACTAAAATACCTAGAAAGGTGAACCGAATCTTTGGGCCTCTAGAAATAATGCAAGCACTGAAACTGAAATACCTAGAAAGGTGAACTGAATCTTTGGGCCTCTAGAAATAATGCAAGCTCAAAACTTAAATACCTAGAAAGGTGAACTGAATCTTTGGGCCTCTAGAAATAATGCAAGCCTGAAACTGAAATACCTAGAAAGGTGAACTAAATCTTTGGGCCTCTAGAAATAATGCAAGCCTAAAACTTAAATTCCTAGAAAGGTGAACTGAATCTTTGGGCCTCTAGAAATAATGCAAGCCTGAAACTAAAATACCTAGAAAGGTGAACTGAATCTTTGGGCCTCTAGAAATAATGCAAGCCTGAATCTGAAATACCTAGAAAGGCGAACTGAATCTTTGGGCCTCTAGAAATAATGCAAGCCTGAAACTGAAATACCTGGAAAGGTGAACTGAATCTTTGGGCCTTTAGAAACAATGCAAGCCTGAAATTGAAATACCTAGAAAGGTTAACTGAATCTTTGGGCCTCTACAAATAATGCAAGCCTGAAATTGAAATACCTAGAAAGGTGACCTGAATCTTTGGGCCTCTAGAAAGATTTATTACCTCCTCAAGCAGCATCAAACAATTCCATGCGTGCACCACAAATCTGTAGCAAGTTTGATCAGGATCTACTTTTCCAAATCAGAATTAGCGCTAGAGCAAGCAAGATCAATGATATGGCCGTGAGACAGAGAAGGAACGAACAAACTCACCCCTCTCGCGACCTCCCTGGTAGATCTTGCCGCCGCATCTCGAGAGGGAGAAAACGATTAGTGAAGGGGAGCGGAGCGACCTTCGAAGGTCGGAGGGAGAGGGCGGCCAGAGTAGTGTGGCGGAGGCTGGAAGGAGAGGGCGACCGGAGGAGAGAGAGGGCGAGCGGCACTTGGGCGGGCGGCCCTATGGGGAACAGAGAGGAGTCGTGCGAGAGGGGGGGGGGAGCGATCTGGTGCGGGCAGGTGAGATTTTTTTAGGGGAGTGATCTGGTGCGGGCAGGTGAGATTTTTTTAGTTCTCTTTTTGTGGTCCTGAGGATAACTAACCCAATTAGAACCTCTCCACCGGGCTAGTTTTTTAGCTGGGTTAGAGCAAACTAGCTCAAACTAACCCCTCTTGCTTTGATAATTTGAGGCTATTTCAACCCAAACTAGCTCTAACTCAGGGATCCAAACAAAGAGGAGTGTTACTGTACATGCTACAGTGTGGACCGTAGCACATTGTTTTTATGGCCATATCACCACATTGTTTTCTCTGCTGGTTCACTTTGGGCTACCGTGGTTCATACGGCTGGTTCACTGGGGCTGTCGTGGTTTGCACTCCTCCGACCTGAGAAGTACTCCCTCCATTCCTAAATATAAGTCTTCGTAGATATTTCACTGTGGACCACATACAGATGTATATAGATGCATTTTATGTGTATATTCACTCATTTTTCTCCGTATGTGGTCCATAGTGAAATCTCTCCAAAGACTTGTATTTAGGAATGGAGGGAGTAGTATATATACCACATCGTTCTTTGCTCCTTCTTACTACTCCGACATGTGGGAGAGTCAGCATCCGTGTCGACGTGTCATGCACCAGATTAGAGCGCGGAATGGAAGGGGGGCATCACCCCGGTCGGAGCGCCAGTAATTCATGACTATAGTGAGTGGTCATATCACAAGTCTTTCCAGCAGTAACGCGCCGTCAAATCGCACATCCCCACTCGCTCACCCTCCTCACCTCTCTGTCAAACCGCCTACCCGAAAACTGCCGCGCGTACTACCCGGGAAAAGCCCCGCCCTCAGCTTTTAACTACGCGAAAATAGTTCGAGCTTGTTCGTTTTATATAAATACAGTACTTACTGTATGTTTATTCACCCGTGAGGTTGTTCAATGAATGGAGGGGCGGGGAGCACAAGTGAACAATACTACCTCTGTCCGGGTTTATTGGTCCCCATTGTATTTCGTGCCAAATTTTGACCATAGATTAAACTAAGAAAATGTTCACGCATGTCACCAAAATTTATATTTTTCAAAACTATATTCAAATACGAATCCAATGATATAATTTTTCTTGACATGCATTAATATTTTGTTAGTTAAATCTTTAGTCAAATTTTGGCACAAACTATAAAAGGACCTATAAACCAGACGGAGGTAGTATCTTATAGTAGTAAGTAGGAGTCATAGAGTAGTCACCTTAAATAGAGAGTTTCTTTTCTTTAATGCCACGTACACAAATTGAAACGCTTGTTGTGGAGAGAAAAATATAATCACTCCACTATATATGGGCCTTGAGGGCCTGGCGCTTGCTTTACTAGGGTTGCTCTCTTCATTCTCTCATCCTCTCCAGATATAAACAAGACAGCGGTAGCAAAATTTTCTCTCCGCTCACCGCTGGTCACAGATCTGGCCGGATCCCTTCGGCCGGTGTGTGTAGAGGACTAAAAGGTGCATCGTTCACGCGGTCATCGCCGCCGAGGGAGGAAACCCACAGCTGCCGGAGGGGGCCGATCCTCTACCTGTGTCGTTCTCTCCGACACAGCACCGGCTCGGGAGGTCCTCCGACCCTTCTTCCTCCCTGCCGTATTGTCCGCAGATCCGACCTACCGCCGCCGACATCCCGGCGACCCTCAAGTATAAGTTCTTCGAAAGCGGCCTTGCTCTACTGCCCCAGCTCCCCACGTGTCTGCATGTGCATCTTTTTCTACTCCCATCAGCTCTTCCAAAGCCACCTAAATTTTTAGTATTATTAGAGGTAAAGCTACTTCATGCATTCGAATCTAGTGCTTTGTTCAAACAACGAAGAAAGAAGTTGTAGCATGAATCTAGGACTTGATTCAAAGAGGAAATAATATGGTGAAAGTAGTAGAGACCGGATACCCAGCCGGTCTCTTGGTTGAAAAGGGAAATAATGGGAAAACGCAATACAAACTGGATAAGGAACAGATCTATTATTGGTTGAAAAAAGGATAGAAAGTGGCGGCTGGTGGACAAGTCAGCAGTATGTCCAGGATTAGATTTGCTGCCATCACATAGTAAAAGGTCTCGAGTTAGATTTGCTGCCCTCACATAGTAAAAGGTCTCGTGGATTAGATTTGCTGCCCTCACATAGTAAAAGGTCTTAGGATTAGATTTGCTGCCCTCACATAGTAAAGGTCTCGAGATTAGATTTGCTGCCCTCACATAGTAAAAGGTCTCGAGATTAGGTTTGCTGCCCTCACATAGCGTGAACAAGCTCGGCATCACCACTTTATGCCTCCTTGTAGGTAAATTGTCTTGATCGTCCTTTATCGCATGTCCTTATACCAACCTTTTGCCCTTGTTAATGTAAGGGCGCATGTAAAATGAAACGATCACACTATTACCTTAGGGACATGTCTAACCAGTGTTATTGTTAATCTAATGCCTCCAAAGATAAGATGCAATTAAACGTGTTACAAATGGCACTCTGCTGTTTTCCCCAGTATGATAAGTAAGTTGCTCCTTTACGCTGCTGAGTGTCCTGGTGTCCCCACGGTCCAATGCCCTTAAACCAACTCTTTCGCTGCTGTTGATTTGCTGTGTCTGGTAAACAAGCAATGCCACCATTAAAGTAATCCCATATCTGAGGAATCTCATTGTTGATCGTAATGCTTCTGGTAACATGAAGCATTGCTGACGTTTTAAAATTTCTACTATCCTTGCGTGATTGCCATGAACATAATTAAGATGCTTCTTTTCATTTTGTATATGTTTCGTATATTCTTATTGACTAGCAACTGTTTACTTTCTATCATTTTGTGCAGATAGGGATATCCATTTCACCTTGCTGCTATTGTGACCTTTTGGTGAACTGCACAAAACACTTTTTTTTTGGAATGAGTGTCTTGTGCAGTTCAACTAAAATGTCACGTGGGCAACATCTCACAATTTCTGCTGGTGAACTGCACAAAATGGTGATTGGAGTTTCCAAAATCTCCGTCAAGTTCTGCTGGTAATCTCGTGCAACATTTTATTAGCCTTTGCAAGATGGAGCCAGAATCGCTTGTCACCACAATGGCACTTTATTTTAGTGGAACTACACAAAGGATAAGAAAAATATAGTTGCACCTTACATGAGCGGACAGCCAACCTTAATGTTCCTCAATTTTAGTGCAACTACTAAAGAAGAACCTGCCACTCACAAGAGCAAGTACTTCTTGCTAGCTGAATGATGCAATCTTTGCTTCATTTAGGTGAACCCATGAAAAAAGGCGCTGAATTGAATCATGGAACTCCAGGCAGACCTCATCCTAGTGGAGCTGGAGGTTGAGTTCAAGGAGGCCGCTATTAAAGTGAAATCATGCTCTCTGTCTCCTTGTTTGTGTTGTGCAAACATGCTTTGTAAACAGGAATACTCAACTCGAGATGTTGTGACGGTCAAGAGCATTCGCCAAGTTCTTCGATTGTATGACATGGCTAGCCAAGATGGATTTAATCCCGATATTCACTTTATGAAAACGCTCTAATGGGTTGGTTCTTAATCTTGCAAGCTGGGAATCAATGAGATATGTAGGCATCTTTGTTGTACTTATTATTTGAATCTTATTTGTTGGTTCTGAATCTTGCAAGATGGGAATCAATGAGATGAGTAGGCATCTTTGTTGTACTTATTATTTGGATCTTATTTGTTGGTTCTGAATCTTGCAAGCTGGGAATCAATGAGATGTGTAGGCTATAGAATATGTGAATTGCACAATGTATTGCTCTTCGTGCATAAGCTCGTATATATGATGTACAAAGGTGGGCCACGGACCTCAACTATACAAGGAACTAGGAGGCAAACCCAATACACAATATGCACATAACACATATACTCAACACCCCCGATCGAGCGCGGCACATGGCTGGCCGACGCAAAGACTGGACCGAACTCCTCAAATGGCCTTGTAAACAAGCCCTTAGTCATGATATCGGCAAATTGTTAGGAAGTAGGGATGTAAAAAACGAATATGACCAAGGGCCACCTGTTCCCAAACAAAATGAATATCCAACTCAATGTGCTTGGTCCGTCGATGATGCACCGGGTTAGCGGAGAGGTAGACCGCCAAGGCGTTATCGCAGAGACCACCGTGGCATGGTCAGCAGGCAAGCGAGCTCTCAAGCGGTGGCGAAGCCACGAACACTCGGCGGCGACATTGGCCACCGCCACGATACTCAGCCTCAAAGACAGAACGAGAGACCGTGGCTGCCGCTGGGCGACCACGAGATAAGTGAGGGTCCAAGGTAGACACAATAGCCGAAGTGGGCGGCGAGTGTTAGGGAAGCCCGCCCGGTGTGCATCGGAGTAGGCGGTGAGGCGGTGTCGGTGGGCGTGGGCGTGGCGCCAAGATCCATAGTGCCACGAGATATAGCGGAGAATCCGGCTTGATGGCAGCCAGTGAGCGTCTATAGGAGCATGCATATGAAGACACACTGTTGCACGGCATACCGGATCTCCGGTCGAGTCGGTGAGGTACCGAGAGCACCAACGATAGACCGATAGAAAGCAGCATCCGGGCGGAGAACCATCCGTGGCAGAAGGCTTGGCCTTCGTATCAACAGGCGTAGCAGCGGGCTTGCAGTTAAGCATGCCGGCGCGCTCTAGGAGGTCATGAGCGTACTTCCGCTGATGAAGGAAGAAACCATCCGGACGGCGCACCACCTCGATACCGAGGAAGTAGTGCAAAGGACCCAAGTCCTTGATGGCAAACTCAGCACGAAGACGAGCCGTGAGCTGACTGAGGAGACCAGCCATACATGCCGTTAGGATGATGTCATCGACATAGAGCAGCAAGTAGGCGCGTCGAGCCACGATGATGACGAAGAGCGAGGCGTCCGGCGAGTAGAGCGGAACCTGCTGGTGGAGAAAGCGCCGTGATGCGCTGGTACCAAGCGCGCGAGCTGCTTGAGTCCGTACAAGGACCACGAAGCGAGCACACGCGTGGTCGAAGCGCCGGGTCCAAAAACCCGGTGGGCTGCTTTGGCGTAAGACCTGCTCCTCGAGGTGACCATGGAGGAAGGCGTTGGAGACGTCCACTGGTGCACCGGCCAAGCACGGGAGACCGCAAGGTGGAGAACCATGCGTATCGTGCCGGGCTTGACGACCGGAGTGAAGGTGTCGGTGAAGTCGATGCCAGCACGCTGTCAGAAGCCCCGAACGACCCAGTGTGCTTTGTAGCGATCAAGGGTACCATCAGGACGGAGCTTGTGTTTAAAAACCCACTTCCCGGTAATCACATTGGCGTGCCGGGGACGGGGAACAAGCTGCCACGTCTGGTTACGCAACAGGGCGTCAAACAACTCTTGCATCGCAGGACGGTAACAGCGATGGCTTAGAGGTGGACGCCGCATGGACGTAGTCATCTGAGGCGTAGCGCGAGCTCGAGCGAAAAAAGCCCGTACGGGCGCGGGTGACTGGACCGCCATAGGCACCGAGGGGCAGGCGTCGAAGCGCCGAGGGCCGCGAGCGCGAGGTGCGCAGGCGTTAGGGGCACCGAGGGGGGGCGCGAGGCCAAAGGGGCCATGGGGTCGTGGCGCGCCAACGTCGGGCGCCAGCCTGCCTGTTGTCGGGCGCTGCATGCGGGGGGTGCACCTCAAAGCCAGGGGCGGGCCAAGAGAGGCGCACGAGCGCCCTGGGAGAGGCGTCGAGGAGCCCGCGTCACTGGTGGCGGGAGGAACAGCCGGGGGTACCTAGTGAAATGGAAACATATGATCATCAAAGTAAACGTGCCGGGAAGTGAACACACGATGAGAAACGGGACTGTAGCATCGACATCCCTTGGAGTTGGAGGGGTAGCCGATGAAGATGCAAGCGACAGAACGAGGTGTGAGTTTGTGAGGAGCGGAGTCGGCAATGCTAGGATAGCAATGGCACCCGAAAATATGCAATCCATCATAAGATGGGGGCGTACCAAAGAGAAGATGGTGAGGTGCATAGTTCCACCATGGGCGGCAAAGGCGAATGTTAAGGAGAAGAGAAGCAGTGGCGAGGGCGTCCAGCCAGAAACGAGGCGGCACATTAGCATGGAACAGGCGTCTGACGAACGATCGTTGCTCACGAAGGGCGGCGTTCGCTCGACCGTTCTCTATGGGAAGTATACGGGCATGTGAGACGAAAAAATGTGCCATGGTGCGACAGAAAAGTGCGGAAATCAAGATTGTCGAACTCTTTCCCATTGTCAGTCTGAAGAGCAAGGATGGGACGCCCAAACTGCATGCTGACATAGGAGTAAAAAGCCGTCAAAGTGGAGAGTGCATCCGACTTTTTGCGCAAATGAAAGGTCCACACATAATGAGAATAATCATCAAGGATAACCAGATAATATAAATAACCCGAATTGCTAGGAACCGGAGAGGTCCACACATCGCTATGAATCAACTGAAAAGGAAAGGAAGCTATGGTGGTGGAGTCATTAAACGGGAGGCGAACATGTTTGCCGACACGACAGGCATGACAGGTGCGATCCTCTATCTTATGACTACTAAAACTGAAACTCCTAAGAATATGATGAAGTGTGGCGGGGTTGGGATGACCCAAACGAGCGTGCAGAGAAGATCGGCGCCCGGCGAGAGCAAGCAAAAGCGGTGGTGGAGGTGGACGGCGAATGCACCGGATAGAGCTCGTCGAGGCTGTCACATCGGTGAAGTACCATCCTGGTTCGGCGTCCTTGACACAAAACCCAAGCTCACAAATTCAACGATAGAATGGACTTTCACAAGTTAAGCGACGAACGAAACAAGGTTCTTAATAAGATGAGGTGACACAAGTATGTTAGATAAAGTAATAGGCATGGAATTAGAAGGAAAAGAAGTGTGCCCGACATGTGTGATAGGGAGTGTGGAACCGTCGCCGACAATGATGCGGCGGTCGGTGGTTACGGGAGCGAAGGAGGCAAGATTACCAGGATGAGCAAACATGTTAGCCGTAGCCCCAGTGTCCATGTACCAATCATCACCTCTGGTGTAGTTGTTCAGCATAGGAGCGGCATGCAGTGCGGGAAGGAGCATCGGGTCCCAGGGCGCCGACGAGAGGGACGGAGACGCCATGGGGAGGCCGAAGCCACTGCTCGACAGAGGCGGTGGGTACTCTCCAGACGGTATAGGAAGCAGCCCTGGCAGCGACTGCGGTGCCGGGTAGGCAGGATGGCCCGCCGGAAAAACATGCTGGCCTGCTGACGACCCCCACCAGTACGCGGGAGCCCCGTACATGGGCGCGTCGAACGAACCGTGCAACAGCAAAGGGTCGACGGGCAGAGTCGGTGCCGGCGGCGAGGTGACAATGGACTGGCCAGAGAGCGCCGGCGGTGAGGCGGCGATGTATGCTAGTGGGGGCAGCGGAGCCGAGCCGAGCGACAAGTCAGGACGGGCTGGCGGGGCGACGCCGAACACACCGTAGGTACCGACCACTCCGTACGGTGACGGGGCCGCGCCGTAGGACGCCGGCAGCGGAGCCGCGCCAAAGGGCGCCGACGACGGGACGGCAGAGGCGGTGGCGGACGGGCCGGTGGAGATCGTCGGGGCTGGCGGGCGGCCGAAGTGGCGCGCATGCTGGCGGTGCGGGCTACTTGAACGGCTCGGCTCACGTAATGGATCTTGTTGGAATCGAAAGAGTTTGTGGATGTGTACGTGAAGGAGACTAGTAGCAGACTAGATGGATGGATGAATTGTAGAGATGAACAGCGGTCGGAAGATGTATGTGGTAGTAGTAGTAGTACAAGGATAGATGGATTTGGCAATTAGCGGGTGGAGCAACGTGGGCGAAGTGGCGGCTAGCGGCAGCAGCGAAGCGGCACGGGGCAAGGAACACAGTGATTTGGCGGGGCAGCTACCGCGGGGAAAAGCAGCAGCAGCGACTCGGGTCAGGAAAAAGCGGCAGCAGCGGATCGGGGCGAACACGTGCAGCGGGAAAGGACGGGCTGGCGGCTAGGGCAGCATGTCTTGAGGGAGAGGATTTAGCGCGGACGGCCTGGAGGGCCTTGTGAAAGACAGCTGTGGCTAGGTGGCGGCGACGGCGCGGAGGAGGCGCGCGGCGGCGGCGGCGGAAGGCTAGGGTTAGAACCCGAAAACTGATACCATGTAGAATATGTGAATTTGCATGATGTATTGCTCTTCGTGCATAAGCACGTATATATGATGTACAAAGGTGGGCCACGGACCTCAACTATACAAGGAACTACGAGGCAAACCCAATACACAATATGCACATAACACATATACTCAACATAGGCATCTTTGTTGTACTTATTATTTGGATCTTATTTGTTGGTTCTGAATCTTGCAAGCTGGGAAACACGGCTTGATGATGCAGAGGACAGCAACCATAACAAATAGTTCAAACTTGGTAGTATTATCTTTGTGAAAGTGCGACAAATGTGCTGATCGTAATGGCCCCGAGAATAATAATTCTAATTGTTGTGCATGTTGACCCCGTGGCACTGATAGAACAAGCCAATGCATTGCTTGTTTTAAGTATAAATTTCTATTAAAGCTAATTAAATTTAAGTAAAGTGACCACTAACTCCTGTTATTACAGTACCAATACAGACCCGCTCGTGAACCGACGTGTGGCTGGAGTAGGTTTCTTAATGGAGGCATTTGAATGCACCGAGGGTGCATCTTCTGCCGGGCGTGCAGCGGGTGAGGGAGGGGTAGTAACTGTTGTCGCCTGTACACACTCAGCTTCTTGTTGAATCCAGTTCCCAAGAGCTGAGAAGCGAACTGCTGCCGCCGCCACACACTCGTTCACTCGAAGAGACTCAATGGCGATCCGAGGGTGAGCCTGCTGGATATGGACTTCAGCAAGGAGTTAGTTCGCCGTCCTGTCCTATGGCTGCACCAAGTTGAATGTGATGTACACCAATGATACGGACTCGGTGAAGCTCGCCTTGCCTCAGTCCTATGGCTGCACCAGGTTCGGAGCATTCGCCGTTTCATCGGCAGCGCCCGATCGCACCTTCGCTACGGTGGAGAGAAGGAAGAACGCGATGATTCGCCATCCGGTGCAACAAGCTTGTCGACATCCGAAGCAATACAAGATCATCAGAACGGGCGGAGAAGGACTCCGTGGTTGACCTCGCCGAGACCATCATCGACCCCGATCGCCAACATGAAAGAAGGCGACCTGAACACGTGGGAGGTACCTCTGAATCTAGCCTACATAACCTACGCGGCCAAGGACGCATACACATGCTACAACATGTACAGGTAGATCTTGGACATGAGGGCGTGTCTTCTTCCCGTAACCGACGAGTACACGGACAGCCGCAGCGTCATGATCAAGCGTGCCAGGAAGGTCTATATGTTGTACTTTATCTGTTTATAAGCACCTTTATCATCTGAGTGTTTCATGCATTAGCCTATGTGTCGTAATTATCTGTTTTGTCCGAAATATTTCTTTTAAGAACCCATTAACCTGATTGCTTTTTTAGTGGCTATTTGCTTATGTATGTAAACTAGTTCACTTGTCCGTAAAAAAAACTAGTTCACTCGGCTGCCGTGCTTTGAATCTCCTTCCTCCCAACATATTCCTCTCCTCAGGTGGACCCAGTAGGTCTTTGAATTTTCTCCCACTTTCTTTTTCGATGTAAACTGAGTTTTCTCCCAGAACTTTCCCCTAGAACCAACTCAACTGTCCCACGTCTAGCCTAAAAAATAATAATACCCCACGTAGTATTAACTCATCAAATTAAAATGATATTTTATTGGGATAATTAGATTTATGCCCCTAGTTGAGTCCCACTCGGCTGTTTTACCCCTAATTTCCAAAAGTCACCGGTTCTGTCCAAGTCACTTTGCCACAACAGTCGAGTGGGACTCAACTAGGGGCATAAATCTAATTATCCCTATTTTATTTCGTAAGGTGAAAGTTCTTACAAAATAATAATAATAATTGTTTATAGATAACTTGCCAAGTTAACTCCTAGCGATTGCGTAGATAAGCTTGCAAAGATTTTACTGACGTGCAATCATGTGTTTATGTTTTTATAACATTTCTCCGTCTAGCCCAACATGATATTTTCACCCAGCCCAGCAAGTCCGCGAATTTCGAGAAAAATGCAAATGGGATTTAAACGGGCTGCATAGATGCTACATCATCGTTTCACCCAGCCCACCAAATGGACTAAAAAACTAATGGATGGGTGACATGTGGGCGATGAGGTGAAAGGTTTAAGAAGGCGTTGGATTCACATCCAACGGCCGGCATTCTTCTTCAATCTCTCGTCTTCTTCCCACAGCATTGTCGAAACCTTTGCTCCGGCCTTGGCGTCCCCAGTGGCGTTGTTTTCGCTCCTCGGTAACATAACCCGCCGATGGCTGTGCCATCCCTCCACTCCGCACCTCCCGTTATTCTCTCGCCGAGTGTAGGTCCACCCGCTTTTGAACCAGTCAAGTTTCCCACTCCTCTTCGTCCGCGACTCCACCGCGTCTTCCCCATCTCCCGGTCGTTCGATGCAGGGCCTTGCCGCCGCTTCATCTGCCTCGGTGCGCTCTGCGGCGGCGTGGTCGAATCTGAGAGTCATCGGAAGAGGATCAGCGTGGAGAGCTCGACGGCTGGGACCCACGAGGTCCATAGTCACACGCAAGGAAAGTTCCTCCTTATTACGCTTTGTGCGTGCCTTTATGCGTGGGAAGGGCTTCGTATTCGCGAAAAAACGTCCCCCGGACAGGTCGGACCCACCAGCTATATCTTCGCACGCAAGGAAGTGCCTCCTTATTACGCACCAAAAAATGAATACCCCCTGCTAGCTGGGACCCACCATAGTGGGTGGCTGACTTGTGGGCCTACTAAGTTGACGAGGACGGAGGGCTTTGTCAACTTAGTCAATACTCCCTCCGTTCCTTAATATAAGGTGTATTATTTTTTCAGAAAGTCAAACTTGTCTAACTTTGACCAAGCTTATAGATAAAAATATCAATGTCTAGACTACCAAATCATTATCACTAGATTCCCCATGAAATATATTTTCATATTTTATATTTTTAGTATTGTAAATCTTTATATATTTTTCTATAAAGTTGGTCAAACATAGGTTACGTTTGACTTTTTGAAAAACTAATACACCTTATATTTAGGAATGGAGGGAGTATGAACGATTCTAGCTCCAGTGACCATACGATGTCCATCCAAAAGCCATAGTGCTTCTTCAACCTCTGGTCTTCTTGCTCCAGCCGCCGAAAGCAGCGCCGGTCATGCCGCGTGCTCCTGCCTCACGTGGCCGGCTGTGATGCCGCGGAGGCCTCACCGCCCCCTACTAGTCCAACCGTTGGCCCAGGGTATCCCTCTACTCACCCACACCCCCTGTTATTCTGCGGCGACAACAGCCTCACGCCGCAGCCGAACCAGTGAACCCTCGTACTCCTCTCCGCGTGGGCATCCACTGCCGCGTCTTCCCCGGCTCCGCGTCATCCCCTTCCTAGGCCTCGCCGTCGTCCACCGCCTTGGTGCTCTCGGCGAGGCGTGGTCAATGTGGTCAACGACCGACTTCCATCGGAAGAGTACTGTATGTGGAGAGACTAACAGCTGGGTCCAAGGCTACAGCCCAGTTTTTTTGTGATTTGCCAAGTATGTCGCTTTATCAGGCCTGTTGGGCTGCAAATCTTTCAAGACGAGGAGAGCTTCATTCAGCTGGCCCAGAAAATGGCCTATCAGTAATGAGAAATGGGATGTACATTTTTAAAACACATCAAACCGGCAATTAGTTTCAAATATCTTTTTTTCATTTCGGGATTTTAAATTACATTAATCTTTATGCGTGGAGAATTTTTTGGATTTTATATTGATATACATTTATATTTAAAATCAGTTTGAATGTGAGTCGAAATTTCGGGATTAAAAACAGTTCGGACCGCACCGAAATATGCAAAATTTCGTACAATATTTTAACCGTGGCCACAATATGGGTTGTAATGCTAACAAAAAGAATATGGGCTCCAAAAAAAACCTTAAGAATTAGCAAATGGGCTGTAAATTATTAGAAATAATGGCAGATGGGCTGTATGCTATTTTCCACAGATTTGAGGCTTTCCTATAAAAAGGCTGACGCACAAGCAGTGACTGTTGGATGTCCATCCAACGGCCGTCGTGCTTCATCAATCTCTGCTCTTCCTGCTCCAGCCGCTCAAACAAGCGCCGGCGGGACTGCCTGCTCCCTCCTTGTTGGGGATATTACTACTGGGCGTGAACCGGCCTATCCGGGCCGGGTTAACTTCATTAGTAGTTCAACGGTGTAAGGGCCCAAGAATGAAAGTAAGGGCCCAAGGCCCGTAGTCGGTTTAGAACCTGTAGCCGTAAACCGGCCTGGTATGTAAACTTGTACTGTAAGTTAGGAGACACTACTAGAAAAAGGGCTATAGATGGGATTGACACTAATGGCGCACCAGAAAGTTGGTGCGCCATTAGTATATACTAATGGCGCACCACCTTCTGATGCGCCATTAGAGTTGAAACTACTAATGGCGCACCATGCAAAGGGTGCGCCATTAGTATCAATTTTTTTGAACTAGTGCGCTTTGTCCAAACATACCAATGGCGCATCCCTTAAAATCGCCATTAGTAGTTGTAACTACTAATGGCGCACCAACGATGGTGCGCCATTAGTATAGAAATTTTTTTGAACTAGTGCGCTTGTCCAAACATACTAATTGTGCATCCCGCCGAAGTCGCCATTAGTAGTTGTAACTACTAATGGCGCACCACGCAAAATGGTGCGCCATTAGTAGTTGTAACTACTAATGGCGCTGCACGCAAGTGGTGCGCCATTAGTATCAAATTTTTTGAACTAGTGCGCTGTCCAAACATACTAATGGCGCATCCGATGAAGTGCGCCATTAGTAGTTGTAACTACTAATGGCACACCGGCCAAGGGTGCGCCATTAGTATTTTTTTATTTTGCAAATCTACTAATGGCGCACCGCCCGAGGTGCGCCATTAGTTACCGGATTACTAATGGCGCATTTAGTGCTGGTGCGCCATTAGTAAGTGGCAGCAACAAGATATTTTGGACAGCCTCTCCTACCCACACTCACTTTCTCCCCACTTCATTCTCTCCACCTCCTCCTTGTCTCGGGTGCCTCCTCTTTTTCACCTCATTTCCACCATAGATTCATTCAAATTAAGTGGTTAAATTACCTTGTTTTAATAGGTAAGTAAGGGGGGAAGCTATATTTATGTTGTTCTCCCTACAACAATGTGCACATGCACTTTTTACGGCCTAGCTAGATCTATGTATGTTCGTGGTGTTGCATATGTTTGTGGTGTTGCATATGTGTTTGTGTTTGGAGGTGTACCGGTATTTGAAATGCAATAGTTGCCAATATTTTGCCGGAATGTTGATTCATTTCCGTTTGGTGAAATTTTGGCATTAAGCATTCTTTTGGTCCTATTTTTAGGGAAAGTCGTGCCAAATTTTTGTTTGGTTCTAAAATATCGTTTTGCTCTACCCATGACGACCATAGTCCGCACGATGACCGAAGGCATCGTGAATAGGTTTTTGAGGTCCGCGAAGGCCGAGATGCTTCAAAAGAACGAGACGGAGATAAGATGTCCGTGTCGAAGATGCAAGTGAAGAGCCTTATTGCGGACCCGGATTCGGCAGTGCGGGACCACCTGCTCTTGCGTGGTTTCATGGATGGCTATCGGTGGCAAGGTGATGAAGATGACTACGAAGTCGTCCATGGGGGCCGGGCAAGAAATGAGGAAGGGCAGCAAGACAACCACCGCGGCTCGGGCGGCGAGAAGACGAAGAATCCCGGAGATGATCACGATGGTGATGTTGTACACAGTCATCATGTAGAAGATGCAGGACATGATGATGAGGAAGATGCGGAGCAGGCGACGGGCATGATCATGAAGATAATGATGCGGGCGGAGCGACGACGCTGGACCATCGATGGGCTGGGTGCAGGACCCTCATATTCAAGAGCTGCTTCTCAACCGACGGATAACGCCAGAGCTGCCGCCCGAGAGAAAGCCAAGATGGATCAACTTGAGTTAGACGCGGTTACTCCATTGTATGAAGGATGCAGGCCGAGGATACCCTTTGAAAGTAACGCTCATGGCTCGGAGATGAAGGTAAAACACAAAATGACCGGCGCGTGCTTCGGCGAGAACATGTCATTACAGCACGAACGTCTTCCCAAGTGGAACAAGTGCCCGACCAGTTTGGAGGAGGCGAAGAAAATCGTGTGTCCTCTCGATTTATCGCACGTGAAATACCATGTGTGCATGAACAATTGCATCATTTATCGGACGAGCACGCTGAGTCTACCATATGTCGGTGTCTGCGGCGTCACTCGATACAAGAAGAGGAAGAAAGCTCCTCGAAAAGTGGTGTGGTACTTTCCGATCACTCCTCGTCTGCATGTAACATCCCAAATTTCCTATTTGGAATGTTTTACAATTATAGCTAAGCATCTATGCATCCTGTTTGAATTTGAATGCCATTTGAAGTTTCAGAAGAGTTTTGAGTTTTCATATTTGAATTCAAACTATGGCAAGTGGGAACCATTTCAAAAACCATGCCTGATAAATCCTTGAGCAAAAGTATGAGAGGAGCAAACATGACACTCCAAAAATATCAGAGGAAACAATGCCAAAAGTTTTGAATTCAAACTTGAGTTTTATTTGAATTTGAAAAAAATGAATTTTTATAAAGTTTGGATTTTGCCTTTGGAAAAATGTTCAAATGATAGGGAATATTCCCCTGATCATTTTGGTATATATATGTCCTATATAAAATATTTATATTTTATAAGTTATCTCTGTTTTTGTTTTATTAAAAAATAAATTTTAAAAAAAACCCCCCAGGCGCGCCACCAGCCACAGCCCAGCAATACCAGACTGCCCACCAGCGACCCAGAGAAGCGAGCCAATGAGCCGGCCGAGCCACCCAGCGCCCGAATCCTTCGGCTCGGTCGCCCGACGCGCGCACCCCCTCTCCTCTCACCGACAGCGGACCCCACCCGTCTTCAACCCCTCGCCACGCTTCGCCGCGCACGCCGATCGCGGATCCCGACGGATCCGGGATTGATCCTCCCGATCGCCCCTTGCCAAGCCGAGGCGCCCCTATTATACCCTCCCCCACCCCATTCCCCCCTCGCCCCTCATGAACCTCTCCTCTCTCTCACGCTCATTGAGCCGAGCCTACCGCCGCCATTTTTTGTCGCCGTCGCCGCCCTAGCCCTCCCAGAGCTCCACCCACTCCACTGAACCCTCCTCGTCGCCCCACCCGCGGGACCACTCCACCGACCTCCCGACGACCGGAGAGGCCAACGACTTTCGCCATCGCCGCCGCCGCCCGCCGCCGCCGAGCTCCGGTAAGCCACGGAGATCACCTCCCCCCGTCCGATTCGTTCTCGATGGTTAGGATTAGAACACCCCCGAAGGGGTAAGTTCTTTTAATAAAAACCCGGTTCGGCCGGTTTAGTCCGGTTTAGTTTTAGTTAGGTTTTTTTTATTTAGCCCGGCTCGACTCGTTTAACCCTAGGGCCCGTTTAGTTTATATTACGCTCAGTGTGTAGGTTAGGCCCATTAGGCCATTTTTCATTTATTTTCGTTTTCTGTTTTAACAGAATAGTTCCAGATTTGAAAAATTCATATCTTTTATTCTGTTTAATATTTTTAGGTGATTCTTTTTTTGTTGGTTTGCAAATTTCTTATAGTTTCTGTAGAAAATATAATTATCTATGTTAAAATTAATTAAAATTGCTTTAATTTAGTTTTAGTCAGAATAGTAAATCTGTTATAACATGAGTTAGGAAAATTATTTTATATGATTCTTTTTGTCCCAACTTTGTTTTGACTTTGCCAAACCATACAAATTAATTTGGGCATTTTAGGATTAATAAAAAATAGTTTTAAGCAGAATCTTGTTATTCTTAATTAATTAACTAGCTACTGTTTTCCTATTATTTTAATTAGTAAATGAATTTATTTTTCACATGTGATTGATTATTCTAGGATAGTTTCTGTCACTTTAAGGGATGAACTTTTATTTATAATAAATAAAAGTTTTATTTTAATTTTCTTAATAGAAATTGGATTAGGCCTAATAGGAGTTTCATAATAGATTTTAAATTGATTCCTTTTGCTCCTAGTTGCTCAATGCTTTCTTTTCTGTTAAGTTAACATAAATCCATGCTTAGGTTATGTGGAGAAATTTTTTGTTATATAAAACTATTTTTAGTTGTTGCTTGAAGTAGGAAAAACTTGAGTTCGTTTTTCTTTGAGTTTTCCCTTTGGGTTTTGAATTGTTTGTTTGGTGTGTCATGTTACTATGCTATTGTATTATGTGAATCCTATGCTATATGCTTATTGTGATTATTGTTTGTCTCGGTAGAGTTTCCGGAGTGCGAAGCTTGCTACCACGAGTCTTTAGCTTACGAGGATCATCAGCAAGGCAAGTCTTGATCATGTTATTTTCAATACCTATGATTTTGTGCATTAGTAATTATACCACCCCACCATGCATGCAGTAGTTGAAATTTTGAAGTTATTAATCTTGAGTAGTATCATGTGGTAGGATGAACCAATCCCCTTGTTACCATGACCCCGGGACGAAGTAGTTTATTTTGCTATGCTCGTAGACGGGTTTTGGTTGAGTGAAATTCATAAGCAAGATGTGAGAATCAATGATGATGACAACCCCATGAACTACAAGAATCAAGATGGACTTGAATTCACTCTTGGGTGGAGGACGGTTGACGGGCACCTGGAGAACCTAGTGGTTGGCGGGATGCATGGAGAAGTGCCATGACATCTTGCGGAAAGCTTCACCCAGCCACGAAGAGACGGATGGATGCCCTTTGACCGAAAGCTTACCATGCAGCCGCAAGCCATTATGGGCTCTGCTGGGTCAACCCTAGTAGTGACGCTGGCTGGGCGGTACTACGAGATGTAGAAGAATGGTAGGATTGGATGGGTACCGCAGTAGCAGAAGAACTCTTTGGAAGACCTGTTTCATTAGTCCCTTCTTCAAACACCATGAAGTGCGAAGACTTAAAAGGAGGGAATGATTCTTGCGGGTAAAGTCGCAAACCTCTGCAGAGTTAAAGATCTAATCGATTAGCTGTGTCCCCGGGTACGGACAATTTGAGCCTCTGGAACTTGGAAGTATTCGGAAATCTCAACACTAAATTAATAAATTAATTTGAGGGGTTATGACTTAATAATTTGGGAATGAGATATTGGTTGGCGGAACCATCTCAATAACTACCAACAATTTGTAGTAATTTGCAAGCAAGTCCACTGTAGTAGGAGAAAATTGGCTTTTCGCAAAATGATGAAACTTAGAGCCCCACAGCCAAAATGCATATAGTATTAGCAATTTTATTATTGTTATTCTCTTCATGACTTGCCACTTATTCAAAAGCTGACCTACACGGCTGCAACGTCTTATGTTGCGATTTATTCGATCGGGGTGAGGCTACGCTCAGCGCTTAGCGATTGCCCTTTGGAGTCGGATGGACTCGCTATACTTCTCGCTTCCGCAGCATTAGTAGTTTATTTCTCATGAGTTGGCCTTGAGCGAATTTATTCTCTTGTAATAAAGACTATATGAGAATCGTGTAATAAATTCAGGTGTGATTGAACTTTGATTATTTCATCGATGTCTTGTGAGTACCAAAGATGATCTTGGGATGAATACAGATACGAGATTTGACCGATTTTGGGTCAGTCGCTCTGAGAGATGGTATCGAGCACACGCTGACCGTGAGGATCGTAACCCCTAGGATCGGAAAGCCATAGAAAGAGACCATTTACTTTGTATCCTTATCATTCCATAATTCTCCCCTGTTCAATTCTGACTCTTCTCCGATTTTCAACATTCTAGATGGCCGTCGAGTTCACCCCAGTTTTGCTACGGAGTTTTGCCACCCCGACGAGGCGATGCCCTTCGGAGGAAGCTGGTCCAGATGGTGAAGAAGCTGAAGATTGCTCGCCCTCGATCACGGGAAGCCAACCAATGCACTTCCGACGGACACCCGCTACAGATTGAAGTGCATATTCGGGAGAACCTTCGGAGGACATACGGAGCCTATTGACTTTGAGTTCACCGACTTCAACTGGATCATCGGAAGGGACATGGCGATCTATCGTGCCCTTGGACATCTCCGAGAGGAGTACACGGCCAAGCTCGATCCATCAGACCTCTCCACTCTCTTATATCCGTACCATCCGTACCATAGAGGACGACTCCACTCTCTCTTATATCCAGGACTTGGAGTGTCTTCTCAGGAAACGGGAGATCCAGACCCGCCGTAACTCGAAGGTTCACAGGAGGCTGTTGTTCCGTGAACTGGAACTGGAGGAGAAGGCACACGCGGACTTCCTTGGCCATGAGGAAGAAGTCGCGGACTTCATGGAGACAGTCGACGACCTGAAGATGAAGCTTGCCGTGATAGAGGAAAAGATGGACTTGGGAGAGGACCTTTTTCCGAGTGGAGATGACGGACCCCTCGTGAGCAATGATCAGGATTATGAAGGGAGTTCCACTGGAGGAAGCCACAAGAGGAGGCGCCACAACAGAGGACACCACACCGGAGGACATCGCACCCGAGGAGGCAAGGATTATTGATGAAGACTTTTAGTCGACCACCATGTTATTTTACTTTTTCGTCGATCAGTTAGGCCGATATTTTCGATTAGTCATGAGCTTTGTAATCGAGATTGAACCATGTTTGAGTGGAATGAATAAATGATTGGTGTGATTATGTTTGTGCATTCATATGGGTAGTGTTATTTCTCATTAGACCATTGTTCTATTCTAATTGTCTCATCCACTCCAAAAACACCAGATGCCTCCGAGACGTGACCCCGGTCTCAACTTCCCGCCGGAGCTCACCCAGCTGCTTCAGCAGCAGAATGCCATTATGTAGATGCTCATCGAATCGAACAACAACAACAACAATCCACCGCCGCCACGACCACCCCCTGTTGACAATTTGACTCGATTCCTGAGGCTGAATCCGCCAGTGTTCTCTAGCAGCACTGAGCCGATTGTGGCCGACGATTGGCTCCGCAAGATCGGAAGAGAGTTAATCACTGTTGGGAGCACCGATCAGAGAGAAGGTGCGCTTTGCGCACATCAACTTGATGGACCCGCAGCTTCTTGGTGGGAGAACTACACCGCCACTTATCCCATCGGCACCATCACATGGGATCAGTTCAGCAGGCCTTCCGCACCGCTCATGTTTCAGCTGGAGCCATGAGTGCGAAGAAGCGTGAGTTCCGCAACTTACGCCCGGGAACCGTCTTGTGGCACGATGCGTGGATGAATCAGCAAGCTAGCCCGTTATGCCCCGATTATGTGGCCACAGATGCCGCAGCAGGAGAAGTTTCTCGAGGACTCAACGATGAACTGGGCATGCAGCTTATGGTGGCTACTTTCGCCAACTACCGGCAGTGGTAGACAAGGCCATCGTGCTTGAAGGCAAGCAGCAGCAGATTGAAAGCATAGCGGAAGTACAGCCGGGAAGCACAACTCGGAGCTCGGCGAAGCCCGTTATGCCCCATACTCGGGAGGGCATACCCATCACAACCATGGAGGACATAACCATGGAGGCAATGGGAACAACATAACCAGGACAACAGGGCGGCAATGGCAATGGCAATGGAAGCGGTAATGGAAACCAGCACCGTCCTGCCCGACTCAAGGATCTGAGCCACATCACCTGCTTCAAGTGCGGAAGACAGGCACTATGCCACCGACTGCCCAGAGGCCAAGCGGAGGAATGGAAAGCGGCAATGGAGGCTCAATAAGAAGCCCAACCCTTTCCCTCGTGCTCGGTGAAGCACATTGGCGTGGAGGGCGTCTATGATCAGCCGAACAATCGTGGTTGGTAAGTTTTATTGATGTAACGCCCGGGTGGTTAGGCAACAGTAATCATTCCGGTTCGGTTAATTAACCTCTCGATAATTCGGAACCGTCCTAAAACAAAAATCAAAAATGAAGCAAACGATAAAAGGTTCCGAAAATAAGTTCTAAAATGTTCCGGGGTTTTCTAAAATACCTAACCTAATATTGGTGGGGTGCAATAATATTTACAAATGTCAGAACATTTTAAATAAACCAAAACAGAAAATTGAAACTAATAAAAAAAAAAAATAAAATAAAACGGAGAGGGGGATAACCCCCCCATGCCCAGCCGGCCGCCCTCCCCACTCCCCTTGGCCCATCCCCCCTTCCCCACAGGCGGCCCATCGGCCAGCCGCCCCCCAGATAACCCCCCCCACCCCCCTGGCAAACCCTAGCCGCAATCCCATTCCCCACGCCTCGCTCCCTCGCCTCACCCGATCTGGATCGGGCGGTGGCTCCCGACCGAGCCACCTCCGCCGCCCGCCCACCTGCTGGCTGGCCGGCCCCCGCCCCACCACGCGCACAGAACCCCCTCCTCCTCCTCGCCGACCACTGGGCTCCTCCTCCCCTCAAATCGCCCCCCCAAGCGCGGGCATCCATCCATCCGCCATGGTCGGCCCGCCCTCCCGTCGCCGTGCGCGTGCTCCTCAGACCACTTCCCTTGGTCCTCCCGCCCTCCACCGAGCCCGCCCTAGACCCTGCGGGCCTCGGTGGCTGCCTCCACCCCCGGTTCCCCTCTCCTCCCCCTCCCCGTCGGCAGCTCAGCCCCGCCCCCCACCACCCCCGTCCCCCTCGCTCCACTCTCCTCCTCCCGAACCCCGTGCGGCGCCATGGCCTCGCCGTCGGCTCCCTCGCCCGGCTCGGCCGCCCGTGAAACACGCCCAACCCCCTTCCTCTCCTTCCCCCTCCTGCCGGATCCGGCCGTTCGAGGCCCCGCCACCGCAAGGCCTCTTCCCCCCTTCCTTCGCCCCCGTCGGCGACATCTCCGGCGCCCCTAGCGGCGCCCGATCCTCGACCGAACCCCAGCGTGGCGCTCGGCCACCCCCAGTGTGCGCCTCTACTGGCCCTTGTCGCCCGACTTCGCCTCGGCCGGCCGTTGGCCAGTCCGTGGTCATGGCAGTGGCCATGACCTCCGCCGGTGGCCTCGGCCGCGCCCGCCCGTTGACCTCGGCGCGGGCGCCCAACCGTGCCTTCCGTTGGGCGCCCGAACAGGCATCGCCTGCTTACTCACATCTGCGGATTGGCCTTGGGCCACTTGACGTGAGCCCCACCCCAAATGATAAAAAAAACAAAACAACAACAAAGAACGTTTTAATTAAAAGCAGGACTAAAACAAGTAGAAATGAATTAAATTAATTAGCTAAATAAATAATTAATTAATTAATTAAGCAATTAATTAATCTAATTAATTGCGGATTAATTAACCTAATCATTAGTTAAATTAATTGGGTAATTAATTAAACTAAATAATTCTGAATTAATTAACATTAATCATTAATTAACTTAATTAACAAATGTTAATTAATCTGATTAGGTTAATTAGCCATTAGTGAATGACATGGGACCCACATCGTCGTGGTTGACTTAGTCAACCCTGTTGGTGATGACGTCGGCATGACATCATCTTGATGTCATAAATGCATTTTCGAAATTAATTAAATAATTAATAAAATTCCGAAATTAATAAAATCTTTTATAAATCATATCTTTTAATCCGTAATCCGGATTAAAATAATTTCAACATGAAAGTTGCTCGAACGACGAGGCGAATCCGGATCGCAGTCCGTTCGTCCACCACACGCCTCTAACCTATCGAACCTGCAAACTTTCCTCTCGGTTCATCTGTCGACAGACGTCCGGGCAGGATAACTTCCCTGATGTTTTCCCCTAAACCAAGACCCTTCTTACCACGTTAGGGCACGCCTAGCATCGCTTCTTGGCATGTCATGCATCGTTATGCATCTGTTACCGTGTATTCATTGTTTCTTCCCCTCTTCTCTTGGTAGACTACGAGACCGACGCCAGCTGCGGTGGCGATTCGACTACGGTGTTGTGACCCCTCTCTCTTGCCCGAGCAACCAGGCAAGCCCCCTTGATCACCAGATATCGCCTACTCTTATCTACACTGCTTGCATTAGAGTAGCATAGCATATTCTTGTTTTCGGATACTCCTATCTTTGCTGCATAGCATGTCCTTGTAACCATTGTTACCTTACGCAATCCTATATGCTTAGTATAGGATGCTAGTACTTTCATCTGTGGCCCTACTTTCTTGTCCGTCTGCCGTGCTATACTATCGGGCCGTGATCACTCGGGAGGTGATCACGGGTATACTATATACTTTATACATGATACATGTGAGACTAAAGTCGGGTCGGTGATGGAGCACCAGAGTGGATCTTTGTGGCGGAGCGGCAGGGGCAGGTTGAGACCGCCTAGGAGAGAGGTGGGCCTGGCCTGTTCGGCGTTGCGGTTATTACTTAACACGCTTAACGAGGTCTTGGTATTTGATCTGGGTTGGCTACGAGCTTATCGCACTAACCATCTACGCGGGAGTAGTTATGGGTATCCGGCGTCGTGGTATCGGCCGAAATACTTCAGACGTCGGCGACGGAGCGGCCTTGCGCCGGATTGGACTGGAGCGCTGATGGGCTAGGTGCGCTTCCGCACGTCACGAACGTCAGGTGTGCTTTCGAGGCGATGGGCCCGGACCCTGCGCTTAGGTTTAGACCGGCGTGTTGGCCTCTGTTGTGCCTAGGTGGGGCTGCGACGTGTTGATCTTCTGCGGCGGGCATGACCCGAAAAGTGTGTCCGCCAAATGGGATCAAGCGTCTTTGGGTAAGATGGTGCACCCTGCAGGAAGTTAATCTATTCGGATAGCCGTGATCTTGATAACAGGGCGACTTGGAGTTGTACCTTGAGCTTATGACAACTAGAACCGGATACTTGATAAAACACACCCTTCCAAGTGCGGATACAACGGTGGTCGCTCTCGCTCGGGGATATGAGCGAGGATTGCGGGTAGGATTATTGCTATATGATGTTACTTGGAGGACTTCAGATTGTCCCCTCCTACATGTTGCAAGACAGGTGTCGAGCGTAGTCTTCGTTAAGACTAACTATCCCCTCTTATTCGGCATTCTGCATTCAGTCCACGATATGGCCTTTACACATATATCCATGCATATGTAGTGTAGCTCCTTGCTTGCAGTACTTTGGATGAGTACTCACGGTTGCCTTGTTCCCCTTTTCCCCTACCTCTACTCGATTGCTGCAACGAGACGATGGAGCCAGAGAGCGACGCCACCGCCTATGACGACTACTACTCGGAGGTGCCTACTACTACGTGCAGCCCGCCGCGGCGACCAGGGAGTGACCTAGGAGGATCCCGAGGCGGCCTGCTGCTCCTCTTCGATCTGTATCCCGCTTTGTGCTAGCCATCTTATGGCACCTTGTTTAACTTATGTCGTACTCGGATATTGTTGCTTCCGTGACTCGTCTATGATCGAGCACTTGTATTCGAGCCCTCGAGGCCCTGGCTTGTATTATGATGCTTGTATGACTTATTTTATTTGTAGAGTTGTGTTGTGATATCTTCCGTGAGTCCTTGATCTTGATCGTACACATTTGCGTGCATGATTAGTGTCTGATTGAATCGAGGGTCTGAGTTGGTATCGAGCCGATTGCTGTAGGAATCCCCTTCCACACTCCTTGGCGAAGTCGAGTCTAGACATTGCAAAACTTTTACTAACTTGGCTGTGTGCCTTACGGGCCCACGCCGCCATCGGGTGGTACTAGGATCTTTTACTCCTCGACCTTTACTCGGGACTCTGGACTCTCTTCTACTCGGGTTAAGCGATTTTACTAACTATCACTAGGATCCCGTGACCGCATTCACCCGAAGATGGATATAGCCTTAGTTGTTTTTGGAATTGTATTTGAACAATTTCCACCTGTCATTTGACTCCTTTGAAGCGTCTTTGTTTTCAGATGGAACCCACGAGGCAGGTCGTGCGCCACACGACGGCCATTGGTGCCTCGGGATCACTGCGGTGCTAGCCGAGATGATGACCTATCTGGGTTATCGCTGGCACCCCGAGTACACCGTCTATGAGGAGTACCAGGACTACAACCGGAGCAGCGATGCAGCGCCATCGTCCACCTCTACTCTCGGGAGTATGAGTCCACTCTTGTCTGCACACCGCACATGGTGTTGGAGTGACCATCGATATGGCAGTCCACGATGCTGCTTATGCTGCTTGACACGTCTTCGTCGCGAGTATCGAGTTGGACACCTCCCCTTGAGCACATTGCTATCGCGTCGATGTTGGTGAGGAGGTTACTACTGCTGCTGCCTACACCATCGTCACCAGAGAGCCCTTCCACCATCGAACTTTGTTACGCATCGCGATGGGCTGGATCGAGCTAACCGAGCTCTTCGCCACGAGTTGTACATCACCCGTCGGCACCTCTACCGTGCTCGACGCTGATGCACCCTTTGTCCGATCCGGAGAGCTGCTGCGTTCTGCGATCTACCCAGCCAGACCGTGATGCCCGGGTGTCGGTTGGCGGGCGTGGGAGGCTACTCTCCGCGCTTGGCCCTTTCACGCCACACGGGCGTCGGATTCAGCACCGAGTATCCGCGGCCCCAGTCACCGACGTGGAGGACTATCCACCGCCGCACTACCAGCTTTCAGGCTACAGCTACCTCCGCATGCATCGTGGGACTGATGTAGACTTGCTTGTTAGTGTTTGATGTATTCGCCATGAGCTGCGTGCCGCCTATGATGTAGTAGTCTATGTCTTGGACTCTATGTATCGAACTCTATGCATGATTCCTTTTGTAAGATATGCCAACTACTATGTAGTTCCCATCATGCTACTTTCATTATGCATGTTTCATCATGAATGATTCCTGTCTCTTGCTTAATTTCTCAAATGCTGAACTACCCCTGTTATATAATAGCAGGATGGTTAGGCCAGCAGGTCGTGGTCGTGGTGCCAACTTCCCACCACCGCCTGAGTACATGGCTGGTATGATCCAACAGCTTGAGATGAATCGCCAGTTCATGGAGAACATGATGGCTCGCCTCCTCGCCCGAATATGCACCAACACCCAAACGGGACAACTCTGCAGGATTTCATACGCCTGAACCCCAGCGTGTACCGCAGCTCAACTCAGCCACTGGATGCTGATGACTGGCTCCGTGACATCACCTATGAGATGGAGTCTGCTGATGTAGCCCCTGCCAGCTATGTCACTTTTGCTTCCTTCTTCCTGAAGGGACCCGCAGCTCAATGGTGGGACAGCCACCGGCGTACTCTGCCAGTTGGAACACTCATCACCTGGCCAGACTTCCAAGCTGCCTTCCGTGCCCGCTTCATCCCTCAAGGGGTCATGGACCGGAAGAAGCGTGAGTTCCGCAACCTCACCCAAGGCAACAAGACTGTTGAAGCTTATCAGCGAGAGTTCCTGGACTTGTCTCGCTATCTGAAGAGGATATTGCAACCGATGCCGCAGACAGGGAGAAGTTCCGTGGCGGCCTTCAAGGCGACATCAAGCTCGCACTTCTAGTGCGACGACTTTGCTGATTTCGCCACCTTGGTGAACAAAGCTATCAATGTCGAAACTGGTCTGCAGGAATACGAGCTCTAACAGCGCAACTGTGACACGGGCTCATCTTGGGCCCGCCTCGCAGGCGCAAGATATGGATTCCCAACAGCATGTACCGCCGAATGCATCTGCTTCAAAGCGTAACTATGCTACACCTCGTCCGCCTACAACTAAGCAGCGAAGCTTCCAGCTCCACCACCCCAAGCTCCTGTTCCCACTCCCAATAATGGCTTATGCTTGGTGCGGACAGCGTGGCACCGTGCTAGAGAATGCAACGAAACCAGAATCAATCGCCCTTCCAAAGAGCTGGCCGTGGAAACACCGAACCGCAACAACACCGGCAAGTCTTATGGGCAAGCTCAGGCCAACCACGTTGATCTGAGCGAAGCTCAAGACCAGCACCTCTCTTGTGATGGGTACACTCCTCGTAAATTCAGTACACGCATCTGTTTTATTCGATTCAGAGCATCGCATTCATTCATGTCGAAGACTTTGCATACAAGCACGACGTTAAGTGTGAAGAGATGAACTCTTCGGTAGTGGTAAAAACCCCATTGGGACAATGTCAAACCTCCATGGTTGGCGTCGGCGTCCCGTGGAAATCGAAGGGTTGGAATTCTATGCCTCCCCATTATCCTGAAGGCGTCTAACATCGACCTCATTTTGGGGATGGATTGGTTGAAAGCGCATCTGGCGTCAATCGTTTGCGCCACTAAGACCGTCCATCTGCTGCACTCTTCGATGAAATCGTAGCTACAATGCTCGTGCGGTTCAAGATGCGAGGCAAGGCTCTATGCATTGAATGCATTGAATGCCGCACCCTCGAGGGAATTGAAAACATTCACGTCGTTTGCGATTTCCAAGGCGTCTTTCTGAAGAACTTCCAGGATTCCCCTGCTAGAGCTGTCGAATTCGTCATCGACTTGAAACCGAGCACCACTCCTATAGCCAAGCGTCCCTACAAGATGCCGCCGCATGAACTCCTTGAACTAAAGGAGGAAATCGACAAATCTCTTCAAAGCGGCTTCATTACGCCCAAGTTGCTCACCTTGGGGAGCACCTTCTCTCTTTATCAAGAAGAAGGATGGGACAAACCGATTGGTCCAAGACTACCGTCCTATAAATCAAGCTACCATTCGAATAAGTATCCTCTTCCTCGGATCAATGATCTTTATGATCAATTGGCTGGTTCGTCGGTGTTCTCGAAACTTCGACTTGAGGTTGGGTTACCACCAGATCCGTGTTCGTGAGGAGGATATCCCCAAGACCGCATTTGTGACTCGTTATGGTTCATACGAGTACACCGTCATGTCTTCGGCAACCAATGCTCCAGCCACCTTCTCTCGCTTTGATGAACTATATATTCATGGATTACCTCGACAAGTTAAATCGTGGTTTATCTGGATGATATCTGATCTATTCCAAGAATGAAGAAGAACATCTTGAACATCTTAGTCTTGTCTTTGGAAAAGCTACGAGAGCATCAACTCTATGCCAAGTTCTCCAAGTGTGAATTCGGCTTCCGAAGTAACCTACCTTGGACATGTCATCTCTAAGGATGGTATTGCCGTCAACCTGAACGAGTTCAGGCTATTCTCGATTGGACTCCTCCGAAGAGCGTTAAGCAAGTCGAAGTTTTCTCGGTCTCGCCAGACTATTGCCGTCGATTAAGTGAGAACTTCTCCAAGATTGCCAGCCTCGACTAACTTTGTTGCATAAGGGCGTCAAATTCCAATGGATGATAAGTGTCGGGAAAGTTTCCGGGCACTCAAAGACAAGTTGACAACTGCCCGATGCTAGCTCCTCCCGATACTAAGAAGGACTTCGTCATTTATCGCGACGCATCTCGTCAAGGTTTAGGCGGTGTCCTAATGCAAGAGCGCAAAGTGGTTGCTTATGCCTCTCGGCAGTTCGCCCTCACGAGGAGAACTACCCAGTTCACGACCTCGAACTTGCTGCTGTCATTCATGCGCTAAAGCGTTGGCGACATTACCTTCTCGTGTCGTTGCGAGATCTACACCGACCACCAAAGTCTGAAGTATCTGTTTACTCAGCCAGACCTGAACCTCCGTCGGCGAGATGGATGGAGACTGCTGCAGACTTTGATTTGGGTATTTCCTATCGCCCGAGCAAGGCTAATGTAATGGCTGATGCCTTGAGCCGCAAGTCTTACTGCAACCACCTTCAGGTTCACCAAGTTCAGCCCCCACTTGTTGAAGAATTCAGAAGGCTGAACCTCCATATTGTTCCTCCGGGTGCACTCGCTCCCCCTCCTCCGGAGTTCCAAAAGATGAATCTCCGTGTTGTTCCCCAGGGTTCCCTCTTTACCCTGGCTGTTGAACCCGATCTCGTGGGCACCATAAAGACAATGCAGGATTTGACTCAAAGTCTACAAGCTTAAACAAGACGTCAGGAAAGGAAATCCCTCCTCCTTCACTATTGCCGATGATGGCGCCTTGTACTTCAAAGGCCGCCTAGTGGTGCCGTGTAAGAAGGAAAACCTGAATATGACTCGGAAGGTTATGAAAGAAGCTCATGATCGCCTCTATGTATCCACCACAGCGGTACAAAGATGTATCAAGACATTAAATCGAGATTACGTGGTCTAATATGAAGCGAGGACATTGCTCGCTATGTTTACGAGTGTGGCGTTTGCCGTCGTATCAAAGCAGAACATCAAAGGCCTCTTTGGAACTCTGCAACCTATCTCTATTCCGAATGGAAATGGGACCATGTTGAAATGGACTTCGTCCTTTGGATTTCCCAAATCGCGAAAAGGTAATGATGCTATTCTTGTCGTCATTGACGGCTTTCTAAAGTTGCTCATTTTCCGGCGGTCAAAGAAACGATCACCGCTAGCCACTTGCAACGCTCTATATGTCGAATTGTTTCACTTCACGGTATTCCACCGGTTATCGATTCGGACCGTGGCAGCTTATTCACTTCAAGATTACGGGCAAGTTTTCAAGAAGCTATGGGGACTCATTTATCTTTCGATCTCGCTTTTCATCCATGATCTCAAGGGCAAGTTGAGCGTGTCAACCAAATTCTCGAAGACATGCTTGAGCTTGTGTCGCCTCATTCGCAAGAAATGGGAGGAATCTCTCCGTATGCTGAGTTCTCTTATAATAATAGCTATCAAGCTAGTCGAAGATGGCCCCCTCAAGTGTTATATGGACGAAAGTGCGAACCCTCTACGAACTGGTCGAAGCGGGGAACGTCCACTCTTGGTCCGGATATTATCCAACATGCGAAGAACAAGTCCGCATTATTCGCGAGAATCTCAAGACTGCTCGATCGCGTCAAAAGAGTAATTATGACCGTCATCACAAGGACATGGTCTATCAACTTTGGCGAAAAGGCCTATCTTCGCGTTACACCAATGAAGGGTGCTCACCGCCGGGATCAAGGGCAAGTTAGCGCCTCGCTATATTGGCCCTTTCACTATTCTGGAAAGGCGTGGAAAAGTGGCTTATCAACTGGAGCTTCCGTCGAACCTTTCTCAGGTTCACGATGTGTTCCACGTGTCACAACTTCGACGCTGCTTCAAGGACCCAATCCGAGAAGTGGACCATGAAGTGCTCGAATTGCAACAGACCTCTCCTATAAAGAGCATCCGGTCCGCATTCTCGACCAAGCTGAGCGCCGCACACGTCGGAAGGCGATCAAGTTCCTCAAAGTCCATGGTCGAATCACTCGAAGATGAAGCCACACAGGAGCGAGGATCGTCTTGAGATGAATATCCGCACTCTTTCCTTCTACCTCCTAAATCTCGGGGCGAGATTTCTTGTAATGGAGGAGATTTGTAACGCCGGATGGTTAGGCAGCAAGAATCATTCCGGTTATGTTAATTAACCTCTCGATAATTGAACCGTCCTAAAACAAAAATCAAAAATGAAACAAGCGATAAAAGGTTCAAAATAAGTTCTAAAATGTTAGGGGTTTTCTAAAATACCTAACCTAATATTGGTGGGGTGCAATAATATTTACAAATGTCAGAACATTTTAAATAAACCAAAACAGAAAATTGAAACTAATAAAAAGAAAAAAAAATAAAATAAAACGGAGAGGGGGATAACCCCTCGCCCGCCCAGCCGCCCCTCCCCACTCCCCTTGGCCCATCCCCCCTTCCCCCCACGGCGGCCCATCGGCCCAGCTGCCCCCGCCAGATAACCCCTCCCACCCGCTGGCAAACCCTAGCCGCAATCCCATTCCCCCCACGCGCCCCTCGCTCCCCTCGCCTCACCCGATCTGGATCGGGGCGGTGAAACCCCCGACCGAGCCACCTCCGCCGCCCACCCACCTCGCCGGCGGCCCCGCCCATCCCACCGCCCAGACCCCTCCTCCTCCTCGCCGACACTGGGAGCTCCCTCCTCCTCCGTCGCCCCCCCAAGCCGGGGCATCCATCTGCTGCTGGTCGGCCCGCCCTCCCGTCGCTCGGCCGTGGCTCCTCAAACCACTTCCCTTGGTCCTCCCGCCCTCCACCGAGCCCGCCGCCCTTAGACCTGCGGCGCTCGGTGGCTCGCCCACCCCGGTTCCCCTCTCTCCCCCTCCCCCGATCGGCAGCAGCTCCGGCCCCCCGCCGCCCCAGCGGCCCGTCCCCCCCCTCGCTCCACTCTCCTCCTCCCGAACCCCGTGCGGCGCCGTGTCGCCGTCGGCTCCCTCGCCGGCTCGGCCGCCTGTGAGCACGCCTTGAACCCCGTTCCTCTCCTTCCCCCTCCTGCCGGATCCGGCCGTTCGAGGCCCCGCCACCGCAAACCTCTTCCCCCCCTTCCTTCCCCCGTCGGCGACATCTCCGGCGCCCTAGCGGCGCCCGATCCCTCGACCGAACCCCCAGCGTGGCGCTCGGCCACCCCCACCGTGTGCGCCTCTACCGCCCGCCTGCCGCCCCGATCGCCTCGCTGGCGCTTGCTGGCCGTCCGGCTGGCTCATGTGTGGCCTTGCGGCCTCCGGCCGCCCGTGGCCTCGGCCTCCCGCCTCGCCAGATTGACCTCGGGCGGGGCGCCCAAACCGTGCTGCTCGTTGGGCGCCCGAGCAGGCATCGCCTGCTTACCAAGATGCGGATTGGCCTTGGGCCACTGACAGCAGGCCCCACCCCCAAATGATAAAAAAAAACAAAACAACAACAAAGAACGTTTTTAATTAAAAACAGGACTAAAAACAAGTAGAAATGAATTAAATTAATTAGCTAAATAAATAAATAATTAATTAATTAAGCAATTAATTAATCTAATTAATTGCGGATTAATTAACCCTAATCATTAGTTAAATTAATTGGGTAATTAATTAAACTAAATAATTTTGAATTAATTAACATTAATCATTAATTAACTTAATTAACAAATGTTAATTAATCTGATTAGGTTAATTAGCCATTAGTGAATGACATGCGGGACCCACCTGTCAGGGTTGACTTAGTCAACCCTGTTGGTCGATGACGTCGGCATGACATCATCTTGATGTCATAAATGCATTTTCAAAATTAATTAAATAATTAATAAAATTCCGAAATTAATAAAATCTTTTATAAATCATATCTTTTAATCCGTAATCCGGATTAAAATAATTTCAACATGAAAGTTGCTCAGAACGACGAGACGAATCCGGATTCGCAGTCCGTTCGTCCACCACACGTCTCTAACCTATCGAACCTGCAAACTTTCCTCTCGGTTCATCATGTCGACAGACGTCCGAACAGGATAACTTCCCGGATGTTTTCCCCCCTAAACCAGTACCCTTCTTACCACGTTAGGGCACGCCTAGCATCGCTTCTTGGCATGTCATGCATCGTTATGCATCTGTTACCGTGTATTCATTGTTTCTTCCCCCTCTTCTCTTGGTGAGACTACGAGACCGACGCCTGCGGTGGCAGTTCGACTACGGTGTTGATTTACCCTCTCTTGCCGAGCAACCAGGCAAGCCCCCCCTTGATCACCAGATATCGCCTACTCTTATCTACACTGCTTGCATTAGAGTAGCATAGCATATTCTTGTTTTGGATACTCCTATCTTTGCTGCATAGCTTTGTCCTTGTAACCATTGTTACCTTACGCAATCCTATATGCTTAGTATAGGATGCTAGTACTTTCATCTGTGGCCCTACTTTCTTGTCCGTCTGCCGTGCTATACTATCGGGCCGTGATCACTCGGGAGGTGATCACGGGTATATACCATATACTTTATACATGATACATGTGAGACTAAAGTCGGGTCGGCTGATGGAGCACCCTCGAGTGGATCTTTGTGGCGGAGCCGGCAGGGCAGGTTGAGACCGCCTAGGAGAGAGGTGGGCCTGGCCTGTTCGGCGTTCGCGGTTACTTAACACGCTTAACGAGGTCTTGGTATTTGATCTGGGTTGGCTCTGAGCTTATACGCACTAACCATCTACGCTGGAGTAGTTATGGGTATCCCGTCGTGGTATCGGCGAAATACTTCAGACGTCGGCGACGAGCGGCGCTACCGGATTGGACTGGAACGCGCGATGGGCTAGAGTGCGCTTCGGCGCGTCACATAGCGTGCTTGTGTGTGCTCGAGGCGATGGGCCTGCCCTGCTGCGATTAGGTTTAGACCGCGTGTTGGCCTCTGTTGTGCCTAGGTGGGGCTGCGGCGTGTTGATCTTACGCGGCGGGCATGACCCGGAAAGTGTGTCCGCCAAATGGGATCAAGCGTCTTTGGGTAAGATGGTGCACCCTGCAGGGAAGTTAATCTATTCGGATAGCCGTGATCTTGATAACAGGGCGACTTGGAGTTGTACCTTGAGCTTATGACAACTAGAACCGGATACTTGATAAAACACACCCTTCCAAGTGCCGATACAACGGTGGTCGCTCTCGCTCGGGGATATGAGCGGGGATTGCGGGTAGGATTATTGCTATATGATGTTACTTGGAGGACTTCAGATCGTCCCCTCCTACATTGCAAGACAGTGTCCGAGCGTAGTCTTCGTTAAGACTAGCTATCCCCCTCTTATTCTGGCATTCTGCAGTTCAGTCCACTGATATGGCCTTTACACATATATCCATGCATATGTAGTGTAGCTCCTTGCTTGCGAGTACTTTGGATGAGTACTCACGGTTGCCTTGTTCCCCCTTTTCCCCCTACCTTTACTCGATTGCTGCAACTGAAGATGGAGCCCAGAGTCGACGCCACCGCCTATGGCGACTACTACTCGGAGGTGCCTACTACTACGTGCAGCCCGGCCGACGACGACTGGGGAGTGACCTAGGAGGATCCCAGGCAGGAGGCCTGCTCCTCTTTCGATCTGTATCCCAGTTTGTGCTAGCCATCTTATGGCACCTTGTTTAACTTATGTCTGTACTCAGATATTGTTGCTTCCGCTGACTCGTCTATGATCGAGCACTTGTATTCGAGCCCTCGAGGCCCCTGGCTTGTATTATGATGCTTGTATGACTTATTTTATTTGTAGAGTTGTGTTGTGATATCTTCCCGTGAGTCCTTGATCTTGATCGTACACATTTGCGTGC
Organism: Aegilops longissima; assembly: GCA_021605205.1. Taxonomy (NCBI): domain Eukaryota; kingdom Viridiplantae; phylum Streptophyta; class Magnoliopsida; order Poales; family Poaceae; genus Aegilops; species Aegilops longissima. The sequence continues at coordinate 343,884,288 of CM038682.1, forward strand.
ATGATTAGTGTACGATTGAATCGAGGGCGTCACAATTGAATTCACGTTCAGTTTTGGTACTCTTTGATTCTGGTGCAACACATTCATTCATATCAAGGGTAGTTGTGGAAAAGTACGGGTTGCCCACTAAAACCCTTAGAAACCCCCTTCGCCGGGTTCATGCAGGAGGAGAAATGATGGCGAGCTTAGGCTGTCATGCAACCCTCAACATCGGGAACCATAAATTTCCCGGACCTCATAGTATTGGAAACCCGGACCTTGGATGTAATCCTAGGCATGGATTGGTTGACAAGTTTGAAGGAAACATAGATCGTGCCTCAAGAAGTCTATTCTGCTCACCACCCCGGAGCGAAGAGGATCAAGTATGTATCTAGACGTAGCGGATGAAGAATCAGTGAATTCCCTCACGGAGTTGTTCAGAGGAAGTGCCGTGGTGCAAGATTTTCCGATGTGTTTCGGAGGAATTACGAGAATGCCACCGGACAGGACATTGAATTTTTGATTGAGTTATTGCCCGGCACAGCCCCAATATCCAAGAGACCCTATCGGATGCCACCGAATGAATTGAAAGAGATCAAGGATCAAATTAATGAGTTATTGGAGAAAGGATACATTCGACCAAGCTCATCGCCTTGGGGAGCCCCAGTTCTTTTGGTAGAGAAGAAGGATGGAAGCTTGAGGATGGTTGTGGATTATCGTGCGTTGAACGAAGTAACCATCAAGAACAAGTACCCTCTGCCGATGATTAACGATCTGTTTGATCAGCTAGTAGGAGCCAAGGTATTCTCTAAGATCGATCTTCGATCAGGGTATCATCAGTTGAAGATCCGTGAAAAGGATATACCCAAAACAGCATTCACTACCAGGTATGGTTTATATGAGTATACCGTCATGTCATTTGGATTGACTAATGCTCCTGCATACTTCATGAATTTGATGAACAAGGTATTTATGGAATATCTGGACAAGTTTGTCATGGTGTTCATCGATGATATACTGATTTTCTCCAAGAGCGAGGAAGAGCATAAGGAACATTTGCGTCTAGTTCTGGAGAAACTTCGAGAACATCAGTTGTATGCCAAGTTCAGCAAATGTGAATTTTGGCTGAAGGAAGTCGGATTCCTCGGACATGTTATTTCAGGAGAAGGAATAGCAGTTGATCCCGCCAAGGTTGAATCAGCCACCGATTGGCGCCACCCACTTCATCAAGGAGATCCGCAGATTTTCTCGGACTCGCAGGATATTATCGGAGGTTTATTGAGAACTTCTCGAAGATTGCCAAGCCCATGACTGAGCTGTTGAAGAAGGAAGCCAAGTATGTTTGGACCGAGGATTGTGAAGCCAGTTTTCAGGAATTGAAGAAACGGTTGGTCACAGCCCCAGTGCTGATTTTGCCGGACATACACAAGGAATACCAGGTTTATTGTGACGCTTCTCGTCAAGGACTCGGAGGAGTACTAATGCAGGAAGGTAAAGTTGTAGCTTATGCCTCCAGACAGCTACGACCTCACGAGATGAATTATGCCACACATGATTTGGAGTTAGCAGCCGTAGTGCATGCACTCAAGACCTGGAGACATTTCCTCATCGGAAACCGTTGTGATGTTTATACAGATCACAAGAGCTTGAAGTATATTTTCACGCAGAAAGAGTTGAACCTCGAGCGAGAGGAGATGGCTAGAGTTGATCAAGGACTATGACATGAGATTGCATTACCACCCCGTAAGGCTAATGTTGTAGCAGATGCTTTGAGCCGTAAGAGTTATGTGAATACTCTTACAGCAGGAGGATTACCCGAGAGTTAGTCGATGACCTCGAGATCTCCGATCGGAGATAGTTCGAGAGGATTTGTTGCAACTCGAAGTTCAGTCCACTTTGGCGAAAGGATTCGTGAAGCCCGAAGTCGGACAAGGAGATTGATGAGATAAAGCAAAAGATGAATGAAGGAAAAGCGAAAGGATTCCGTAAGGATGAACACGGAACTATATGGTTCGAGGATCGTATTTATGTGCCCAATGATCCTGAACTCAGGAAGCTAATTCTTCAGGAGGCTCATGATTCACCGTACTCGATTCACCCTGGTAACACCAAAATGTACCTGGATTTGAAGGAAAGTTTCTGGTGGACAGGTATGAAGAAGGATATTGCCGAGTACGTAGCGATATCGATGTTTGTCAACGAGTAAAGGCGAACATCGAAGCCAGCAGGGTTACTTCAACCTTTGCCGATTCCCCATTGGAAATGGGAAAAACTTGGAATGGATTTCATCACAGATTACCCAGACCCGCTCAGTTTATGATTCCATCTGGGTAGTGGTTGATCGATTGACCAAGGTAGCTCATTTCATTCCCGTGAAGACTACCTATACCAGTGCTAAGTTGGCCAAGATATACATGACCAGGATCGTATGTCTGCATGGAGTTCCGAGGAGTATCGTGTCAGATAGAGGAACACAGTTTACCTCAAAGTTTTGGAAGCAGTTGCATGAAACTTTGGGTACGAGGCTGGAATTCAAAGACACTTTTCATCCGCAGCATGATGGATGACCGAGAGAGTCAACCAGATTCGGAGGACATGTTGAGAGCTTGTGTGCTAGACTATGGGTCTAGCTGGGATGATAATTTGCCATACGCAGAGTTCTCATACAACAACAGTTATCAATCCAAATCAAGATGGCCCTTTCAAGCTCTATACGGAAGGAGGTGCGAGAACACCATTGTTTGTGGGATGGTGTTGAGATCGATCACTTTTCGTTCCGATCTTATCGAGGATTCAAGAGAAAGTCAAGCTGATTCGAGACAGACTCAAGATAGCACAATCGAGACGGAAGAGTTATGCCGACGATGGCGCAAGGAAGTAACTTACGAAGCGGGAGACCGAGCATATCTTCGTGTGTCTCCACTTCGTGGAATCAAGAGGTTTGGTGTCAAAGGAAAGTTAGCACCCCGATTCATTGGCCCGTACAAAATCCTCGAACGTCGTGGAGAAGTTGCTTACAAGTTGGAATTGCCGGAAGGATTGTCCGGAGTTCATGATGTCTTCCATGTTTCTCAGCTGAAGAAGTGTCATGCCGACATGGCCGATATTCCGTTGAGAGACATAGTGCCCCTAGAGGCCATACAGCTTGACAGCGATCTGACTTATAAGGAGAAACCCGTCTGATTCTCGAGACTGCGAGCGAGTCACCCGCAGAAGGTCATCAAGTTTTGCAAGGTGCTGTGGAGTCACCACTCCGAGGAAGAAGCCACCTGGGAGCGCGAAGAAGACCTTCTTCGAGACCACCCGCACCTATTTGCTAGCCAACCCGAATCTCGAGGGCGAGATTCATCTTAAGGTGGGTAGGTTTGTAACATCCCAAATTTCCTATTTGGAATGTTTTACAATTATAGCTAAGCATCTATGCATCCTGTTTGAATTTGAATGCCATTTGAAGTTTCAGAAGAGTTTTGAGTTTTCATATTTGAATTCAAACTATGGCAAGTGGGAATCATTTCAAAAACTATGCCTGATAAATACTTGAGCAAAAGTATGAGAGGAGCAAACATGACACTCCAAAAATATCAGAGGAAACAATGCCAAAAGTTTTGAATTCAAACTTGAGTTTTATTTGAATTTGAAAAAAATGAATTTTTTATAAAGTTTGGATTTTGCCTTTGGAAAATGTTCAAATGATAGGAATATTCCCTGATCATTTTGGTATATATATGTCCTATATAAAATATTTATATTTTATAAGTTATCTCTGTTTTGTTTTATTAAAAATAAATTAAAAAAAAAACCCCCCAGCGCCCGGCCAGCCCAAGCCCGGCCAGCGCCAATACCAGACCCCCACCAGGCCCGAAAGAAGCGAGCCAATGAGCCGGCCAGCCACCCGCGCCCAAATCCTTCGGCTCGGTCGCCCGACGCACCGCACCCCTCCCTCTCACCGACAAAGGACCCCACCCGTCTTCAACCCCTCGCCCACGCTTGCGCCCGCGCCGCCTCGATCGCGGATCCCGACGGATCCGGATTCGATCCTCCCGATCGCCCCTTGCCAAGCCGAGGCGCCCCTATTTATACCCCTCCCCGCACCCCCCCCCTCGCCCCTCGAACCTCTCTCTCTCTCACACCTTCCGAGCCGAGCCTACCGCCGCCGCCATTCGTCGCCGTCGCGCCTCCCCTCCCAGCTCCACCCACTCCACCCACTCCACCAGAACCCCTCCCTCGTCGCCCCGCACCCGCCGGACCACTCCACCGACCTCCCCGACGACCGGAGAGGCCAACGCACTCGCCACCGCCGCCGCTGCCTCCGCCGAGCTCCGGTAAGCCACCGGAGATCACCTCCCCCGTCCGATTCGTTCTCGACGGTTAGGATTAGAACACCCCCGAAGGGGTAAGTTCTTTTAATAAAAACCCGATTCGGCTGGTTTAGTCCGGTTTAGTTTTAGTTAGGTTTTTTTTTATTTAGCCCGGCCCGACTCGTTTAACCCTAGGGCCCGTTTAGTTTATATTACGCTCAGTGCGTAGGTTAGGCCCATTAGGCCATTTTTCATTTATTTTCGTTTTCTGTTTTAACAGAATAGTTCCAGATTTTAAAAATTCATATCTTTTATTCTGTTTAATATTTTTAGGTGATTCTTTTTTTGTTGGTTTGCAAATTTCTTATAGTTTCTGCAGAAAATATAATTAGCTATGTTAAAATTAATTAAAATTGCTTTAATTTAGTTTTAGTCAGAATAGTAAATCTGTTATAACATGAGTTAGGAAAATTATTTTTATATGATTCTTTTTGTCCCAACTTTGTTTTGACATTGCCAAACCATAGAAATTAATTTGGGTATTTTAGGATTAATAAAAAATAGTTTTAAGCAGAATCTTGTTATTCTTAATTAATTAACTAGCTACTGTTTTCCTATTATTTTAATTAGTAAATGAATTTATTTTTCACATGTGATTGATTATTCTAGGATAGTTTCTGTCACTTTAAGGGATGAACTTTTATTTATAATAAATAAAAGTTTTATTTTATTTTCTTAATAGAAATTGAATTAGGCCTAATAGGAGTTTCATAATAGATTTTAAATTGATTCTTTTTGCTCCTAGTTGCTCAATGCTTTCTTTTCTGTTAAGTTAACATAAATCCATGATTAGGTTATGTTGAGAAATTTTTTGTTATATAAAACTATTTTTAGTTGTTGCTTGAAGTAGGAAAAACTTGAGTTGGTTTTTCTTTGAGTTTTCCCTTTGGGTTTTGATTTGTTGTTTGGTGTGTTATGTTACTATGTTGCTATGTTATGTGATCCTATGCTATATGCTTATTGTGATTATTGTTTGTCTCGGTAGAGTTTCCGGAGTGCGAAGCTTGCTACTACGAGTCTTTAGCTTACGAGGATCATCAGCAAGGCAAGTCTTGATCATGTTATTTTCAATACCTATGATTTTGTGCATTAGTAATTATACCACCCCCACCATGCATGCAGTAGTTGAAATTTTGAAGTTATTAATATTGAGTAGTATCATGTGGTAGGATGAACCAATCCCTTGTTACCATGACCCCGGACGAAGTAGTTTATTTTGCTATGCTCAGAGACGGGTTTTGGTTGAGTGAAATTCATAAGCAAGATGTGAGAGTCAATGATGATGACAACCCCATGAACTACAAGAATCAAGATGGACTTGAATTCACTCTTGGGTGGAGGATTTGTTGACGGGCACCTGGAGAACCCAGTGGTTGGCCGGGATGCATGGAGAAGTGCCATGACATCTTGCGGAAAGCTTCACCCAGCCACGAAGAGACGGATGGATGCCCTTGACCGAAGCTTACTCTGCAGCCGCAAGCCATTATGGGCTCTGGCTGGGTCAACCCTAGTAATGACGCTGGCTGGACGGTACTACGAGATGTAGAAGAACGGTAGGATTGGATGGGTACCGCAGAGCCGTAAGAACTCTTTGGAAGACCCTGTTTCATTCGTCCGCCTTCAAACACCATGAAGTGCGAAGACTTAAAAGGAGGGAATGATTCTTGCGGGTAAAGTCGCAAACCTCTGCAGAGTTAAAGATCTAATCGATTAGCCGTGTCCCGATTACGGACAATTTGAGCCTCTGGAACTTGGAAGTATTCGGAAATCTCAACACTAAATCTAATAAATTAATTTGAGGGATTATGACTTAATAATTTGGGAATGAGATATTGGTTGGCGGAACCATCTCAATAACTACCAACAATTTGTAGTAATTTGCAAGCAAGTCCACTGTAGTAGGAGAAAATTGGCTTTTCGCAAAATGATGAAACTTAGAGCCCCACAGCCAAAATGCATATAGTATTAGCAATTTTATTATTGTTATTCTCTTCATGACTTGCCAGCTTATTCAAAAAGCTGACCTACACGGCTGCAACGCCTTATGTTGCGTAGATTTATTCCGATCAGGAGTGAGGCTACGCTCGGCTTAGCGATTGCCCTTTGAGTCGGATGGACTCGCTATACTTCTACGCTCGCAGCATTAGTAGTTTATTTCTCATGAGTTGGCCTTGAGCCAATTTATTCTCTTGTAATAAAGACTCTATATGAGAATCGTGTAATAAATTCAGGTGTGATTGAACTTTGATTATTTCATCGATGTACTTTGAGTACCAGCATGATCTTGGGATGGCATGCATACGTAGATTTGACCGATTTTGGGTCAGGTCGCTACACCGCAGCGCTATTTCACGGACCCTAAGGTAGCAAGCTCCTGCGTTGGCACGCCGGATAGGGAGGAGAAGAAGCGAAGATGACGCAAATGATCCGGAGATAGATAAAAAGACAAGATGCTGAGTCACCCTAAGGATGCGAGCCGGCAAGCGTTGAACTTCAAGACTCGAATTTGGGAACGATCCAAGGAACATCGTCTTTGGCGCGAGCACCGATGGAGTCAATCCGCTTGGCAGCCGAGAAGCACACATAGCACCTGGCCTGTGTTTGTGTGGATGTACAACCTCCCCTGGTTGTGCATGAAGAGGAAGTACATTCACATGAGTATGCTAATTGAAGGGCCGAAACAACCAGGTAACGACATCATTCATGAATCGGGCTGCTGAAAGAGGAGCTTGACACGCTGTGGAAAACGCCAGCCAATACGTGGGGCGCCGCAGAGAAAGAATATTTCCCTATGAGAGCCGCATTTGCTCATGACGGTGCACGACTATCTCGATTACGGATATCTCAAGGCAGGTAGTCCACGGATTTTCGGATGCGTAAGGTGCATGGATGACACAACGATCGCCAGCTAGATAGAGATCCCGGTCTTTGAAAACCGTGTTCATGGGACATCGAAGGTGGCTTCGCGACGATGACCCGTGGAGGAAATGCAAGGATCTGTTCGATGGTGAAACCGAACCCAAAACGCCTGTACGAGGAGCGGCGAGGAAGTAGACAAGCTGTTGAAAAATTGGAAAGACTGCCCACCGCCGAAAGAAGCAAAAGGCGCCAGAGCCGGGAAGAAGCGAAGGCGCCAGAGCAGCTGCTGAAGGTATGGAAAACGAGGTCTGTTTTCGGGACTTGACGATCGAAGATCCACCGTGTGCCTCACAGCCTTGATGTCATGCATATCACGAAGAACGTGTGCGAGTCTGCTTGGTACCCTGCTCAACATGCCGAGAGGACCAAAGATGGGCCGAAAGCAAGGGCATACTTGAAATCAATGGGCATCGTGCAGAGCTTCACGCTAATGATGATGATGATGATGATGATGATGATGATGATGATGAGGCGAAGCAGGACACGTAAAGTCGCCGCAAAGGCAAAAGGCCAAGAAGACCGAAATGACTACCTCCCGCGTGCTTCACTCTAAGTCGAGGAGATCGAGCAGTTTTTCACCTGCCTCCTAGGAGTAAAACTTCCTTACGGTTACGCTGGGAAGATAAGCGATACCTAGACCTAGCGGGCGAAGTTCAGCGGGATGAAGTCTCACGATCGCACGTCTTGATGACGCAGATACTTCCAGCTTGTAATCCGTGGGATCATGGACACGCATGTCCGTGAAACGCTATTTGGCCTATGCAACTTCTTCGACGCCATCTCTCGGAAGTCGATTGGCGTGAGGCAACTCGAAGGCTACAGAAGAGATCGTGGTGATACTATGCGAGCTTGAGATGTACTTCCGCCCGCATTCTTCGACGTTATGGTGCATCTGCTGGTCCATATAGTGGAGGATATCATCCAACTCGGGCGACGCTCCTGCACAGCATGATGCCGCTCGAAAGGATGAATGGTGTCATCAAAGGATACGTCGCAACATGTCACGCCCGAAGGAAGCATAGCCAGGGCTTTCGACTTAAGAGTGCATCTCCTATCGCACGAATTATCTAGGCATCGAGAACCCCGCTGGTCTGCCCGTCAACAGCACCTCGGCAGGCTCGCTGGATGGGGTTACCGTGAGGGTCGCCGCAAATGCATGTCGACTTCGATGGTCGACTCGCCGACTTTGAAAGAGCAAACCTAGTCGCGCTACAACACATAGACGTGGTCGATCCTTGGGTGGTACAGCACAAAACCTTTATTAAGAAGACGACAATGACCGAGGCCAACAGAGGACGGACGGAGATATACTCAAAGAGCACAACTCATGTTTCACGCGTTGGTTCAAGCGAAGCTTCGTCGCACTTTACATGAGGATTCTTCCGCGGAAGAACAAATCATATTCGCCTTGTCACGAGGCGCCGAGCACAACCTCGATGACCTATGAGGCGCACGATATCAACGGCTACACATTCTACACCGAGGCCAAGGACATGAAGAGCGATGGTTATCAAAACTCCGGGTAACGATGGAATCCTACACCGTAACGACAAGGACAGATACTACGGAAGGATCGAGGAGATCTGGGAGCTGAGCTACACCGGAGAGAAGGTCCCATGTTCCGTGTTAGATGGGCCAAGAACGCTATAAAAGAAGACCGTATTTCACCACCATGGTTATACCCGGCCAAATCCAAGATCATGGTATAAACGTCACCGCTAAAAATGAGCCATGGGTACTGGCTTCCCAAGTGGACCAATGCTTTTCATTACCGACCCGCCAAAGCCCAACCGTGTTGTCGTGAGGAGAGGCAAAAGGAAGATCATCGGAATGGATGGAGTAGCCAATGAGCAAGACTTCGACAAGTCTGGCGACCGAGGATCGAACATGACGATGATGAAGTAGCAGCATACACCACAAGAAGAAGCAGGACCACCCTACCTAAAGGACGTCTGCTCCATAGAAGAACTCCATTTGTGAAAAAGAAGGGCAAGAAGATTGTGAAGAGATAGCTAGCTAAGATCGATTGTATTTAAATCGTAGACTTCATTTCTCGATTGTATATTTTCATGGGAACTTTTTGAAGTATCATGAATATTTTTTAATTTCATGGACACTCGATCTCGATCCCCTCCATCTCGATCGCTATCCCACCTCGCCAGACCGGTCCACCGTCCGCCGCCCACGACCGCCTGCACCCTCGATTCCCCTACTTAACCGCCCGCCGACCCCCGCACCCCTCCCTACTCAACCGCCGCCGTCGACCCCCGCACCCCAAGACCCTCCCCGCTCCACCGCATGCATTACTATTTGATGATATTTTTAAAAATTAAAACTGTCTTATAAAAAATATTACTGTTATGATTTAAACAAGTTTGAACATATTTAAACACAAATAAGTATCAAACAACATTTTAAATGCATAAAAAATAGTGGAGCACAGGAATCGAACCCAGACCTCTGGTGTGAGAACTAGCTGTGACCAAATAACTAGTAGAGAAGACTTGATGTGTACCAGGTCTGGTGGTAGATAACCTGCTGGCTCGGGCAGTAAGTAAAAAAATACTAATGGCGCACTGGGTGAGGTGCGCCATTAGCATGTATGTACTTATGGCGACCGAGGGTGGTGCGCCATTAGTATTGTGCCGCCCCTACTTCAGACGATCCCTCTCTCTCCCTCGCCCTCGCCTCACGATCCCCTTCCCTTCTCCTCTCCCGACGCCGCCGCCCCGCCGCCCTCGACGCCGCCCCGACACCAGCGCCGCCCCGTCCACACCACACCACCGACGCCTTCCTCTCCCCATCCTCCCCTTCCTCCCCTCCGACCCCACCCCACTCTCGCGGAGCAGCGCCAGGGCCGACACCAACCTCGCCTCGCCCACAAGCATGCAACCTCCGCCTTGCCAAGTCCGGAGCTGCTCGTGGAGGAGACGTGGCTGGAGGCGATCTCCGGGAGGTGCTCGCTCACGCCGCCTCGAGCGCCAGTTAAATCGCCCTCGAGCGCCTGACGCCAAGGTGCCCGCTACTCGCCGCCCACCTCGCCTTCCACGCGCCCCACTATGCTGTTAGGGTTAAGATTTTTTAGTCCCCGCCCCCGACTCTGCTGCTGAAATTACCGTTGAAATCGAGGTAAAATCACTGTTGAACTGGGTGTAAAATCACTACTGTTGAAATTCAAATTTAAACTTGAAAATGAAAATTGAATTGGAGAATTAAATCACTGTTTTTTAGTCCCCATTTCTGAACCTATGCTAACCTTGCAAGCAGCATAAAAGACAATGTACTCCAAAATACTATAAGAACTGGAGTAAAAGATGACCGCATCTCACGAGTAATATAAGAAATGGGGACTCTTGGCTAAGTTTGTCAATGCCACAGTATAAGAAGTACTCCTGCATCTTACACAATGATAGGTCTAATTTATGCTACTCAACGAAAGAAGAAGAAAATGCACCGACATACATCAAGAAAAATGCACTTTGTATCATCGGGTAATTGTCCATGGTTTATACCTGAAAATAAGTTTATCTCACGGCATGAATGTAAGTATCTGCTTCGCATTCATGGGCTATCTACCCAAGGTAAACCTAGAAAATGAGTTCTATCCAGGACAAGCCACCGCCAATTAACACTATATACACTGCCAATCAGATTTAGTTAACATTACACCGCCACTACTATTCAGCACAAACGCTTGATCATCTCACTCTACTTATCACAATTGACACTTTGATAACTGTCGACTCCATTCACTAGCAGCAGCCAGCACTTCGAATCTAATCTTTCTTGGGCAAGCTCGCTACTTGTTGTTAGTCATTCACTAAAAGATCCTCAACAATCGCATGCATCTAGTATTAAATTTCTTGGACGGATCATCTCTTTTAGCAAAGGACTGTAATAATTAACTAACTGAAAATTTGACATTCGGACTATGCTTGGCTCTGGTTTTGTGAAATCTCATCTCTTTTCTAGTGCCATGACTAGTCATGAATTTTATTTTACTTTCCCCACTTTATAACATTCAGAAATTGTTTACTAGCTCAAGCTTCTCTTTGCACTTTATCACTTCAATCTGCTGCTACCTCAAGCTTCTCGCTTACACTTGTGCCAAGTAGCATTTTTTCCTTGTATAATTATATGGTGGTTGACCGAGCTGCTACTTTTTCCTTGTAGAAGATCGCAGGTCGAGTGGGAGGGATCCAGCTTGATTTACACCTAATCACTAGCAAGGCAGCTGCCTAGAATAATAGGTTGACTCACCTATATATACTACTATCTTGCATCTCTCTCTTGTTTCTTCTTCTACTACAATACAAAGAGAGTCATTTCAGTTACTTGTCTTAGTGTGTGGTGTGGCTGTTTATTGTTCAACACCAGCAGCTAGCTATATTTAGGTCCAAGAGAAACGACATGGCTCTCCAATTTTAAGTAATCTTGCATATGTTAGAAACTACATATATGGTCTCCGGTTTTCTTACCTCTACTCTAAAACACCAACGCATCAACAAAAGAAGATGGTATTTTTGTTACGCTTTCAGTTAAGTGTCGTGAGGAGATATAATGTTTTACAATCTTTACGGTTATATTGGAGTTAGGTTTTTGAATATGAGTAGCAGTGACTTGGATATACCTTATGGAGTTGTAACAGTTCCTCTTGGTGCTTAGGTGCATTTTCTTTGTGTAACTTGGTTTAAAATGTGATTTGGTCTTTTGTGGCATTTGGATGCCTAAATCCCATTTTCTTAATCATATTGCTTGGAAACTTTTGGTTATCTCCTCTCAAAGGATGAAATAATTTATATGTACTGCACTTTTTCATAATTAGGTAATAACGTTGGTTACAGCTTTGGTAGTTCAAACGGAATGTATCTCATTTTGTAGACAGATTATTTTCTGAATATCATATATTCAAATTTGTAATGAATGATGGCTTCTACCTGAATTGGTAGACTCGTGGTGTTAGTTTGTTCTAAATACAAGAAGATAATTTTAACAACTGTAGAACATGTTGAGATTAGCAACTTTTTGTGACATCAACCAACAGTCCTGCCACTGGGTTATCCTATTTTATATTTTTAATTACTAACTTAAGTTTGAGCAAACAGTGGCGGTGAAGTCCTCATAATAATCAGCGGATGTTAACTTTCCGATGTCCCCGTGGTTAACTAAGATTGTGGTGCTAGTAGAGGCACATTGTGGCCTTTTCATCCATATGAAAGTAGAGGCACATTGTGGTGCTAGTTTGTTGGGTTTTGTCTCCGACCATCGTGTCGTGATGATTTTGCGGTACCCGAGAGGCCTTGAGTTTGCCGGAATGTCGATTAACTTCCGCTCCGCAAATTGGTACTCCATATGTCCTATTTTCAGCAAAGGTCATGCTGAAATTTTCCGTGAATTTTAGCATGACTTTGCTAAAATAGGACATATGGGGTACTTGTGACTAATGCATGGGCCGGGTATCTTAGTAGTTAATTAAGTAGGATCAAGTGCCCCGCGTACTTGTGACTAATGCATGGCTTTTAGGGTGCCTCGGTGTCGATAAAACCGAAATGATGAAAGGTTAGGCTTTTAGGGTGCCTCGGCCGAAAAACCCTCAATGATAAAAGCTTAGATTTTAGGATGCCTCGGTGTCGACAAACCCTAAATGATGAGACCATGATCTTGTTCCTTGACAATAACCAACTTTTGACCAAACTTTGTTTCTATTTAGAGAGAAACATGGCCCACAACGATGAGGCCGGGGTTCGGGCGGCAAGGCATTCTCGAGCTGTCCCAGAGATGGAGGAACAACCTCACTTGTATGAGGACGCCGCTTTCCCCACCGATCCCGAGACCACCGATGGTACCGCCGAGGATGACCCCATCGATGCCACCACCGATGGTGCCGCCGAGGATGCCACCATCGATGATGGCGGCGCACGCACGATGGCAGCCAATGAAGAGGCAACGGAAGGACTGGCGCCCGACCGTGCTCCGCACCTCAAGGAGGAAGTTATCAAGTGGACTCGACGGAATCCAATGGCACCGAACGAATAGTCAAGGGTACTCGCTTCAGCTCGGGTGCATTCTCCGAGCACCGCCTCGATCAACACCGAGAACCCGAGGCATCCCGACCGAGGGAATTTGCGCAACCTCCTCTTCACGGCTGCACGAACGATACAAGTTCCCGCTGCTTTTGAAAACACAAGCCTCAAAGGGAATAAAGTGAACAATGCTGCCCTCACGAAGATGAGCAAGGCCCTGTCTACTTGGAAAAGCAATGTGAAGAGAATGATCGAGAAAGGTGAGAGTTATGAGAAGATCAAGGAGAAAATCCTTCGATCACCGAAGATGACTACAATGACTTCAAGATCAATTGCTCGAGCACCACAAACTCCGAATCAAGTCGATGGGGAAAGAAATGCGGAGCTGAACTTAGGGAACACACACTCGGTCCCGGCGGTTACAGAGTGGCGGAGCCTATATGGGACAAGGAGGACGCGAGCGCGTGCCGAGCAAGGCCTACCGCCTCTTCGATAAATACGGTGACAAGCAGACCAGGAACTTTGTCGGGCCCGGTACAAGAAGGACCCGAAACAAAGGAGCTTACCACGGATCCAAGACCAGGCGCTTGAGGTTGTTCTCGTAAGGAATACCACCCCGGGTAATTAGCTCCATATGGTTGCATTCTAATTAATGAAGCCAAATTTCTAAATGGTTCACATTCCTTCCGCAGCGATCGAAAGCAGAGCGCTGGGTCGACTAAGAGCAACCCTTGGGACACCACTCTCAATAGGGCGTTGAATGTAATGAAGAACAAGGATAAGCTCAATGGTCGACGTCACCTGGTCGTGTGGCGGCAAAGGCTTGTCCACAAAATGGGGTCATACTATACCGCTGGTGTGCGGAAGGAGAAAAGACCAGCTCGGAAAGCCAAGTCGCGAGGTTCAAGAACTCAAGGCACAGGTGGCGCGGATTCCGAGATTGTCCAAGAGCAAGTGCAACAACAACTCGGGCGACGATCACCGCCATTGTGCCTACCTTGATCCAGGGGTTGAGGCGTGGATTGCGGGCGCCAATAGGGCCGCCCGATTCCTAGCTTCACGGCCAGCAACTCGCAGAATGCGATGGCGGGCCATTGGTGTCTCCGGCGGATGCGGCATTGGTGTCTCCGACGCCGCACGGAGCTTAATGCACCGGGTGTACGCGGCCGCACCTCTGCAGCAAGCGCCCTCTCGTCAATCGAACGCCCGCCGCTGGCGGTGCCTCAACATTAGCCGAGCTCGACGCCATCATCACGGTAACTAATTGCCTCTCGGTCGAGGACTTCATCTCCTTGCCTTTGATCGGGCATCCTCGACGCCCTACATGTTTTCGCAGGCGCCGCCGATGTTCCGTGCACTCTCCCGCACTTCGTGAACAACGAGTTGGTCGATGTCGCCAAGGGCAAAATCGCTCAACCGGCAACCCTTGTTCCACGGTACCCAGATGCCACCCAACTTGTTTAGGGTTCAACTGGTTCGGTGCTGCCAGCTGCGACGAGTTGTTACCTCCGATTCAACCCGTCGGGCCGACGATGATGACGTGATGATCCTCGGCGCCGCTCGAGCTGGCCCTGCTATGGCAAGAGCCAATTTCGTTTGGGGCGGGGACACCACCCCAAAGACAACACCGCCAATCGTGTTGCCGCCAAGTCGGCCCCATGGCAAGACCGCCGAACGGTGCGGACATCCCTATGCCATCGATCCAAACATGCATATGGCACGATCGAAACGACGACGACGACGATACATTTGCCAACGCCGATCAAGACTTTGCCGATCATGGGTACGGTGGCGACTTCATGGGGCCTCCTTCTCAAGAACCCAACCCAACAAAAGACGTGCGCGATCTAGCTGGTACCGCGGAGAAGCCAAGTAGCAACAGGCGCCGCTCACCGCTCAGCTCTCGTGAGACGCCCACCTGCCGACTTCACCGAGCCTCGAGATAGGCGAGGTGCGAAATATTATCAGCCCCAACACACTCAAGAAGGCGGTCTGTGAGCAGAACTCGTCCCATTACAGGAGAAGAAGAAGGCACGCAAAAGAAAGACTAACAAGGTGCGGGCCAGCCGCACCGCAGTACGATCCGTGCTCGGGACGGGCCACCTTCACCTAAGGATATCTCGAGGAGGGTGCATGTGGCGGTAGGGCGATGCTACCGACAAATATGCTCAATGCTGCAACCGGTGCTATGCGGAGTCTGCATGATGTTGTTCTTTCTTTGGAGAAGCGGCGTCTCGTAGAGAAGGATGTGGCATACCCGGTTTCGTGGCCAAGGTGCCGAGGGCAAGGGCTTTGTGGATAACTCCATCGGGCGACGATCGCCCCGCGGTTTGATGACATCCACGCTTATGTTGAACCTTCATCCGCTCCACTACACCTTCGCTCGCTATTTTCGCTGAGTATGGAGATGCGGATCATTCGCGACAAGACCCCGGACATCGTGATAGTCGACCCTTCTACATGCGTGCCAAGATCTTGGGCAGCGCTGGGACCGCAAGTCGCGAGTTCTTACCTCAAGGCGCCATTCGCAAACCAAGATAAGGATAACTTCCTCGTGCCTTACTTTCCCGAGTAAGTCCTCCCTCAACCGCCCGTAACATATGAATTCTTAGATTTCGATCGCTTTTCTTTTAACATTCCGTGTTTTCTGCAGTGACACACATTGCACGCCATCCTCCTAAGCCCCAAATATTCCATGGCCACGATTTCGACCCGGACCGTCACCGAACGTAGACTACACAAATGTCAAGAAGGTTCTTGATGATGTTCTCCCGCCACGCCTAACTGGAGGCACCTTCACCAGGCCTATTCGTAAGTACGGCAAGCACGTGTTCTCCCACAATACGACGCTCTTCTGCGTCAAGCAGTACCTTTGGCGGTCGAAGGGTGCCTACTACGCCATCCATCACATGCGGGTGATCGTGCGGGACCATCATCAACTTCGCTACCAAGTAAACTCAAGATTGGGCATGAGCGTGTCGGCAATCCAGACGCGGACATCGACAAGAATTCTTTCGATCCAAATGGAGTTTG
Source organism: Aegilops longissima (assembly GCA_021605205.1). Lineage (NCBI taxonomy): Eukaryota > Viridiplantae > Streptophyta > Magnoliopsida > Poales > Poaceae > Aegilops > Aegilops longissima. The sequence continues at coordinate 343,900,600 of CM038682.1, forward strand.
TGGAAATCATCCATCAAGATGTCCTTCGCACTCGGGCAGTTCTACCTCGAAATCAACCGTCCAACAAAGGACATCGACACAATGCTACAAATGCAGGATGACAACGCCTGCTCTAGCATGACTCCCACGATAGACGGCGGCTTCATCCACGCTCCGTCCCTTGAGTCGAGTTGTCTAGTTCTGAAACATCGATTGTCTCATGTTGTAATTAAACTTTAATGAACTTGTAGTATGTCTCTTTGGTTTCGAGAGTCGCTCAACTTAGATGTAATCGATGCTATTAATGTCTTGCTTTTATCTTCCGATCGCTCGCTGCATACTTATATATTGCTTATGTATTGTCTGTTAATTGGTACTAACGCTTCGCTTGGCTAGTGCATAGCGATGCCGACGTATGTCGTGTACAAGGGTAAGGTTCCCGGAGTCTACGATGACTGGGAGGAGTGTCGGAGACAGGTTCACCGATTCAGCGGTAACAGTTACAAAGGGTACACCACTAGGGCCGAGGCCGAATCTAGATACGCCCGCTATCTAGCGGCAGAGGGGAGGGAGCGTTGGAGGAACCGGATGAAGACGAGTTTCATCGTGATGATGCTCATCGTGATGACCGCAACTCTCTTCTATGTGATGGTAGTTTAGATGATCGATATCGACTTGTAATGTGAAGACAAACTCGCTACTCGCGGTCTCGAGACTTGTAATATAATATTCTATCTTTGTTCGGTCTTTTCAATTCGAGACTAATATGATGAATTGTATTCGAGACTAATATGATGAATTGTATTCAAAGACTAATCATCTATTGTATTCGATGAATCTGTTGTTGATGTGTGCTGTCTATATTTTGTCAAATTATACATTTTGTAACCTGTGCAAAAACAGAAAATAAAAAATAAAAAAACCTAATATTCATACTAATGGCGATCACATGATAAGGCGCCATTAGTATGACAAAGCATACTAATGGCGCATCATGGTCAAGGCGCCATTAGTATGCCGCGTTACTAATGGCGATTCGTGGTCGTGCGCCATTAGTATGCCAAAGCACTGGTATACATGGCCCCGGGAGGCATACTAATGGCGCATCGTAGTTTATACTAATGGCGCACTGTGGTGCGCCATTAGTATATCAGATACTAATGGCGCACCACTGGTGCGCCATTAGTAAAAACTACTAATGGCGTGCTAGTAATGGCGCACCAGTGATGCGCCATTAATGGCCAAATTAGGTGCGCCATTAGTAGCGGTTTTTCTAGTAGTGTGAACCGGAGATTGGGACTCTCTGAACCGACGGGCGTCACCCGAGTATATAAGGGGACGACCCGGGGCGGTTCAAGGGACAGACAACAACAACTCGAGGCCTAGGCGAAGCTGTTTGCTCCCTAGTCATCGAGACCACATCAATCCCATCACAAACTAGACGTAGGCTTTTACCTTCATCGAAGGGGCCGAACTAGTATAACTCTCGTGTCTTTGCATCCGCTTTAACCCCTCCAAGTTAACCCGTAGCGATGGCTCCGCGACTAAGTCCTTTCATGAGGACATCTGCCGTGACAAAACCACGACAGTTGGCGCCCACCGTGGGGCTATCGCACGATGGTTTGATGATCTTGGAGGGCAAGCTCGAAGGACTCGAAGGCTACGCTGTGGGCCGGATGACCAAGAGTCGTCGCGGCAAGCTCTACATCGACGATGCAGGCTGGGGCCCCGAGGCCGGCTCGATTGAGTACGGGTACCGGGTCCCCTTTGGTGGCATACATGTTTTCATCGGCAAGATCGGTGAGCCAGGGCCTGAGCCGGACATCTGCACCGACCCCGTCGAGACGGCTCAGCGTGCGAAACCTGCCCAAGCTAAACCGGCCGTCAAGCATGCTTTCGTGGGAGTCATCCACGGAGGAAGTTATGAGGACGGATCAGAATCTGGTGGTGAAACCGTCGTCTACTCTGATGACGAGTCGTCGACCGGGAAACCGAGTCTCAGATCACCGCAAGATGGCCGGATTGGGGCTGTTCCGACGGTGATGATTCCGGACCCTCTCGATCTGCCCAACCGGGTTGGAATATTCATGGCCGTACACAAGCAATACTTCACTCTTCGACCGCTGCGACAATGGTTGCCGGTTCAACAGCGGCGACGGCAGCCGGGGCAGGAGGCCCTGTGCGCCCGCCGGCTCAAGTTTTATCAGAACTATTCGATGCGTTGGCCGTGCTCATGACAGAGGTTAACCCGGCGGACCAGGATGTTCATAACGCGGAGATTGCGAAGGTGAAGGAGAAAATCACTCAGGCTAAAGCGGATCTGGCAGCTTCAGACGCCAGGATGGCGGCAGAGCGGGCCGCTTTGGATGCGTAGGCTTATAGGCTCATGCTGGATCAGAGCGCGTCGCATGAAGTCATGAAGAGGAAATACAGATCCCATTTGCCTTCAGTTTTCGAGGGAAGAGATCTCTTCAACACCCCAGGAGCAGGGACCAGTAATCCGCCGGTGGTAAACCGGGCGGAAGCACTGGACGGCGCGCCCGATTCAGCCCCGCATAATAGATCTACCTCGCCATAATGCCAAGACGCCTCAGCTGTGCAAACACCTCAGTGTCACTACTCTAACCCGATGGATAACCTTGTTCCAGCTGCGGCACGGTTGGAGGCGATTCCAATGGAAGGCGATTCACCACAGGCGGTGGACGCACGGGTCAAGGAACTCCTTAGGACAGCTCTTGTCCAACAGAAGCGATTCAGACAGCCGCGACGGATCCACTCTACCCCGTCCAAGCCGGGCTATAGCAGGCACGTGGATGAACCGCCGTATCAAGTAATGCACGGCGTGGTGCGCCTGCGGCAACAACCCGCAGGTGGTTTCGATAACGCCGGGAGGTGGTGGACCGGCCCGCACGCAGGGAGGCCGAGTTAGCAGCGCAAGATCGGGATTATCAGCTTACGCCGTTCGTCTGACCATCTTTGAGCCTGAGTTACCTCTAGCTCTTTGGGGGTGCCTTGCCTCGCCCCCGCTTTACGCAATGTACGCTTGCCCAAGGATTTCAAGGGTCCGCAAGGTGCCAAATTACACCGCCGATCCGCTCGAAGCATGGATAGAGAGTTATGAGATGGCCATGGAGATGCTGGATGTGGATGAAGCCGCGTCTGCAAAGTACTTCACCATGATGCTCGAGGGCACGGCCCGTACTTGGTTGAAAAGCTTGCCACCCAATTCTATCAGTTCATGGGCCCAGTTGCGGACCCGGTTTATCCAGAATTTCGAAGATACCTGTAAGCAGCCCATGTCTGTGGTGGACTTGGCGGCTTGTGTCCAGGGGGAAGGGGAGTCAACGGCCGATTGGGTACGCCGCGTTTCGGAAATCTTACATTCTTCAGACCGGATCAACGCTGATTCTGCGATCTTGACCCTGGAGGGCAACTGCCGGTTTAAACCTTTAAAGTTGAAGCTGGGGCGCATGAAGCGGTTTTGCAATGACATGGGCACTCTCAGGGGCGCTTTAGTGAAGTATGCTGATTCTGATAGTACCAAGGATCCCGAGTCTGATGATGATGAGACAGGGAAGAGAAAGAAGAACAGCAACTCCAAAGGCCAGCAGCATCACTCGGCAGGTAATGGTGGAAGCAAGCGTAAAGAGAACGGCAACATGGACTTCGTAGCCAACACCAACGCGCAGGACAAGGGCCAGCAGCGCAAGGGTAAACAGCCGAATCGAGGTGGAGCGCCTAATCCCAATCCGGACCGCTTGAACTATCTGTTGAATCAACCCTGTTCGAAGCATGGGACGAAGGAGGCGCCAGCAAATCACCTCTGGAAGGATTGTTACATTATGCAGGAGTTCAAAAGTTCTAATGCTTTCCAGTATGATCAAGGTTCCGGCGGTGGTTCAGGATCCGGGCCGGGTTATGGTGGAGGAAATTCCGGTTCAGGGTTTAATGGTAATCCGGGCGGACATAACAATCAGAACAATCAGAATAACCAGGGTGGTTACAATCAGCAGTAGCAGCAGTCGGGTTATCAGAGCAACCCAAAGCAGTTGAATAGTGGGCAGTACCACGTCTTCACCACCAGCTTAGACAAGCGAGACCGGAAGCTTCAAAAGCAGGCAGTCAACGTTGTTGAACCGGCCGTGCCTCATTACCTACGCTGGTCAGAGCAGCCCATTTTATGGCGTAGAGAGGATCATGCTCCCCGGGTTGACAATCCGGGTCAGCTAGCCCTGGTGGTGGCACCTCAGGTGGGAGGTTATAAGTTCACCAAGGTTCTTATGGACGGAGGGAGCAGCATCAACATCTTATACTATGAGACCTTCCGTCGTATGAGGTTAACAGATAAACATCTCAAACCGTCCAATACAGTATTCCATGGTGTGGTGCCTGGCAAGTCAGCGTATCCGGTTGGTAAAATAGCTCTGGAGGTGGCCTTCGGGGATGAATATGACTGCAGATTGGAAACATTGACGTTTGAAGTGGTGAAAATTCAAAGTCCATATCACGCCCTGTTTGGGCAGCCGGCTTATGCCAAGTTCATGGCACGACCTTGTTATATCTATTTGCAGCTCAAGATGCCGGGTCACAAGGGGACAATAACGGTTCATGGGAGCCGCAAGATCGCTTTGGAGTGTGAGGAAGGTGATGCGGCTTACGCAGAGTCGGTTTGTGCCACCGAGGAGCTGAAGTATTATAAGGACAATGTTGATCCGGCGGACATGACTCCATTGAAGAAGCCAACTACAGAGCACGATCCGGCCCTGAAGTTCAAATCGGCAGCTGAGACTAAGCTTGTTGACTTCGTACCTAGCAATTCGTCCAAGCAGTTCAGCATCAGTGCCAATTTGGATCCGAAATAGGAAAGCACACTCATCGAGTTCGTCCGTGAGAATCGGGACATTTTTGCATGGAAGCCTTCTGACATGCCAGGTGTACCGAGGGAGCTCGCTGAGCACACACTTAATGTTGATCCCAAGTACAAACCGGTGAAGCAGTTTCTCCGCCGGTTTAACGAGGAGAGGCGTAAGGCCATTGGAGAGGAGGTTGCCAGGCTCTTAGCAGCGGGCTTTATCGTTGAAGTTTTCCATCCAGAGTGGCTTGCTAATCCGGTGCTGGTCCTTAAGAAAACGGCACTTGGCGCATGTGTGTGGATTACACAGATCTTAACAAGGCTTGTCCAAGAGATCCTTTGCCCTCCCCGCATTGACCAGATTATTGATGCCATCAAGGGTTGTGAGCGCTTGAACTTTTGGATGCGATTCGGATATCATCGATCAAGATGGCGGTTAAGGACCAGGAGAAGACAGCGTTTATCACTCCCTTTGGAGCCTTCGCTATGTGTCTATGCCTTTGGGCTCAAGAGCGCCCAAGCAACTTATCAGCGTTGTGTACAGAATTGCTTGCATGAACAGATCGGCCGTAATGTGCATGCCTATGTGGATGATATTGTGGTTAAGTCAAGGAAGAAGGAAACATTGATTGATGATTTGAAAGAAACCTTTGACAACCTGCGGGTTTATAAGATGATGCTCAACCCGGCCAAATGTGTTTTTGGTGTTCCGGCAGGCAAGTTATTGGGTTTTCTCGTGTCCAGCAGGGGGATTGAAGCTAATCCGGAGAAGATTACGGCTATCACCTCCCTGCTAAACCAAAGTGTATTAATGATGTCCAGCGCTTACGGGCCGGATTGCCGCACGAGCCGGTTTATCACCGCCTCGAGAGAAGGCCATCCCTTTGTACCAGATGCTGAAGAAGACAAATCAGTTTGTCTGGAGTCCAGCCGCTGATGAAGCGTTGGAGGACTTAAAGTGGCAATTGGCCAACCCGCCTGTGCTCGCCGCTCCCATCGACAAGGAGCCGCTCCTGCTATATGTTGTCGCTAACGCTGTATGGTTAGCGTGGCCATTGTAGTAGAGCGGAAGGAGGCAGGGAAGGAACATCCGGTTCAACGTCCGGTGTATTATATCAGCGAGGTGCTTATTGAATCTAAGCAAGGATATCCGCATTGGCAGAAGCTAGTGTATGGAGTTTTTATGGCAAGCCGGAAGCTGAAGCAGTATTTCCAAGGGCACCCCATCACGGTGGTCAGTTCAGCTCACTTAGGTGATATCATACAGAACCGGGAGGCGACTGGCCGGATTGCCAAGTGGGCTATAGAGCTTGGGCCGCACGGTTTGAAGTATGTACCTCGGACGGCGGTGAAGTCTCAAGCACTTGTGGATTTCATTAATGATTGGACGGAGTTGCAAACGCCTGAAGAAAGGCCGGATCATACATATTGGACCATCCATTTTGACGGATCCAGGCAGTTGGAGGGCTCGGGGGCTGGAGTCGTATTAAACTTCCCAACGAGGTGACAAGTTTTGTTACGTTCTCCGCTTAATGTTCCCTTGTACTAACAATGCAGATGAGTATGAAGCCTTGCTCCATGGTCTTCGGATGGCTAAGGAGATGAATCTAAGCCGGGTTAAGTGCTGCGGTGACTCGGACCTAGTAGCTCAACAGGTGTCTGGCACTTGGGATTCAAAGGACCCACTCATGGCTGCATATCGTCGTGAGGTGGATGTTGTCGCAGGTCATTTCAAGGGCTATCAGGTGGACCACGTGGACCATCGGAAGAATGAAGCGGCGACGCTTTGAGCCGTTGGGCTCTCAACGCAAACCGTCCCGCCAATGTTTTTCTTGACGTCTCGCATAACCCGTCACCAAGCTCCCCGTGAACCGGATTTGGCTATTCCTGATCCGGAGGCTCAATTGGTGGCAGCTCTGCACGCTATTCCGATTGACGCTTCCTTATCCGGGCGACATGAACCGGGCGAAGTTACTGAAGATGAGACATTGGCTCGACAGATAGTTCGGCGATCTAAGTCTATGGCCATTGTTAATGGAGAATTGCATCATTGCAGTGTGTCAGGGGCGTTTCAACGCTGTGTGTCACCTGAGGATGGCTGTGAAATATTGCGTGAGATCCATGAAGGAGATTGTGTTCACCACGCCGGTTCAAAATCCTTGGTGGCTAAAGCGTTCCGCCACGGTTTCTATTGGTTGACTGCCCATGCTGATGCGGAAGATCTGGTCGACGATGTGATGGTTGCCAAAAGTTTTCTAGACGCGTGCTCATGTGCCGCCCAAGAATTGAGGATGATTCCAATTACTTGGCCGCTTTGCACTTGGGGTTGGATATGGTTGGACCTTTCAAAAGGTCCAAGGACAAGAAGACCAACCTGCTGGTGGCGGTCGACAAATTTACAAAGTGGGTAGAGGCGAACTCATTAGCAAGTGTGATGCGCCACGGCGGTTCAGTTCATCAAAAGGTGATTTTCCGGTTTGGTTTTCCACACAAGATCATTACGTATAATGGTACCAATTTGTCCAAAGGTGCCATGAAGGAGTTCTCGCGAACGTGAGCACATCCGCTTTAACGCTTTCTTCAAGAGCTCACCCACAGTCCAATGGTCAAGCGGAAAGAGCCAATCAAGAGATCTTGAGAGGCATCAAGCCCCGCTTATGGTCCCTTTGCAGAGGACGCCGGGTTGTTGGGTAGAAGAGCTACCGTCGTGTTATGGAGTATAAATACTACACCTAACAGATCCACGGATACGCTACCGTTCTTTATGGTTTATGGAGCGGAGGCGGTTCTCCCAGCGACATCCGTCATGACTCACCTCGTGTGGCAGCTTATGTTGAAGCGGATAACGAGACAGCATGACAGACGCTTTGGATCGGCTGGATGAAGAGCGTGACATAGCAGCTGCCCGCCGGCGATTTACCAACAGGATCTTCGTCGTTATCATAGTCGCCGGTCGTAACCGAACTTTTCAAGAAGGAGATTTGGTGCTTCGACTCATCCAAGACCAGACTGATATGCACAAGCTATCCCCACCTTGGGAGGGGCCTTTCGTGGTCAGCAAGAATCTGCACAACGGGTAGTACTATCTGATCGATGTTCGAGAGCATAAAGACTCACGCACGTCAGAGGAGGAGACCAACAGGCCGTGGAATATAGCTCATCTTCGGCCTTATTATACCAGAGCCATCGGCTCTACTTATGTACATATTCTGACTGTATATATTATAAAGTAATAAACCGGAGCCTCAGCTAAAGCGGGGTATCTGCTCTGTTACATCATGCGTGGTTACATGGAGTTGTTCTGTCTTAAAGCGGCCTCCGGTTTACCCCTTGAGTTTGCTTTTCAAAAGCTTTGTAATATCACTTGGGGGCTTGGTCGTGTCCGAACCAATGCAACACCTTTTGATAGGCGAAAGCCACCAGATCACTTGGGGACATGGTCAAGTCTGAACCGTCATGCCTCTTGATCGGCCTAAGTCCATAGAGTCACTTGGGGCTTGGTCGAACCCAACCATTGCCACGCCACTTGATCGGCATAATGCCACGGTTTCAGCTTGGGGACCCGGCTGACTCAACCATGGCTACACCTTATAGGAGCTTGGTCGTGTCCGACCATGGTAACACCATCCGATCGGCTCAAGACAGCTTTATCTTTTGCAAACGGTTTATCATTGCCTTTGTTCCCATGTTTGTCATAACTATTATTTGATTTTTGTTGCGTTTCTTAAACCGACAACATTTTTAAACCGTTTTCAAAACTGTCAGTTGATGGAATTCGGTCAATTTTTTTAATCCGGAGATAATTTCACCGGATTGGTGTTTTTTCTGTTAACATCCTATTATGGAGTAACAGGGGGCTTATTATGACCCGACACGGTTAACGTGGTAAACCGGCAGTATAAATGACAGGAGCTATTTTCTCCTTTGACGGTAAGGGTTTATACAACCTCCGCTTCAAGATTAGCTAAGCCAACCTTATGCCCAACGATGGCAGGTATTTGATATCATAAATTTCGATTATATACCTCAATATTTCATTTTTTATATATATGAACATCACAAACCAGCTGGAGGCATAAACCGCCCTGGCGGTTTAAGATTTTGTAACTGCAGGCAATATAAGATGGAAAATTTTGATCATTCAAGCAAGTGTATCAGCACCTATGCACGAAGGCATATTAAAAACAAAAGTGATGGCTATCCTATTACAAGGCATTCAGAGGCCCAAAATTTGGAATGGCGTCATAACAGGCAGCTTCCGATGCATCAACCAAGCGGATTAAGCTTCATTGTCGGGTTGACGTGAAGAAGATGGGTCGTCTGGCGTCGATTCAACTTCTTCCTCCTCACCACCCAATGGCCGGAAGTCATTAGTGGTCCACTAATCCGGTTAAAGCACGAAGACAGCCTCTTCACTTATAAGCTCAGCCGATCAACGCTGTGGGCATAAGTGTGCTTACGGGTTGGTGGAACAAGGTTCTGCACTTCCGAATAACAGCTTCAACCCGTCTCGTTGTTCGTGATCATAGAAGGAGCGGTGAACCGTCTGGTTGGCCTCTCGCTGCCGCTTGACTCGCCAGAGGATGCATCTCCTTGTTACCCGCTTGAGAGCATCATTATCAAATGCTTCGCCATTTTCTTGAGCACTGGGAAGCCTTTGGCTATGTCACCGGATCAAGGTCACTATCCATGCTTTGGCGCGAGTTAGTGCCAATAAGGTGCCAGCCCGGCAGCGGATCGTTTAATTCTTCTAGCTGTGCCGTATCATAGATAGCCGGTCCAAAGGTGTCCTTGATCAGTGTCGGAGCTGTGTTATCATAAGAGGTGGCGCAAATAACTCGCTGGGTGCCGGTATACAGCTGTTCAATTAGCGTATACGAGGCCTTGAGTTTCTTCCGCATGTCAGAGCCCAGATGAGCAATGCGCTTACCTATACCGGTTTAAGAAAGTTCAGGTCAAACCGGAGGGAATTTCAAAACAGAATATTCATCACAACCTTGGTGAAACATTGCTTACCAAATATTGCAGAGGTCATGGCGTTAATTTGCTGCTTTAATCCAGTGAGCTCTTCCGTCACCGGTTTAATGGCTGCTTCAGCATCTTCCGCCCGTTTTAGCAAGCCCGCTTTCTCAGTATCCCAGTTGGCCCGCTCGGACTTAAACCACTCCTTGAGCTGCTCCATAGTAGTCAAGGCGGTTTTCAGCTCATCCTTGGCCTTGCAGGTTTCTGCTTGTTGAGATTTCAGATTGACATGAAGATCATTGATTTGTGAGGTTTGTTGGCGTATCTCACTTTGTGACAAAAAGGGAGCATGTTAGTAGTTTCATCACAAAGTCCCAAGCTCAATACATGTATTCAACTTGGCACTTGGGGGCTAATGGCTATTTGCTCGAACATGTTCTGCTGCGGCGATATAAGTTACAGTCCCGGTTTAACTATGCTAAGTTGAATCGGCCCTTGGGGGCTACATCAGTGAAGTTTGAAAAATTTGAGTTTTATATTAAGTCCCGGTTTAACTATACTAAGTTGAACCGGCCCTTGGGGGCTACAATAGTGGACTCTGAAAGTATTGAGTTCTATATCAAGTACCGGCTTGAAAGAAGATTACAAACACACCCTTGGGGGCTACTACGCAATGAAGGTACAAGAAAAAGGCATAGCTCTTTACCTCATAGCGCTCCTTCATAAGATTTACCAGACCGGCTTCGAAATCACGACTTGTTTAGAGCCGGTTCAGGAAGCCAGAGTGAAGATCTTGGGAAGAGAAATTGTCATAAGCTGACAGATCAATTTTTTACTTCCTTTTACTCATGGCAGTAAACTCTTCCTTGGCGCTGTGCTTTGATAGAGCAACCGGATTGCTGTGGGCGGTATATGCGGTGCCCGTAATCACGACATCGCTATCTTTGGTCGGGCTGGCCGGATTGGCATTTTACCGGCTTACGCTTTCATACCCGGGCTTGGCGGATCAGCAATTGAATCCCGTTGTTCTGCTGCAGGACTCGGTGGAGCAGGAGCATGTGACGTCTCAACTTGGACAAACGGTTCAGCTTCTGGCGGATTAGCATTGTCATCTTGATTAACCCCAGCAGAGTTGTCTTTAGGAACTTCGGGATTTTCACCATGATGCTCTGGAGTCTTCTCCGGATCAACATCCACAGTAGGGTCGAGGGTCTTGGCCTTCTTACTAAGGCGAGCCTTGGTGCTACAACATCAAGGGTTAGAATATGATAAACCGACAAATACAAGGAACAAATTAAGGAGTGATATGCTTACCCAGCAGCAACTTTGAGAGGAGGCAGCTGAGTGGTTGATGAACCGCCAGACGAGTTGGAAGAAGCCTAATAATTCGGGTCAGATGGATTGAGAGGGCATCAGAAGAAACCTTTCAAAGGATAACACTTTTCAGGAGAACAAGTCACCTCGGGACGACGTTTCCGGGTTGGTGTATCAGCTAAACCGGACGACGTAATTTGTTGACTGCTATGCCGGTTCGTACGGCGTTCTTCAGTTTGCTGTGTCTTCAAAGAAAGTTTTGGATTCAAATGAGCACAAGAGTGAGATTGTTTCACTTTCCGGACTGTGCGGCGAATTCTTTTAACCGATACAAGATCAGAATCGGAAGAAAGAAGGATTACCTCAACAGGATCTGCATGGCTGGCCTCAGCGTCATCCTGGGAATTGTAACTGTTAGTAAAAGGAATGACAAAAGGAACAAAGTAAGTCAAGCTCTACCTCAGCATCTGATTCTTCATCCTCCGGCGGTTCAGAAGACTCGGCGGTTTTCCTCTTGTCAGCTTTCTTGGTGGTCTTGGTCTTTATACGAGGAACCCGGGCCGGTTTCGTTTGTTTCCAAAAGGAGCTGTTAGCCTGAGAATTAATAAGGGATTACTACAATCAATATGGAATCATACCGCAGTAGAGAAATAAGTGGAACCGTACCGCGGGCGGTTTGTTGGAGACGCAGAACGGGGCCAACCCGGTTTGACTGCACGCGGAGATCGGTTCATCAAGAATTTTCTTCACTGTCTCGGCAACTTCAAGCTCAGTTATTGATAGCTCGTGATGTCGTTGAGGATCTTTGACGTCACCAGTGTATTCGTGCATCAATCCGGGGCGGCGGCTTAATGGCAAGATGCCCCAAGAAACCCAACAACGGACAAGGTCAATACCAGTTAAGCCGTTGGCCATCAGAGCCCGGAGCTTGATAATTTGGGGTGCAAATTTCTTCCGCTCATGCGGCGTCAAGCCGCCAAGGCAATGGGTGATTGTTGCTAAGCCGGTGAGAGCGATAACCCGCAAGGGATTTTCTCCGTTAGGAGCAGTGTTCCGGAATAGAACCAGGTTTGATTCCAATCTTCGGATGGCTATGATGTTTGGCGGAGGAAAGTCCACTTCTTTCCTTTTTTGGATTGAAACGCCACCAAGTTCTGTGTTAGGACCGTCCAAAACTCAGACGGCGGTTCAAATGAAAGAAATCTCGAATAACTCCACAGTTGGTTCTTCTTGAAGATAGACTTCGCAGAAGACTTGAAAGTTGCATATATTGGACACAGAGTTCGGACCAATATCTTGTGGATGGAGTTGGAAGCTTGCGAGGACATCCCAGAAATTTTTTGATCCGGGCGGGCTGAATCCCCAGTCTAGGTGTTGCATAAAAACAATTACCTCTCCTTCTTGAGGTTCCGGCGGACATTCCGATTCCGGAACACGCCAGTGGAGAACATTTTTTGAGGCTAAAGCGCCAGCGGTGACGTAGCCATTGAGCTGTGTTTTCGTGATCCGGGAGGGAACCCAATTGCAAGAAGAAAATCGTTTCGCCATTCTGGAAGGGGGGAGCTGAAAGAAAATCAAACAGGTGCCGGTTCACTGTTTACAGTTTGTAAGTGAAAAATTCAGTGTTAAACCGGTGAAATTACAATGCAAGGTACAGTTGGCGGTTTAAAAGAGGGCTAATGACATATGGCGAGTTGGCTATCAAGGATTAAACCGCCCATAGGCAGAAAGGCCCAGATTCAAGTTTTTTGCTAAGTGTTGACAGAAACAGGTTTCACACAATAGTCAAATCTATTTGGATCTACCGCGCGTCTATAAGACAGTTTTTACTGTGTTCTTTAAAAGGCATTCAAGAAAAACAAAGAAGGATGTATGCTCTACCAGAAGAAAAGGAAGGGCTGCTAGTATTAAAAATAGATGCGAATGACTACCGCAAGAGATCTATAACTGTTTTTGATTAAAACGCCACGCAGAAGGTAGGAAGAAGAGGAAAAATGGAGAACTCATGGATGAACTTGCAAAATCTTAATACAGATCTAAAGGCAAAGAATAGAAGAGGTATACCGCTGCAGATCGTGGCGGAGGGAGGCGATGAGTCTCTGATCTAGCTCAGGTTGATGCAGCGGCCTTGGTTGGTGCGGTTCTCGAAGGTCGCGGATGACGGCGGAGCTTCAGAGCTGAGGTCGTCGCGAGGAAGAAGAAGATGCAGAAGAGGAAGAGAAAAGGGGGCCCTCGGGCTTTATTTATTAGGGAAGGAGTGAAAGGCAGGCGCGAGAATCAAGGCATCCGAAGCGGCCGAGTGGGCGCGCCTGTCGCCTCGATTTTCGGGATAACCATTAATGAGAAGGGAATCTTTTTGATCCTTTTTATGCAAAGGTGATGTCATGATGGACCGTTACGGTGCTCAAGATGACGCCACGGCGGTTTACAAAGAATTCAGAGAAGGGGACATCACGGCGGTTCAACAATTACAAGAAGATATTGAAGTTGAAGATTTTTTATCAAGGATTGACATGAACCTGTTCAAATCAATCTGGAGCCTAATGTTGGGGATACTACTACTGGGCGTGAAACGGCCTATCCGGGCCGGGTTAACTTCATTAGTAGTTCAACGGTGTAAGAGCCCAAGCATGAAAGTAAGGGCCCAAGGCACGTAGTCGGTTTAGAACCTGTAGCCGTAAACCGGCCTGGTATGCAAACTTGTACTGTAAGTTAGGAATATAGAGAGAGACCAACCCGAATACGAGTATGAACCGGAGATTGGGACTCTCTGAACCGACGGGCGTCACCCGAGTATATAAGGGGACGACCCGGGGCGGTTCAAGGGACAGACAACAACAACTCGAGGCCTAGGCGAAGCTGTTTGCTCCCTAGTCATCGAGACCACATCAATCCGTCCACAAACTAGACGTAGGCTTTACCTTCATCAAGGGGCCGAACTAGTATAACTCTCGTGTCTTTGCGTCCGCTTTAACCCCTCCAAATTAACCCGTAGCGATGGCTCCGCGACTAAGTCCTTTCATGAGGACATCTGTTGTGACAAAACCACGACACTCCTCCCTGCGGCCGGCTGTGCTGCCGCGCAGGCCTCACCGCCCCACCGTACTCCCATCGCTGGCCTAGCCATCCCTCTACTCACCCACACCTGCTGTTATTCTCCGCGACGACAGACAAGCCAAGAAACCCTCAGACAACAGATTCCTCCGCAGGGGAAACAACTGCCGAAGTCTTCCCTACCTCCATGTCGTTCCTTCCTAGGCCTCGCCGTCATCCACCGCCTGGTGCTCTTGGCGTGGCTCGTCAACGTGGTCAACGAATCGACATGCATCTGAAGTGGATCAGACGTGGAGAGGCCGACACTGGGTCCATGGCCGCACGCAAGGAAATGCCTCCTTATTACGCCGCAAAATAATGATTCCTCCACCGACATCAGGGACCCACCGAAGGGCCTCAGATTTCGCGAAAAAACGTTATCGCCACGACAGCTCGGACCCACCACCTATATCTTCGCACGCAAGGAAGTGCCTACTTATTACGCACAAAAAAATGAATACTCCCCCTGTTAGCTGGGACCCAGTATAGTGGCAGGCTGATTTGTGGGCCTACTAAGTTGACGGGGACAAAGGGCTTTGTCAACTTAGTCAATATGCACGATTCTAGCTCCAGTGACCATACGATGTCAGTCCAACGGCCGTAGTGCTTCTTCAACCTCTGGTATTCTTGCTCCACCGCCCAAACCAGTGCCGGTCGTGCCTCGTGCTCCTGCCTCCCGTGGGTCGGCTGCGATCGGCGGAGGCCTCACCGCCTCTACTACTCCCACCGCTGGCCAGGCCATCCCTCTACTCACCCACACCCCTCGTTATTCTGGGGCGACGACAGCCTCACACCGCAGCGAACCAGTGAACCTCAGATTCCTCTATGCGGGCATCCACCGCCGTGTCTTCCCGGCCCGCGTCGTCCCGCTTCCTAGGCCTCGCCGTCGCCCACCGCCTGGTGCTCTCGGCGCCATGCGTGGTCAACGTGGTCAAGGAATGGCTTCCATCGGACGTGGATCAGACGTCGAGAAGCCGACACTGGTCCACGGCCGCAACAAGGAAGTGCCTCCTTATTACGCCGCAAAATAATTATTCCTCCACCGACAGCGGGACCCACCGGACGGGCCACCGTATTTCGTGAAAAAACGCTTCTCGATCGCTGGGACCCACCACTACATCTTCGCAAGCAAGGAAGTGCGTCCGGCAAAAAATGATTCGCTTCGACCGCCGGGACCCACCAGCTACATCTTCGCAGCAAGGAAGTGCTCGATACCGGACCCACCTGGTTGAACCGTACGTAGGGTTGTCATTCTGGCCACGAACGTGTACGTACATACTGGTCGTTGTAGAGGCGCGCACGTGTCGTAGTAGAGGCATGCACGTAGCATGTACACGTACGTACAGCGGCGAGGGTGCAAGAAAGAAAATACGGCCACATACGTATATACGGGCAGGGTCTCGAACGCCTACATGCGCATATGTACATGGCTGGGTCGGAACGGAGAAACAGCGTCGTCGTCGTGTTCATGGGGAGCCAACCGGCTGGGTCGGAACGGAATGCGTGGTCGTGTTCATCGGGAGGGCTTGGACGGAACAGGTGATGGAAACGAGGCCTGGCGTACCGCACAACGGAGGCAACGGCCTTGTGTTCGACTGGCCATGTTCGAAACAGGATCATGTTGATTGGGAGGGGCCTGGCGTACCGCACAATAAGGAAATGGACCTCCTACGGTCGAAACAGGGGTCATGTTGATCGGCAGGGGTGTGGCGTACCTCAAAACGGAGGAAACGGACCTCCTACGGTCGAAACGGGGGTCCTGTTGATTGGGAGGGGTGTGGCGTACCGCAAAACGGAGGAAACAGACCTCCTACGGTCGAAACGGGGGTCCTGTTCATCGGGAGGGGTGTGGCGTACCGCAAAACGGGACTCCACGGGATACTGTTCATCTCCACCGTCGACCACCTCCAGCCTCCACCGGGCTCCTGTTCATCCAGCCTCCACCGCGCGCTACTCCACCGCCATCGCTCAACCACCCTCCACGGGCACCCCTCCACCATCTACTATTCATCCAGCCCTCCACACCACGGGGTCCTATTCAACCACCCCTCCACCGTCTAATGTTCATCTAGCCCTCCACACCACGGGGTCCTGTTCATCTAGAGGCAACGCCACCGCTCACTGTTCATCCGAACCCCCCCCCCCCCGCAACACTCTCTGTTCATCCAATTGATCGGCTTCAGTTAGCAGCAGTAGCGAAGGAATCGCTCCATTGGGTTCAGTTAACAGCCATCGATTGATCGCCGGGTTAAGTAACGCGAGTTCGCAAAGCAGTCAATCGCCGGTTCGCTTAGAGCCAATGCCTTGCACGTATTTAGATAAACGCGCATCGCTGGCCCCGACCTCCCACCGTAACCGCAACTCCCCGAAATTTTCCTCCCTCGCTTCTACCACGGTTTTTTCCGTCATGGACGGCCCAAAGAATGTCATGGAGCTGCGTCTCCGGCCCGCCCAGGACGAAAAGCCCATTTTCTGTCATGATTTTTTGGCATAGAAGTAGGAGCCCACCACATCTATGATGATACCGGGTTTTGTCACAATTAGCGTCATAGAAGTGTCATATGTATGACAGAGAAAAAAAATTCGTTCGGCCCAAAATGTCACGGATGTGTCTTTTTTTGTAGTGTTGGTTTATTTGGTGGAAGATCATATGTTCAGATCCACTATGCATATTAATACCCCTCTTATTATGAACATGAATATGATTTGTGAGTAGTTACGTTTGTTCCTAAGGACATGGGAGAAGTCTTGCTAAGTAGTCATGTGAATTTGGTATTCGTTTGATATTTTGATGAGATGTATGTTGTCTCTCCTCTAGTGGTGTTATGTGAACGTCGACTACATGACACTTCACCATTATTTGGGCCTAGAGGAAGGCATTGGAAAGTAATAAGTAGATGATGGGTTGCTAGAGTGACATAAGCTTAAACCCTAGTTTATGCATTGCTTCGTAAGGGGCTGATTTGGATCCATATGTTTCATGCTATGGTTAGGTTTACCTTAATACTTCTTTTGTAGTTGCGGATGCTTGCAATAGGAGTTAATCATAAGTAGGATGCTTCTCCAAGTAAGGACAGCACCCAAGCACCGGTCCACCCACATATCAAATTATCAAAGTACCGAACACGAATCATATGAACGTGATGAAAACTAGCTTGGCGATAATTCCCATGTGTCCTCGGGAGCGCTTTTCTCTATATAAGAGTTTGTCCAGGCTTGTCCTTTTCTACAAAAAGGATTGGGCCATCTTGCTGCACTTTATTTACACTTGTTACTTGTTACTCGTTACAAATTACCTTATCACAAAACTATCTATTACCAATAATTTCATTGCTTGCAGAGAATACCTTGCTAAAAACCGCTTATCATTTCCTTCTGCCCCTCGTTGGGTTCGACACTCTTACTTGTCAAAAGGACTACGATAGATCCCCTATACTTGTGGGTCATCAAGACTCTTTTCTGGCGCCGTTGCCGGGGAGTGTAGCACCTTTGGTAGGTGGAATTTGGTAAGGAAAAAATTATATAGTGTGCTGAAATTTACTGTCACTTGTTACTATGGAAAGTAATCCTGTGAGGGATTTGTTCGAGGTATCTTCATCCCCTCAACCTACTGAAGCTACTGAAAATGTTTACTTTGAAATTTCTTTGGGTATGATAGAGATACTGCTAGCTAATCCTTTTGCAGGATATGGAACATTGCATCCCGATTTACACTTAATTTATGTGTATGAAGTGTGTGGATTATTTAAGCTTGCAGGCATGCCCGATGATGTTATCAAGAAGAAGGCCTTCCCTTTTCTTTGAAGGGAGAGGCATTGACATGGTATAGGCTATGTGATGATATGGGATCATGGGACTACAAGCGATTGAAATTGGAATTTCATTAGAAGTTTTATCCTATGCATCTTGTTCATCGTGATCGTAATTATATATATAATTTTTGGCATCACGAAGGAGAAAGCATCGCTCAAGCTTGGGAGAGGCTTAAGTCAATGTTATATTCATGCTCCAATCATGAGCTCTCAAGAGAAATGATTATTCAAAAAAAATTATGCTTGGCTTTCTGACAACAATCGCTCCATGCTCGATACTTCTTGTGCTGGTTCTTTTATGATGAGGACTATTGAATTAAAATGGGATTTATTGGAAAGAATGCAAATCCTATGGGTATGTCTCCGTATAAAATTGTTTATGTAAAAGCATGTCACTAACCTCTCGAACTAGAACATAAGGCATATTGGGCCATTAAATAGCTCAATTATGATTTCAAACTTGCCGGTGAGAAGAGGTTTTTTGACATTAGCTCACATGATGAATGGAGAACCCAAGCCTATGAGAATGCCAAGTTGTTTAAAGAAAAAGTTAAAAGATGGCATGACAATAGGATACAAAAGCATGAGTTTAATGTAGGTGATTATGTGTTTCTATACAACTCTCGGTTAAGATTTTTTGCAGGAAAACTTCTCTCTAAATGGGAAGGCCCTTACGTTATCGAGGAGGTCTATCGTTCCGGTGCCATAAAAATCAAAAACTTCGAAGGCACAAATCCAAAGGTGGTGAACGGTCAAAGAATCAAACATTACATCTCAGGTAATCCCATAAATGTTGAAACCAATATTATTGAAATCGTAACCCCGGAGGAATACATAAGAGACAATTTTCCAGAATGTTTCAGACTCCGCAAAGGAATAGTTATGTGGTACGGTAAGTAAACCGACTCCAAAACAGTTCTAATGGCAATTTTTATCCGTTTTGGAATATTTAATAAAATAGGAAAATAAGAAGCAGTCCGGGAAGGACACGAGGCTTCCACGAGGGTGGGAGGCGCGCCTACCCCCTCGGGCGTGCCCCCTACTCGTGGGCACCTCGTGGCGCCTCCGGACTCCGCTTTCTTGCGATACTTCTTTGGGTTGGTAAAAATTCATTATATAATCTCCCGAAGGTTTTGACCACCGTACCACGCAAATATCCTCTGTTTTTGTTTCGAGTTGTTTTTTTGACAGATCTAGATCGTCATGACGTCTCCAAGTGCCCCCAAGGACAAGTTCTTTGAGAAGGTCATCAACCCCTGCCTTGCGGAGGTGCTGCAACACCCTCAAACCATTGAGGTGCATGAGGGGGTGCTGCACACCCGCGATGTTGAGGGACCAAGGAGGACCGGAAGCATGGAGACAAGGCTCGAGGCAATGGAGCAACAAATTTTCAAGTGTCAGGAGAGGTCAGAGCACGGACTTGACTCCAACCACATAATGATCACGAAGTTCACCAACAACCACAAGGTAGACACCAAGGACATCGGGGAGGCCATCTTTAAGCTTCACGAGAAAATCGAGCACCTTCAAGCCCAGATCTATGACCTGCAAAACCAAAACTGTGAGTATGAATATAGATTCAAGAGGATGAGTTTGGCTGCAGATTTAAGGATCCCGAAGACTCGATAATCCTTCTATGATGGAGAGCCTATGCCTTGGAAGAGGGACGACAAGCCTACATCATCAACAATTCCTTCACCAGCAAAAGTGATATATTCACATGGGTATGGGCACTCCCCTTGGCAACTGCCAAGCTTGGGGGAGGTGCCCCGGTATCGTATCACCATCACACTTCTATCTTTACCGTTTTCTTAGTTCGATCCTTTTGGTAATATCTTGATCTAGTAGAATAAAGTTTTAGTATGATCTAGTTTTGATTTTTGCTTCATGATCCTTCTATGTAATTGAGTCCGTGAGCTATATAATACAGATTAGTGTTGAGTCAAGGGCTTGATTATCTTGATATGATCTTGAGGGAATAAAAGAAAAAGAAAGTATAAAAAGAAACAAAGAGATCATATTGATCTTATGGAGAGTAATGACTTCACATATAAAGAGTATGATGATTAAAAGTTGTTGAGAGTTGACAAACACAGTTTTGTTCATCGTTGCAATTAATAGGCAGTAATAAAGAAAGAGAGGTTTCACATATAAATATACTATCTTGGACATGTTTTATGATTGTGAGCACTCATTAAAATATGACATGCTGAAGAGTTGATGTTGGACAAGGAAGACAACGTAATGGGTTATGTTTTCTTACATCTGAAATAAAGTATATTGTCATGGATCATCCAACATGTTGAGCTTGCCTTTCTCCCTCATGCTAGCAAAATTCATTGCACCAAGTAGAGATACTACTTGTGCTTCCAAATACCCTTAAACCCAGTTTTGCCATGAGAGTACACCATACCTACCTATGGATTGAGTAAGATCCTTCAAGTAAGTTGTCATCGGTGCAAGCAATACAAATTTCTCTCTAAATATGTATGATCTATTAGTGTGGAGAAAATAAGCTTTATACGATCTTGTGATGTGGAAGAAATAAAAGCGACGGACTGCATAATAAAGGTCCACATCACAAGTGGCAATATAAAGTGATGTTCTTTTGCAATTCTGTGCATCCAACCATGAAAGCGCATGACAACCTCTGCTTCCCTCTGCGAAGGGCCTATCTTTTACTTTTATATTCTACCCTTTTGCAAAGAGTCATGGTGATCTTCACCTTTCCTTTTTACATTTTATCCTTTGGCAAGCACATTGTGTTGGAAAGATCCTGATATATATACCAATTGGATGTAAGTTAGCATGAATTATTATTGCTGACATTACCCTCGAGGTAAAAGGTTGGGAGGAGAAACTTCAAGCCCCTATCTTTCTCTATGTCCGATTAAAACTCCATACCCATAAGTATTGCGTGAGTGTTAGCAATTGTAAATGATAGTTGAGTATGTGGACTTGCTGAAAAGCTCTTATATTGACTCTTTCCGATGTTATGATAAATTGCAATTGCTTCAATGACTGAGATTATAGTTTGCTGGTTTTCAATGAAGTTTCTGATTCATACTTAACATTGTGAATAGATTATTACTTGAGCATAAGAAATCATATGACAATATATATATATATATATATATATATATATATATATATATATATATATATATATATATATATATATATATATGTTGCTGTTATAAGAATGATCATAATGCCCTCATGTCCGTATTTTATTTTATCGACACCTCTATATCTAAACATGTGGACATATTTATCGTTATCGGCTTATGCTTGAGGACAAGTGAGGTCTAAGCTTGGGGGAGTTGATACGTCCATTTTGCATCATGCTTTTATATAGATATTTATTGCATTATGGGCTGTTATTACACATTATGTCACAATACTTATGTCTATTCTCTCTTATTTTACAAGGTTTACATGATGAGGGAGAATGCCGGCAGCTGGAATTCTGGGCTGGAAAAGGAGCAAATATAAGAGACCTATTTTGTGCAACTCCAAAAGTCCTGAAACTTCACGGAAGTCATTTTTGGAAATTATAAAAAATAGTGAGCGAAGAAAATACTAGAGGGGGGCCACACCCTGGCCACAAGGGTGGGAGGCGCGCCTTGCCCCCCTGGGCGCGCCCCCTGCCTCGTGGGCCCCCTGGCAGGCCTCCGGTGCCAATCTTCTGCTATATGAAGTCTTTCGTCCGAGAAAAAAAATCATAAGCCTGCTTTCGGGAAGAAACTCTGCCGCCATGAGGCTGAACCAATCTAGGGCTCCGGCAGAGCTGTTCTGCCGGGGAAACTTCCCTCCGGGAGGGGGAAATCATCACCATCATCATGACCAACGATCCTCTCATCGGGAGGGGGTCAATCTCCATCATCATCTTCACCAACACCATCTCCTCTAAAACCCTAGTTCACCTCTTGTATCCAATCCTTGTCCCAAAGCCTCAGATTGGTACCTGTGGGTTGCTAGTAGTGTTGATTACTCCTTGTAGTTGATGCTAGTTGGTTTATATGGTGGAAGATCATATGTTCAGATCCATTATTCATATAAATACCCCTCTAATTATGAACATGAATATGATTTGTGAGTAGTTACGTTTGTTCCTGAGGACATGGGAGAAGTCTCGCTATTAGTAGTCATGTGAATTTGGTATTCGTTCGATATTTTGATGAGATGTATGTTGTCTATCCTCTAGTGGTGTTATGTGAACCTCGACTACATGAAACTTCACCATTTTTTGGGCCTAGAGGAAGGCATTGGGAAGTAATAAGTAGATGATGGGTTGCTAGATTGACAGAAGCTTAAACCCTAGATTATGCATTGCTTCGTAAGGGGCTGATTTGGATTCATATGTTTCATGCTATGGTTAGGTTTACCTTAATACTTCTTTTGTAGTTGCGGATGCTTGCAATAGGAGTTAATCATAAGTGCGATGCTTGTCCAAGTAAGGACAGCACCCAAGCACCGGTCCACCCACATATCAAATTATCAAAGTACCGAACGCGAATCATATGAACATGATGAAAACTAGCTTGACGATAATTCCCATGTGTCCTCGGGAGCGCTTTTCTCTATATAAGAGTTTGTCTAGGCTTGTCCTTTGCTACAAAAAGGATTGGGCCATCTTGTTGCACTTTATTTACACTTGTTACTTGTTACTCGTTACAAATTACCTTATCACGAAACTATCTGTTACCGATAATTTCAGTGCTTGCATAGAATACCTTGCTGAAAACCGCTTATCATTTCCTTCTGCTCCTCGTTGGGTTCGAAACTCTTACTTATCGAAAGGATTACGATAGATCCCCTATACTTGTGGGTCATCACCATCCACTTGGCTTGCGCTCCAGATCCGAACATGGTTGGAGTGCTTTCTGAGGTGGAGAGGATGAAAGCTTGGGCTCTGGAGCTCGAGAATGTATGGGCAGAGAGAAAGAAGGCGTGGGTGAAAAGGTGAAATCTTTATCCATTTATAGAGGCTACGAATATCAAGTGCCTCCCCATTCGCCTTAAAACTCGCCTATTCCCCAAGGGTCGTGCGAACGGTGCGGTTGGATTACCCACGCCCGTATTGATGAGGATCCCGTAATAAGGGGACACGATCTCTGCTTCGACAAGACGTGCCAATAAAACCGCTTCTTGAAACATGGAGCGGGAGGCTAAAGAACGGTTCAAAATAATGACCGGGCAGTGACGTGATGTCACGCGACGAAAGTTGTCGGTAGATCGGACTCGTGGAATATTATACTCTGTGTGTGTGTGTGTGGTACTTGTTTTGTAGAGCCAGACACATTTTCTGTGTTCGAAGGCTGTTTTGGAGTATTCGGAGGAGGAACCCGCCTTGCAATGTCGAAGACAATCTGCGCGCCGAACACATCGTCATTGAAGCCTGGTTCAGGGGCTACCAAGGGAGTCCTGGATTAAGGGGTCCTAGGGCGTCTGGACTACGTAACATGGGCCGAACTAATGGGCTATGAAGATACAAGGCAGAAGACTTCTTCCCGTGTCCGTATGGGACTCTCCTTGGCGTGGATGGCAAGCTTGGCGTTCGGATATGTAGATTCCTTCCTTTGTAAACTGACTCTGTACAAACCTAGGCCCCTCCGGTGTCTATATAAACCGAAGGGTTTAGTCCGTAGAGGCAATCATAATCACAACCATACAGGCTAGACTTCTAGGGTTTAGCCATTACGATCTCGTGGTAGATCAACTCTTGTAATCCTCATATTCATCAAGATCAATCAAGGAGGAAGTAGGGTATTACCTCCATCGAGAGGGCCCGAACCTGGGTAAACATTGTGTCCCCCGTCTCCTGTTACCATCGACCCTAGACGCACAGTTCGGGACCACCTACCCGAGAACCGCCGGTTTTGACACCGACACTGGGTAGCTTGGAGGATCATACCTTTAAGCCGTCGGTCCGGTTTAATGTGTACATATACTGGCGACACCAAAGATCCACTGTGTTACAGTTCAATGCATTTGACTGGTAAAGCCATCAATGATATGACCAAGACTCTTCTCAATGAAAGCTTGGAGAGCTGCAGAAAGTGGGCCTGAATCCCTTCTGCACACTCAACCCGGCACCGGAAGTAAGACTGCGCGGTTTATATACTTTACTTCATTGTTCATAGAATCTGGAAATCCCCAACCTTTATTGTAATTTGTTGCAAGTTGGATCCGCCTTTTGGGATAAGAAATATGACAAAAAAGCCGTCAAGAAAGCCA
Source organism: Aegilops longissima (assembly GCA_021605205.1). NCBI lineage: Eukaryota > Viridiplantae > Streptophyta > Magnoliopsida > Poales > Poaceae > Aegilops > Aegilops longissima. The sequence continues at coordinate 343,924,852 of CM038682.1, forward strand.
GGGCTAAGACCAAAGCCGTGAAGAAGAACGAAAAGAAATCCACTGCTTCTGATATGTTTAACTTGGACGAAGATGATGAGTAGGAGGTAGACCTTGATTCCCTTGGCTCTTTTTTCATCCATCTTATTGACACTGATTGCTATTAGGATGACGCGGAAACCAGCCAGGCGGGTGATGACGAGGTATCTATTATTTCCTTCGACTCAGAGCCCTTGCCAAGACAGAAAATTCGATGAGTGATCCGGAAAGTAAGGTTTTCTAACCCTTTAGCTCACTTGGATCCCAACTTTATTTTGAAGCAACAACAACATGAGAACCGGCGCAGAACCCGGACCAGTGGAGGCGGAGAAATTTCCTCTGGTTTACCTAACACACCAGCCCCATGCAAATGCCGGAATGAGGTACTTCAAAATCCAACTTTATTTATTCCGAGGCAGGTCTTATACGTCAATCACTAAAACATTCTGACTCAAATTACCAGGGGACCTCTCACTCTTCGTGTGGCGATTCATCTCAGACTCAGCTTCTGGCTTTCAAGACTGCCCCTGGGTACCAACTTTATCTGTGTTTTTCAACATATCTAAGCTCATGCTGACTTTTTGAATCCTCTTGCTGTGGGAAAGCAAAGCCTAGCAAAAAGGCTAAAATGAACAAGCCAACAGAAGATCCCAAGATTCATGAACCAGAAAAACAAGCACCAATATCTGAGGCCTCCGTGCAACAGCCGGAAGAACCTGCTGATGACCCGCCACCAAAAAAACCTGGTACATCTGCTGAGCATATAGTTGTCGATCCCTTGGGTGCTGAACCGCCAAGCCCAATCAAGCCTTCAAAACCAAACACTGAGGAAGTTCTGATTACTGGCACTAGTTTTCAAGAACCGGGGAATCCTATTGCTCTAGCAAAATATTCTGCCAAGGAAGAATTGATCGAGAGGCGCAAAGTTAAATTTGACATGGCCAATTATTCTCATCTGAATATTAGCAAAATTCTATCCGGCTATCTCAATCAAGTACACAGCATCCGTGATCTTGAGATTGACATGGTCAAGCACATGCATCACAAACATGTGGTATCAATTTTCACTAAGATATACTCCTTCAGCCCCCAAGTCTATTGAATATGATTAGAATAAAATATACTATAGACTTGTTAGATAAGCTTTTAGATATGCATCTGAATCAAACCTGCAGCCCGCAAGGGCCGGATTAAATTTAGGAAGATAAGTCGGGACTTTCAAGAATCAACTTTGCACCTGTAGCCCCCAAGGGCCGGCTTAGACTATCTAGTTGAGTCGGGTCTTCTGTCAATAGTGATCAATTTCGCACCTGTAACCCCCAAGGGCCGGTTGAATTCATATTGGTAAAACTGGAGTTATCACTGTCACAAAAAATCTCATCTAGTCACCCTTGCAAAACCGGGCTAACTTTGAAAAATGATGAACCAGGGTCATCTGCCATTGCATCATAAAATAAACTTTGCATCCATTAGCCCCCAAGTGCCATGTGCTATTGCTTGCAAAGGGCTTGGGACTTATCAATATGTATTGCTTCATAAAGAAACTTTCTGCACCCATTAGCCCCCAAGTGCCAAGTGCTATTGCTTGCAAAGGGCTTGGGACTTATCAATATATATTGCCTCATAACTGTGCATATTTGTTTCAATCTTTTCTTTTAGGAAGCATCCAATCAATTTCAATCTCAGTTTACTGATTTAAAAACCCGGCTTGAAGCACAAGAAGCTGAAACCCGGAAGGCTGACTCCAAGTTCAAGTTCAGCTTAGTTGAAATGAAAGACATAAAACTAAGTTTGATACTGAGAAGGTTGCCTGTGCTGAAGAGAAGGTTGCCCTGATCTAGAGGGCTGAAAAAGCTGAGGCCTCATTGGAGGAGGTCACCACAGAACTTACTGGCTTGAAGCATCATATCAATCAGATGACCTTTTCTATTTTTGGTAAGATCTTTTATATTGTAATGACTTTCCACCCTCCATGTTATAAACCGTCAGATGACTTAATCATAATATGCATGCAGGTCCAAGAAGCAACAATCTTGGGAAGGAAATGCTCATAAAGCTCAAGGCGGTTTACACATTAGTTGAACAATTATACACTAGAGCTCAGCGCACGATAGCCACCATCTCCCCAAGCAAGCAAGCAAGAACCATATCTTCTCAACAATGTCTTAGGCCAACTTTTTGTCTTGCCTGCCATAATTGAAGAGAATAAATGGTCAGCTGCTAGAGCCAGTGCCATTACGGCTTTAAGCCGGGCGAAGGCATGGCAGTCAGAATTACACCCGGCCGAGCTAGCCACTGGCTGCCCTAGTTTAAAAGAGGATGGGTCTCCTTTGACAAGAAAGATTTTGCCGTATGTATAAAAGAGATGCGTCCTTTGGCGAGCTTGCTTGTTGAAGAAACAGAGTTGTCCAAATATCAGGCGGCTTATACCGCAGAAAACCAGAAAATGCCCATGCCGACTTACAAGATTGCAGACCTTATCCCTCCAATTCTTAAGCACACTTTTGCCCCTGAAATTGATCCGTATGAGCTTATAGATGATGAAGCTTAATTTCAAGCCTTGACTGGCATCAATTGGTCATCGCCTGACTTCCAGACAGTGGAGGGAGAAGAAGAACCGGCGCAGGATGACCCGGAAGCTTCAAGCCGCCAAGACCAGGAGAACTGATCTGCTGGCCAGTTCATAACTTGCATCATCAGGCATTGATTGAAAAAACACTTATTCATTTGGGCTCACGGAGCCATGTAATAGGCTAGTTAAACACCGACATGTCGTGCCATCGTGCATGTTTTGTTTGCATAACACTGCTGATTCGTCATTTGGAGATCTGCCACTTATGCTCATGACATTATCAATTATGCATATCAGACCTATCATTTTTCCTGCACACAAATAGATCACAAGTGCCCTGGCGGTTTACCCCACGGCGGGTCATAATGCCCCATATGAAAACCACTGGTGACTAAATAATCAAAAACCAGGGCCGGTTTATCAAAACCTTAGATAATCATAACAAATAAATATCATACCTGTGATATTTATGCACACTATCGGCTTATCATGCCAGTAAGGGTAACTACCCTAAAGATAGAGCACAACGCCCTATTTAATTTATTCATGCCACCGGCTCATCATGCCATATGCATCAAGGGGTAATATCCCAAAGCTTGGAGCTAGAACTCCAAACACAAAAATCATCATATACTGGGGACTTAAAGTCCAAAGCCAGGCTGGGTTAATAAACTCCGGATAGATTCATATATGAACCATAAGGCATCATGGCCATAATCAATTTTCAACCATGTATCAACATGGCATAAAAGATGAACCTCAAAAAAAAATTTCAAATCAAATGCAAATTAGAAAAAACAAAAATAAGGCATTCATAGGCTGCCAAGCCTTCAGTTCAAGCATTATTCAAGGGCCACGCAGCCGCTGAGTTAAACCTTAATTCAAACCTTGTAAGCCAGATCTCACATGACCAATCGTCGTTTTAACTTTGACAAATTCAGGGTCTTGAAAAGATTGATTGTCAAGAGTACAGCGAGTCATTCCAGGATTACCTGGACCGAGTGGCAGGCAAACAAAAGGCAGGATAACCCAGATTGTTTGGTGAATACACCTGGCATCCAAACCTATTACAAGTGTCAACAAAGTTCTTGTTCAGTAACAAGAAGCCCCCGAGTAATATTTCATTCCAGGCATATAAGCCGGATCAGCAGGGTAGTCGTAGCTATGCTCAATAAGCAGGAAGCCCCCAAGTATTTGGTAATCATGGCGTACAAGCCGGATCAAGAGGGTAGTCATAGCTATGCTCAATGAGCAGGAAGCCCCCAAGTGATCATATGAAGTGACAATAAAGACTCATTATTCTCATAAATGAAACGACAGAGGCCCTGAGCTATCAGGAATGCCGGCTTTATTATATTCATCATAATATATCTTTCCCTACTAATAAAGCACCGATTGCTTCTGTCCGTACGTCGTCGGTGTTTTTACAGAAAAGTACCTCTGTATTTTAGTATTCAACCCTCATTCCTTTATTAAGTGAGAAAAATGTTTCGTTCAGGTTGTTTTTCTAAACGCCCCCTGTAGTTTCCAATATTCAACCCTCGGTCCACAAGCAAAAAATAGAGCACGGGCTCTCCCTCACCTCCCGATCCCAGCCGCCAGGAGGCGACGACCCCGGCGAAGCTCGATCCGTTGCCGCGACGCGCGCCGGTCGGCGCCGGCGAGCACATCACCCTGCACCACCGTTAAGCCTTAGATCCTCCTCTCCTCCAGCCGCGCCCGAGCTCATCACTGTGCGCCGCCCGGGAGGGCTCGCATTCGATGCAGAACGGCAGCGGACGGAGCTTGCAGGGCCCGGATCCACGGGGTGCCGTGACGCTGGAGGAAGGCTGGAGCGAGCTTCCCGGTCGGCTCCATGGTGGCTCCTGGGCAGAAATACATGGCGCTCCTGGGTAGAAAGGAGATAGGGAGGTGAGGGAGAAAGAAGGGACAGTGATGAGCTCCACATAGAAAAGGTTAGGCACCTGGTATAAGCCTATCATTTCCTGAATCTTTCAATTCTGACGCTTAAATTGTTTGTCCTGATGTGTTTTCAGAATCTCATACTTCAAAAGTTTGATGGTCAGATCAAGTGTATTAATGAAATGTGCAACATGATGTCTCTTGATCTTAAGAAGACATTATATGAAGTTCATCCCAGCTTTGCTGAATTGGAAAGAATCAAATCCATGAGTATAAGTGACAGCACACTTGATAGGCTTGCAGGAAAAGTTCATGCACTAAATCAAGAAAAGAAACAGAGGCTCCGGAAGGTACTGGTGTTTGCTGTTCATGTTAGTCATTTAACAAAAGTATGGGTCTGTGTGTATCTTTAGCATATTCATCTTAGTCTATATGTTTTACTGTTGACCTCCAGTATGGGCATGTCATTGTGTTTGAGTAGTTGACCTGATAATATGATTCAGCTTAGCAAATAATATCATGATTTATTTTTCCTGAACTGTTGAATATGTTGTCTTGCTTGTAACTCTTATGATTCAATGTACCTGTACATTTAATAAAAGTAGGAGCATGTACCTATCTTACTTCAATGCTTTCACCTTGGCATATATTGTTTTACTATGTGACCTCCAGTATACCAGTCATTGAATTTGAGACTTGACATTATAATGTGATTCAGCTTAGCAAAAGCATATAATGAATTTTTCTAAAACTTTTGTAGTTCGATTTATTTGGTTTATGCCATTCCATTATGATTTACATACACTATACATGACATGGTTTGCCATCCTAATTCAGTTTTATTCCTGACCAGTGTATGGTTTACTGACTTGTGCATTTTGGCATGCTTCCCTTTCAACTTCTGCTAAATATTGTTCCATATTTCTTTGTATCAATATCCATATTGTTGAAATTTGCATTATCTATTGCAGCTACAAGATCATGGAAGCACACTCATTGAGTTATGGAATCTAATAGACACACCATTAGATGAACATAAATGCTTTAATCATGTTACTTCTTTGATTTCAGTCTCACAAAATACAGAGATGGCCCAAGGATGCCTTGCATATGACCTTATTAAGAAGGTTAGAGTTGATTCTTGATTGTCTATTTATTTACTTATTTTCTTTCTATTTTAATCAAGCTAATTTCTTTTTGTCATGTGAAATTCCTTTTCCCCGTTGTTTGGATAGAGGTTGAGGTCAAGAGACTGAAGCATTTGAAAGCTCGCAAAATGGAAGAGCTTGTCTTAAAGAAAATGACTGAGCTTGAAGAAATCTACAAAAGTGTTCACATGTATATTGATAACAATCATGAGTGGCAGATTCTCACTGACCTTATTGATTCTGGTTCACTTCTTTCCCATGCTTTTCATCCTGAAGATACATAAATGAAGTTATTATATACAGTTTTGTTTCCATTAAGAACTACCCGATGCATGATTTAACTGGTGCTCCTTAGTTATATAAGGTTGTTGTTTCTGTCTCATCTTAAAATTTTGTGAATTTCTTAGTCAAATGCAATGGTAGGTTCTGCAACTGTCTTTCAACTTTGTGCCTTCTAAGTATCAACTTGAATATTTAGGCAGATCAATTTGGATACAAAAATTGCCCTTATGAAAACTAAAAGGGAAAAAATATTGCAACTTTGCAAGTCATTGCGTCTCTCCTTCATAGGACGATTGCGCATTCATGCTCTAGGATTTTTTTTACTGAGCTCAAGGTTGTGAACTATATATTTCCATTTCTTTGGTAGTGATATTTGGTTAAACTGGAGGTCCTAGCTATAGAACATCAACAGTGTAAAGTATATGCATTGCTAGAGGGGGGGATTTGGATACAGAAATTGAATAAGCTCTTATGAAAACTAAAAGGGAAAAATATTGCAAGTCATTGTGTCTCTCCTTCAGAGGACGATTGCGCATTCATGCTCTAGGATTTTTATTACTGAGCTCAAGGTTGTGAACTATTTATTTCCATTTCTTTGGTAGTGATATTTGGTTAAACTGGAGATCCTAGCTATAGAACATCAACAGTGTAAAGTATATGCATTGCTGCTCAGAGGTTCTGTACATACATCTTTACTGATTTTTCATCTTTATCATGTATGCTTCAATTCTTGCACGCCAAATAAACATAAGTTCATATTTTATTGTTTAGTAGTCTCATGTTCGCCCTTCATAATTCTATATCAAAGTGATGTCGTTCAATGCGTTTGTCCCTTTCTGATGTATAAATTGATTTCCATGAGGCGTGAACTCAAGGTACAACAATATCATTCTTCCTGGTGTTGCATTAAATATACCTCTTACTTGTTAAAAAAATCCTCTGGATTTGGGATTAGTATATTAGGTAGACATCTTTTGGTTAACGGAAGATTTGAGCACATGGTATAATTCTTGGTTGATTCTAGAATTTCTTTGTAGATTAGCTGGCAGATTAGAACGTCTTTGGCAAGTTCTTTGTTGGTTAGGTCCAGCTCCCTTGGCACTGGACCCAGCAGACGCGTGTGCGTGTGCGGATCTCCCATGCATCCACTGCACCACTTGTTGTTGGGTGGCAGTGGGGTATCCAAGCGTGTGAAAGGCATATCCGCCATGGCGGCGCAGCTCGGCTCCAAGGAGAACAGTTCCAAGGCCCAACTAACAGGCTACCACAATTCCTAGCCCAATCGCGGACTGTAATTAAATTGATTTATTGATCAATCTATCAGTTAATCATAGGCTACAATTAACCAGTGTAGTTTGGATGTGCAACACCAGAGACCATTTGATTGAATTGGTGGTACTGTAATACTAGCCTAATACAATTATCAGATCCTTTTGTCCTGCCAAGCAGATGGTCTTTTGTCCTGTCAAGCAGATGGTTAATTACTAGACAAGTAGAGCATTGCATTTTCCGTGTGCAATCCACACTGACAAGCCTGCAGAGGCTACTTCAAGTCAAGCGGCTTTAGAATTTCTTTACTTTGTGTACTCATGTAGTATTTAGGTTAGAATAGTATCAGATTTGATTGGTCCCTCAGTTCATAACAGACATTGACCGGTTACTTCTTTCTGGCTTTAACTTTCAAGCCTAAATAACCACCTTTTGCTACCTAATTGCGCTTGCAGTCATTTGTGATTCTCAGTTCATAAAAAATATATGTTGACAAGACATAAATTCAGAACTTTTGGCACATATGTACTTTAATATACTTGCATGCTTTAATTTTGTCATTGATATTGTTTCTTTGTTCTTCCAGGTTTTGGGTAGCCAATCAAGTCATGCAATACTTTATCGTACCATTCCTTTTGATGTTAGATGTACAACAGTTTTATGCTCAAATTGTAACATCCCAAATTTTCAATTTGGAATGTTATACATAGGTCATTCTTGCACATCATATTTTATTGCATTTTCGTTACGCAATCCTCAAAATCCTAAGCAACTCAAGGACCCTCGGAGAGAGTTGGGGATTTCCTATCAAATAATGAAACGAGGATTTAGATTTTAATTATTTTTCTCTGCGAAAAATATTTCATATTAAAAATATATGAGAGGAGATAATATGACTTCTCCAAAACAATTGAAATATTGGAGGAAAAATGTCAAAATGATTTATTTGATTTTATTTGAGTTCATTTGGATTTTATTTGCATTAGAAAAATTGCACGTTTTCAAAATTGCATTTTAGAGCCAAGAAAATGTTCATCTCGTTCTAAATATTTGATTTAGATGGTGAAAAATTGTTTTGGCATTTTAGGTTTTTATTTTATTTTTTAGGAATTTATTTCTGTCGGCGAAATTATTTAAAAAAATCTTCCTCATGCCTCGACTGGGCCTCACGCCCACCCGAGCCAGCCCTTGCCCGCCGCCCGCCGCCGCCTCCCCTCACAAGGCCACAGTGCTTGGCATGGACGCCAAGGAGAGTCCGTTCGACTCCTCCCGGCGCCCCTCGCCCAAGCCAAGCCACGCCTTTAAATCCCGCGCCCGAGCCCGCCACCACCACCCGCCAGCCCGCCACCAGCCTCACCGCCGCCGCGCCTCACCGCCGCGCTTAGCCGCCACACTGCCGCCCGCCGCCCTCAAGTCGCCGCCCGCGAGCCACCTCGCCGGAGGTACCGCGCCGGATCCGTCGCCGCCATTTTTTTTAAAACCGTTCGGTTTTTTTAGAAACCCTAGTACGGTTTTTTTAGATCTGTTCGCCAGTATTTCACGGTTCCTCTATTTAGCGGACGTTCGTCCGTACGTTCGATTTAACGAATAGTTTTCTTCCGTTAGTTACAGATAACAAACGCTCGTTCGTTAGTCTGTTCGTCGGTTTTCTTTTATCGGATTTATCTGTGATTATTTTCGATCGTGATTTCTGATCCGATCTTAGTTTCTGTTTATCTTTTTGCTCGTTAGTCGGAATCTGGCAATTCAAACGCCTAGAGTTTCGTCTCAAGACCCTCTTTCTGCTTAATCAACTTAAACGAGATTTTGGTACTGTAAAATTTGACCTTAGTTCAGATTAGTAAGCGGATCTTGTTTCTTTCGCCGTTTGAGTTTCGTTGCTCCGTTTGATTTGATTCTTTTTGCGAACCGGAGTTCTTAAGTTGAACTTTCTGGTCAACCGCTTTTATTTGAAGTTTTGCTTGTGCATCTTTTCTTGTTGCTTATGTATGTTATTGTTTGTTTGCGATAGAATTCCCGGAGTGCGAAGCGTGTTACTACGAGTCTCTAGGATTCGCGGATCGTCAGCAAGGCAAGTAACACATTGATCATACTCTTTTCATACCCAGTTTTTATGCATTAATTCAATCCTCAAACATTGCATGTTTAGGATGTCATTAACTTGTGGTTTGGGAAGTAGTTGATGAGGTAGAACCTAGTGCCCTGTTACTATCAAACCCTTGGGAGTTACTTCTACGCGTTGCTAATATTGCTATGATATGCTCGTATACGTGGTTTGGGTTTGAGTGAATCCATGACAGATGTGATATTGTTAATTAATGGTTCAACTTAAGGTGGCAACTTAAATTAACATCTGGGTGGATTGAGGCACCTGGGGAACCCAGTGTTGTCTGTTTTTTTGGAAATCCCGGGGTACCCGTGTGATCTTCCTATGGAGCGCCACCCAGGCTTAAAGGGAACTGAGATGATTCATGCTAGAAACTTCCGTGTGCAGCCACAAGCTATTATGGGGTCTAGCATAGTTGAGTAAGTTACGTGAAGCTCTTGAAGAGGTAGATCAGCAGGTAGTGGGTTTTGTAGGTTTGGTATGGTCTACCCTGAGTAGGGAGTTAATGTTTCTGAAAGACTGTGTCTCAGTCATCCGTTTCTCAAACACCGTGCAGTGCGAGAAATCCAATGGAAGCAATCTAGTCTTGTGGGGTAAAGTGCGCAAACCTTGTAGAGTGTACAATCTAATCATGGTTAGCCGTGTCCCTGGTTATGGACAAATCTTGAGTATCTAGTACTTGGGTTATCACATGTATCTCATCACTCTTAATTAATATTGTTGGGTTGTTAATTACTTTAATTGGGATTGAGTTGGGGTTATACCTTCTCAATGTTGTTTCAACCACCATGATAGTTAAAATTAAAATATATTCCTTTGTTGTAGGGAAAAATTGGCTTTTCGCAAAACTATAAACATAGAGATTTCCACCAGCCGAATATGCATGTAGTGATAGCATTATCCTGTTCTTGCTCTACTGTGTTATATTGCCAGCATATTCCATGTGCTGACCCGTTTTCGGGCTGCAACGTATTATGTTGCAGACTTTTCAGACGAGGAGTAAGGCTCATTAGGTCATTGCCGTGCAGCTCAGCTATGCCGTTGGAGTTGATGGACTCACTTTATCTTCCAAGCCTTCCGCTGTTATCGCATTAGATGGCCTTAAGCCATATTATTGTAAAAAGTTCTCTTTTGAGACATTCGATGTAATAAGTGTGTGATTGCTACTCTGTTATAAATCCGTCGAGTACTGTGTGTGTCAGCATTATTGATCCAGGGATGACACTGAATCACAGAGACTTGACCATCTGAGGTCGGTTCGCTACACAAATAAAGATATATATGCATACAAATTAGTTGTTGGTTATTCCTCCATGATTTAATTTTCCAGTTGAATGTAGTCTTGCGCTCATGTGATTGAAAACTAAGAATGGAAATGTGAAGTTGCACATCAAACTAGAGTACATGCATATGTGCATACACTCTGCGCCTCCTCTGTTTCCATTACTTTGAGCTACAGGAAAGGGAAATTACAGGTAGATGAAGTAGCATATGGGGGAAGGACTCACCTCTCCCTGTGAGGTTGCATCGAGCTCCAAACTTCAAGTGAGTCTTCACGAGCTTGTGCTGTATCTTGGGGTACCAGCTGACCGCCCCTGCACGCGATGCTGTTCGGCGGGGAACAATGGCATAGAGCAGCTGGCACAATTTATTTGGCGTGCCGGACGCAAGCGGTGCTACCCGCAATAGCTCTCGCCTTGCCGACGGCAACAGCCTTAGACGGCAGACTGCAGCTCACCTTGTGTGAATCGTCCCTGAGCTTGAACTGAGGGGAACATAGGCATGGGAGCAGCTGCCACAACTTAGGCCCGGGCTTGGACGCGCCGGACGCGGGCCGTGCTACCCTCAAGGGATCCCTACTTGCCGCCAGCGACGGCGATGGCCCCGGACGGCGGACTAGCATCTCACCGTCTCACTTTGTGGGAAACGCCTCCTTGAGGTCGAACTGAGGCAGCTAGAGGAGTCTAGGAGATAAGGTAACAGAATGGAAAGAACAAATAAAATATGCCGTTTCAGTGGTGGGGCTGACCAGAACACGTGTTGGTCGCGTTTAGCCCTGCAGGCTAGTGCGTGCTGGGGGGTAAACATGCATAATCCTAACTTGCTTACTCCGTTGCAACTCTTATGACACGAATTACTTGATTACATCTGCCTGGCTGGTTGAATTTTTGTATTATATTTGCCCCCGCTTGCTTTGATCTAGATTCACTTTGTTGATATTGAATTGGTCTTAATGTTAACATCAACAATGGTTATTCGAGTTTCGTATTACTTTAGACATAATGTGCTTCAACTACGGCATTTTGTATTTTCCTTTTTAATTTATATGGAACATCGGAAACCCAGCCATGGCGGCAGTGGCATAGTACTTCACTTAACTCCCCAATGCCATGTCTCAGCAGAACAAAGCGGATGGATCCGTGATCCACATGTTGATAAAAGGGGAGACAAAAAATAAGAGGAATGTTACCACTTGTCATGATAGAGATGTGACATTTCTCATCTTTTGTCCTTATCAAAACACGTGTATGAACGGTCTTAATTTGTATTTCATCCACTCCACACGTGATGGTGATATACATGGGTTTCTTAAATAGACTTAATTTTTAGACAGCCTTCTCACTGTCGAGCAGCACCATCCTACTGCTGAGTGTGGTCGTGGTGGTGTGCATCATCAGCACTGCAATAATAATCGGTGATTCAGAATCAAAATCGTATCAAAACAGTAGATAGTGTCTTAGACAAGAAATGTTTATGGCGTGATATTTTTCACCCGTTGCAACGCACGGGCATGTTTACTAGTACATTGTCAAAATATCTACATCACAAGAGCCGGTGGCTCAGGTGTAATAAGGCCGAAGATGAGCAATATTCCACGGCCGACGGGTCTCCTCCTCCGACGTGCGTGAGTCCGTGTGGTCTCGAACATCGATAAGGTAGTATGATCCATTGTTTAGATTTTTGCTGACCACAAAGGGTCCTTCCCAAGGTGGGGATAGCTTGTGCATGTCGGCTTGATCCTGGATTAGACGGAGCACCAAATCTCCTTCTTGAAAGGTTCTGGTTTTAACCTAGCGGCTATGAAAACGACGCAGGTTTTGCTAGTAAATCGCCGAACGAGCCGCCGCACGGTCACGCTCCTCATCCAACAGGTCAAGAGCATCCTGACGTGCTTTTTCATTATCTGCTTCAACATAAGCCGCCACACGGGGCGAATCATGACGGATGTCACTAGGGAGAACCGCCTTTGCTCCATAAACCATGAAGAAAAGCATGTAACCTGTAGATCTGTTGGGGGTAGTATTGATGCTCCATAACACTAAGGGTAACTCCTCCACCCAACAACCCGATGTCCTTTGTAAAGGGATCATAAGTCAGGGTTTGATGCCTCTCAAAATTTCTTGATTGGCTCTTTCGGCCTGGCCATTGGACTGGGGGTGAGCCACTGATGACACATCAAGTCGAATATGCTCACGATGACAAAATTCTTTCATAGCACCCTCTGACAGACCTTTTTGATGAATTGAACCGTTGTTGCCGCGTCACACTTACTGACCGGTTCTGCTTCAACCCACTTTGTAAATTTTTCAACCGCCACCATATCAAGCCCCCAGATTGCAAACAGCCAAGTGATTGGAATCATCCTCAATTCTTGAGCTGGCACATCAGCTCGTCTTGACAGTTTCTGAGAACTATCACATTTACTGACCAGATCTTCTGCATCAGCATGAGCCGTCAGCCTATAAAACCCATGACAAAAAGCCTTGGCCACGAGAGATTTAGAGCCGACATGATGACCACAATCTCCTTCATGAATCTCTTGTAGAATCTCATGGCCCTCCTCAGGAGAAACATAACGTTAAAACACCCCTGTGACACTTCAGCGGTGCAACTCTCCATTGACAATAGTCATTGACTTAGACCACTAGGTTATCTGCTTGGCCAAAGTTTCATCTTCAGGTAACTCGCCCCGGGTCATATAAGGCAAATATGGAACTGTCCAATCAGGAATAACATGAAGACCCGCCACCAATTGTGCCTCCGGATCAGGAATAGGGAGATCTTCCTCTCTAGGCAACTTAACCGAAGGGTTATGCAGAATATCAAGGAAAACGTTAGGTGGCACTGGCTTACGCTGGGACCCTAACCGGCTCAAAGCATCAGCCGCCTCATTTTTCCTGCGATCAACATGTTCTACTTGATAGCCTTTGAAATGACCAGCAATAGCACCAACCTCGCGGCGGTAAGCCGCCATGAGTGGGTCTTTAGAATCCCAAGTGCCTGAGACTTGCTGAGCCACCAAATGCGAGTCACCAAAACACCTCACCCGGCTTAGATTCATCTCTTTAGCCATCCGAAGACCATGGAGTAAAGCTTCATACTCAGCTGGATTGTTAGTACAAGGGAACATCAACCTTAAAACATAACAAAATTTATCACCTCGTGGGGAAGTCAAAATAACTCCAGCCCCGAGCCTTCCAACTGCTTGGATCCATCAAAGTGAATAGTCCAATATGTGCTATCCCGCTTCTCCTCAGGCATCTGCAGCTTTGTCCAATCATTGATGAAATCCACAAGTTCTTGAGACTTGATAGCTGTGCGAGGCGTGTATTTCAAACCATGGGGTCCAAGCTCAATGGCCCACTTGGCCACCCGGCCTGTGGCTTCTCTGTTTCAAATAATATCCCCTAAAGGAGCATAACTAACCACAGTGTTAGGATGACCCAGACAATATTCCTTGAGCGTTCGACTAGCCATGTTCACCCCATATACCAGCTTCTGTCAATGCGGATACCTCTGCTTGGACTTAATGAGCACCTCACTGATATAATAAACCGGCCGCTAAACCGGATATTCCTTGCCTGATTCCTTCCTTTCCACCACAATTGCCACGTGATGACCCACAAGTATAGGGGATCAATTGTAGCTCTTTTCGATAAGTAAGAGTGTCGAACCCAACGAGGAGCAGACAGAAATTACAAGTAGTTTTCAGTAAGGTAATGTCTGTAGGTGCTGAAATTTTATGTAGCGGAGTAGTTTGATAGCAAGATAATTTGTAAGGATCAAGTAACGATAGTAGTCAAAAAAGTGCAGGAAGGTAGCCCAATCCTTTTAAGGCAAAGGACGGGCCAAAACAGTCTCTTAAGATAAGCAAAGGGTTCTTGAGGGTACACACGAATTTCATCTAGTCACTTTCATCATGTTGGTTTGATTTGTGTTCCCTACTTTGACAATTTGGTATGTGGGTGGACCGGTGCTTAGGTGATGTTCTTACTTGAACAAACCTCCTACTTATGATTAACCCTCCCGCAAGCATCCGCAACTACGAGAAAAGTATTTAGAATAAATTCTAACCATAGCATTAAACATTGGGATCCAATCGGTCCCTTACGAAATAGCGCATAAACTGGGGTTTAAGCTTTTGTCACTCTCGCAACCCACCATCTAATTACTACTCCACAATGCACTCCCCTAGGCCCAAATATGGTGAACTTTCATGTAGTCGACGTTCACATGACACCACTAAGGGAATCACAACATACATACTATCAAAATATCGAACACATATCAAGTTCACATGATTACTTGCAACATGATTTCTCCCGTGACCTCAAGAACAAAAGTAACTACTCACAAATGATAAACATGTTCATGATCAGAGGAGTACTAAATAGCATAATGGATCTAAACATATAATCTTCCACCAAATAAACCATATAGTAATCAACTACAAGATGTAATCAACACTACTAGTCACCCACAAGCACCAATCTATAGTTCCGGTAACAAGATTGAATACAAGAGATGAACTAGGGTTTGAGATGAGATGGTGTTGTTAAAGATGTTGATGGATATTTCCCTCCCTAAGATGGGAGAGTTGTTGGTGATGATGATGATGATGATTCCACTTCCTGGAGGGAAGTTCCCCCGGCGGAATCGCTCCACCCAAGGGCAAAAGTGCTCCTGCCCAAGTTCCGCCTCAAGATGGCGGTGCTCCATCCCGAAAGTATCCTCCTTATTTTTTCTAGGTCAAAAATGACTTATATACCAGAAGATAAGCACCGGAGGTGGGCTGAGGAGGCCACAACCCACCAGGGCGCGCCTGGGGGGCCTGGCGTGCCCAGGTGGGTTGTGCCCACCTGGTGGCCCCCCTCTGGTTGTTATTGGCTCCAGTATTTCTTAAATATTCCATAAAAAATCTCGGTGAATTTTCAGCTTATTTAGAGTTGCGCAAAATAGGTTGCCTGACGTAGCTTTTCGAGGTCCAGATTTCCAGCTGCCGGAATTCTCCCTCTTGGTGTGTTTCTTGCAAATTATGAGAGAAAATGCATTAGAATTACTCCAAAAAGCATTATTATGGATAAAAACATTATAAATAACAACAACAAAACATGATGCAAAAAGGACGTATCAACTCCCCCAAGCTTAGACCTTGCTTGTCCTCAAGCGAAAACCAAAATTTAAAAACATGTCCACATGCTATGAGAGAGAGAGGTGTCGATAAAAACAAAATACGGACATAGAAGCATCATGTTGATTATTATAGCAGCAACAAAATTAAACATAGAACTTTTATCATATACTTATCATGAGTAAGTAATAGTTCATCACACAATCGAAGTATAAAGCAAAAACTCTATTAGAAACCAACAAACTATGTTCTCAGTCAACTTTGCAACTACAATTCATCATATTTTCAGGAACGGTCACGTATCGGAGCCTTTAAGAAAGTCCACATACTCAACCATCATATAGTCTTCTATGATTGCTAACACTCGCCTCGTACCCATGAGCAAAACGTTTCAATCGGACACATAGAAAGATAGGGGCTTATAGTTTTTCCTCCCAACATACTCACCTCAAGGGTGATGTCAACAATAATAACTCATGCTACCTATATTCAATTGTACATATGTGCCTAGATCTTTCCTCACCACATGATGCTTTCCAAAGGAGAAAATAAAAGGAATAGAAGGAAAATTTTGACTCTTTGCATAAAAGTAAATACATAAAAGTAAAAGAAAGGCCCTTCGCAGAGGGAAGGAGAGGTTTCCATGCGCTTATTTGTTTGTATGCTCAATCCCTTAGTGCAAGAGAATGTCACGTTGCATTGCCCCTTAAGATGACAACCTTTATTATGAAGTCTGTCGCTTTTATT
The DNA here is from genome assembly GCA_021605205.1 of Aegilops longissima. Classification (NCBI taxonomy): domain Eukaryota; kingdom Viridiplantae; phylum Streptophyta; class Magnoliopsida; order Poales; family Poaceae; genus Aegilops; species Aegilops longissima. Next base: position 343,941,309 of record CM038682.1, read on the forward strand.
CTTTGTCATCCAAGTTCATACAACGCTCAATTTTATATTACACTAAATGATCTCACACATTTAGAAGCAATTTTTATTGCCTTTTTGCATCGATGACAACTTACTTGAGGGATCTTGCTCAATCCCTAGGTAGGTATGGTGGACACTTGAAAAAGATTTGGGTTTAAGGGTTTTTGGATGCACAAGTAGTATCTCTACTTAGTGCGGAATTTTTGGCTAGCAAAGATAGGGGGCAAGCACCACATGTTGAAGGATCTATGACAATATGACTTCTATGTGAATATAAACAAACATAAATCATTAAGTTGTCTTCCTTGTCCAACGCCAAAAATTTTGGCATATAATATTTTGTTGAGGGTTCACAATCACAAAAGATTTCTAGGATAGTATATTTATATGTGAATCTTCTCTTCCTTATTAATTCTTTCATGAGTTGCATCATTGACTAATGCTATACTCCCTCCGTCCGAAAATACTTGTCATCAAAATGGATAAAAAGAGATGTATCTATAACTAAAATAAAGCTAGATACATCCCCTTTTATCCAGTTTGATGACAAGTATTTCCGGACGGAGGGAGTATTTGTCAATCTCTAATAGAATTTTCTACGTATACTTTTCCTTATGTGGTGCTATCACCTACCATAGGATTAGTATATAATATTATTGATTTATTTCCTTCCTTCATTTATTTCCTTTCTCTTTTTCTTTCTTTCTTATTTCTTTTCTTTATTTTCAACATGAAAATAAAGAAAGGAAAAACTCAAACTAACTTTATTATATAACTTGCACACGATTACAATGATAGATCACTAAGCAAACTCTCAAAGAAGAAAGGATCAAACTAAACTTTATTTCATCTAAAGCAAAAGATCAAGCAAAGATATATACAAGCAAAAAGATAGTGAGATGATACGATACCAGGGCACCTCCCCCAAGCTTGGCGGAAGCCAAGGGGAGTGTCCATACCCGATACTCAGTTCTCTTTTGGTGGTGAAGAAGATGGTGGTGGTGATGAAGCAATCCTATCCTTAAGGATCAAGTGATTTTCCAACCGACGGATGACGCTTCGGAGATAGGTGATGTGCTCTTGATGCAAAATATTTTCGCGAGTGAGATACTTATTTTGTATGCGAACAATTTCAATGACGCGAAAAGCTTCACTCTCAGCACGAGTAAGGTGAGTAAGGTAGGGTTTAAGGATATCTTCCTCCTCCTCCCCGGCCAGCAGTGCTTGTGCTGCCACTGGGGATGGATATACGGTAGCTTCCTTGCCCTTGTCTCCCTTGACAGCGTTCGTGGGCTCCTCCCTCTTCATCTCGATCTTCATCAGCCAAGCATCTTCTTCCATGTGGTTGGATGAGCAAGAAGACATGATGCATCGCTTGACAAATCTGACAGGAAACAACAAGGAAAGAGAAAAGAGGATTTCTCTGCGATACGGTGGTTAATAGGTTCGGGAAGTATTTATAGATTTTTTATCTTAGAGGACAAGCATACTGAAGAAAAACGGAGTACGGAAGGTGTCCCAGGTGGGCACAACCCACCTGGACGCGCCAGGTAAGCCTGGCGCGCCCTGGTGTCTTGTGCCCACCGGGGGACGCTTCCTGGGAGTTTCTTTATTTCCAAAATTCTAAAATATTCCAAAATTGACAGAAATTATTTTTGCGGAATTTTCAGAGTCCGTTTATTTACCGTATCACGTACCTCCTTATTTTCACGATTCTGGAGTGTTCCAGAAGGACTCTTTTATGTGTTCTTCCGGTGTCAAAGTTTGGATAATATTACTTTCAACATTGATAGGCGTACCTGAGATATAATGCTTTATTCGTTCACTACTTCAGGATGCTGCTAATGCGACACTACGATCGGAGACCCTTTCACGAAACTGTGTGCGATGCACTAATCGCAAATGGGGTAAAAAACGTCAAAAAAGGTGCAAAACGTTTGCGATGGAGGATGCATCAAACATGGTTCAGATTTTAGTTGCGTGTGCGATGCAGGGCATACAGTTCAGTTCAATGAACTGTTTGTGATGATATACAACATACGGGGAGCCAGATGAAGGTGTGTGAGATATACAGTATACAGTTCACTCGGATGAACTGTTTGTGATTAGGCAACACAAAAGAAACGGTCAGCCAGATGAAGGTGTGTGCGATATACGACACGCGGTTCACTCGGATGAACTGTTTGCTTTGAGCCAAGATAACAGAAATGGTTCAATATAACAAGATGTGTGTGATATGCGGCAAACAGGTCTGTAATCAGAAATGTGTGCGAAGATCCATAATAACACAGATGATTGCTGCTAATAAGTTGTGTGTGTTGTGGGCAAACGCTTGGTGGTATACAATTGTCAGCGATTGATTAAATCATCACCGACGGGTTCCCCAGGAGGGTCCGTGTGCGATGTCATTTCACACAGAACAACAACATATGTACTTATACCTTATAAAGACTTGATTCCATAAACAGATTGAACATCGGATTACATATGTGGCTAGTACACACGTGACCTTTGCACACACGAAAGTATGTTCCAAAATGCCTAGGTAACTCAAATAATGTATAAAAAGGCAAAACGAACCGTGAATAATTTCATATTTTTAGGACGACACTACTATATATAGTTGCATGTTGCCTCTGTAAAATAAATCAAGGCGGGAAGAGACAGCGTATGTCGTTTCGCACACATAGGTGACAAGGTCCCTCTCGGAACCATGAGCCTTTTTGAGAGAAGCTCCGGTGTGTAAGAAGTTTGTACCAAAACTTGTGACAAATTGGACTAATAGTAACAGTGATGTTCTTTCCCTATGTTGTGAATGCTTATAATATGTATGTCTTAATGAAAGAAATGGCAAGCCATTGGCCCAGTATGAAAGAAAATATGGGACAAAACCAAGTTGAAAAGGGAAACAATATCTAACTCCAGCTTATAAACAGTACAAAAGCACGAGGATTAATTGCTCATCGGGTTTACACAAAATCCAGATTGAACAGGAAAATGACATCTAACTCAACCAAAGTTTTCGGCAGTCATAATCAAATGGATCGGTCTGATCCATAAATTCAAGATCCCCGGCCAGAAATTCTACTAGTACATGATGACAAGCTGTTGTAAATAGAAGCCGAGCACGATCAGAAGCCCTTAGGTCCACCTGAAACTTCTTTTTATGTTGTTCAACACTTGTAGCCGTAAGAAATTTCTTGTCGAAAAACTTAATCCTCATGGACAATAGTGCCCCACATTCAACATGAAGAATGTGACAAAGCTAGTGTTGCATTGTTGGATGCATATCCTTCCAGCGTTACTGTCTTCAAACGAATGTCATGAGATCTAAGAAAATCCCGGTGCTTCTTGAACCATCGATTGGTTATACCTTTTTCTCCATGTGTTAGTGACTAAATAGAGATGAAGATTGAAAACAGTTAATGTCTAAAAAGATTATGTTGAAATAGTGATAGCTCAACGATTAATTATAGTACATTATATATGGGCTTTCAATGTGTGTGAAATCATCACCTTTATATACAAATTCTCCAGACATGGAAAGCATTGCAGCAAGCCAATAATCGTGTTCAGATCAAAACACCACATACTGATATGTAAGGTCTTGACAGAATCCACCACCATTGATAGGACGGACAAGCTCTTCATTGAGCATAGAACATAATATTAGTACCAAAAGTGTACTCCAAGCTGATACTTAACTTATGCGCACAAATGAAAAAGGCAGATTACAAAATTTTACGTGAATAATATACAGTACCTTAATAGGTGTGGAGCCAAACACCATTTTGAACCATCTAAAAGGATCACGAATTGCACCCAAGGTCTCTAGTTTAGGCGCAGAGACTATATTATTTGCGAAGGTACTATACCAGAATCAAGGAGAAACCTTTGAAGTGATGGGGCATCTTCGATGATGAGATCATGTCCAAAAAAACAAATTCCCATGCTTACAAGGTGGGGCGACTTTATTTTGAGAAAACATATATGAATTTCCATTGTAAAAACAAGCAGCAAGCGCTCCAGGGAAGGGCAGCTGGAGTGGATGATGCTGTGCAGTGCGGCCTCCGACATATCAACCACCACAAGTGCAAGTTTTTTTAGCAGTGGGAGTCAAAGCATTTGTACCAGATTGTCTACTAGATGGCACCGGGCAAAGGTGGTGGTGTGGAGAGAGGAGGAAAACCACGTGATGGACATCGGTGGTGAGGGCACAGATACATCGGTTCATGGTATGTTACATACATAGTCATGGTAGAACTCAAGCTGCTGGAGTTTATCGAATTGACAGGATGTCAGCCAGGCGGCCATCGTGCAGGGTATGTCTAGCAGGTAGCATGCCGGGATGCAGATGCATTGAGCGGAGCCCCCGTGGGAGGAGATGATGGCTCTGGGGAGTTCAGAATCATCATCGACAGATAGCTAATGACAGTCGAGATTAAGAGGCGCGGTGCGCCACAGAGTGCGCCACCGAGATGCGAGGACTTGTGTGCGGCAGCCATCCTTGGTGGGGAGAAGGGATATGATCTCCGCAAGAATTCCGTCCGGGAGATCGCTGATGCGGTCTGCCGAAGATTCTACTGGTTCCTTAGGTCCAGGGGGCGCTTCTGGCCGCATAGCCGAGTCCAAGATCTACATCCGGCAGCGGCGCTGGTCGGAGCCTCATCTGTGTTCATACCAATCTGAAAGAAAAAAATGGCATAACATGTAGGACATTAGAAATCAATTCCAAGATCAGGAAGAAAAAGGCACAAACATATATGTAGGTCACTAACCAGTTTTCCGTCGGAGTCGCAGTTGTTACTGGAGTTGCTGTTGACCTCCAGCTCCACCGCGGGCGGGGGGCATGACGGTGCCCATGAATTCATGGTCGTGCTACTGCCCACACGAGACCTCGTCGGCAGTGACGGAAACCTCTGTGGCCAGCTTGACGCGTTGTGCGGGTGCTTCACCAGCCCCGACATCGCCACTCCCTCCGATGGTGCGCTTCGGCGGCATCGCCATACACTCCAGAGTCCAGACCTCAGTGACCACTATGGACCGGGGGTGCGGCCGCCTATTATGGCCAGCGGCTCGGGCGCGCAATTAATAAGGACTAGTGGGAGCGAGGCAGGCTGCAGTCAAAAGTTGTCTCGCCTCCCGGTGAGCCTACGCGGCGGACATCTGCCATTCCTACCATCATTTCACACAGCAACTCGCACGCCTCCCCATCAATACACACACCTGCACGCACGCCTCTCGGTATGCCCGCAGGGCGGACTGCTCGCATGCGTCCCGTCAACTCACACCTGCTCCCACGACACACGGGGCGTGTGGCAGCACGTATATTTTTTGGTTTATTTTCTGCCGCTTTACTGCTTCACTGAACTGTTTGCGTTGAAGAGATGCACAAATCCTGCGTTGAACATCCCGCACGCTTCCCGATGAACCTGCGCATCGGACGAGTTTTGGATTTACTAGAATTTAAAAACCAGGCATCTAAATGTTTTGCCGGCAATCAAAAGTGCCCTGGTGTTTGAAATTCATTCCCATTTCTTGCATGGGACCTAAGCATGCACATAAGGACACATATTTGATTTTTCAACCAATTTATAGTCACTGGAGCATGCGCATGTAGTTCAAATTTGAATTATGCACATAAATTCATTGAAAACTCAGTTAATGCATAAAAATGTCCAAACGAACCCCGAAAAATCACAAAAATTCACACAACACTCCTGTTGTTCTATGTTGACACAAGAAAAAAATTGAAAGCAATAAGAGTCAATGGATATCGTTTCGTCCCCAAAGGTGGGACGTTCCCTACCGAAAACCATCATGCTTGTTGTGAGAAGCTCCGGTTTGTGAGAAGCATATACACAAACCTGCCCCAAATGGGACAAAATTTGTACCACGGCATGCGGGTGCCCTTCCATGATAGCATGCCAAGTTTCATGAATTTCAGATGAGTTTTGGATTTAGTTGAATTTAAAAACCAGGCATCTCAATGTTTTGCCGGCAATCAACGGTGCCCTGGTGTTTGAAATTCATTCCCATTTCTTGCATGCGACCTAAGCATGCACCCAAGGACACATATTTGATTTTTCAACCAATTTATATGCACTGGAGCATGCGCATGTAGTTCAAATATGAATTGTGCACATAAATGCATTGAAAACTCAGTTAATCCATAAAACTGTCCAAACGAACCCCAAAAATCACAGAAATTCACACAACACTCCTGTTGTTCTATGTTCACATGAGAAAAAAATTTGAAAGCAATTAGAGGCAATGGATATCATTTCGTCCCCAAAGGTGGGACGTTCCCTACCGAAAACCATCATGCTTGTTGTGAGAAGCTCCGGTTTGTGAGAAGCATGTACCCAAACCTTTCCCAAATAGGACAAAATTTGTACACGGCATGTTGATGCTGCTCCATGATAGCATGCCAAGTTTCATGAATGTCAGACGAGTTTTGGATTTACTAGAATTTAAACCAGGCATCTCAATGTTTTGCCGGCAATCAATGGTGCCCTGGTGTTTGAAATTCATTCACATTTCTCGTATGGGACCTAAGCATGCACCCAAGGACACATATTTGATTTTTCAACCAATTTATATGCACTGGAGCATGCGCATGTAGTTCAAATTGGAATTATGCACATAAATGCATTAAAAACTCAGTTAATGCATAAAAATGTCCAAACGAACCCCGAAAAAATCACAAAAATTCACAGAACACTCCTGTTGTTCTATGTTGACACGATAAAAAAATTAGAAAGCAATAAGAGGCAATGGATATCGTTTTGTCCCCAAAGGTGGGATGTTCCCTACCGAAAACCATCATGCTTGTTGTGAGAAGCTCCGGTTTGTGAGAAGCATATACCCAAACCTGCCTCAAATGGGACAAAATTTGTACCACAACATGTTGATGCCGCTCCACGATAGCATGCCAAGTTTCATGAATTTTAGACGAGTTTTGGATTTAATAGAATTTAAAAACCAGGCATCTCAATGTTTTGCCGGCAATCAACGGTGCCCTGATGTTTGAAATTCATTCCCATTTCTTGCATGGGACCTAAGCATGCACCCAAGGAAACAGATTTGATTTTTCAACCAATTTATATGCACTGGAGTATGCACATGTAGTTCAAATTTGAATTGTGCACAAAAATGCATTGAAAACTCAGTTAATTCATTAAAATGTTCAAACGAACCCCAAAAATCACAAAAAATCACACAACACTCCTGTTGTTCTATGTTGACACGAGAAAAAATATTGAATGCAATAAGAGGCAACGGATATCGTTTCGTCCCCAAAGGTGGGATGTTCCCTACCGAAAACCATCATGCTTGTTGTGAGAAGCTCCGGTTTGTGAGAAGGATATACCCAAACCTGCCCCAAATGAGATAAATTTGTACCACGTCATGTTGATGCTGCTCCATGATAGCATGGCAAGTTTCATGAATTTCAGACGAGATTTGGATTTAATAGAATTTAAAAACCAGGCATCTCAATGTTTTGCCGGCAATCAAAGGAGCCATGGTGTTTGAAATTCATTCCCATTTCTTGAATGGGACCTAAGCATGCACCCAAGGACACAGATTTGATTTTTCAACCAATTTATATGCACTGGAGCATGTGCATGTAGTTAAAATTTGAATTATGCACATAAATGCATTGAAAACTCACTTAATGCATAAAAATGTCCAAACGAACCCTGAATAATTCCAATTCTTTTCTGAGCACTGCAGATAAAAGGTCTAGCAATTCAAACACCGTCCATGGCCGCTGTGACCCCATTATGTAATTCAATTCAAGACCAAAAATCAAGTAGATCCCACACAATTTATTATAACCAACCGTTTGAGATGTAGCACAAAATATCTTCGAACCGTGTCTGAATAAGGGACCGTCTCTGATGACACTTTGCGCACCAGTTTTTTGGCTGAAGCGATTCCACATTTTTGGCTTCCGCGGAAATATCTACCTCCCCGCCCCTCCCCCTTACCAAACGCCACATTTCCCCTCTTTCCGCCTTCCTTTCCAAGTTGAAACCTTCACTCCTTGCTTGCAGCGCCTCCGCCTCCTCGCCGGCGACCCTCCTTCATGCTGCTCGACCTCGCCTACCCTAGCAGGTAATCCACACCCGACCCCCATCCTCCTCCTTATTCCACATCCCACATGCCCCGACCGCCAGCGCGAGCGCGACACCTTCCACCCAAATCACCGACCCCTCCACCAAATAAGCGCTGACCTAAGCCATGGTGCACACAGTATAGCCAGGACCTCAAGGAGCATTTGGCAGCGGAGAAGCAAATCGCGGCCGCACGCGCGGATGAGGTCGCGATGGCTGCCATTCATGCCGACCCCCAGATCTTGGAGGAGCACCTCGCCGTCGAGGCCACCATTGATGCCTCACGCGCCGACGCCGCAACGCGGTTGGCTGATTTAAATGATAGTTCATGGCATTTTGTCGAGGCCACCATCGGTGCCTTCGACGAAGACTCCAAGGTGTTTTCTTAGTGTGCACGTGCTTACCTCATCTCGAGAGACAGAAGGTTGGTTCCCACAGCGGCTTAGGCAACTCACCACTACAACGAGGGCACACACGATGCGGAGGCCTCGCCCTCTTCCATGTCCAAGGAGCCAATCGTCATCGATATCTCCGACAATGAGGACTAGCTTGTCTTACTAGCTCACTATAAGGACCCATGTCCAGTTTGCTAGCTACTGCCTTTCCTTAACAAATTCTAGTGAACTGTGCTATCTACTTTCACCATGCAATCTTCTGCTATAGTGTATATGTTCTATATTCCTAGCAATGTGGTGTTCAATTAACTTCTTGGTTCAATTCTGCAAATGTGATGTTCAACTCTTGAGGGTGCAATATTTCAAAGTTGTTAATCATGCTTGGTTTGGTTAGCTGTCTAATCTTCTATTAGCAGTATGTTATATTGTTCAATTGGTGTTTAGTTAACTGCTTGGTTCATTTTTTGTGGTTTGGTTCACTTGTTGTGGTGTTTAGTTAACTGCTTGGTTCAATTCTGCAATGCGATGTTCAATTGTTGTGGCTGCATTCTGTTATTGTATACCATGTGAGGAATAAATTGAATTTGGCTGTACTAAATACATGAGAAACAAATACAATTGCTATATTTACAAGTTGTTAAGCATGCTTGGTTTGGTTAACTATCTGATCTTCTATTAGGAATATGTTATATTATGCAATGTGATGCTCAGTTAATGTTTGGTTCATTTGTTGTGGTGTTTAGTTAACTGCTTGGTTCAATTCTGCAATGCGATGTCCAATTGCTGTGGCAGCATTCTCCTATTGTATACCATGTGAGGAATAAATCGAATTTGGCTGTACTAAATACATGAGAATCAAATACAATTGCTATATTTCCAAGTTGTTAAGCATGCTTGGTTTGGTTAACTGTCTGATCTTCTAGTAGGAGTATGTTATATTGTGCAATGTGGTGCTCAGTTAACGTCTGGTTCATTTGTTGTGGTGTTTAGTTAACTGCTTGGTTCAATTCTGCAATGTGATGTTCAATTGCTGTGGCTGCATTCTGTTATTGTATACCATGTGAGGAATAAATCGAATTTGGCTGCACTTAATACATGAGAAACATATACAAGTGCTATATTTCCTAGTTCTTAATCATGCTTGGTTTGGATAAATGGGTTTTCCATGTGGCTTGAATTAATCTAATGAATTTGCAATGTTCTTATTTATCATCAACATATTTTACTGATAGCATGCGAACCCTTACTTAACCTGATGACTAACTACCTTATATGTGTTGCAGGGAAACAATGGGAAGCACTGAGGTTTACAAGATGGTACTAATTATTAGACCTTGCCTTTTTGTATTCATTTTCCCCATTTCCAATATATAGAAGATATTTATGCACATCCTTGTTTTCAGGCTTCACTGATGATTACCTCTCAAACCACCTCTATGGTCAGGAGGTGAGGAAAGTTTTCATACAACACCCACGGTTCAATATTGAAGTGTTCCTGAAGAGGTCGAAGGATGGACGGTCAATCATCCATAGGTACTAGCCTAAAGTTGCAAAGACCTTCAACATGAATGAAGGCTCAATACTCGCCTTCCGCTTCAGCAGTTTTCCAGATGAGATGCATCTCTCTATGTACCGTGTATGATGCTAATTTCGAAAGGTTCTACATGTTGCATGTGAACTTGCTGCTGGTGGAGTTGTGTAATGGGGTAGCTGAGTGCTGAAGCTATATCATGTTGTACTCCAATGTATTCCAGTTATTAAATCCTGCTTCCTTAATATGGAAAAGGAATATATTATGTGCTTAATATGAATGTCGATTAGATTAGTAAATGGATTATTAATAATAGGGCAATTAGCCCGCTAATTGGGTTTCCTATTGCAAACGGTTAATGAGAAACCACCGTGGGTGATGACCTCAGGCAACGCACACAGTTTCTAGGAATAAACCGTGTTGGATCAATGAACAAGCACACACGACATTCTCCTCAAAATTGTTTGCGTTACGCCACCTTGCGCAAACGTTTTCCTTGTGGTGACTGTGTGGGATGTATATACGAACGGAAACATTTAGTGGTGCCTGACTGTGTGGGATGTACTTACGACCGGAAATGATTTCGCCTGTATAATTGTATTTTCTTAGCACTACTGTACATATTTCTGTATTTGATTGCTCGCCGGTCGCACACGACCTCATTTTGCCGAGCGTGTGTGCCAGGAGGGTATATCCCCAATGGTTTCTGGGTCGTGTGGGAAGGACCCCCCTATCGCCCACACTCACTTGGCGACGGTTCCGAATGCCATCGCGGAAAGGGGTTAAAAACCGTTTGTTTAGGACCGACGCGCACCAGTGGTTGCCCATTGACAATGTTCGGGTTAGTACCTTCGGAATTTTTTATTTTGAGGGCCCCAGACCGGTAAACCTCCTCGATGACATATGGGCCTTCCCATTTTGAGAGGAGCTTTCCTGCAAAAAATCTAAAATGAGAGTTGTACAAATGAACATATTCTCCAACTTTAACCTCACGCTTTTGGATTCTTTTGTCATGACATCTTTTGACTTCTTCTTTAAATAATTTTGCATTTTCATAAGCTTGGGTCCTCCATTCGTCTAATGAGCTAATATCAAATAACCTCTTTTCACCAACAAGTTTGAAATCATAATTGAGTTCTTTAACTGCCCAAAAAGCTTTATGTTATAACTCAAGAGGCAAATGACAAGCTTTTCCATAAACCATTTTATAAGGAGACATACCCATAGGATTTTTATAAGCTGTTCTATAAGCCCAAAGTGCATCATCTAATTTCTTAGACCAATTCTTCCTAGACCTATTGACAGTCTTTTGCAAAATTAATTTTATTTCTCTATTGCTAAGTTCAACTTGACCACTAGACTTAGGATGATAGAGTGATGCAATTCTATGGTTAACATCATACTTAGCAAGCATTTTACGAAAAGCACCATGAATAAAGTGTGAACCACCATCAGTCATTAAATATCTAGGGACTCCAAACCTTGGGAAAATAACTTCCTTAAGCATTTTAATAGAGGTGTTGTGATCAGCACTACTGGTTGGAATAGCTTCTACCCATTTAGTAACATAATCAACAGCAACCAAAATATGTGTATACCCATTAGAGGAAGGAAAAGGTCCCATGTAATCAAATCCCCAAACATCAAATGGTTCAACAGCAAGTGAATAATTCATAGGCATTTCTTGACGCTTACCGGTATTACCTATTCTTTGACATTCATCACAAGATGAGACAAACTTACGAGCATCCTTGAAGAGAGTAGGCCAATAAAATCCATATTGCAATACCTTGTGAGCAGTCCTATCTCCAGCATGATGCCCTCCATAAGCCTCAGAGTGACATTTCCGTAGGATTTGTCCCTGTTCATGCTCAGGTACACAACATCTAATAATACCATCTTCTCCTTCTTTATAAAGATGTGGGTCATTCCAAAACTAATGTCTTAAATCATAGAAGAATTTTTTCTTTTGTTGGTAAGTAAAGATAGGTGGTAAATATTTAGCAACAATGTAATTAGCATAGTTAGCTTACAAAGGAGTACTATTAGCAACACTTATTGCAGCTAACTGCTCGTCAGGAAAAATATCATCAATAGGTAGTGGGTCATCAAGCACATTTTCAAGCCTAGACAAGTTATCAGCTACGGGGTTCTCAGCTCCTTTTCTATCAATGATATGTAAATCAAATTCTTGTAACAAGAGAACCCAACGAATAAGTCTAGGTTTAGCATCTTTCTTTTCCATAAGATATTTAATAGCAGCATGGTCTGTGTGAACAGTTACTTTGGAATCAACAACATAAGGTCTAAATTTGTCACAAGCAAACACCACTGCTAAGAATTATTTTTTAGTAGTAGCATAATTTCTTTGAGCACTGTCTAGAGTTTTACAAGCATAATGAATAACATTCAATTTCTTATCAACTCTTTGTCCTAGAACAACACCAACAGCATAATCACTAGCATCACACATAATTTCAAAAGGCAAGTTCCAATCAGGTGGTTGAACAATAGGTGTAGATATTAAGGCTTTCTTGAGTGTTTCAAAGGCTTCAAGACAATCATTGTCAAAGACAAAAGGATTATCCTTTTGCAAGAGACTAGTGAGAGGCCTAGAAATTTTAGAGAAGTCTTTGATAAATCTCCTATAGAAACCAGCATGGCCTAGGAAACTACGAATACCTTTGATGTCCTTAGGACATGGCATCATCTCAATTGCATCAACCTTAGCTTGGTCCACTTCAATACCTCTTTCAGAAATTTTATGACCCAAGACAATGCCTTCATTAACCATAAAGTGGCACTTCTCCCCATTCAAGACAAGATTTGTTTGTTCACATCTCTGCAAAACTCACTCAAGATTGCTTAAACAGTCATCAAAAGACTTCCCATGAACAAAAAAGTCATCCATGAAAACCTCAACAATCTTTTCACAAAAGTCAGAGAATATAACAGTCATGCATCTTTGAAAGGTAGCAGGTGCATTACATAAACCAAAAGGCATACGTCTATAAGCATAGGTTCTAAAGGGACAAGTAAAAGTGGTCTTTTCTTGATCAGGTTGAGACACATGTATTTGTGAAAAGCTAGAGTATCCATCAAGGAAGCAAAAGTGAGTGTGTGCTTAGATAATCTTTCAAGCATTTGATCAATAAAAGGCAAAGGGTAATGATCTTTTCTAGTTGCTTTATTTAGTTTTCTAAAATCAATTACCATTCTATAGCCTGTAACAATTCTGTGTGGAATAAGTTCATTCTTATCATTAGGAACAACAATAATACCTCCTTTCTTAGGGACACAATGAACAGGACTTACCCATCTACTATCAGCTATGGGATAGATTATACATGCTTCCAGAAGTTTTAATATTTCCGTTCTTACCACTTCTTTCATCTTCTGATTTAACTGACATTGGTGATCAACAACGGGTTTAGTATCAGGTTCCATATTGATTTTGTGCTGACATAGAGTGGGACTAATGCCATTTAAATTGTCAAGAGTATATCCAATAGCAGCCCGGTGCTTCCTTAGAACTTTCAATAATCTTTCTTCTTCATGTTCTGAAAGGTTAGCACTGATAATAACAGGATATATTTTCTTTTCATCAAGATAAGCTTATTTCAAAGTGTCTGGAAATTGTTTTAACTCAAACACAGGATCACCTTTAGGTGGAGGAGGACCTCCTGGAGTTTCAATAGGCAAATTGTGTTTAAGTAGAGGACGTTGTTCAAAGAAAACTTTATCTATTTCATTTCTTTCATGCATATGTAAATCATTTTCATGGTCTAGAAAATATTGTTCTAAAGGATCAGTAGGTGGTACAACAATAGAAGCAAGACCAATTTCATCTTAACTAGGAAATTCTTTTTCATGATGATTTGTACTAAACTTGGAAAAATTAAAATCATGAGATTCATCACCAACGATAACACCCACATTTTGTTTCTTACAATCTATCTTAGCATTAACTGTGTTCAAGAAAGGTCTACCAAAGATAATGGGACAAAAGTCATCTTGTGGGGAACCAAGAACAAGAAAAATCAGTAGGGTATTTTATTTTCCCACACAAGACTTCAACATCTTTAATAATCCCAATTGGTGATATGGTGTCTCTATTAGCAAGTTTAATAGTAACATCTATTACTTCTATCTCAGCAGGTGCTATGTCTTTCATAATTTCTTCATATAAAGTGTAAGGAATAGCACTCACACTAGCACCCATGTCACACAAACCATGATAACAGTGATCTCCTATTTTAACTAAAATAACAGGCATGCCAACAACAGGTCTATGTTTATCTTTTCCATCGGGTTTAGCAATTCTAGCAGCTTCTTCACATAATTAAATAACATTCCCATCTATATATTCTTCTAAGAGATCTTTAACCATGGCAATGCTAGGTTCTACTTTAATTTGTTCATCATCTTTAGGTGTTCTAATATAGCTTTTGTTGACCACAGTTGAAACTTTAGCATGTTCCGTTATCCTAACAGGGAAAGGTGGTTTCTCAATATAAGTAGAAGGAACAACTGGATCAACATTATAAAGTATAGTTTCTTCTTTAACCGGTACTAGTTTTTTAGTTTCTTCTTTAATAGGTGGGTGATATTTAAACTACTTCTGTTTAGGGAGTTCAACATGAGTAGCAAATGATTCACAAAAGGAGGCTACTATCTTAGAGTCAAGTCCATATTTAGTGCTAAACTTTTGAAAAGCATCGGTATCCACAAAAGATTTAACACAATCATACTTAAGTTTAATACCTGACTCTTTACCTTCGTTGAGGTCCCAATCTTCAGAGTTGCGTTTAATTCTTTCCAAAAGATCCCACCGGAATTCAATAGTCGTCTTCTTAAAAGAACCATCACAAGAAGTATCAAGCATGGTTTGATCATTACGAGAAAGTTGAGCATAAAAACTTTTTCATAACTTGATCCCTGGGTAAACGTGCAAGCTTAAACAATCCACAAATTTGTTCCACATATGTCAAGTGCATATCAGGATGTTCAGTTCCATCTCCTGCATAAGGATTAGCTAGCAGTTGTTCTATCATACCTGCAGGAATTTCATATTCAATATTTTTAGTAGGTGCGGTAGGTTGAGGGGTAGCTAATTGTGGTTCTGGATGAGGTGAAGATACCCCGAACAAACCCCTCAAAGGATTGTTTTCCATAGTAGCAATTTACAATAAATTTCAGCATACTATATAAATGTTTCCTTACCAAAGGCACTTCACTCCTCGGCAACGGCGCCAGAAAATAGCCTTGATGACCCACAAGTATAGGGGATAAACTGTAGCTCTTTTCGATAAGTAAGAGTGTCGAACCCAACGAGGAGCAAAAGGAAATGACAAGTAGTTTTCAGTAAGGTAATGTCTGCAAGTGCTGAAATTGTAAGTAGCGGAGTAGTTTGATAGCAAGATAATTTGTAACGAGCAAGTAACGATAGTAGTAACAAAAGTGCAGCAAGGTAGACCAATCCTTTTGAGGCAAAGGACAGGCTAAAACGATCTCTTATGATAAGCAAAACGTTCTTGAGGGTACACAGGAATTTCATCTAGTCACTTTCATCATGTTGGTTTGATTTGTGTTCGCTACTTTGATAATTTGATATGTGGGTGGACCGGTGCTTAGGTGTTGTTCTTACTTGAACACACCTCCTACTTATGATTAACCCTCCCGCAAGCATCCGCAACTACGATAAAAGTATTAAGAATAAATTCTAACCGTAGCATTAAACTTTGCGATCCAATTGGTCCCTTACGAAATAGCGCATAAACTGGGGTTTAAGCTTCTATCACTCTCGCAACCCACCATCTAATTGCTACTCCACAATGCATTTCCTTAGGCCCAAATATGGTGAAGTGTCATGTAGTCGACGTTCACATGACACCACTAAGGGAATCACAACATACATACTATCAAAATATCGAACACATATCAAGTTCACATGATTACTTGCAACATGGTTTCTCCCGTGACCTCAAGAACAAAAGTAACTACTCAAAAATGATAAACATGTTCATGATCAGAGGAGTATTAAATAGCATAATGGATCTGAACATATAATCTTCCACCAAATAAACCATATAGTAATCAACTACAAGATGTAATCAACACTACTAGTCACCCACAAGCACCAATCTATAGTTCCGGTAACAAGATTGAATACAAGAGATGAACTAGGGTTTGAGATGAGATGGTGTTGTTGAAGATGTTGATGGAGATTTCCCTCCCCAAGATGGGAGAGTTGTTGGTGATGATGATGACGAGGATTTCCCCCTCCGGGAGGGAAGTTCCCTCGGCAGAATCGCTCCGCCGGAGGGCAAAAGTTCTCCTGCCCAAGTTTCGCCTCAAGACGGCGGCGCTCCGTCCCGAAAGTCTCCTCCTTATTTTTTTTCTAGGTCAAAATCACTTATATACCAGAAGATGGGCACCGGAGGTGGGCCGAGGAGGCCACAACCCACCAGGGGAATGCCTGGGGGGCCTGGCGCGCCCAGGTGGGTTTTGCCCACCTGGTGGCCCCCTCCGGTGGTTACTGGCTCTAGTATTTCTTAAATATTCCATAACAAATCTCCATGAAGTTTCATCTTATTTGGAGTTGTGCAGAATAGGTGGCTTGACGTAGCTTTTCCAGGTCCAGATTTCCAACTGTCGGAATTCTCCCTCTTGGTGTGCTCCTTGCAAATTATGAGAGAAAAGGCATTAGAATTACTCCAAAAAGCATTGTTATGGATAAAAACATTATAAATGACAACAAACATGATTCAAAATGGACGTATCACCATGCTGACAGCTCGGCTATATGCAGTCACATATAACAACAAGGGCTCTTCATCAATGGGAGCAGCAAGGACCGGCGGTTCAGCCAACTATTTCTTCAAGGCTTCAAACGCTTGATCAGCAGCATCACTCCAAACAAAGTGATCTGTTTTCTTCATCATCTGATATAGAGGGTTAGCTTTTTCTCCCAACCACCTTATGAACCGGCTTAAGGCCGCAATACGACCCGCCAGACACTGAACATCATTGATACACGCCGGTTTAGCCAAGGAGGTAATAGCCTTGATCTTTTCCGGGTTAGCTTCAATGCCTCTTTCAGAGACCAGAAAACCCAAGAGCTTGCCCGCGGGCACACTGAAGACACATTTGGCCGGGTTAAGCATCATCTTGTTGACCCGGAGATTGTCAAAGGTCTCTTTCAAATCATCTATCAAGGTCTCTTTCTTCCTTGATTTCACCACAATATCATCCACATAAGCATGAACATTGCGCCCAATCTGATCATGAAGGCAATTTTGCACACACCGTTGGTAAGTCGCCCGGGCACTCTTGAGCCCGAAAGGCATAGACACATAACAGAAGGCTCCAAAAGGAGTGATGAAAGTTGTCTTCTCCTAGTCCTTAACTGCCATTTTGATCTGATGATACCCAGAATAAGCATCCAAAAAACTCAAACGCTCGCAACCCGTCGTAGCATCAATAATCTGATTAATAGGAGGGAGAGCAAAAGGATCAGCCGGGCAGGCCTTATTAAGGTCTGAATAATCCACACACATGTGCCAAGTGCCATTCTTCTTAAGTACCAGCACCGGGTTAGCTAACCATTCAGGATGAAAAACTTCAACAATGAACCCAGCTGCCAAGAGCCTGGCCACTTCATCACCAATGGCCTTACGCCTCTCTTCATTAAAGCGACGTAGGAATTGCTTGACTGGTTTAAACTTCGGATCAATATTGTGAGTGTGCTCACCGAGTTCCCTCGGTACACCTGGCATGTTCGAAGGCTTCCATGCAAAGATGTCCCGGTTCTCAGGGATGAACTCGATGAGCGCGCTTTCCTATTTCTGATCCACATTAGCACTGATGTTGAACTACTTGGATGAACCGCCAGGAACAAAGTCAACCAGCTTGGTTTCATTAGCTGATTTAAATTTCAATAGGAGGTCATTCTCTTTGGTCGGCTTCTTCAAAGACGTCATATCCGCCAGGTCAACATGATCCTTGTAAAAGTTCAACTCTTCTGTTGCACGAACATACTCAGCATAAGCAGCATCGCCTTCTTCACACTCCAAGGCTATCTTCCGGCTCCCATGCACTGTGATGGTACCTTTGTGACCCGGCATCTTAAGCTGCAAATACACATAACAAGGTGATACGTCTCCAACGTATCTATAATTTTTTATTGTTCCATGCTATTATATTATCTATTTTGGATGTTTAATGGGCTTTATTATGCACTTTAATATTATTTTTGGGACTAACCTACTAACAAAAGGCCCAATGCAAATTGCTGTTTTTTTTGCCTATTTTAGTGTTTCGCAGAAAAGGAATATCAAACGGAGTCCAAACGGAATGAAACCTTCGGGAGAGTTATTTTTGTAACAAACGCAATCCAGGAGACTTGGATTGGACGTCAAGGAAGCAACGAGGCGGCCACGAGGTAGGGAGGCGCGCCCAGGGGGTAGGCGCGCCCCCACCCTCGTGGGCCCCTCGTGGCTCCACCGATCTACTTCTTTCACCTATATATACTCATATACCCCGAAACATCCGAGAGCACCACGAAACCCTATTTCCACCGCCGCAACCTTCTGTACCCGTGAGATCCCATCTTGGGGCCTTTTTCGGTGCTCCGTCGGTGGGGGAATCGATCACAGAGGGTTCTACATCAACTCCATATTCTCTCCGATGATGTCTGAGTAGTTTACCACAGACCTTCGGGTCCATAGTTATTAGCTAGATGGCTTCTTCTCTCTCTTTGGATCTCAATAAAAAGTTCTCCGCGATTCTCTTGGAGATCTATTCGATGTAATTCTTTTTGCGGTGTGTTTGTCGAGATCCGATGAATTGTGGGTTTATGATCAAGATTATCTATGAACAATATTTGGTTCTTTTCTGAATTCTTATATGTATTATTTGATATCTTTGCAAGTCTCTTCGAATTATCAGTTTGATTTGGCCTACTAGATTGATCGTTCTTGCAATGGGAGAAGTGCTTAGCTTTGGGTTCAATCTTGCAGTGTCCTTACCCAGTGACAGCAGGGGCAGCAAGGCACGTATTGTATTGTTGCCATCAAGGACAAAAAGATGGGGTTTATATCATATTGCTTGAGTTTATCCGTCTACATCATGTCATCTTGCCTAATGCGTTACTCTGTTCTTATAATCTTAATACTCTAGATGCATGCTGGATAGCGGTCGATGTGTGGAGTAATAGTAGTAGATGAAGAATCATTTGGGTCTACTTGTCACGGACGTGATGCCTATATACATGATCATGCCTAGATATTCTCATAACTATGCGCTTTTCTATCAATTGCTCGACAGTAATTTGTTCACCCACCGTAGAATATGCTATCTTGAGAGAAGCCACTAGTGAAACCTATGGCCCCGGGGTCTATTTTCTATCATATTAATCAACCGTCAACGTGCTATTTCTGCCACCGTTTATTTTGCAATCTTTACTTATATCATAAAAATACCAAAAATATTTATCTTATTATCTTTATCAGATCTCACTTTTGCAAGTGTCCGTGAAGGGATTGACAACCCCTTTATCGCGTTGGTTGCAAGGCTCTTATTTGTTTGTGCAGGTACAAGGGACTTGCGTGTAGTCTCCTACTGGATTGATACCTTGGTTCTCAAAAACTGAGGAAAATACTTACGCTACTTTGCTGCATCACCCTTTCCTCTTCAAGGGAAAACCAACACATGCTCAAGAGGTAGCAAGAAGGATTTTTGGCGCCGTTGCTGGGGAGATCTACGCACAAGTCAAGACATACCAAGTACCCATCACAAACTCTTATCCATCACATTACATTATTTGCCATTTGCCTCTCGTTTTCCTCTCCCCCACTTCACCTTTGCCATTTTATTCGCCCTCTTTTTCGTTCGCCATTTTTTCTTGCTTCTTGTGTGTCTGTGTGTTAGATCGTTGGTTTTCCTATTATGGCTAGTCCTTCTATCATCGTTAGTACTCCCGATCATGAAGTTCTTAATTTTATACAAAGGGAGGGAGAAAATTTAAAAGATGCTTGGTATAGAATTTGCAATGCTCAAAATAGATCAACTAGGAAGCAATCCACTTCTCTTCTTCTTCACAACTTTTATGTAGGCATCACCCCTTGGAATAGATATATTCTTGATACCATTGCCGAAGGGAATTTCTTGGGAAGCCATACTTTTGATTCTTATAATGCTATGATAGATTTGTTTGTCCCACCACCTCTTTTGGTTAATGGTACTATTTTAACTTTGGAACATGCGATGCAATGGCTTGAAATTATTGAAAATAAAGTTGCCACTATAGAGTTGATTGATAATTTGGATAAAAAGATCCATGACCAGATTACCCAATATGGATCTAAGGTAGGAGTTACTTTTCAATTTTTTAAAGAAAAAGAACCCATAGTTAACGAAAAGATAGATTAAGATTCCACAAGAACTGATAAACTTGAGGATATTATTACCAACTTAGGGTCTGCCTTTTCTTCCATGAGAAATGCTCCAAATCTTCCTACTGCCAAAGTTGCCAAATTGATGTATGTTCCTAAAAATATGGGTGAGTCTTCTAGTAAGGAAATTGCGGATCTCAAATCAATAAGTGTTCACCCCAATTTTTTTTGCTATCATTAAGGAACCTTTTGCTACAAATGAATTCCTCGATTTCTTGCCTAGGAGTTTGATCATTAATAAAAACAAGGAAACTCCTAAGGGTTATAAGTGTTCTATTGAAGAATTTCCTACCAAAGACGATAATACCTAGATCTATTCTTGTTTTTATGCCTAGCTAGGGGCATTAAACATTAGCGCTTGTTGGGAGGCAACCCGTTTTTTTTTGTTCGTTGCTTTTTGCTTCTGTTGAATAATTCATCTAGACTATGGTTAGATGTGGTTTTATGTTTTAATTAGTGTTTGTGCCAAGTAGAACCAATAGGATCTTCTTGGGTGATAATTATTTGATCTTGCTGAAAAAGACAGAAACTTTGCACTCATGGAAATAATTGTTAAAATTCACCAGAACGTGATAAATTGCCAATTATTTTTGTAGTAGATCAATATACAAATTTTACAGGTTCTCCCAGGTTTTCAGAATTTTTGGAGTTCCAGAAGTATTCAAACAAATCAGATTGCTACAGACTCTTTTGTTTTTGACAGATTCTGTTTTTGGTGTGTTGTTTGCTTATTTTGATGAATCTATGTTTAGTATCGGGGGTATGAACCATAGATAAGTTGGAATACAGTTGGTTTAACACCAATATAAATAAAGAATGAGTTCATTACATTACCTTATTGTGGTGGTTTGTTTTATTTCACTAACGGAGCTCATGAGATTCTCTGTTAAGTTTTGTGTTGTGAAGTTTTCAAGTTTTTGGGTAAAGATTTGATGGATTATGGAATAAGGAGTGGAAAGAGCCTAAGCTTGGGGATGCCCAAGGCACCCCAAGGTAAAATTCAAGGACAACCAAAAGCCTAAGCTTAGGGATGCCCCAGAAGGCATCCCCTCTTTCGTCTTCGTCCATCGGTAACTTTACTTGAGGCTATATTTTTATTCACCACATGATATGTGTTTTGCTTGGAGCGTATTGTATGATTTGAGTCTTTGCTTTTTAGTTTACTACAATCATCCTTGCTGTACACACCTTTTGGAGAGACACACATTAATCGGAATTTATTAGAATACTCTATGTGTTTCACTTATTTTGTTTTTGAGCTGGATAATTTTGCTCTAGTGCTTCTCTTATATCTTTTTAGAGCTCGGTGGTGGTTTTATTTTATAGAAATTATTGATCTCTCATGCTTCACTTATATTATTTTGAGAGTCTTATAGAACATCATGGTAATTTGCTTTGGCTATAAAATTAGTCCTAATATGATGAACATCCAAGATAGGTATAATAAAAACTATCATATAAAGTGCATCGAATACTATGAGAGGTTTGATACTTGATAATTGTTTTGAGATATGAAGATGGTGATATTAGAGTCATGCTAGTTGAGTAGTCTTGAATTTGAGAAATACTTGTTCTAAAGTTTGTGATTCCCGTAGCATGCACATATGGTGAACCGTTATGTGATGAAGTCGGAGCATGATTTATTTACTGATTGTCTTCCTTATGAGTGGCGGTCGGGGATGAGCGATGGTATTTTCCTACCAATCTATCCCCCTAGGATCATGTGCGTAGTACTTCATTTTGATACTAATAGATTTCTGTAATAAGTATGTGATTTCTTTATGATTAATGTTGAGTCCATGGATTATACGCACTCTCACCCTTCCACCATTGCTAGCCTCTCTAATACCGCACACCTTTCACCGGTATCATACACCCACCATATACCTTCCTCAAAACAGCCACCATACCTACCTATTATGGCATTTCCATAGCCATTCTGAGATATATTGCCATGTAACTTACCACCGTTCCGTTTGTTATGATACGTTTCATCATTTTCATATTGCTTTGCATGATCATGTAGTTGATATCGTATTTGTGGCAAAGCCACCTTTATAATTCTTTCGTACATGTCACTCTTGATTCATTGCATATCTCGGTACACCGCCGGAGGCATTCACATAGAGTCATATTTTGTTCTAATGATTGAGTTGTAAATAAATAAAAGTGTGATGATCATCATTATTAGAGCATTGTCCCAAGTGAGGAAAGGATGATGGAGACTATGATTCCCCCACAAGTCGGGATGAGACTCCGGACGAAAAAAAGAAAAAAAAAAGAGGTCATAAAAAAAAGAGAAAAAGGCGCAAATAAAAAAAAGATGAGAGAAAAAGAGAGAAGTGACAATGTTACTATCCTCTTAGCACACTTGTGCTTCAAAGTAGCACCATGATCTTCATGATAGAGAGTCTCCTATGTTGTCACTTCATATACTTGTGGGAATTTTACATTATAGAACTTGGCTTGTATATTCCAATGATGGGTTTCCTCAAAATGCCCTAGGTTTTCGTGAGCAAGCGAGTTGGATGCACACTCACTTAGTTTCTTTTTGTTGAGCTTTCATACACTTATAGCTATAGTGCATCCATTGCATGGCAATCCCTACTCACTCACATTGATATCTATTGATGGGCATCTCCATAGCCTGTTGATACGCCTAGTTGATGTGAGACTATCTTCTCCTTTTTGTCTTCTCGACAACCACCATTCTATTCCACATATAGTGCTATGTCCATGGCTCACGCTCATGTATTGCGTGAAAATTGAAAAAGGTTGAGAACATCAAAGTATGAAACAATTCTTGGCTTGTCATCGGGGTTGTGCATGATTTAAATATTTTGTGTGATGAAGATAGAGCCTAGCAAGACTATATGATTTTGTAGGGATAACTTTCTTTGGCCATGTTATTTTGAGAAGACATGATTGCTTTGTTAGTATGCTTAGAGTATTATTATTTTTATGTCAATATTAAAATTTTATCTTGAATCTTTCGGATCTGAACATTCATGCCACAATAAACAAAATTACATTGAGAATTATGCTTCCACATCAAAAAAATCTATTTTTATCATTTACCTAATCGAGGACGAGCAACAATTAAGCTTGGGGATGCTTGATACGTCACATTTCTATAATTTTTTATTGTTCCATGCTATTATATTACCTGTTTTGGATGTTTAATGGGCTTTATTATACACTTTTATATTACTTTTGGGACTAACCTACTAACCGAAGGCCCAGTGCAAATTGCCGTTTTTTTTGCCTATTTCAGTGTTTCGTAGAAAAGGAATATCAAACGGCGTCCAAACGGAATGAAACCTTCGGGAGAGTTATTTTTGGAACAAACGCAATCCAGGAGACTTGGAGTGGACGTCAAGGATGCCACGAGGCGGCCACGAGGTAGGGAGGGGCGCCCAGGGGTTAGGCGCGCCCCCCACCCTCATGGGTCCCTTGTGGCTCCACCGACCTACTTCTTTCGCCTATATATACTCATATACCCCGAAAACATCCGAGAGCACCACGAAACCCTATTTCCACCGCCACAACCTTCTGTACCCGTGAGATCCCATCTTGGGGCCTTTTCCGGCACTCCGTCGGAGGGGGAATCGATCACAGAAGGCTTCTACATCAACACCATAGCCTCTCCGATGATGTGTGAGTAGTTTACCACAGACCTTCGGGCCCATAGTTGTTAGCTAGATGGCTTCTTCTCTCTCTTTGGATCTCAATACAAAGTTCTCCTCGATTCTCTTGGAGATCTATTCGATGTAATTCTTTTTGCGGTGTGTTTGTCGAGATCCGATGAATTGTGGGTTTATGATCAAGATTATCTATGAACTATATTTTCTTTTCTGAATTCTTATATGTATGATTTGATATCTTTGCAAGTCTCTTCGAATTATCAATTTGGTTTGGCCTACTAGATTGATCGTTCTTGCAATGGGAGAAGTGGTTAGCTTTGGGTTCAATCTTGTACTGTTGCCATCGAGGCTAAAAAGATGGGGTTTATATCATATTGCTTGAGTTTATCCCTCTAAATCATGTCATCTTGCCTAATGCGTTACTCTGTTCTTCTGAACTTAATACTCTAGATGCATGCTGGATAGTGGTCGATGTGTGGAGTAATAGTAGTAGATGCAGAATCATTTCGGTCTACTTGTCACGGACGTGATGCCTATATACATGATCATGCCTAGATATTCTCATAACTATGCGCTTTTCTATCAATTGCTCGATAGTAATTTGTTCACCCACCATAGAATATGCTATCTTGAGAGAAGCCACTAGTGAAACCTATGGCCCCCGGGTCTATTTTCCATCATATTAATCTCCCGTCAATGTGCTATTTCTTCCGCCATTTATTTTGCAATCTTTACTTTCCAATCTATATTATAAAAATACCAAAAATATTTATCTTATTATCTTTATCAGATCTCACTTTTGCAAGTGGCCGTGAAGGGATTGAAAATCCCTTTATCGCGTTGGTTGCAAGGTTCTTATTTGTTTGTGCAGGTACGAGGGACTTGCGTGTAGTCTCCTACTGGATTGATACCTTGGTTCTCAAAAACTAAGGGAAATACTTACGCTACTTTGCTGCATCACCCTTTCCTCTTCAAGGGAAACCAACGCATGCTCAAGAGGTAGCACAAGGCCTTGCCATGAACTTGGCATAAGCCAGCCGCCAAAACAAAGCATGATAAGGGCTCTTGATTTTAACCACCTTAAAATTCAACGTCTCATATCTGAAATCATGATCATCACCAAAAGCCACTTCGCCGACTTACCGGGCACCACACCATGAAAAACAGTGTTCGACGGCTTAAGATCTTTGTTAGTCAAGCTCATACGACGAAAAGTTTCATAATAAAGAATATTAATGCTGCTGCCCCCATCCATGAGTACCTTAGTAAATCTGTACCCTCCAACCTAAGGCGCTACCATCAGAGCCAAGTGGCCCAGATTATCAACCTGGGGCAGGTGATCCTCACGGCTCCAAAGAATAGGATGTTTAGACCATCACAAGTAAAGGGGGACCTCTGGTTCAACGGCGTTCACTGCCCTTTTATGGAGCTTCTGATCCCGCTTACATAAACTCATGGTGAGGACATGGTACTGTCCACTATTCAACTACTTCGGGTTACTCTGATAACCAGACTGCTGCTGCTGATTCCCTTGACCAGACTGTTGATTAAAACCACCTTGATTGCCTTGGCCCTGGAAACTGGAATTTCAACCGCCACCACCGAAACCATGACCTTGAGAGCCGGATCCTAAGCCGCCATTCGGCCCATGATTGTTCTGAAAAAAATTGGAATTTCTATACTCCCTCATAATGAAGCAATCCTTCCAGAGATGATTGGCCGGCTTTTCATGCGTACATGCTTTGGGCAAGGCTGATTCATCATCGCCTCAAGATTGAATTTTGATCCTCCAAACCGAGGTGGCAGCTTTCCCTTGTGACGCTGATTATTATTCTACATATTGGTGTTAGCCACAAAATCCAAGTTGCCATCAGCCTTGCGCTTACCACTGCCACCTTGACCTGCCGGGTTATGCTGCTGCCCTTTCGTATTGCTGCTCTTCTTTCCCTTACCCGGCTTCTCATCATCAGACTCGGGGTCCTTGGTACTATCAGAGTCGGCATACTTGATGAGATCCGCCATTAGCTCCCCCAGCTTCTGCTTCAAAGGGAGGAAATGGCAATTCTTCTCCAACATCAGAACTGCTGAGCTGGCATTGATACTATCCGAAGAATGTATAACATCTGAGATCCGACGCACCCAATTGGTTGTTGACTCGCCCTCACCTTGAACACAAGAATCCAAATCTGAGATCGACAGAGGCTGCTTGCACGTGTCTTTAAACTTTTGGATGAAACGGGCTTTCAACTCCGCCCATGATCTAATGGAATTTACGGGAAGCCCCTTCAACCAAGTATGAGCTGGCCCATCCAACATCATGGTAAAATACTTGGCCCACGCAGCATCACTAACATCCAGCATCTCCATGGCCATCTCGTAACTCTCGATCCAAGCCTCAGGGGGATGATCCGCCGTGTAATTAGGCACCTTACGAGGACCCTTGAAATCGTTAGGCAAACGCTCATTACGCAGAGCCGACACTAAACATGGCACACCCAATGTTCGGGAGGTCACTCCTACTTCTACTGATGCTGATGGATAAACCGGCGATTGTTGTTGAGCCGCCAACTCAGCCTCCCGACGTGCTCTGCCCTGGTCCACTAAGGTCTGAGCATCAACACCACCGCGCGCTGGGTCATGCCCACGAGGCTGGTTACGGCGCTGTTCACTGCTTGAAACTGCTGGTGAGTCAGTATGCCGGATATAACTCCGGCTTGGCCAGGGGGTTGAATGAATCCTTTCGCGACTGTACGAATAAGCCGCCTGCTGATCCAGCGCCGTTTGAAGAAGTTCTCTAGCCCTCCTTGTCTCTATCGCAGCTGGAGACTCGCCTTCAACTAGTAGGGCTGCCAATCGCGTCACCGCAGCAATCATATTATCCAAAGGGTTAGAATAATGACCCGGCGGTGTCGGAATGTGCTGAGGCGGAGTATTATTCAAGCGGGGCAGATCCATCGCACGCGGCTGAACCGGCGCTCCGGTCACAGGCACCTCAACCGCCCGGTTCACCACCAGCGGGTCACTGGTCCCTGCTCCAGGCGTGTTGAAGAGGTTCCTCGCATCATAAATCGAGGGTAAACGGCTCTGGTGCCTCCTTCTCATGATCTCGTTTGAAGTGTTTTGATCCAAGCTGAGTTGGAAAAAGTCTGCCTGAATTCATTGTGCTTGGGCATCCAAAGCAGCTTGTTCCGTAGCCATCCTAGCATTCTCAGCCGCCAGTTCTTCCTTTGCTTGAGCTATCTCATCTCGTAGCTTCGCCACATCCACCTTGTTCTGCTCCTGGTTGTCGGGGGTCACCTCTACCCCCATCAAAGTCGCCAAAGCCTCTAATAACTCTGTCAGAGCTTGAGCCGGCGGGTGTGTAGTGCCACTAGCACCATCCGTTGCCGCAGCAGTCGAACTAGATGTCATGGCCGCGGAGGTTGTTGAACCGAGCGCCGGCTGTGTACCGGCCATGATGATCGCAACACTATTCGGTGGCTCATAGGGGTCCGAAATAATGTCGCCATCGAAACAGCCCCCAAGTCGGCCGTCTTGCACTTGATACATTTAATTAGTCTCTCTTGTGGACAATTCACCATCAGAGTAGATGGCCGTCTCACCACCAGACACAGATCCTTCTTCAACTTCCGCCCCATGGATGAAACCAACAAAGGCATGCTTCACGGCTGGTTGAACTCGGGCGGGTCGTGCACGCTGAGCCATCTCGATAATGTCGGTGTAGGTGTCTGGCTCAGGGCCCGGTTCGCCAATCTTGCCGATGAAGACGTGGATTCCACCGAAGGGGACCCGGTACTCGTACTCAATTGAGCCGGCCTCGGGGCCCCAGCCTGCATCGTCGATGTAGAGCTTGTCGCAACGACTCTTGGCCATCCGGCCCACAGCATATCCCGTGATCCCTTCGAAGCTGCCCTTCAAGAACTCGAAACCACCGTGCGCTGGCCCCATGATGGGCGCCTACTATCCTGGATTTGACACGGCAGATGTCCTAGTGGAAGGACTTAGTCGTGGAGCCATTGCAACTAGGTTTGCTTAAAGGGGTTAATCTGGACAAAGGACACAGAGGGTTTATACTGGTTCGGTCCCTCGCGTAAGAGGTAAGAAGGCCTACTCCAGTTTGGGATTATATTGCTTGGGTTTCGATTACCAGCGAGTGAATACGCTTGACCTAGTTCTCGATCTCTTCTTTCTTGCCCTAAACCACCGCCGGGTCGTCCCTTTATATACACAAGTTGATTCCCGGTGGCTCACGGAGTCCCGGCCAGCTCATACACAACGTGTCCGGCTCGGTGACTAACTATGCTTGCCTTACAAAACAAGTTATACACATATGGCGGTTCATCCTCTTGGGCCTCAAGTCTCCTCTGGGTCTTGGCCCGTCAACGGGCTTGTATGATCGCCATCTTCTTTGATAAGTTGCCAGTGGTATGACCCTGCCCCTCCCGGGTGGTTCATACCCAATAGTTATGTCCCCAACATCAATCATGTTTAGAACTCTGAGAAAAAGATCATGTCCTAGTGATTTTTAAAATTTTCTGCCCTAGACGCAAAAGTTTCTGTTTTTTCATAGAATCAAGTCAACTATCAACCACATCATCCCAGAGGCTTTACTTGGCACAAAAAGTAAGTAAACATAAAAAACACAAACATAACATTAGCATAATAGTGTGAACACTCAAAAACTTAAAGAAAAACAAAAAATAAGATAACTATTGGGTTGCCTCCCGACAAGCGTTACTGTTTTACGCCCCTAGCTAGGCATAATGCATTGTTTCAAGTATTGTCATCTTTAGCTTTCATAATCTCCCTATACATAGCATCATCAAAAGTACTTCTTACTACATCCATTTTCTCATACATAGTCTTCCTATTATTAGAACTCAAATGGTGGAACGGGCTATCCTTAGTAATTGACACATTGTTAGTTTTAACATCTTGGGAAACATCGTCATCAAGAAGCTTTTCATAGGTAATGGTAAATTCATCGTCTATTAGGACCTTAGCATTTTCAAGACAATCCTCTTCAAAACCCTCTTTATTCACTTTCACGATCCAAGAATGTTGATGATTAAAACTGTTAAACACTTGTTGGATTAGATGTAAAGGGGGGAGTTTCTTCTTAGCATTTTCTTCAAAAGCATGAGGATCACGAGACATATACCTCATCAAAGAGTCTCTATCATATAAAATTTCATCTATCATAGGACATTCATAATTCACATTATAAAAGTCAAAGATTTCTCTAGCTTCTCGCACTATATAGTCAAATTCATTTAGTGGTTAATTATCTTTTAGCCTTAGGATTGTTTATGATAGGTAGCTCAAAAAACTACCTTTGCAAAGTAGGATGAGTATGCATGAATCTTCTTGCACGTATAAGTAAGCGTAGAAACAGTTTGGGCATAACTATTGGCTCATTTAAGAATAGGAATATCATTACACACCAAAGTTCCTGTACAAGTGAAGAATTCTTGAATAATACTTTTTTCTATGATGTTCCCACTCATAGTCACAAAAGTATTAGTATCCAAATTAATAGGATTTTCCATGTTAGGAGTTTTACTATCCTCACTCTCACCCATAGCGATAATAATTCCGAGAGTGGTAGCAACTTCAAGCAAGACAGGCAAACTAGCAAAGCAAATATTTTTGTGTTTTTGTATTTTTTTATGAGAAGTGGGGGAGATGAAAATGAAAGGCAAAGGAAAATAAAAAGAAGAGCAAGTAGATGATAGTTTGTGTGAAGGTGATAGTTTGTGTGAAGGTACTTGATAGGTTTTGATGATGTCTCCCCAGCAACGGCAACTCTTCCCGCTACTTGTGAGTTCTGTTGGGATTTTCCCGAAGAGGACAGGAGATGCAACACAATAGAGATAAGTATATCCTTCAGTGAGAACAAAGGTATCAATCCTGTAGGAGAATCACACAAAGCCTCGTGAATAGCACCTGCACACACAAAAGCAAATGCTTGCACCCAACGCGGGCAAGAGGGTTGTCAATTCCCTTGAACTTGTTACTTGCAAGGATCTAATCTTGTATAGGTAGATGAAAAAATTGCAAAACAAAATAAAAGTAAATAAATTGCAGCAAAGGAATTTAGGTTTTGTAATATGATTAAATTAGACCCAAGGGCCATAGTTTTCACAAGAGGCTTCTCTCTCAAACTCATAGCATACGGTGGGTGAACAAATTACTAATGGGCAATTGATAGAAAAGCGCATAAATAAGACGATATCCAAGCCAATGATCTTGTATATAGGCATCACGCCTGAGACAGGTAGACATACTCCTACTTACATCTACTACTATTACTCCACCAATCGACTGCTATCCAACGCACATATATGGTATTAAGTTCATGAAAAACAGAGTAATGCCTTAAGCAAGATGACATGATGCAGACAAAGTAAACCCAATCAATATGAATAAACCCCATTGTTTTGTCCTTAATGGCAATGATACAAATATGTGTCTTGTCCCCTTCTGTCACTGGGATACAGAGCGCCACAAGATTCAACCCATTACAAAGCACCTCTCCTTCTGAACATAAATCAATCTAGTTAGCCAAACCAAACGGATAGATTACAGAGAAATACAAAGCTATAAAAATCATGCATATAATAAAATTCAGAAAAGACTCAATTAATTCTCATAAATATTCAGGTCATAGACCCAAAATTCATCAGATCCCAACAAACACGCAAAAGCAGACTACATCGGATAAAACTCAAAGAACAGAAGAACATTGTATTGAAGATCAACGGGAGAGAAGACGCCATCGAGCTATGAGCTATGGACCCGTAGGTTTATGGTGAACTAATCATGCATCATCGGAAGGCAACAAGGATGACGTAGAATCCCTTCATGATCGATTTCGCCTTCAGCAGAGTACCGTAGAAGGCCTCCAGGTGGGATCACGAAAGAATAGAAACTTGCGGCCACGGAAAAATGGTTTTAGGTGGCTCTCGGGTTGTTTCCCAATATTTGAGAATTTATAGAGCTTGAATTAGGCCAGACAAAGCCTTGTGCGGCCCACAAGGTAATAGTGCACACCCTGTTGCTTTGCCGTCTCCTTGGTTGTCGTTTGGTCTCTTCCTGAAGCTTGTAGGGTCTCTCTTGTCCATAAACAATCATCAAAAAGTTTCGTAGCGTTTGGACTCCTTTTGGTATTGATTTTCTAGAAAACCAAAAACAAGCAAAAAAACAGTAACTGGCACAAGGCAGTAGATTAATAGATTAGTCCCAAAATCATATAAAATAGCACAAAAAGTCATATAAAATATCCAAGATTGGTAATATAATAGCATGGAACAATAAAAAATTGTAGATACATTGGAGACGTGTCAAGAACCTCTTCCCCTCTACCTACACCTAGCATACTGCCGATCGAAGGGGCTTAGGGCAGGGGACAGTCTCGGCGGCACGGAACTGAGGCACATCATGCGGATCTCGCCAGATTTGGCGCCAGGCTGCACGCAATGGCAGCAGGTTGGCCCGAGAGGCAGGGCCTTGGGTAGTGCAACGTGGTGACCGAAGGGATCTGGCTAGCGTTGACCGATTCGATGACCAAGGGGTGGGTGGTGGACGGGTGCGGACGGGCAGTGGGACACGACGGATTTATTGGCGGTGGGGGACGGCGGCGACTGGAGGTGGTGGAGGGCGGTGATGCAGGAGGCTGATTGTCGTGGGAGTAAGTCTGAAAGTAGAATAGGGGTATGTAGGAGGAGGCAAGATCCTAGCTACGGTGAGATTGTGCACGCAAGGTTTACAAGTTCAGGCCCTTCTCGGAGTAAGTAATAGCCCTACGTCTCGGTGCCCGGTGGCTTGGTCGACTAGATTATGCGTGAAAGTTACAGGGAGTGCGAACCCTTGTGCCAGTCGGGGGGTGGCTTATATAGAGTGCGCCAAAACCCCAGCCAGCCCATGTTACAAAGGGTTCAATGTGCATTAAGGTAAGGCGTTACTGGTAACGCGACTAATAAAGAGATATAAATCATCTTTTAGACTACAGAATGAATGGCCGACCGTTGCCATCCTGAGTGACGTTAGGCCTCCTATATTCCGAGTGGTTTCTTGCATCATCGAGTCACTTCATATTGGTTGAATGGAATTGGGGTATCCGAGTGAGGTTGAAGGTCGAGTGGATCACACTCCTTGATGAACTCAGTCGGTTACTCATCTTGTGCTTCGAATGTCTTTGAGTCTAGGGCAGTGTCCTTGGGTAGGGCGTCTAGGTCAGGCCAATGACCCTACCCTAGGCACATGTCATCATCATTAGCCCCTGAATGGATTGAGGTTCGAGTGGAAAAAGAGCTGAAGCGAACTCCGATTCGATTCCATACTTCGGAGGCATACCATCTGAGTTTGTGAGTAATGTTGAAGCTTCAGTCTTGTTTCAGCCGCCTTGATCGATTCAGAGGTCGTCAAGTGAACTTAACTAACAGTCTTTGAGTGTTGGTATGGTATGGAATCTTCGGCGCGATTGATTGCTCTACGGTTCCGGGATCTCACGGGATTCGAAATTTCAGGGAAACGCGCGGGATGGGGTGTGCCGCAGTAAACAGGGTGGATAGTCAGGGGCGCCTTGATTCTCGCACCACCTTTTTCGCCACGTATCCGGTGCGCGACTGTTGTGGGATTTGACGGGATCACTTGGGCCCATGAGTCAGCCACTCAAAAACATCCTCATAAAAGGCGTCGAAGCCGATGTATTGCACTGTGCGCCCTATTCCCCTTCTTCTTCCTCTGCTTCCCCACCACGTCCGCCTCCACTCTCAACACCGCTACGCTACTCGTGCGCAGTTCGCCGCGATGGGAAAGGACATGTAACATCCCAAATTTTCAATCTGGAATGTTATACATAGGTCATACATGCATATCATATTTTTATTGCATTTCGTTTTGCGATCCTCAAAATTCTAAGCAACTCAAGAACCCTCGGAGAGAATTGGGGAATTGAATTTTATCAAATATTGGAACAAGGATCATTTGTTTTAATTATTTTTCTCTCCGAAAATATTTCATATCAAAATATATGAGGGGGGATAATATGAATTCCCCAAAATAATGAGATATTGGAGGAAAAATATTAAAAACAAATAAACATTTTTATTGGATTTTATTGCTATTCTTTTTTAATTAGGAAAAATACGCGTTTTTCAAAATTGCATTAATGTCCTAAATAAATGTTCACCTTGTCTGGTAGATATTTAGAGGACGGGGAAAATTTATTTCAGGATTTTTGGAGTCCCTTTAGTATCTCTTTTCTTCATTCTTCTGCGACACGTTTAAAAAAACGCAACCGACTCCGGGCCATACCCGGTCCGGACTCACCAGGCCGGCCCCTCTCATAAGCTGCCCGAGCCGCCACCCGAGCCCACCAACAAGACCAAAAACCCTAGCCGGCCGCTTTGCCGCCATGCCATGCCGCGCCGCCTTGCGCTTGCCGCCGCCCCATGAGCCCCGCCGCCGAGCCCGCCGTGCTTGCGCCGCTGCCTTGCCACCCCGCTGCCAGAGCCGCCCCGCCGCCGGAGTTTCCGCCACCACCGACGCGTTTGCCGAGGTAGCCGCCGGTTTTTTTAGAAACCGTTCGGTTAATTTCGAACCCTAGATCTGTTTTTTTATCGATTCATTCGTTTTTTCGGTTTAGTTATTTTGCGGACGTTCATCCGTACGCTCGTTTTAACGAACGCCGTTCACCCGTTAGTCACAGACAGCGAACGTTCGTTTGTTAGCCTGTTCGTCAGTTTTTCTTTTTCCAGGGTTTTCCGCGATTATTTTTTATCGCGATTTCTGACCCAATTTTCCTTCTAGTATAACTTCTCGCTCGTTTATTGGAATCAGGCGATTCAAGCGCCTAGATCTTCGTTTCGAAGCCCTCTTTTCGTTTAACCAACTTGAACAAGATTTTGGTGCTACAAAATTTGACTTTAGTCCAGATTAGTAATCGGATCTTGTTTCTTTCACAGTTTGAGTTTCGTTGCTCCGTTTGATTTGATTCTTTTTTCGAACCGGAGTTCTTCAGTTGAACTTTCTGGTTAGATCTTATTATTTGAGATTTACCCGTGCATATTTGCTTGGTTTCTTATGTATGCTATTGTTTGTTTACGATAGAATTCCCGGAGTGCGAAGCATGCTACTATGAGTCTCTAGGTTTTGCGGATCGTCAGCAAGGCAAGTAAAACTTTGATCATATCCCTTTAATACCCAGTTTTTATGAATTCGCTCCAATCCTCAAACACTGCATGGTTAGGGATGTGATAAACTTGTGGGTATTGGGAAGTAGTTGATGAGGTAGAACCTATTGCCCTGTTTATTATTAAACCCTTGGGAGTTACTTCTACGTTATGCTTATACTGCTATGTTATGCCCGTAGACGTGGTTTGGGTGAGTGAATCCATGACAGATGTGAGATGATTATTTAGTGGTTCAACTTAAGGTGGCAACTTTAATACACATCTGGATGGATTTCTTGTTTGGGCACCTGGAGAATCCAGTGTTGTCCTAGGATATCCCGGAGTACCCGTGTGATAATCCTACGGTCCGCAACCCAGGCTCAAAGGGATCTGAGATATTTCATGCTAAAAACTTCCGTGTGCAGCCATAAGCTATTATGGGCTCTAGCATAGTTGAGTAAGTTGCATGAACTCTTCCAGTGGTAGGCTAGCAGATGTAGAGGGATGTAGGTTGCTACTGTCTACCCGGGTTTAGAGTTAATGCTTCTGAAAGACTGTGTCTCGGTCATCCGTTTCTCAAACACCATGAAGTGCGAGAAATCCAACGGAGGAGATCGAGTCTTGTGGGGAAAAGTGCGCAAACCTATGCAGAGTGTACAAACTTATCATGGTTAGCCGTGTCCCCGGTTATGGACATCTTGAGTATCTAGTACTTGGATTATCATATGCATCTCATCACTCTAATTCAATATGTTGGGTTGATAATTACTTTAATTGGGATTGAGTTGGAGGAACCTTCTCAATGATGTTTCAACTACCATGATAGTTAAATAAAAATATATTCCTTTGATGTAGGGAAAAATTGGCTTTTCGCAAAACAATATAACCATAGAGCCTTTCCACCAGCCAAATATGCATATAGTGACAGCATTATTTCTGTTCTTGCTCTACTGTGTTATTTCGCCAGCATATTCCATGTGTTGACCCGTTTTCGGGCTGCAACGTATTATGTTGCAGACTTTTCAGACGACGAGTAAAGGTGCGATAGGTTGTTGTTGTGCATCTCAGCTATGTTGTTGGAGTTGATGGACTCACTTTATCTTCCAAGCCTTCTGTTGTTATCTTATTTAGATGGCCTTAAGCCATATTTATTGTAATAAGTTCTCTTTGGAGACATTCGATGTAATAAGTGTGTGATTGCTACTCTGTTATAAATCCTTCGAGTACTGTGTGTGTCCGCATTACCGATCCAGGGATGACACTGAAGCACAGAGACTTGACCGTTTGAGGCCGGGTCGCTACAAGATGGTATCAGAGCACACACTGGGTGTAGGACACGACCACTAAGATAAGGCATAGGTCACTCTTCTCTACTCATTTCCGACTCTTCTCCATTTTCTACTCTTTAGGATGGCGGACTCAAGGAACAAGTTTGCACAACCGGATGAGGACACACCCTTTGGACGACACTTGAAGGAAGTCACTAGGTATCTGAACATCGGAATACCAAGTTTCACCGGGACCTACACCGCCACTTTACCCGAAGAGGAGCGCTGGATGATTTGAGTTCAAATTCCAGGAAGGACATTCACGCCAGTTACGGAGCCCATAGAGTTTTCCTTTGATGCACCAACCTGGAGCCTAGGAAAGAGCATGTCAGCCCACATCGCCATGGGACGCATCGGGGAAGTTTACCACAAGGATCTCAAGGATACTATCTACGTGATATGTGGGCGCCGAGACGAGCAATGGGAGATGCTCAGCACCAGGAAGGACAGGTCCATTGCAGCTTTCATCCAGGAGTTAAACCAGCACATTCGACGCCAGGAGAATCAGATGTGTGCATACATGATAGATTTGAAGAAGGTGATGACTAGGATAACCGAGCTAGAAGAGGAACTCAAGTCTACGTGTGACGGATACGAGGAGGGAATCGCTATACTATTGGAGAAGAATGACGACCTGATAAAAAAGATCAGAGTTTTCATGGGAGACCCCGCGCTAGGAGGAGAAGATGACGATTCCACTTGTCCGGAGAACTACATCATCATCGACGACACCGACTCCGACCCTGAGAGCAGTGATGATGACTATGAAGACGAAGCCGGAGCAGATATCATGGAGTCTTCCACCGATCAAAATTTCTAGATGACCACCATATGATTAGCAGTCTTTTCCCATGTATATAGTATAGTCCGAGCACTGTAATGTTAGTTCTAGACCGATTGTATGCCCTTGCTTGATTGGTTGAGTGATATGATATGGTATGTGTTGTCTCATGTGCATATGGGTAGTGTTTTATCACTAGACCTCATTTCTATTCTAATCTCTCCTTTGTAAACCCATCAGATGCCTCCGAGACGTGACACCGGATTTGTCTTCCCACCGGAGATCACCCAGTTGATTCAGAAGCAGAATGCCTGATACGTCCATTTTGCATCATGCTTTTATATCGATATTTATCGCATTATGGGCTGATATTTCACGTTATGTCACAATACTTATGGCTATTCTCTCTTATTTTACAAGGTTTACATGAAGAGGGAGAATGCCGGCAGCTGGAATTCTGGGCTGGAAAAGGAGCAAATATTGGAGACCTATTCTGTGCAACTCCAAAAGTCCTGAAACTCCACGGAATGTCTTAAAATAAATAAAGAAAAATTGTCGCCAAAGATGAAGGCCAGGGGGCTCACACCCTGCTCACGAGGGTGGGGGGCGCCCCCCCTAGGCGCGCCCCCTATCTCATGGGCCCCCTGGTGGCTCTCTGATGCCCATCTTCTCCTATATGAGCTCTTTCGATGAGAAAAAAAAATCATAAGCAACCTTTCGGGACGAGATTCCGCCGCCACGAGGCGGAACCATGGCGGAACCAATCTAGGGCTCCGGCGGAGCTGTTCTGCTGGGGACACTTCCCTCCGGGAGGGGGAAATCATCGTCATTATCATCACCAACGCTCCTCTCATTGGGAGAGGGCAATCTCCATCAACATCTTCACCAGCACCATCTCATCTCCAAACCCTAGTTCATCTCTTGTATCCAATTCTTGTCTCCAAGTCCGGGATTGGTGCTAGTAGGTTGCTAGTAGTGTTGATTACTCCTTGTAGTTGATGCTAGTTGGTTTATTTGGTGGAAGTCTCCAAGTCCGGGATTGGTGCTAGTAGGTTGCTAGTAGTGTTGATTACTCCTTGTAGTTGATGCTAGTTGGTTTATTTGGTGGAAGATCATATGTTCAGATCCTTAAAGCATATTATTACCCCTTTGATTATGAACATGAATATGCTTTGTCAGTAGTTACGTTTGTTCCTGAGGACACGGGAGAAGTCTTGCTATTAGTAGTCATGTGAATTTGGTATTCGTTCAATATTTTGATGAGATGTATGTTGTCTAACCTCTAGTTGTGCTATGTGAACGTCAACTACATAACACTTCACCATTATTTGGGCCTAGAGGAAGACATTGGGAAGTAATAAGTAGATGATGGGTTGCTAGAGTGACAGAAGCTTAAACCCTAGTTTATGCGTTGTTTCGTAAGGGGCTGTTTGGATCCATATGTTTCATGCTATGGTTAGGTTTACCTTAATACTTTTGTTGTAGTTGCGGATGCTTGCAATAGAGGTTAATCATAAGTGGGATGCTTGTTCAAGTAAGAACAGCACCCAAGCACCGTTCCACCCACATATCAAATTATCAAAGTACCGAACGCGAATCATATGAGCGTGATGAAAACTAGCTTGACGATATTCCCATGTGTCCTCGGGAGCGCTTTTCCTATTATAAGAGTTTGTTCCGGCTTGTCCTTTGCTACAAAAAGGATTGGACCACCTTGCTGCACCTTATTTTACTTTTGTTACTTGTTGCTCGTTACAATTTACCTCATCACAAAACTATATGTTACCACTTATTTCAGTACTTGCAGAGAATACCTTGCTGAAAACCGCTTATCATTTCCTTCTGCTCCTCGTTGGGTTCGACACTCTTACTTATCGAAAGGACTATGATAGATCCCCTATACTTGTGGGTCATCAAGACTCTTTTCTGGCGCCGTTGCCGGGGAGTGTAGCGCCTTTGGTAGGTGGAATTTGGTAAGGAAAATTTTATATAGTGTGCTGAAATTTTCTGTCACTTGTTACTATGGAAAGTAATTCTCTGAGGGGCTTGTTCGGGGTATCTTCACCCCATCCAGTAGAGCAAAGAGTTTCTCCGCAACCTTCTGAACCTATTGAAAATGAAACTCCTTTTGAATTTCCTTCGGGTATGATGGAAAAACTGGTAGCTAATCCTTTTACAAGAGATGGAACAAAGCATCCTGATGAGCACTTAATATATGTGGATGAAATTTGTGGATTATTTAAGCTTGCAGGTGTACCCGACGATGTTGTTAAGAAGAAGACTTTCCCTTTATCTTTGAAGGGAGACGCATTTACATGGTATAGGCTATGTGATGATATGAGATCATGGAACTATAAAAGATTGAAATTGGAATTTCATCAAAAGTATTACCCTATGCATCTTGTTCATCGTGATCGCAATTATATATATAATTTTTGGCCTTGCGAAGTTGAAAGCATCGCTCAAGCTTGGGGGAGGCTTACATCAATGTTATATTCATGCCCTAATCATGAGCTCTCAAAAGTGACAATTCTTCAGAATTTTTATGCTCAGCTTTCTGATAACAATCGCACCATGCTCGAGACTTCTTGTGCTGGCTCTTTTATGACGAAAACTATTGAATTCAAATGGAATTTACTGGATAGAATTAAACACAACTCTGAAGATTGGGACCTCGAAGAAGGTAAGGAGTCAGGTATGACACCTAAGTTTGATTGTGTTAAATCTTTTATGGATACCGATATCTTCCGTAAGTTTAGCACTAAATATGGACTTGACTCTGAGATAGTAGCTTATTTCTGTGAATATTTTGCTACTTATGTTGATCTCCCCAAGGAGAAGTGGTTTAAATATCATCCTCCCATAGAAGTAAAAGTAGCAACACCTATTAAAGTTGAAGAAAAGATTGTCACTTAAAATGATCCTATTGTTCCTACCTATTATGTTGAGAAACCACCTTTCCCTATTAGAGTAAAGGATCATGCTAAAGCTTCAACTGTTGTTCGTAAAAGCAATATTAGAACTTATACACCTCCTGAGCAAGTTAAAGTAGAACCTAATATTGCTATTGTTAAAGATCTCTTGTCAGATAATATTGATGGGCATGTTATTCAATTCTATGGTGAAACTGCTAGAATTGCTAAACCTTGTGCTAAAGATAAACATAGACCTGTGGTAGGCGTGCCTGTTATTTCTGTTAAAATAGGAGATCATTGTTATCATGGCTTATGTGATATGGGTGCTAGTGGTAGTGCAATACCCATTGACTTATACAAAGAAATTATGCATGATATTGCACCCGCTGAGATAGAAGATATTGATGTCACTATTAAGCTTGCCAATAGAGATACTATTTCACCAGTGGGAATTGTTAGAGATGTTGAAGTCTTGTGTGGGAAAACTAAATATCCCGCCGATTTTCTTGTTCTTGGTTCTCCACAAGATAGCTTTTGTCCCATTATATTTGGTAGACCCTTCTTGAACACTGTTAATGCTAGGATAGATTGCAAAAAGAATGTTGTTACTATTGGCTTGGATGATATGGTTCATGAGTTTAATTTCTCTAAATTTAGTAAACAACATCGTGAGGAAGAATTGCCTAGTAAGGATGAAATTATTGGTCTTGCTTCTATTGCCGTACCTCCTAGTGATCCTTTAGAACACTATTTGCTAGACCATGAAAATGAGATGTTCATGAATGAAAGAAGGGAAATAGATGAAGTATTCTTTAAACAGGAACCTATTCTGCAACACAATTTGCCCGTTGAAATCCTAGGGGATCCTCCTCCACCCAAGGGCGATCCTGTGTTTGAGCTTAAACATTGCCTGATAATCTTAAATATGATTATCTTGATGAAAAGAAAATATATCCTGTTATTATTAGTGCTAACCTTTCAGAGCATGAAGAAGAAAGATTATTGAAAACTCTAAAAAAGCACCGTGCCGCTATTGGATATACTCTTGATGATCTTAAGGGCATTAGTCCCACTCTATGTCAGCATAAAATAAATTTGGAAGCGGATGCCAAACCAGTTCGTGATCCTCAACGACGTTTGAATCCTAAAATGAAAGAAGTGGTAAGAAAACAAATACTCAAGCTTCGGAGGCAGGTATAATTTATCCGTTCTTTGATAGTCGTGGGTAAGTCCTGTCCATTGTGTCCCTAAAAAGGAGGTATTACTGTTGTCCCTAATGATAAAGATGAATTGATTCCAAAAGAATTATCACAGGTTATAGGATGGTAATTGATTTCCGCAAATTAAATAAAGCTACTAAGAAAGATCATTACCCCTTACCTTTTATTGATCAAATGCTAAAAAGATTATGCAAACATACACATTATTGCTTTCTAGATGGTTATTCTGGTTTCTCTCAAATACCTGTGTCGGCTAAAGATCAATCAAAGATTACTTTTACATGCGCTTTTGGTACTTTTGCTTATAGACGTATGCCTTTTGGTTTATGTAATGCACCTGCTACCATTCAAAGATGCATGATGGCTATATTCTCTGATTTTTGTGAAAAAAATTGTGAGGTTTTCATGGACGACTTTTCCGTCTATGGATCCTCTTTTGATGATTGCTTGAGCAATCTTGATCGAGTTTTGCAAAGATGTGAAGAAACTAATCTTGTCTTGAATTGGGAAAAGTGCCACTTTATGGTTAATGAAGGTATTGTCTTGGGGCACAAAGTTTCTGAAAGAGGTATTGAAGTCGATAAAGCCAAGGTTGATGCTATTGAAAAGATGCCATGTCCCAAGGACATCAAAGGTATAAGAAGTTTCCTTGGTCACGCCGGGTTTTATAGGAGGTTCATTAAGGACTTCTCAAAAATTTCTCGACCTCTGACTAATTTATTACAAAAATATGTACCATTTGTCTTTGATGATGATTGTGTAGAAGCATTTGAAATACTTAAGAAAGCATTAGTCTCTGCACCTGTTGTTCAGCCACCCTATTGGAATTCACCCTTTGAAATTATGTGTGATGCTAGTGATTATGCTGTAGGTGCTGTTCTAGGGCAAAGAGTTGATAAGAAGTTAAATGTTATCCATTATGCTAGTAAGACTCTAGACAATGCTCAAAGAAATTATGCTACCACCGAAAAGGAACTTTTAGCAGTTGTATTTGCTTGTGATAAATTCAGACCCTATATTGTTGATTCTAAAGTAACTATTCACACCGATCATGCTGCTATTAAATATCTTATGTAAAAGAAAGAATCTAAACCTAGGCTTATTAGATGGGTTCTCTTGCTGCAAGAATTTGATTTGCATATTGTTGATAGAAAAGGAGATGAGAACCCCGCTGCAGATAATTTATCTAGGTTAGAGAATGTTCTTGATGACCCACTACCTATTGATGATAGCTTTCCCGATGAACAATTAAATGTCATAAGCACTTCTCGTAGCACTCCATGGTATGCTGATTATATTGTTGCTAAATTTATACCACCTAGCTTCACATACCAACAAAATAAAAAGTTCTTTTATGATTTGCGACATTCCTTTTGGGATGATCCACATCTTTATAAAGAAGGAGTAGATGGTGTTATTAGACGTTGTGTACCTGAGCATGAATAGGAACAGATCCTACGCAAGTGTCACTCCAAAGCTTATGGAGGACACCACGCTGGAGATAGAACTTCACATAAGGTATTGCAATCTGGTTTTTATTGGCCTACTCTCTTCAAGGATGCTCGTAAGTTAGTGTTGTCTTGTGATGAATGTCAAAGAATTGGTAATGTTAGTAGACGTCAAAAAATGCCTATGAATTATTCGCTTGTTATTGAACAATTTGATGTTTGGGGCTTTGATTATATGGGACCTTTTCCTGCCTCTAATGGATATACACATATTTTAGTTGTTGTTGATTACGTTACTAAGTGGGTAGAAGCTATTCCGACTAGTAGTGTTGATCATAACACTTCTATTAAAATGCTTAAGGAAGTTATTTTTCCGAGGTTTGGAGTCCCTAGATATTTAATGAATGATGGTGGTTCACACTTCATTCATGGTGCTTTCCGTAAAATGCTTGCTAAATATGACGTTAATCATAGAATTGCATCTCCTTATCACCCACAGTCTAGTGGTCAAGTAGAATTGAGTAATAGAGAGCTCAAATTAATTTTGCAAAAGACTGTTAATAGGTCTAGAAAGAATTGGTCCAAGAAACTTGATGATGCATTATGGGCCTATAGAACTGCATATAAGAATCCTATGGGTA
Source organism: Aegilops longissima (assembly GCA_021605205.1). Lineage (NCBI taxonomy): Eukaryota > Viridiplantae > Streptophyta > Magnoliopsida > Poales > Poaceae > Aegilops > Aegilops longissima. Next base: position 343,983,970 of record CM038682.1, read on the forward strand.
TGTCTCCGTATAAAATGGTTTATGGAAAAGCATGTCACTTACCTCTCGAACTAGAACATAAGGCATATTGGGATATTAAAGAGCTCAACTATGATTTCAAACTTTTCGGTGAGAAGAGGTTATTTGATATTAGCTCACTTGAAGAATGGAGAACCAAAGCATATGAAAATGCCAAGTTGTTTAAAGAAAAAGTTAAAAGATGGCATGACAAAAGGATATAAAAGCGTGAGTTTAATGTAGGTGATTATGTATTGCTATACAACTCTCGTTTAAGATTTTTTGCACGAAAACTTCTCTCTAAATGGGAAGGTCCCTACGTTATCGAGGAGGTCTATCGTTCCGGTGCCATAAAAATCAACAACTTCGAAGGCACAAATCCGAAGGTGGTAAACGGTCAAAGAATCAAACATTATATCTCAGGTAATCCCATAAATGTTGAAACCAATATTATTGAAACCGTAACCCCGGAGGAATACATAAGGGACACTTTCCAGACCATTTCAGACTCCGAAAAGGAATAGGTATGTGGTATGGTAAGTAAACCGACTCCAAAACAATTTTTAAGGCAATATTTCTCCGTTTTGGAATATTTAGAAAAATAGAAAAATAAGTGGAAGTCCGGGAAGGACACGAGGCCTTCACGAGGGTGGAGGGCGCGCCCTACCCCCTGGGCGCGCCCCCCTACCTCGTGAGTACCTCGTGTGCCCTCCAGACTCCGTTTTCTTGCACGATACGTATTTTGGTCGGTAAAAATTCGTTATATATTCTCCCGAAAGTTTTGACTCCCGTATCACTCAAATATCTCCTGTCCTTGTTTCGAGCTATTTTTCTAACAGATCTAGATCATCATGACGTCCCCAAGTGCTTCCAAGGACAAGTTCTTCGAGAAGGTGATCAACCCTTACCTCGCGGAGGTGTTGCGACACCCTCAAACCATTGAGATGCGTGATGGGTTGCTGCACATCCGCGATGTTGAGGGACCAAAGGGAATCAGAAGCGTGGAGGCGAGGCTCGAAGCAGTGGAGCAACAAGTTTTCAAGTGCCAGGGGATGCTGGAGCGTGGAATTAACACTAGCCACAAGGTGCTCGCGGAGTTTACCAACAACTACGAGCCGGTGCCAAGAACACCGAGGAAGCCATCTTCAAGCTAAATGAGAAGATCGAGCACCTCCAAGCCCAAATCTATGATCTGCAAAATCAAAACTGTGAGTATGAATATAGATTTAAGAGGATGAGTTTGGATGCAGATCTGAGGATTCCGGAGACTCGATCATCCTTCTATTATGGTGAGCCTATGCCATGGAAGGTGGACGACAAGCCTGCATCATCAACAACACCTCCACTTCCTTCAGCAGCAAAGGAGATATAATCACATGGGTATGGGCACTCCCCTTGGCAACTGCCAAGCTTGGGGGAGGTGCCCCGGTATCGTATCTCCATCACAACTCCTATCTTTACCGTTTTTCTTAGTTCGATCCTATTAGTAGTATCTTGATTTAGAAGAATAAAGTCATGGCATAATCTAGTTTTGAAGTTTGCTTTATGATCCCTCTATGTAATCGAGTCTGTGAGCTATATATAATAAAGATTAGTGTTGAGTCAAGGGATTGATTACTTTGCCATGATCTTGGGTGAATAAAAGAAAAGAACAAAAAGAAACAAAGAGTTCATATTGATCTTATTGAGAGTAATGACTTCATATAAAAAGAGTATGATGATTAAAAATTGTTGGGAGTTGGCAAATATAGTTTTGGTCATCGTTGCAATTAATAGGAAGTAATAAGGAGAGAGAGGTTTCACATATAGATATATTATCATTGGCATCTTTTATGATTGGGAGCACTCATTAAAATATGACATGCTAAAGAGTTGATGTTTGACAAGGAAGACAACATAATGAGTTATGTTTTCTTATATCTGAGATAAAGTATGTTGTCGTGGATCCTCTAACATGTTGAGCTTGCCTTTCCCCTCATGCTAGTCAAATTCTCAGCACCAAGTAGAGATACTACTTGTGCTTCCAAATACCCTTAAACCAGTTTATCCATGAGAGTCCACCATATCTACCTATGGATTGAGTAAGATCCTTCAAGTAAGTTGTCATCGGTGCAAGCAATAAAAATTGCTCTCTAAATATGCATGACTTATTAGTGCAGAGAAATAAGCTTTGTACGAACTTGTTGTGGAAGTAATAAAAGCGACGGACTGCATAATAAAGTTCCACATACAAGGGGCATTATAAAGTGACGTTCTTTTGCATTAAGATTTTGTGCATCCAACCATAAAAAGCGCATGGCAACCTCTGCTTCCCTCTGCGAAGGGCCTATCTTTTATTATTATCTTCTACCTTACGCAAGAGTCACGGTGATCTTCACCTTTCATTTTTCATTTTATCATTTTGCAAGCCCAGCATGTTGGAAAGAACATGATATATATATATATCTAATTGGATGTAGGGGAGCATGAATTGTTATTGTTGACATTAACCTTGAGGTAAAAGGTTGTGGGGCAAAATTATAAGCCCCTATCTTTCTCTGTGTCCGATTAAAACTCCGTAACCACAAGTATTGCGTGAGTGCTAGCAATTATGAAGGACTAAGTGATAGTTGAGTATGTGGACTTGCTTTTAAGCTCTGACATAGACTCTTTCCGATGTTATGATAAATTGCAATTGCTTCAATAACTGAGGTTATACTTTGCTGGTTCCCAATAAAGTTTCTGATTCATACTTTTGCATTGTGAAAAGATCATCACTTGAACATAAGTAATCATATGAAAAATCTATATATGTTGCTGTTATGAGAATAATCATGATGCATTCATGTCCGTATTTTATTTTTATCGACGCCTCTACCTCTAAAATGAGGACATATTTACTGTTATCGGCTTTTCGCTTGAGGACAAGCGAGGTCTAAGCTTGGGGGAGTTGATACATCCATTTTGCATCATGCTTTTATATCGATATTTATCGCATTATGGGCTGATATTTCACGTTATGTCACAATACTTATGGCTATTCTCTCTTATTTTACAAGGTTTACATGAAGAGGGAGAATGCCGGCAGCTGGAATTCTGGGCTGGAAAAGGAGCAAATATTGGAGACATATTCTGTGCAACTCCAAAAGTCCTGAAACTCCACCAAATGTCTTAAAATAAATAAAGAACAATCGTCGCCAAAGATGAAGGCCAGGAGGCCCACACCCTGCTCACGAGGGTGGGGGCGCGCCCCCTACCTCGTGGGCCACCTGGTGGCTCTCTGATGCCCATCTTATCCTATATGAGCTCTTTCGATGAGAAAAAAATCATAAGCAACCTTTCGGGACGAGACTCCGCCGTCACGAGGCGGAACCTTGGCGGAACCAATCTAGGGCTCCAGCGGAGCTGTTCTGCTGGGGACACTTCCCTCCGGGAGGGGGAAATCATCGTCATCATCATCACCAACGCTCCTCTCATCGGGAGAGGGCAGTCTCCATCAACATCTTCACCAGCACCATCTCATCTCCAAACCCTAGTTCATCTCTTGTATCCAATTCTTGTCTCCAAGTTCGGGATTGGTGCTAGTAGGTTGCTAGTAGTGTTGATTACTCCTTGTAGTTGATGCTAGTTGGTTTATTTGATGGAAGATCATATGTTCAGATCCTTTATGCATATTATTACCCCTCTGATTATGAACATGAATATGCTTTGTGAGTAGTTACGTTTGTTCCTGAGGACACGGGAGAAGTCTTGCTATTAGTAGTCATGTGAATTTGGTATTCGTTTGATATTTTGATGAGATGTAAGTTGTCTAACCTCTAGTGGTGTTATGTGAACGTCGACTACATAAAACTTCACCATTATTTGGGCCTAGAGAAAGGCATTGGGAAGTAATAAGTATATGATGGGTTGCTAGAGTGACAGAAGCTTAAACCCTAGTTTATGCGTTGCTTCGTAAGGGGCTGTTTGGATCCATATGTTTCATGCTATGGTTAGGTTTACCTTAATACTTTTGTTGTAGTTGCAGATGCTTGCAATAGAGGTTAATCATAAGTGGGATGCTTGTTCAAGTAAGAACAACACCCAAGCACCGGTCCACCCACATATCAAATTATCAAAGTACCGAACGCGAATCATATGAACGTGATGAAAACTAGTTTGACGATATTCCCATGTGTCCTCGGGAGCGCTTTTCCTATTATAAGAGTTTGTTCCGGCTTGTCCTTTGCTACAAAAAGGATTGGGCCACCTTGCTGCACCTTATTTACTTTTGTTACTTGTTGATCGTTACAATTTACCTCATCACAAAACTATCTGTTACCACTTATTTCAGTACTTGCAGAGAATACCTTGCTGAAAACAGCTTATCATTTCCTTCTGCTCCTCGTTGGGTTCGACACTCTTACTTATCGAATGGACTACGATAGATCCCCTATACTTGTGGGTCATCAATGCCTTGATGTACATATTAGTCTAGAACCAAGGCAACAACAACAACAACAACCCTCCGCCACCACCACCAGTTGACAACTTAGCCAGTTTTCTAAGGTTGCAGCCGCCGGTGTTTTCCAGTAGCACTGAGCCAATAGTTGCTGATGACTGGCTACGCAAGATTTGAAGGGAGTTGACCAGCGCAGGATGCACAGATGCTAAGAAGGTGCGTTTTGCCGCACACCAATTGGATGGACCCACAACATCATGGTGGGAGAATTACACAGCCACTTTCCCTATAGCCAATATCACTTGGGATCATTTTCAGCAAGCATTCCGCACATCCCATGTCTCAACTGGAGCTATGAGTATGAAGAAGCGTGAGTTTCGCAACTTGCGCCAGGGAAATCGTACTGTGGCTCGGTATGTAGAGGAGTTTAGTAAGCTATCTCGTTATGCCCCTGATGATGTGGCCACAGATGCCACGAAGCAGGAGAAGTTTATGGAAGGGCTGAACGATGAGATGATTATGCAGTTGATGGTGGCAACATTTGCTAACTACCAGGAGTTGGTAGACAAGGCTCTTATGCTGGAAGGGAAGCAGTAGTAGATTGAGAGCCGCAAGAGGAAGTATGGACAAGGAAGGTACAACTCAGGAGCTCAGCAGAAGCCTTGCTTAACCCCGAACTCGGGAGGATTTACCCATAACCATGGAGGCCATACCCACAATGGAGGAAGTTCGCATAATCACAGTGGCCCCAAGAATGGGAATGGGAATGGGAATGGAGCAAGCAACAATCAGAACCGCTCCAGTCCAGCCACACCCGCCAAGAGGGACCTAATTCACATTACTTGTTTCAAATGCGGAAAGACTGGACACTATGCCAAAGAGTGCCCTAAAGCGAAGAATGGAAACGGTAATGGGAGCTCTAGGAAGAAGCCCAATCCATTCAACAAAGGACAAGTGAACCACGTTAACATGGAGGAGGTTGAAGAGCAGCCAGACGCAGTTATCAGTAAGTTTTTGGTTAAGTCTTTTGCCGCTCTTGTTCTTTCGATACTGGTGCATCGCATTCATACATATCAAGGGGATTTGTGGACAAGTTTAAGTTGCCAAACCAAGCCCATAGGATACCCATGTTAGTAAGTTCACCCGGAGCAGAGTATATGGCCAGCCGATGGTGCGACCGGATACCCTTAACCATTCGTAGCCATGTTTTCCCATCAGACCTAATAATTCTGGAGTCACAAGGATTGGATGTGATATTAGGCATGGACTGGATGTCGAAGTATGGGGGAAACATCGATTGCGCGATAAAGTCGATTTTGCTCACTAGCCCGGAGGGAAAAAGGACCAAGTATGTATCTAGGCATGTGCCTAGGAGGGGCCAAGTAAATTCTCTCACGGGAGTTGTTCAGGAGGAAGTGCCTGTAGTGAAAGATTACCCAGATGTATTTCCAGAGGAGTTACCAGGCATGCCACCAGATCGAGACATTGAGTTTTTGATAGAGCTATTGCCAGGCACCGGGCCAATATCAAAGAGACCATACCGGATGCCCGCAAATGATTTGGAGGAGATTAAGAAGCAGATTAAGGAGTTGTTGGAGAAAGGTTACATTCGACGAAGTTCATCACCATGGGGAGCCCCAGTGCTCTTGGTTGAGAAGAAGGATGGATCGTTAAGAATGGTTGTTGATTATCGTGCATTGAATGAAGTAACGATCAAGAACAAGTACCCATTGCCGATGATCAATGATTTGTTTGACCAGCTGCAAGGAGCTAAAGTGTTTTCAAAGATCGATCTGCGATCGGGATATCACCAGTTGAAGATTCGGGAGAAGGATATACCTAAGACAGCATTCACCACAAGGTACGTGTTATATGAGTATACGGTCATGTCATTTGGACTGACTAACGCCCCTGCCTATTTCATGAGTATGATGAATAAGGTGTTCGTGGAATTCTTGGATAAGTTTGTGGTGGTGTTCATTGATGATATAATGGTATACTCGAAGAATGAAGAGGAGCACAAGGAGCATTTGCGTCTAGTTCTCGAGAAACTCAGGGAACATCAATTGTATGCCAAGTTCAGCAAATGTGAATTTTGGTTGAAGGAAGTTGGATTCCTTGGACATGTTATATCAGGAGAAGGTATAGCAGTAGATCCCACCAAGGTTCAGTCAGTCACTGAGTGGTTGGCACCTGCTTTAGTTAGCGAGATCCGCAGTTTTCTTGGACTCGCGGGATACTATCGGAGATTCATTGAGAATTTTTCCAAGATTGCGAAACCCATGACGGAGTTATTAAAGAAGGATACCAAATTCCAATGGACGGAAGAATGTGAGGCAAGTTTTCAGGAGTTGAAGAAACGTTTGACTACAGCCCCAGTGTTGATTCTGCCGGATATACGCAAGGACTTCCAAGTGTATTGCGATGCTTCGCGCTTAGGACTTGGAGGTGTACTTGTGCAAGACGGAAGAGCTGTTTCGTATGCATCTCGACAACTTCGACCACATGAGTTGAATTATGCTACTTATGATTTGGAGTTAGCAGTCGTATTGCATGCACTCAAGACTTGGGGACATTACCTTATCGGAAACCGTTGTGATGTGTACACGGATCATAAGAGTTTGAAGTACATTTTCACACAGAAGGAGCTGAACCTCGGGCAGAGGAGATGGTTGGAGCTTATAAAGGATTATGACATGAAGCTGCACTATCATCCAGGCAAGGCCAATGTCGTAGCAGACGCTTTGAGTCGGAAGACTTATGCTAATACCCTCGTAATCGAAGGATTGCCAAAGGAGTTAGCCAAGGATCTAAGGGAACTTCGTTTGGAGATTGTTCCTAGAGGTTTTGTTGCAGCAATGGAAGTTCAGTCTACATTGTTGGGAAAGATACGAGAAGCTCAGAAGGATGACAAAGAGATTGCAGAGATAAAGGAGAGAATGAGAAAAGGAAAGGCCAAAGGTTTTCGTGAGGATGAGCATGACACCTTATGGTTTGAGGACCGTGTTTATGTGCCCAACAACGCATAGATCAGGAAGTTGATACTTCAGGAAGCTCATGACTCGCCATACTCGATACACCCCGGAAACACCAAGATGTACTTGGATTTGAAGGACCGTTTCTGTTGGACTAGTATGAAAAAGGATATTGCCGAGTATGTAGCTATATGTGATGTCTGCTAGAGAGTAAAGGCCAAACATCAGAAGCCAGCAGGATTACTGCAGCCTATGCCGATACCCAAATGGAAGTGGGACAAGCCTGGCATGGATTTCATCACCGGATTGCCCAGGACCCGATCAGGATATGATTCTATCTGGGTAGTAGTGGATCGTTTGACCAAAGTGGCTCACTTTATCCCAGTGAAAACCACCTATACAAGTGCGAAGTTGGCCAAGATATATATGACCAGGATCGTATGTCTGCACGGAGTTCCGAGGACCATCGTATCAGATAGAGGGACACAATTTACTTCCAAGTTTTGGCATCAGCTGCACCAGACTTTGGGTACCAGGCTAGAGTTTAGCACCGCTTTTCACCCGCAGACAGATGGACAGACCGAGAGAGTCAATCAGATTCTGGAGGACATGTTAAGAGCTTGTGAGTTGGATTATGGATCTAGTTGGGATGAAAACTTGCCCTACACAGAGTTCTCTTACAACAACAGCTACCATGCTAGTTTGAAGATGGCACCGTTCGAAGCATTGTATGGAAGAATATACCGAACACCGTTGATGTGGGATGAGGTTGGAGACCGCCAGTGGTTTGGACCAGATTTGATCAAGGAGTCTAAAGAGAAGGTTAAACTGATTCAAGACCGACTGAAGGTAGCTCAGTCCAGGCAGAAGAGTTATGCAGATTCGAAACACAAGGAGGTAGTCTATGAGATCGGAGACAGAGCATATCTTCGAGTGTCACCTCTGCTAGGCGTCAAACATTTTGGGGTGAAGGGTAGCCCCGAGATTTGTAGGACCGTACCATGTTTTGGAACGTATGGGAGAGGTAGCCTACAAGTTGGAGTTACCTGAAGGACTGTCAGGAGTTCATGATGTGTTTCACGTATCCCAGTCGAAGAAGTGCCATGCAGAGATGGCCGATATACCGCTAAGAGATACAGTGCCCCTGGAAGCAATTCAGTTGGACAGTGATCTGACCTATGAGGAGAAACCGGTCAAGATTCTTGAGTTTGCTAGCCGAGTTACCCGCAGCAAGGTTATCAAGTTTTGCAAAGTTCAGTGGAGCCACCATACCGAGGATGAAGCCACCTGGGAACGAGAGGATGATCTATGGAAAGACCACCCACACCTATTTTCTAGCCAACCCGAATCTCGAGGGGGAGATTCACCTTAAGGGGGGTAGGTTTGTAACATCCCAAATTTTCAATTTGGATTGCTATACATAGGTCATACATGCATATCATATTTTTATTGCATTTCGTTTCGCTATCCTCGAAATTCTAAGCAACTCAAGGACCCTCGGAGAGAGTTGGGGATTTCAACGTTTTCGTATTTGAATTTTATCAAATATTGGAACAAGGGTCATTTGTTTTAATTATTTTTATCTCCGAAAATATTTCATATCAAAATATATGAGAGGGGATAATATGACTTCCCCAAAATAATGAGATATTGGAGGAAAAATATTAAAAACAAATAAACATTTTTATTGGATTTTATTGCTATTCTATTTGAATTAGGAAAAATACACGTTTTACAAAATTGCATTAGAGTCCTAAATAAATGTTCACCTTGTCCGGTAGATTTTTAGAAGACGGGGAAAATTTATTTCAGGATTTTTGGAGTCCGTTTATTATTTCTTTCCTTCATTTTTCTGCAACACGTTTAAAAAACGAACCGACTCTGGGCCGTACCCGGCCGGGACTCACCAGGCCGGCCCCTCTTATAAGCCGCCTGAGCCGCCGCCCACCCACCAACCAAGACCAAAGAAACCCTAGCCGCCACCGCTTTTAGCTGCCGCCGCCCCATGAAAGTGCCGCCACGAGCCCGCCGTGTCGTCTTGCCGCGTTGCCGCCCCACCGCCGAAACCTCCCTTGCGGAGTTTCCGCCGCCACCGACGCGTTTGCCGAGGTAGCCGCCGGTTTTTTAGAAACCGTTCGGTTTATTTCGAACCCTAGATCTGTTTTTTTGATCGGTTTGTTTGGTTTTTTCGGTTTAGTTATTTTGCGGACGTTCATCCGTACATTCGTTTTAATGAACGTCGTTCTCCCATTAGTCACAGACAGTGAACGTTCGTTCGTTAGGCTGTTCGTCAGTTTTTCTTTTTCCAGGGTTTTCCGCGATTATTTTCGATCGTGATTTCTGACCCGATTTTCGTTCTAGTATAACTTATCGCTCGTTTATCGGAATCAGGCGATTCAAGCGCCTAGATCTTTGTTTCGAAGCCCTATTTTCGTTTAACCAACTTGAATAAGATTTTGGTACTGTAAAATTAGACTTCAGTCCAGATTAGTAATCAGATCTTGTTTCTTTCACAGTTTGAGTTTCGTTGCTCCGTTTGATTTGATTCTTTTTGCCAACCGGAGTTCTTCAGTTGAACTTTCTGGTTAGATCTTCTTATTTGAGATTTACCCGTGCATATTTGCTTGATTGCTTATGTATGCTATTGTTTGTTTGAGTTAGAATTCCCGGAGTGCGAAGCGTGCTACTACGAGTCTCTAGGTTTTGCGGATCGTCAGCAAGGCAAGTAACACTTTGATCATATCCCTTTAATACCTAGTTTTTATGCATTAGCTCCAATCCTCAAACACTGCATGGTTAGGATGTGATTAACTTGTGGGTATTGGGAAGTAGTTGATGAGGTAGAACCTATTGCCCTGTTTATTATTAAACCCTTGGGAGTTACTTCTACCTTATGCTTATACTGCTATGCTATGCTCGTAGACGTGGTTTGGGTGAGTGAATCCATGACAGATGTGAGATGATTATTTAATGGTTCAACTTAAGGTGGCAACTTTAATACACATCTGGGTGGATTGTTTGTTTGGGCACCTGGAGAATCCAGTGTTGTCCTAGGATATACCGGAGTACCCGTGTGATAATCCTACGGTCCGCCACCAAGGCTCAAAGGGATGTGAGATATTTCATGCTAGAAACTTACGTGTGCAGCCACAAGCTATTATGGGCTCTAGCATAGTTGAGTAAGTTGCGTGACATCTTCCAGTGGTAGGCTAGCAGATGTAGTGGGATGTAGGTTGGTACTGTCTACCCGGGGTTAGAGTTAATGCTTCTTAAAGACTGTGTCTCGGTCATTTGTTTCTCAAACACCATGAAGTGCGAGAAATCCAATGGAGGTGATCGAGTCTTGTGGGGAAAAGTGTGCAAACCTCTACAGAGTGTACGAACTAATCATGGTTAGCCATGTCCCCGGTTATGGACATCTTGAGTATCTGGTACTTGGATTATCATATGAATCTCATCACTCTAATTCAATATGTTGGGTTGATAATTACTTTAATTGGGATTGAGTTGGAGGAACCTTCTCAATGATGTTTCAACTACCATGATAGTTAAATAAAAGTATATTCTTTGATGTAGGGAAAAATTGGCTTTTCGCAAAACAATATAACCATAGAGCCTTTCCACCAACCAAATATGCATATAGTGATAGCATTATTTCTGTTCTTGCTCTACTGTGTTATTTTGCCAGCATATTCCATGTGCTGACCCGTTTTCGGGCTGCAACGTATTATGTTGCAGACTTTTCAGACGACGAGTAAAGGTGCGATAGGTCGTTGTTATGCATCTCCGCTATGCCGTTGGAGTTGATGGACTCATTTTATCTTCCAAGCCTTCCGCTGTTATCTTATTTAGATGGCCTTAAGCCATATTTATTGTAATAAGTTCTCTTTGGAGACATTCGGTGTAATAAGTGTGTGATTGCTACTCTGTTATAAATCCTTCGAGTACTGTGTGTGTCAGCATTACCGATCCAAGGATGACACTGAAGCACAGAGACTAGACCGTTTGAGGTCGGGTCGCTATAGGACAAGACGGCGACCCTGGAGCGCGCGAAGAAGGCGAAGGCGGCGGCGAAGGGAAAGAAGACAAGTCGGGGGGGTCGTCGTCGAGGTTCGGTCTGCCACCTGGCTGGATCCAGGGGGACTGGATTCGGTCTATGATCCAGAAGGAGGATCTGGCCAGCGGTGGTTTGATGGCCCACGGGTCATGGAGGCTGCCGGGGAACGAGACCGAACCCCAACTGCAAGAGGGTGAGTGTGTTCTGTTTGCCACCCACGTCAACTGGGGTTTCACTCTACCTCCACATCCTTTCTTCCGGGGTTTTCTGAACTTCTTTGGTGCCCAACTTCACCACTTTTCTCCCAACACAATCACACTCCTCGCCGCGTATGTTTCCCTGTGCGAAAACTTCTTGGGCTGTCGACCGCACTGGGGTTTGTTCAAGCACATTTTTACTTGCCGCTCTCAGACTATGAAGAAGGAAAATCCAAGTGACAAAAGGATACATGTGATCCAAATGTGTGGGGGTCTAGGGATTCAGAAGAGGGGTAGGAGTACTTTTCCATCCATGATCCTTCCCGACTCAGTTAGAGGGTGGCAGTCGACCTGGTTCTACTGCCGAGACGTCCACACTCTGGGTTAGTAGACCGGCCTTCCTCCTTTCTCCATGGACCGCGTCCACCAACCTTCTTCCTTATAGTGACTCTAGCAAAGAAAGGAGAGGTGTCCATGTTAGTCGACCGAGTGGTCTAGCTGGTTCGTGATGGTGTGACTGGCATGGACTTGCCGGAAGTGTTTCTCAGTAGGTGCATCCAGCCCCTTCAAGGCCGCGATCACCCGATGTGGTTGTATTCGGGCCCCAACGACACCGCTCGGGTCGACCCAGAAGAAGTTTCTGAGGATACGGTGGAGCAATGGTTGCGGAGCATCACTGGTAATAAAGACAACCCCAGAGGTTCCAGGAGAGTCGCTCCATTCAGCATCAAGAACGAGCCGAAAAAGGCCTGACTTCTATAACCGAGTGCATCTTTATTATGATTCGCAGCTGTCCATGAATCTTATTGGTGCTTGTCCAACTTCTTTCCTTGTAGATTTATACTGAGATGTACTCTATGCCGAATGGAGAACAAGTCCAGGAGGGAGCCGAGAGCGGAGGCGAGAGTGCCAACTAGAAATCTGAAGAGGAAAGTGAAAGTGCAACTATCCCTGGGTGGTTTCGGTAATTCCTAACAACATATAGCTCATTGAGCTAACATTATTCCAAGAGTAATATTTCAGGAAAAGCTCAATGAATGGCATGGCATGGATGAGGAAAGTGGACCCATCAAAATACTAAGGACAAAAGGATTGGCTCAAGCTCAAAGCTCAAGACTCTACATTTTATATTTTAGTGATCCAAGATCACATTGAGTCTATAGGAAAAGCCAATACTATCAAGGAGGGATGAGGTGTTGCTTAATGAGGTTCTTGCTTTATAATGCTTAGTGATATGCTCCAAAACCCTCAACTACCTTCCCACATCCACATTTGACCTAAACCAAAAGTCAAACTTGGCCCCACCGATTCTTTCTATCCGGCGCCACCGAGTTCAGATGTCATAGCCACTGCCACAAACCCTAGGCAAATCGGTTTCACCGATAAGGATCTCGGTCTCACCGAGATGGGATTGTAATCTCTCTATTTCCCTTCGTAACGTTTCAGTCCCAGCGAGATGAGCGATCGGTCCCACCGATATTGCAATGTAAACTCTCTGTTTCCTTTTTGTAACGTTTCGGTCTCACCGAAATGAGCAAATCGGTCCCACCGAGTTTACCTGACCAACTCTCTGGTTAGCTTATTACCAAAACCGGTCCCACCGAGTTTGTGTAATCGGCCTCACCGAGATTACGTTATGCCCTAACCCTAACCATATCGGTCCTACCGAGTTGCATGTCAGTCCCACCGAAAATCCTAACATTCACTAGGTTTCCTAAATCGGTCCGACCGAGTTTCTCAATTCGGTCTCACCGAGATTGGTAAATTGTGTGTAACGGTTAGTTTTTGTGTGGAGGCTATATATACCCCTCCACCCACTCTTCATTCGTGGAGAGAGCCATCAGAACAAACCTACACTTCCAATACACATTTTCTGAGAGAGAACCACCTACTCATGTGTTGAGGCCAAGATATTCCATTCCCACCATATGAATCTTGATCTCTAGCCTTCCCCAAGTTGCTTTCCACTCAAATCTTCTTTCCACCAAATCCAAATCCTGTGAGAGAGAGTTGAGTGTTGGGGAGACTATCATTTCAAGCACAAGAGCAAGGAGTTCATCATCAACACACCATTTGTTACTTCTTGGAGAGTGGTGTCTCCTAGATTGGCTAGGTGTCACTTGGGAGCTTCCGACAAGATTGTGGAGTTGAACCATGGAGTTTGTAAGGGCAAGGAGATCGCCTACTTCGTGAAGATCTACCGCTAGTGAGGCAAGTCCTTCGTGGGCGACGGCCATGGTGGGATAGACAAGGTTTCTTCTTCGTCGACCCTTCGTGGGTGGTGCCCTCCGTGGACTCGCGCAACCGTTACCCATCATGGGTTGAAGTCTCCATCAACGTGGATGTACGATAGCACCACCTATCGGAACCACGACAAAAACATCCGTGTCTCCAATTGCATTTGAATTATCCAAACCCTTCCCTTTACATTCTTGCAAGTTGCATGCTTTACATTCCGCTGCTCATATACTCTTTGCATGCTTGCTTGAATTGTGTTAAGATTGCTTGACTTGTGCTAAGATAGCTAAAATCTGCCAAAGACTAAAATTGGGAAAATTGGGTCAAGTAGTCTAATCACCCCCCCCCTAGACATACTTTCGATCCTACAAGTGGTATCAGAGCGACCCAACCTCAGATGGTCAAGCCTCTGTGTTTCTATGCCATCCCTGGATCAGTATGCTGGCACACACAGTACATCAATGTATATATCAAAGTGCAATCACATGTACAAATAACGTAAAATTGATATATACCTCATAAATCACAGCGGAAACAAATAGTCGGGTGTGGAGTCCCATCAACGCCATCGGCAGGTTGAGTGTAGACCGCAACCACATGCTGTACTCTTACTCGTCGGAAGAAAGTATACGCAACATGATACGTTGCAGCCGTGTAGGTCAGTACATTGAATGTACCGGCAAGATCACTGTCGGTGTCAAAACCGGCGGATCTCAGGTAGGGGGTCCCGAACTGTGCGTCTAGGTGGATGGTAACAGGAGACAAGGGACACGATGTTTTACCCAGGTTCGGGCCCTCTTGATGGAGGTAAAACCCTATGTCCTGCTCGATTGATATTGATATTGTGGATGTTTACAAGAGTAGATCTACCACGAGATCAAAGAGGCTAAACCCTAGAAGCTAGCCTATGTTATGATTGTCAGGGTCGTTGATGATGTAGTCCTACGGACTAAAGCCATCCGGTTTATATAGACACCGGAGAGGGCTAGGGTTACATAGAGTCGGTTACAATGGTAGGAGATCTACATATCCGTATCGCCAAGCTTGCCTTCCACGCCAAGGAAAGTCCCATCCGGACACGGGGCGAAGTCTTCAATCTTGCATCTTCATAGTCTTGGAGTCCGGTCGATGATGATAGTCCGGCCAATGATAGTTCGGCTGATGATGGTAGTCCGGCTATCCGGACACCCCCTAATCCAGGACTCCCTCAGTAGCCCCTGAACCAGGCTTCAATGATGATAAGTCCGGTGCGTATATTGCTTGGCATTGCAAGGCGGGTTCCTCCTCCGAATGATAGAAGATTGTGAACACCGGGATAGTGTCCGGCTCGCAAAATAAATTCCACATTCCACCGTAGAGAATAATAATATATACACAAGTTCAATCTCTTGGCGTTTTACGTGGCATGGCGTCACACCACTACCAAGCCATTACTTGAATTGTTTTTACTTTACCACCTCAGCGCATTTAGCGGCGGTTTCCTTAACACGTCTTGTCGAGCGGAGATCGTGTTTCCCCTTAATCCGGGATTCTCATCAATACGGACGTGGGTAACCCAACGCGCCCGTTCGCCACGCCTCTATCGGCGAGTCCCAAGCGGTCACGGAGACGGCTCTTGGTATTCTCCTCTTTATAACGGGACCAAGGCTCGTTTCTTTTTCTTCAATCCTTCATAGAATCCCTCCCGCTCCAAGTTCCAGCACCTAGAGCTCCAGATTCGAGCGCTGCGGACTTCCAACGATGTCCGGTTCCGACCTCCGTGGCGGTGGATGCCCTCCTCCGTCACGGAGGAGGACGTAAAGTTGCGGGAGGCCAAGTACCTGTCTTCGAGATTTCGCTGGGTTGCTGCCGAAGGGCAGGCCATCCCCACCCCCGAGCCCGACGAGCATGTCATTTTTGTATCCCACCTCCGTCGGGGTTTAGGCTTCCCGACGGATCCTTTTGTGGGAGGGCTCATGTTTTATTATGGGTTGGAATTCCACGATTTGGCTCCGGAGTCCATCCTCCATATTTCCGCATTTATCGCTCTCATGAAGCCTTCCTCCGCGTCACCCCTCACTTGACCTGTGGTGAAGACCTTTAATGTGGCGCCGAAGATGATCGAGGCGTCAGCGGAGTGTGGCGGGCGGCCATAAGTAGGAGGGCCGATGCCCGTGGCCCGCTGGCTCCTTCAAGAGGAGCTCGGCCTGTGGCAGCAAGAGTGGTTCTATATTACCGTTCGAGGGCCGCGGACAAAAAGCCGCCGCCCTTATTCCGCCGGGACCTCCACGACGGTTGATGTCGTGGGTCAACCAAGGAGCTCAACGGGGGCCGTCAAAGGACGTGCCCCTACTGCAGGGCCGGATTCGAGATCTCCAAACGAGGGATATCGATATGGTGGTGGTGATGCAGGTTATGCTGATTAGGCGTCTCCTGCCCTACAAACGCCGCCCTCTCCGGCTATGGGAGTTCAATCCGGAGGGTCCACGGATTCTTCAACACTTCATGGGCTTGACACCCCTGGAGATGTACAAATTATTCTTCGGATCGCAAGAGGCGTGTCCGGAGTTGACCGAGGATGCTGGACTAAGCTGCAATCGCCGGATACTCAAGTAAGTAGTTCGAGTCCGGACATACCGTTTGTTTGCCTTCGATTATTAGCCTTATGACCAATTTCGTTCTACACAGGAGTGGATAGCGGAAGCAAAATTGATCTGGTGTCCAACCCTCTCCCGAGACCGCGCGGATCCGTGCTGGTCCGGATGCTTGAGTTGCGCCTTGAGAGGAAGGCGAAGGGAAAACAAGGAAGCTCTTGCCTCGCCTAAGGAGGCTCTTGAAAGAGGGGATCGAGAATCCCTCCCCCAAGGGGAGAAGAGGACTGCCTCCGAGGACCGGGGCAAAAGCCCTAAGCGGGGAAGAAATCTTAGCTAGAGGTCCTGCGTCCGGGAGGCCCGTCGCACAATCTCCTTAATGAGTCAGCCCTCCAACGAGCCGTAAGTAGAAAGAAAGCAGTTTTATAATAAGGACATCCCTATTTGTGCTTCGAGGATAACTAAAGTTTTTACCTTGTAGTTCGGATCTCCGTCCTTCGCAGATGAGCTCGTCTTGAGGGACCTTCGTCCGAGATGATAGAGAGCGAGGCGCCTCCGTCCGGGCGCCGTCGGATAGGGCGGACGAGCTGAAGTGTAAATCACGGAGGAGCCCCGGTTTGGCAAAGCCGGATAGTTCGCGCCAAGCGGTGTACGGTGAAGGATCTGCTTGAGAAGGCGTCTATCTCGGAAGATCAGCACACATTGATGGCGTGGTGATTGAAAGGATTTCGTCCGCCAAGGCGGTTACCTGATGCCGTCGAGAGTTCTTTGGCGGGGTTTGAGGTACGTAAAAATGACACACCTTTTAACAGTTTTGCATATAGAATGCGCCCTGTATAAATAGTAGCCCTTGAGACTCGGTAGGTTGTCGAAATCGATAGCGTGCCGAGGATCAAAATCGCAGGTTTAAATTCCCGTCGTGCCGATGCAGGTGGCGGGTCGTCCGGGGGCCAGCCGGACTGATGGAGTTGCTGAACTAAAGCGGCAACTCGATGCTGCGGATGCGGACATCACGCTGGTCAACAGGCGACTTGATGAGTCGCAAGGTAAGTGTTACTGTGCGGTCACTTGGTAAGGGAGCCGAAGTCATCTCCTTACAAAATGTGCGTGAAATGCAGATAGTGCCGCTGCCGTGGAGAGCCTTCGGGCCGAACTTGCTCGAGCCAAGGAGCAGGCCAGAAGGAGTAATGCGGCGGCCTCGAGGGCAGCCGAGGAGTTAGCGACCGAAAGGGCCGCACACTGCCGGAGCAGGGAAGAGATGGCCGAAATGGCCAGGAAGTTAAAAGATGCCACCGACCGCAATGAGGCTCTTGGGAAGGAGCGCCTAGCGGGGCAAGAAGACCCGCGGAAGGCCACCGCCGAAGCCAAGGATGCCCGCTCTGCAATGCGAGCTATAAAGGAAGAGCTGCGCCAGGCTCGAGATATTGTAGCTGGCAAGCCTTTTCTGCTACGCCGAAGGTTTACGGATCCAAAATATGCTCAGTTGGGCCAACTGTGGGGTTCAGAGGACCCTTATATGGACTTAGCAGCGAGTGCGGTGGATGCCGTTGTGCATTTTCGAAGTCAGAAGGATCAGAAGACGGAAGAGCTGTTTTGGTCTCAATTCGATAGTCCGGAGCGTTCACTTCCGCTGACCGACCGTTTGGCTGAGTGGGCTGAGTTAAATAGGTTGTCCGGGCTTGCTATGACGGATATAGTGACTCATATCCGGCCAGATAGGCCCCAGCCGAAGAGTTATTTTGGCTTATTGCAGCAATTTCTTGGGGCGGTGCCGCATATCAAGGCGATGAAGCGATCGGCCTACATAGAGGTGCGCGGATGGCGCTTCGCCGTGTGAAGACACATTGGACGAGATGGATGCCACGCTGTTGCGACCCGGGTTCGGATGATAACGGTTACCCGTTGAGCACTATTTTGGCGAAATCTTGCATGGTGCTCGTGTAATAGAGTCACAAATGCTTTCGAAAAATGTTACGTTCGAATGAGCGTTTATATGATGTAAAACGATATTTATGATGTAAGCGCCTTTTATACTTGTGCGTTCAAGTAATAGAATATCTCCTATCGGCCATTCATGTATACGTGTGTATAACTTTGAAAGATGGCGATCGTAAACCCTTTACGCACAAGGTGCGGGGTGTTCGCAAAAATAGCGCGTTTTCACACTTAATCGACGTCTCGGTCCTGTAAAGGAGGTGGTAGCGTAGCAAACGAGGCAACCGGACTATAATGCTATATCACTTTCACTTAGCCATGGAGTTCGAGGGTGGGGCTATGACATAGCCACAGGGGCACCAGCGCTCTCGAATTGAGGCGCGTATGTGTACTGGCCGAAACGGCCCTTCACAAAGCGGAGGAATCCTAAACATTCCCATAGTCGATCGAGTGGTTGACCAGTCTCGCTATATCATGACAGATCATTTTTCGGCTTTCTCTACTAAGGTGCTCGCCCGGCGAACTGGGGCACAATCGCAGTAGTTCTCCTGAGCCGCGTTAGCCGATGATCTGGAACATAAGGCAGCAAAACACGAGGCGGGCAAACCTAACATTTGACCAAAGACATGATTGAGCTGATGCATATAAGGCCTAACTTTCGAGGCGCCGAACACTCCGAAGGTGTTGGTCTTTATAATAGCGGGCAAAACAAAGCCCTAAGCCCCTTGTGTCAGTGCAGGCAGATTCTTACGGCGCGCCGATGCCAAAACGCCAGATCTCCACTCTGGTTATAATGATAAACCAGGGGATTATAGCAACAAGAGACAGTAAGAAAGGTTTGCGTAGGGTCTTAGTCGAAAAGAGTCCTTGCAACGGGTCCCTCTTGCGTCTGCTTTGTGTCTCCGTTGTGCCGTATCCTGGGCGGGTGTGCATGCTGTTCATTTGTAAAAAGAGAGGAACTTGGTTGGAAAAGAAATGCGATGCGAGAAAGTGCATAAAAATTGAAATATAGATTAAGAAAGCTGAGCCTATGCTAGCTCATTATGGATTATATGTGCAAACCCTTGTGAAGGGATGTGCGGCTAGGTAGCCCCTAGCTTATTTATTCGGACTCGTCCAGCCGTGTCCGGGTCTCAAGCGACCTTTTAATGAAATGATGCCCGTGGACGGGCATTTTAAGCGTAAGAGACGCGTAATGTGGTATTGCATTGAAGCGGACGAAAGCTTCCGTCGATGATGCTTGATAGCTACTTTTAAATGGGGCGACATGAAAGGTTAGCTTTTCTCGTCGGAAGTTGTCGGTGACCTGACACAACTTCTAGTAATAATGAAACTGCACTGGCGTAAGGGCCTGGCGCCACTCCTTTGAAGGAAGTGCGGCTATGCCGAATTGTAGTAGGGTCTATCCCAACTTGCGGATTGTGTCCGGAAATAGCAGGTTCAAGTCACTGCCGCCGTCCATCAAAACCTGTGTTAATTGTAGTCCATCTATTATGGGATCCACTATCAGGGCAATCTATCCTGCGTTTCGGATACTTCTGGACTAATCCAGATGCTCGAAAGTGATTGGTTTTGACGTCCAATCTCGGTCCACTGGGGTGGATCGTGCGACACTTGTTTTAGCGAGTGCCGTGTTGGCTTTCCGTACTATCACGTGAAGTGAGTTTACTGTTTTGACTTCTTGTGGGAAAGTCTTTTGACTTCCGGTGCTCTACTGGTGGGGTTCGTCATCGTCCTCGCTTGGCGCATCGAGCCCCTTGTGTCCGGCGTTGAGTCTGCCGGACTGTTTAAAAACAACAATTTCGGTTGGTATGGTTTGCGAGCCTTCCGAATCTTGTGGATTTGACATATCCGATCTAAAATTTTGTTTAAATTTGATGGCTTGTCTCTGTTCTCCTTAAGAGGCCGTGTTGTATTGTTTGGCGCGAGCTTTTGAATCCGGCGTTGACGCTGTGCCTTTGGGCTTTTTCTTTATTCGGTATTGGTCTTTCCTGCGCCGTGACTTCCGTTCCATCTCGATCTCGGATGTACTCGGGTCGCTGGTGCTGCATCTTGCTAGCCACTGTCTTCTCCTAAAGCGTCCCGAGGCTTTTTAGCGGCCATTGTTCTTGGCTTCTCTTGGCGATGTGTGCAGCGAGCCATTCGTCTCGGACGTTGTGTTTAAAAGCTGCTAGGGCTTCTGCGTCCGGACAATCGACTATTTGGTTCTTTTGGTAAGGAACCTGTTCCGAATTCTTGTGACTCTCGGGCTGTTGGGTTATATGACTCAGATCGTCAGATCCGGAGGGCGGACATAAGTCCCTTGAAAATTTTCTCTAAACGCGTCCTCAAGCTCTTCCCAACTTCCAACAGTATTTTACGGGAGGCTTTTGAGCCAATGTCGAGCTGGCCCTTTGAGCTTGAGGGTAGGTATTTGATGGCGTGGAGATCATCTCCTCTAGCCATGTGTATGTGTAGTATGTAATCTTCTATCCAGACTCCGGGTCTGCATTGTGCGTCGTATGCCTCTATGTTTATGGGTTTGAACCTGCTGGAAATTCATGATCCAGCACCTCATCGGTAAATCATAGCGGGTGTCGGCGCCCATATTTGGGTGTGCCACTGTCTTGAACACTTGTCATGGTGTGTTACTTCCGGGGTCCTCTTTTTTGGCCCGTAGATGGACCTAGTTGGGCCGTCCGCTTTCCCGTGATTATAATTAAACTTGTGTGCAGCCCGCTTGTCGCTTTGGGCTGTCATCGGCCGTCTATCCGCCAGCGGCCTCTTTATTTTTGACCGTGAAGGCTCTATGGCTTCCTCGTCAAATTCTGGCAGCGACTTGCGCTTGGGTAGCTCTTAGTTTGATGGCCATTGCCATATTTATGCGCAGTCTTGAATACTTTGCTCCACTTCATTACGGCGTGTCTTCGCTGTTTTGAGCTTCCGTTCGCCTTCTTCAAACTTCTTGCGATGGCGGCGAGTTTTTGTGTATGTTCTTATGCTCCGGTGTTGTGTCCGGACTGTTGATTGCTCCGTGAAGGGGTTGATTATCCGGCTCGTCCTGTTCGTCGTCCGCTGGTTTGCCCTGCTCTATCGCTGGGTCGTTAGGAAGCCTGCTTTGATCGAGGCGGGACTTAGGGCGGCGTCTACGTTGCTGTTTTGGTTCTTTATCGGTGAGATTATCCTCTGCCGCGTCCTGTTGTTCCTCGTTATCGCTTCCCTTTGGGGTGTCCACCATGTATATGTCGTATGAGGAGGTGGTATTCCAGTGTCCTGTTGGCACTGGTTCTTGATAGTCTCCGGCATCGTCGTCCATACCGTCGATGTCTTCGGAGTCGTAGTCAAGTACGTCGGTTAAATCATCGACGTTGGCTACGAAGTGGGTGGTGGGTGGGGTCTGAATTTCTTCGTCGTCCGCATCCCAACCATCCTGGCCGTAGTTCGGCCAGGGCTCTCCGGATAGCGAGAGATGCTTCATGAATTTATGATATCGCCCGAAGGGCGAGTCTTGAAAAGATGTCCGCAGCGGTAAATTCCATGATCGGCGCTCAGTCGGATTTGATTGGTAGGGGCGCAGGAGGTTCGGAGTCCGGCAGGGAGTCCGGCACCTCGGAGTCATGAGCTTTATGCGGGACAAGGTAAGTGTTCGGCTCCATCGCCGTAGGAGTTGCGGCTCCCGGCGGTGTCTAGCCATCCGTCCTCGATCCGGCGATCGGCTCCGGACTATGGGTCGGGCGGACTCGTGTCTGACCTCAAGGTGCTGTCCGTGGCGAGTTAGGTCATGCACATCGTGACAGCGCGGCACGCTCGGCTGTGGCTCAGATCCGTCGAAGATCAAGTCTCCACGGATATCGGCCGTGAAGTTTAGGCTTCAAACCTGACACGATGGCGAGGCGTAGCTTTCATTCTCGCTCCGGATGGCCAGCGAGTTGGCCCTTGATCTGAAACCGCCCGAATCTGAAGATCTGTCCGGGAGAAAAGTCTCACCCAGGATTGCGTCGTTATCGATTGAAGAGGCCATCACGCCTATCGGTGACGACGCAGAGGAACTCTCAATGAAAGCACCAATGTCGGTGTCAAAACCGGCGGATCTCGGGTAGGGGTCCCGAGCAAGCGTCTAGGCGGATGGTAACAAGAGACAAGGGACACGATGTTTTACCCAGGTTCGGGCCCTCTTGATGGAGGTAAAACCCTACATCCTGCTCGATTGATATTGATATTGTGGATGTTTACAAGAGTAGATCTACCACGAGATCAAAGAGGCTAAACCCTAGAAGCTAGCCTATGGTATGATTGTCAGGTCGTTGATGATGTAGTCCTACAGACTAAAGCCATCCGGTTTATATAGACATCGGAGAGGGCTAGGGTTACATAGAGTCGGTTACAATGGTAGGAGATCTACATATCCGTATCGCCAAGCTTGCCTTCCATGCCAAGGAAAGTCCCATCCGGACACGGGACGAAGTCTTCAATCTTGCATCTTCATAGTCTTGGAGTCCGGTCGATGATGATAGTCCGGCCAATGATAGTTCGGCTGATGATGGTAGTCCGGCTATCCGGACACCCCCTAATCCAGGACTCCCTCAATCACAACATGCGAAAAAATATGATAAAACTATACAATATGCAATATGGCTTTGTGGCTCTGTGTCTATGTTTTGTTTTGAATAAAAGCTGGTTTTTATTTTCCCTACATCAAAGGAATAACTGTAGTCTGTACTATGGAGTTTTCTATCATGACATGGTTCTGCCAACCGATGTCTCACAGCCCAAATCATCATAAGTTACCCACAATTAAGTTATCAGTCCGGTGTTGAGAGTTACGAGATAGATCCAAGTCCAGATGCTCAAATTGTACGTAACTGGGGACATGGCTAATCGATTAGGTTTAAACCCTCTGCAGAGGTTTGTACACTTTACCCGCAAGATTCGATCCCTCTCTTTACGTTCTCGCACTTCGTGGTGTTTGAGAACAAGATGACCAAACATGGTCTTCGAAGAGTTCCCCGACCACCGTGCGGTGCTCATCCAATCCTACCATAGTTCTACATCTACTAACACCGTCCCAGCCAGAGTCACAACTAAGGTCAACCAAGCGAGAACCCATAGTGACTTGCGGTTGCACAGGTAAGCTTCCGGGCATGAAGTATTCTTCCGTCTCTTTGAGCCTAGGTGAAGCTTTCTGCAAGATGTCATCGCGCTTCTCCATGCATCCCGGCCATCCACTGGTTTCTCCAGGGTGCCCGTCAACCGTCCTTCACCTAGTAGTGTGTATTGAATTCTTATCTCGAGTCTTGAGGTCTTGAGGCCTTGAAGATGCAGTCCTTGCAGATGCCATCATGGAATTATCGTCATTGACGTAGAGTCCTCCTTCTTCACACCACTCTCGTGCACTTATACCAAACCCCGTCTACTATAGCATAGCATTAAAATAAGTAACCGTCCCGGGCTTGGTAACGTGGTGATGGGTTCCTACCTCATGCATACTACTCAACTACAAGAATTCAATATCACTACTGGAGGATTGTTGCAAAGATGCCACTAAATGCAATAAAATCATAGGTATGAAAGCATGGTCAGAGTGAACTTGCCTGGTCAGTTGGTGAAGATATTATCGCTCTCAAAAACTTGAAAAACTAGTCGTCACTCTGCGATGAAATCTATACAAGGAAGCATAGTATTCACATAAGCAATCATTCCAGCACTCAATCATAACAATCAAAATAACAACGAAATCGAAATAGGATCGAAGGTAAAAACCAAATAAAAATTCAAATCACTCAAATAAACTTATAGGGCAAATCTACACCACAACAACTCTACTTAACAACAAGTAAAAAGCCTAAAACAAAAAATACTTAACACAAGGTAAAAATAATTATTCACTAAGTAATATAAAGTATTTTTCCTATAATAAAATTCTAACAGTACCTAGAACCTCTAACACTATTTCTCTGCTAGCAATTAGTTATACAACAAACAACACCTAGAACCTCAAGAATACTAAGTCTAATAAATCCTAGATATTACCTAATGTTAAACAATAGAATATATGACACACTGGCGAAAACTAGCAAAAGAAACTAATTAAAACTAATTAAAAATAATTAAACTACAAACAGTACTAAAAACAGGGTAAACAGGACTGTTTACAATAAAAAGCTAATCTAACTAACTCACTAACATGTGAACTAAACACTACTGCGTAGCTAGTCTAATAAAGTAACCATTAGCAAAAAGAATCGGTCAAAAATAATATGCTTAACTAAAAATAACTCAAATCTAGTGATTTGAGAAAATTCATACTAACACAAATTTAAACTGCTCAAATATGAAATACAATTGAACTAACAGAAACTTCATAAAATTTGTGATCCAAGGCAGTTGAAAATCACTCAATAATACCTCATAGATAATTAACTGCGGATTTTACAAGATTGAAACTATTCTGTTTTAAAAACAGAACAAAAAGAAAGGCAGGTCAGGATTACTGTAGCTGTTCCGGCGATGGCCGACGCGGCTGTGCTCAGGAACGAAATCCTGTTCGTGAGGAAGGAGATGATCTGGCGCGATTGGGCCGGATTTGGCCCAAAACAAAAATACCTTTCCTTTTTTAAAAACAATCCGCGAATAAAAATCATTTTAAAAAATACAATGAAAATAAAATACAGGAGTATTATATATCAAAATGATCAGAAAAATAAGCCCAATTTAATGGAATATTTTCCACGGGCAAATAAAATACTTTTTGAAAAATCATTTTTTTAAATTCAAACAAAAATCAAAATGACTTTCAAAACTCCATGGAAAATTTATTCCAACATTTTTGGGGTGTCATGTTACTCCCTATCAACACTTTTGTTCAAGGGTTCTTTGTCAGAAAAGTATTTGAATAAAACTCAAATGACACTTTGAGTTAAAAACAAAATTTAAATGACAACTTCAGAATGAAAGTTTTCTTTACTTCCCACTCTCTTTCATTGAAGAAATCATGAGGATCATTGAGTGGCATGAAGTTTGAAATATTTCTAAATTCAAATATTTTCAAACAAAAACTTTTTTTGGAAAGTCCTTTTATTTCCTCTCAAAAAAACTTCAAAAGTTTAAAATTCCAATCAATTTCACTCAATCAATCACTCAACAATCAATCCAACAATCATATATTTTAATTATTATAACATTCCAAAATTTAGTATTTTGGGATGTTACAAACTACCACACTTAAAATGAATCTCGTCCTCAAGATTCGAAGAGGCTAGCAAGAAAAGGTTAGGGGTTGGGGGTATTCTAGCAAATCTTTTGGCCGGAAAGGTCAGGGGTGCTACCACACTTAAAAGCAAGGTTACAGTTCCAATAAACTCAGATACTTTCTCTGGAGTGCCGACAATATCTGTCTCTTCACATATCTTACAATAGCTCCTTCATTAACGCTCTTCTGTCAGAAGCATAGCGTTTTCCTCAAAATCTTGGGTCGCTTCATCAAAGATGAAGTTAGCTTGAGACGGATCTTAGGCGATAGGTCTGCGTCCATTCTAGACAACTATCGAAATACTCATGGTGGTCTACCATTAATGGTTTCTGCAGAAAAAGGGCCTTGGCTTCATTCTCACCGTATAATCTACGATTAGCAACAGCTGACATGTACATGGGTTTATCATCATACCATTCTAAGGCTTAAGCAAGGCTTCAACAAGCATCATCACTTTACTATGGGTAAGTCTCTCAGGTTTACCATTCCAAATATCAAGAGCGAATGATAACAGTAAGTCGGTATGGTGATCAATCCATTCCGCACCCAGATCATTACCCTGTATAAGGTTTAGCGAATCTCGTATTTCTAGCACTCGGGCATCCTCACAAGCATTGCAGAATTTCTTTTGTCCTCGATCAGGGTTCAGGTAAATCCATTGGTTATGCAAGATAAACAAGACATCTATCGTTTCTTCACCACTCTTGGGTTTTTGCGTAACCTCCTATGAAACATCTGCTGATGGAATTTCTTCTTCCAGGGAGTCCTTGATTGCTTATAAATTTCTGGCCCTATGTGTTATGGCCCACTTCAACACTAGTACATCTTTAACTCATCCTTCCAAGGATTATTGTTCCATATTCCCATACTATTCCTCTTTTAAATCTAATAGTACTTCATTTTGTCATACTCTTGGGGTAACCATCATAATCAAACTCCAACTTATTTTGTCCGGCTCCTTTCTATGGACCGTCATGAACAACGCCTTTTTTTTCTTCATTGATCATGTGGCTTTACGGAGTACTACCACACTTAAAATGAAATGCACTAGGTTATCCATAAATTATATTATTTTCATAACAAATCTTTTATTACATCCTTAACCATTTTTCATGAATCCAAATTCCAAAAAGTACTTTATTACAAATGCTTCCACCAACATGGTTTGGTATGGTCAAGCATTACTTCCCACTTTATTCATTTTTCCTCCTTGAGGATCCTTCAGTCCCACTAGAATTGTGCAACATGCTCATTGAAATCTTCAATCTTCTGCTTCATCGTAGTGGCCTTGAGCTTCATCTCCATCATCTCTGCATGCACTTCTCTTAGGCATTCCTGAGTATAACGGAGTCTTGCTTCAAGTATTTTTCCGATCTGACGTATGGCTTCCATGGCTGCTTCACGAACAGCATCAAAGAAAGTTGCTCGTGGTACACGTGAGATGAAAAAGTACTGCCCCATCATCTTTGGGCAAACTCCTTTCATACGGTGGAGGTGTACCTCCACGTACCAAAGTTCCACTCCCTTTTGCATGAAGGGGTAACCTTTGTAGACTGCCTCTCCTATGCTTCATCATGTCCTTCAAGATTTTCGGGTAATCGTGATCACTTGTCAGGGTCATGATCGTCTCCGGGCCCTTGAGGAAAGATTCATAAAGGGTCGTCATCTGCAGTTGTAAAACAAAAATGATACTCAGAATAAGGTACATATCTCCTTGGGTACACATTCATGTCATCCAAACAAAACTTCAAACTCAATTTCCAACATCTAGTTTATGCATCACAACTCATTTTCTTCCATGTTCACCCAGAATATTAATTTCCAAGATAAAACATAACAACTTCTTAAAGCCTTTCAGATATGACATATCGACTTTATTGAGTCATGAATTATTACAATCTTTGAGTACTCTATTACATAACTCAAATTCGCATTCTCATGAAAATAGAAGTGTTTTCCATACTACACTTATTACTGATATCAACATCTCCACTACTCAGCTCCAGCTTTCTCCCGATCTAAACATTCCCTAGCAAAATGTCCTGCTTCCTTGCAACGAAAACAAATAACTTCCGACATGTCCCAGGGCTTCTTGGTGATGGTGCCTGCTCCTTGAGTTCCTTGCTTCCTTTCGTGAAAATGATTGGCATAATGCCCGACGTCCTGACATTCAAAACAGGTAATATGACTCTTGTCCCTCTTTGCAGAAATTGAGTTGTTCTGAGGGTGTCTTTGTTTTCTCTTCACAGGTTCTTCGTTCGATCAAACCTTCTATTCCCTGTGGATCAAACTCTATTGCTTCCGTCGGAAGTACCCCGATACTCTTTTATTTCCTTGGTGCAATACTGTGAAAAATGTCCTTCTTCTCCACATGAATAGCAGGCATTGGAGTAAAATCTGTTGAGGCCTTCTCCATCAGGGTCTTCAACACATTCCTTCATCAAAGATTCTTTCATAACTTCTCGGAGGGCTTCTTTCATTCCTTCTTCCTGCTCTGAATAGTTTGTTGCACCATGGGGTAAATGTGACCTTGAGTCGGGTATTGGGTGGTTCCTTCACACAAGAAACAAGTCACTGACTAGTTGGGCATTCCTTAGCTGGGTGTTTCTCCTCACAATGAGGGCATCCATCCTTGTGTTCCTCCGGGTGTGTCCTATTTCTCCGCAAATCTTGCGAGCACAAGGTTTATTTCTTGGTGTATCATGGTGCTTCCTGGATAAGGCGAGATCTTGCGAGTCTTCTTGAATTCTTCCCAAGTCTTTGCTCCATTCCATCCTGTATGGCTTGATGCATCTGCCACCATGTTGCAACACTTCCTTCAAAGTACTGAAGAGCGTACGATACTTCATTCTTCCTTGAAACCAAATTGCTCCCGAAGTGATTCTCCATGTTCCGAAACCATAGCTCTGCCTCCGGCTAAGTCTTCGGTCCATAGAATATTAGTCCAACTTCATTCATCATCTATGGGGTCCAAAAGTTTTGGGATGAGATATGAGAGAGGTGGGGAGGGATACACACAATAGAAACAATAGTTTTGAAGAAACGGGTTTCACTTTGTGGCTGTCGGAAAACATAAAAAAAATGACATCTCACAAATCGTCGCATCTAACGTAAGTGTATAACAGGGGTTTGGTCTTCTAGCGGTCAAATAATTCTTCTGATTCTTCAAGTCGTCGGGGTCTTCAACTTGAGTAGCTTCAACTCTTCTAATGCATGGTCAACTCCTCTTTACTCTGAAGAGGCCATCAATTATCCGATATCTTGTCCTTCTTGGAGCGGCTTCAGTTGATTCATCGTGTGGTCAAAAGGGAAAGGGCCTCTTCTAACTATTTTAGGTAAGAGGGAACTATTTGATAAAATCAGAAAAGATGAAAGTAAGGGTCTTTTGAAAAAAAGTTTTAGAGATTTCTGTCCTAAGGGCTTTACGATTTCTAGGGTCCGTCCTACAGGTCAATATGTGCTCGATACCATATTGTTAGCGACCCAACCTCGGATGGTCAAGCCTCTATGTTTACATGCCATCCACGGATCGGTATCTTTGCACACAGTACATCAATGTATATATCAAAGTGCAATCACATGTATAAATAACGTAAAACTGATATATACCTCATAAATCACAAAGAGAAACAAATAGTCGGTGTGGAGTCCCATCAACGCCATCGGCGGAGGTTGAGTGTAGACCGTAACCACATACCATACTCTTACTCATCGGAAGAAAGTATACGCAACATGATACGTTGCAGCCATGTAGGTCGATTACATTGAATGTCCGGCAAGATCACAACATGAGAAAAGCAGATGATAAAACTATACTATTTGCAATATGGCTTTGTGGCTCTGTGTCTAAGTTTTGTTTTGCATAAAAGCTGGTTTTTATTTTCCTTACATCAAAGGAATAACTGTAGTCTGTACTATGGAGTTTTCTATCATGACATGGTTCCGTCAACCGATGTCTCATAGCCCAAATCATCATAAGTTGCCCACAATTAAGTTAGCAGCCGGTGTTGAGAGTTCTGAGATAGATCCAAGTCCGGATGCTCAAATTTTCCGTAACAGGGACACGGCTAATCGATTAGGTTTAAACCCTCTGCGGAGGTTTGTACACTTTACCATAAGATTTGATCCCTCTCTTTACGTTCTCGCACTTTAGGGTGTTTGAGAACAAGATGACGAAAGCATGGTCTTCGAAGAGTTCCCACGACCACTGTCGGTGCTCATCCAATCCTCCGTAGTTCTACATCTGCTAGCACCATCCCAGCCAGTCATAACTAAGGTCAACCAAGCCGAGCCCATAGTGACTTGCGGTTGCAGGTAAGCTTCGGGCATGAAGTATTCTTCCGTTTCTTTGAGCACAGGTGAAGCTTTCCACAAGATGTCATGGCGCTTCTCCATGCATCCCGGCCATCCACTGGTTTCTCCAGGGTGCCCGTATACCGTCCTTCACCCAGTAGTGTGTATTGAATTCTTATCTCGAGTCTTGAGGTCTTGAGGCCTTGAAGATGCAGTCCTTGCAGATGCCATCATGGAATTGTCGTCATTGACGTAGATTCCTCCTTCTTCATACCATTCTCGTGCACTTATACCAAACCCCGTCTACTATAGCGTAGCATTAAAATAAGTAACGTCCCAGGCTTGGTAACATGGTGATGGGTTCCTACCTGATGCATACTACTCAAAGATAAGAATTCAATACACACTCAAAGGATGGTTGACGGAACCCAGAGAAACCAATATGGCATGCATGGAGAAGCTCTTATGGCTTCGCCCAGAAAGAGACGGAAGAATACTTCATGCCCTAAGCTTACCCGAAGTCACTATGGGCTCGCTTGCTGACCTTAGTTGTGACTCGGCTGGGACGGTGCTAGCAGATGTAGAACTACGGTAGGATTGGATGAGCACCGGACAGCGGTCGTGGAACTCTTCGAAGACCATGTTTCGGTCATCTTGTTCTCAAACACCGTGAAGTGCGAGAACGTAAAGAGAGGGATCGAATCTTGTGGGTAAAGTGTACAAACCTCTGCAGAGGGTTTAAACCTAATCGTTAGCTGTGTCCTGACGACAATTTGAGCATCCGACTTGGATCTATCTCGGAACTCTCAACACCGGACTGATAACTTAATTGTGGGCAACTTATGATGATTTGGGTTATGAGACATCGGTTGGCGGAACCATGTCATGATAGAAAACTCCATAGTACAGACTACAGTTATTCCTTTGATGTAGGGAAAATAAAAAGCAACTTTTATGCAAAACAAAACTTAGACACAGAGCCACAAAGCCATATTGCATATAGTGTAGTTTTATCATCTGTTTTCTCATGTTGTGATCTTGCCGATACATTCAATGTACTGACCTACACGGCTGCAACGTATCATGTTGCAGATACTTTCTTCCAATGAGTTAGAGTACGGTACAGGGTTACGATCTACACTCAACCTGCCGATGGCGTTGATGGGACTCCACACCCGACTATTTGTTTCCGCTGTGATTTATGAGGTATATATCAGTTTTACATTATTTATACATGTGATTGCACTTTGATATATACATTGATGTACCGTGTGTGCCAAAGATACTGATTCAGTGGATGGCATGAAAACACAGTCTTAACCGCTGAGGTTGGGTCACTTCAAATCCTTACTTTGATGGTACTAATTTTGCTAGTTGGAAGCATAAGATGAAAATGCATATTCTTGGACATAACCCCGCCGTTTGGGCTATTGTGTGTATTGGCTTGCAAGGTGAATTATTTGATGGGAGAGAACCTAACCGTGAAGCTACCGCGAAAGAGTTGAAGATGCTGCAATACAACGCTCAAGCTTGTGATATCCTCTTCAACGGATTGTGCCCCGAAGAATTCAACAAAATCAGCCGCCTTGAGAATGCAAAGGAAATTTGGGATACTTTGATTGATATGCATGAAGGTACCGACTCCGTCAAGGAATCCAAGTTGAATGTGCTTCAAAGTCAACTTGACAAGTTCAAAATGAAGGATGGTGAAGGTTTCGCTGAAATAGTACTCTAGGCTTGCTCTTATCACAAATGAGATTGCCGGCCTAGGAAGTGAAGAGATGACCGACAGATTCATCATCAAGAAGATCCTAAGAGCCTTGGATGGAAATCATGATACCGTGTGGACATTAATCCAAATGATGCCCAATTACAAAGATCTCAAGCCAACGGAAGTCATTGGAAGAATTGTTGCTCATGAGATGTCACTCAAGGATAAGGAGGAACTTCACAACAAATCAAGTGGTGCTTACAAAGCCTCATGTGAAGCCCCCACATCATCAAGTGAGAAACAAACCTTCAATGAAGAATTGAGCTTAATGGTGAAGAACTTCAACAAATTCTACAAGAGTAGAAGCAAATAGAAAGCTCAAGTCAAGGTCCTACAATGACAAAAGATCTTCTAGTCGAGGCGAAACTGCTACAATTGTGGAAGACCGGACACTATTCCAAGGAGTGTACGGCACCCCACAAAAGAAGAAGATTCTCCAAAAGAAGAAGTAGAAGAAGAATCACCACCTAGAGAAAGAAGAAGTAGAGATGATCGTTATGAGCGAAGACCCTCACGGAGAAGCAAGGATTAGGAAAGGAAGGACAAGTCATCAAGAAGCTACACAAAGCGAAGACATCAAGCTCATGTTGGTGAATGGGTATCCGGCTCCGACTCAGACAATCACCCAGAGAAGCTATCACTCGACTCTGAATATACTCAAGATGAAGGTGTTGCCGGTCTAGCACTTGTGTCAACCAACTCCTACGACATATTTGATTCACCAAATGAAGGAATTGGAAGATGCTTCATTGCCAAAGGTCCAAAGGTATGACACCCTGAGTATGTGGATTTCAATAGTGATGAAGATGACTTGCTAGGTGATGATGATTTACTTGTTGACAACTCTAGTGATGAATACTATGATGAAACGTCAATTAATCATGCTAATCAAGATGAAACGAATGACAATGATATGGAGAAGATTGAGTATCTAACTAAAGAACTAAACACTCTTAAGATAGCTCATGAAACTATCTTAGGAGATCATCGAGAACTTTTAAGGACTCATGAAAAGTTATGCTTTGAAAAGCTCAACCTTGAGCAAGAGCATGAGTTCTTAAAGGCAATCAATGATGATCTTCACAAGAAAATTTCTTCTTACATTGCCAAGCGTTTACTCTTATCTACTTACATGCCTCAAGTCATGTCTAGTAACAAGCAAGAAAGATTCTTCCTCTAGTAGTAACAATAATCATGCTAAATCCAATGTTGTTGCTTCTAGTAGTTCTCTTGATTCCACTAATGATTCTCTTAGCCAAGTTACACTTGAGCAAGAAAATAGCTTATTGAAGGAATTATAGAGAAAGGTGTTGACAAGAGCCTTCTTTGGGAGTAAGCAATTGAAGAAATTATGCATAAGCAAGGAAGGCACCGGAAAAACCAAGGTGTTGGTTTCGAACTAAAGTTCAATGCCAATGGAGTTGAGTGGGAAGAATATCAATACCCCAAGACGAAGTTTGTTCCTCAACAAGAGAAGTATGATCCTACTTCTTTCAAAGGGACACAAGCTCAAGATGATCTTCCACCACAAGACCACAAGCAAAAAGGCAAGGACAAGCTTCAAGAAGAAATTGATGCATTTGAAGAAGCTCCTAAGGCCTTGGTCAAGTGGATTCCCAAGACTACATCAAGCCCCACATCATCAAGTACGGATACAACTCCGAGGATTCCGAAGACTACATCAAGCTCCACATCATCAAGTACGGCTACAACTTCGAGGATTCCCATCAAGATGATGTGGATCCCGAAGAAGAAGAACTAGAGAGTTATTGAGTGTGACTCCGCCAACATATTTCACTCATATCATTTTGGCTAGAACAAGTGCAATCAACTTCCACATCATGCACTAGTTTAAGGAGTCACAAATCCTCTTGTTGGTAAGACAAGGGACAAGGTAACCTAATGCTCTCATAGACATTATCTTGTGTGTGCATCACTCTATGTCTACGGATATCCTTGTTTGTTCCTTGTGGGACTAACCCGTGTAGGTATTGAAAGTGCAACTCACTCTAAAGGATTGCTCCAAATGATCTACATCAACATTGAGCATCCACTAGGGGGAGCCTTACTCTAAGAATTGAGCTAAAGCAACTCTAATGGTGTGAACACAACAATGCATTATGTAAAAGTGGTAACCCCACTTGAGCTTAAACGATGAGTATGACCTATGATCAAATGTTCTCATTTGACTCCTAAGTCAATATGCTCATATAGAGATGACCTAGTCATCGCCAATTGCTTGATAGATGCTAGAATTGGTTGTGCATGCTTTGCCACATATTTCATTTGCCATCTTATTGTGTGAGCATGTTGGTCACATACGTTACTCATTCGAGGACATCCACTTGTTGTTTTGATTGATTGGTTTCTTTTTCTCTTCCAAAGTGGATGGACAAGAATACCTAAGAACCTTCTCTAGCTATCTATGCTCTTCTCGTCTCAAACTCTATTCATGCTACATCACAAAATTTGATCAAGTCAGATTCGAACCACTCTGTGTGAGGAGCACTAGGAGTCCCTGATTCATCATAGACTTAAACTTCCGAAACTTCTTTGTGCGTTTCAGTCTGACTGATTCATCCATTTCGGTCATACCGAGATCACTAAGTCGATCTAGGTTTTCAAACTCGGTGCAACCGATATGAACTTTTCGGTCACACGAGTTGCGATGCTTCTTGCGATTATGCATCTCGGTGCCACCAAGTTGTTCCACTCGGTCACACCGGCGGTCGGGCTATATATACCCATAGGCAAAATTTTGGAAATTTCTCCGAACTCTTTCGCCCGCAATTAGCCCGCTCTGCCTCCAGGGTCTCCGGATCGTCCTCCTCGTCGCCAGTTGCCTCCTGCCGCTGGTCTCCGCCGCCGTCAACGGGAATCAACCCCGTCGTTGCCGCTGTAGCGAGTTCATCGCCGAACTAGGGTATGAACTTGATCACTGTGCTATCCTTATCTGATTCCTAGCACATTGTGTTCATCATGAATCTTGCCACGATTGAAACTATCCTATCCAGTCAAAACACTCCGTAGATTAGAGATGATTTGAAAATTTAGGGTTAGGTTTCATGAAACCATCTCGGACCAACGAGTTGTGGAACCGGTACCACCGATTAGCTCGAGCCATTGCACATGTTACTCTCGGTCTGACCGAGAATTGCAAATCGGTGTGACCGAGTTCAGGACTTTGTGAAACCCTAGCAGTCTCGGTGCCACCGAACTGTGACTCGGTCTGACCGAGTTCACTAGTTTAGGTTCCAACAGCTGCTTCGGTATCACCGAGTTTACAAATCGGTAGATCCGAAATGCTTTTTGAGGAGAACTAAAACTAAGTTTTTGATTCATTCATTTGCAAAAACCTCTGTATTTTGTGATGCTCATCCACTCTATCTCATCTATATCTACTCACAGGGTCAGTTGTCAGAGATTGCAATATGTTTGATCAAAGTGACAACCAGAACATGGAAGAGGAGCAGGTTCACATGAGTGAGGACACTAGTCCCTCTAGCAGCTCAGATGACGGAAGCAGGAGCACACCAAGCAACCTACCTAAAGCTGTCACCAGGGCTAGAAAGAAGAAAACTTCAGAATCTGAGGATAAAGACTATGTGGCAGTTGAGGATGAGGCCACTTCCAAGAAGAAAGTGCTCAAAAAGGAATATGGCACAACTGCTGCAACTAAGCCAGGTCTGAAGACCAAAAAGCCAGCAGGAAGACAACCAATGTCTTAACCTAGGAAAGTTGCCACAGGTGAGAAAATGGTGTTCACTCTTGAACCCAAGGAAGCTAGAAATGGCAAGAAGAGGAAAGAGAGGGTCAAGAAGACCATGGCCAGAGTAATTGGAAAGCCATCTATGATGAGAGACTCTGAAGAGGAAGTAGAAGAGGATGCTGCACCAGCACCTAAGGCACAGAAGCTTATGGGTGATGCCATAAGATCAGGGGCAACTTCATCTAAGCCCAAAGAAGCTCCCAAGCCAGCTGCTCCAAAACCCAAAACTGCACCCAAAAGGAGTACCAGGAACATCCAAGCAGCTGAGAAGAACAAGGCCCCAGTGCCTGAAACTGTTGCTGAAGAAGAAGAAGATGAGACACTTGTTTTGAGAAAGTTGAAGCCAAAAATTCCAGATCATAATGATGCTCATCCAGTAGTAGAGAACATGAAGATCAGGAAGGACTCAGGATTGAGGATGTGGAGAGAGTCAGATCCATATGCCACTAGAAGGAGAACTGTTGTAGACTACAGGTTCCATACAAAGGAACAACATGATTTCTATGAGACAGTATTACTTGACAAGAAACCAATAGTATGTGACATGAGATGGGTCAACTGGGAGTACATCAAGGAGAATGAAGAACACTGTCCAGGAGTATATGACAGTTTCAAGGCTTGTGGAGTTGATGAGTTTGTGGCTCAGAAGTTCACAAAGTGTAATGATGAGCTTATCATGCAGTTCTAGTCCACAGCTCACTTCTACCCAGATGGCAAGATAGTGCGGATGTGCAGAGGCACTAGATACCCGATCAACGATGGCAGAATGGGCTCAATTGATCAATGCTCCTGAGGAGAATGAGGATGACTTGGATGTCTATGCCAAGAAGAAGAAGGATCACAACTCCATGGCTAGTATGTACAAGGAGATTCCTGATGCAGATCTTGAGACTCACCAGTTTGGATGAGTGAAACACTTGTTGTCAGGTCTGCCTACAATCAATTGGATCCTCAGGCACACTCTTCTGCCCAAGTCTGGTGATCACAGAATGATCAGAGGTCACTCCATCAATCTGCTACATATATTTGATGTGCCACAAAAGTTCAAGGTCATGAGTCTTATAGTTGAAACTATCAAGAGGACAACTGCTGACCAAAAGAGAAGTTGTGGGTATGCCCCACAGATCCAGGAGTTGATTAACTCCAAGATGGGCACTGGAACATACTTATTGGACAAGGAGCACATGCCTATCTATCCAGACTTTGAGGACAACCAAGTGGTTATGAATGAAGATGAACCATCTTCTGTACAAGCTCAAGCAAAGAGGGAGAAGGCAAAGACTGAGAAAGCTGCAAAGATGACAACCATGGAAGAGGCATCTCCGTATCTTCTAAAGAGCAAGCAAGATCAGCTTGGCTACTTGATTGCATCCACTCTGAGCATTGAGAAGGGGCTGGCCACCCTGACTCAAAACCAGGAGAGCCTGGAAAGGATCATGGAGCAGAAGTTCTATGACATGGATGTGAAGGTAACTGAGATCCAGTATGTTGTGGAGAAACTTCAGGATTATATGCAGGAGAGGAAGGGCAAGACAACCACAGAGGCATTTTCCAGAGTGCCTAGAGCTCAGAGGTCAACTGCAGCGCCAGTTACAGACACCAGAGCCACTTCATCTGCACCAGCTACAACTTCAGTGCCACCAGCTCCAACACCTACTCCACCAGCTCCATCTACATCAACTGATGCTTTCGTCCTTGGCGTTCTGTCTACTCCAACACCTGAAGATCAAGCCTGAGAGACGATTTAGTGCTATGCATTTTCTATGAACTTTTTGGTAACTTGTTTCCAAAGGGGGAGAAAAATGTATAGATCATAGGCTTCGAGAGAGAGCGTTGCTTTTTATTCTCTATTGCTTTGGTGGTTGAACTTGATTTGCTTAATTGAGATACTTTATGTCTGTTTGATACTTAGATGATCATGTGTGTTTGATCATATGCTACATTAATGTGTGCTTGTTGGATGATATTATCCTTTTATCCCTATATGGTCATTCACTTTGCTTGGTGATGAGTGCATGTATTCTATTGTTATCATTTTGAGCGCTCCACCAAGATGTATGTGACATGGAAGAGTAACCCATGAGCCTAACTCTTTGTGCATTTGTAGTCCAAAGCAAATCTTAATAGATGCACAAATTTAGGGGGAGCTCTTGCTTTTCACATACTTCTCAAAGCGACAATGTTTTTTCACCCTTATTATCACGTTGTCGAAGCTTTGGTCTATATGTTGTCATCAATTACCAAAAAGGGGGAGATTGAAAGTGCAACTATACCTGGGTGGTTTTGGTAATTCCTAACAACATATAGCTCATTGAGCTAACATTATTCCAAGAGAAATATTTCAGGAAAAGCTCAATGAATGGCATGGCATGGATGAGGAAAGTGGGCCCCTCAAAATACTAAGGACAAAAGGATTGGCTCAAGCTCAAAGCTCAAGACTCTACATTTTATATTTTAGTGATCCAAGATCACATTGAGTCTATAGGAAAAGCCAATACTATCAAGGACGGATGATGTGTTGCTTAATGAGGTTCTTGCTTTATAGTGCTTAGTGATATGCTCCAAAACCCTCAACTACCTTCCCACATCCACATTTGACCTAAACCAAAAGTCAAACTCGGCCCCACCGATTCTTTCTATCCGGCGCCACCGAGTTCAGATGTCATAGCCACTGCCACAAACCCTAGGAAAATCGGTTTCACCGATAGGGATCTTGGTCTCACCGAGATGGGATTGTAATCTCTCTGTTTCCCTTAAATAACGTTTGGTCCCACCGAGATTGCAATGTAAACTCTCTGTTTCCTTTTGTAACGTTTGGTCTCACGAAATGAGCAAATCAGTCCCACCAAGTTTACGACCAACTCTCTGGTTAGCTTATTACCAAAACCGGTCCCACCGAGTTTGTGTGTCGGTCTCACCGAGATTACGTTATGCCTAACCTAACCATATCGGTCCTACCGAGTTGCATGTCAGCCCCAGCGAAAATCCTAACGGCCACTAGGTTTGCTAAATCGGTCCGACCGAGTTTCTCAATTCGGTCTCACGAGATTGGTAAATTGTTATAGCAGTTAGTTTTTGTGTGGAGGCTATGTATACCCTCCACCCACTCTTCATTAGTGGAAGAGCCATCGAACAAACCTACACTTCAATACACATTTTACGAGAGAGAACCACCTACTCATGTGTTGAGGCCAAGATATTCCATTCCCACCATATGAATCTTGATCTCTAGCCTTCCCCAAGTTGCTTTCCACTCAAATCTTCTTTCCACCAAATCCAAATCCTGTGAGAGAGAGTTGAGTGTTGGGGAGACTATCATTTCAATCACAAGAGCATGGAGTTCATCATCAACACACCATTTGTTACTTCTTGGAGAGTGGTCTCTCCTAGATTGGCTAGGTGTCACTTGGGAGCCTCCGACAAGATTGTGGAGTTGAACCAAGGAGTTTGTAAGGACAAGGAGATCGCCTGCTTGTGAAGATCTACCGCTAGTGAGGCAAGTCCTTCGTGGCGGCGACCATGGTGGGATAGACAAGGTTGCTTCTTCGTGGACCCTTAGTGGGTGGAGCCCTCCGTGGACTCAGCAAACCGTTACCCTTAGTGGGTTGAAGTCTCCATCAGCGTGGATGTCGATAGCACCACCTATCGGAACCACGACAAAAACATATGTGTCTCCAATTGCGTTTGAATTCTCCAAACCCTTCCCTTTACATTGTTGCAAGTTGCATGCTTTACTTTCCGCTGCTCATATACTCTTTGCATGCTTGCTTGAATTATGTTAAGATTGCTTGACTTGTGCTAAGATAGCTAAAATCTGCCAAAGACTAAAATTGGGAAAATGATAGATTTTTAATTGGTCAAGTAGTCTAATCACTCCCCCTCTAGACATACTTTCGATGACGATGACGACTCGAGCTGCGGCGAGGAAATCGACTCACCGCCCCATTCTGAAAGACGTTCCAAGCAGACGCACGACCCAGCAGGTGGATGCGGCAAAGTGGTTGCGTCAAGCGCGTAGGTGTTGAAGCGCACTCGGACATCCACTCCCGAGCCGACGGAGAAGGCCCCAAGCAGCCCAAGGTTGTGCCTACAAAGACTCGATGGCCCTGCCAAAGATCAAAGTGGTCGTCCCCGTTGCCTCTGCGTAAGTATTTTGCTTTATCTCTTTGCCTTTGTGTCGTTTGGAAACCTCTGTACTTCAGTCGACTTATTCTCCTGCTTGACCGACTGAGTTCTGAAACTTCCAGTGCCGCTACCTCTGTGACATCTACGGAAGGACCGAGATGATGAGGAGACTGAAGATGCGGCCAGTTCCAAAGCGGGTACAACTCTAAAACCTTGCTCACTCTTTGTCACTCGAACTG
This sequence comes from Aegilops longissima, assembly GCA_021605205.1. NCBI lineage: Eukaryota > Viridiplantae > Streptophyta > Magnoliopsida > Poales > Poaceae > Aegilops > Aegilops longissima. The sequence continues at coordinate 344,023,784 of CM038682.1, forward strand.
TCGGTCGACCGACCCCTAATGGTCATGTCTTTTGCAGCGCCTCGAAATGTCATTGAGCTTCCGGATGATGATGAAGATATGCCCCAGAAGACCACGGGAAGGAAGAGCAGAACTTCGGATAGGAGGGCGCCTGCCAGCAAGGTACCTCAGTCGACGCTAGCGCCAGAGCCAGTGGTTCAGCAATCTAGAGACCTAGTTCGAGCTTATGTTTCTTTCGCTATCCCTGTGTCGACTGATCGTCCCTCGGCATCGACCGCCCATGTCCCTGCTCCGTCTGTGCAACTGCATGCTTCAGATCCTCTGGGTGACTCGACCATTCCGCCAGCTCCACTCTTCGCCACTTATCATGTCCCAGAGGACCAGGTTAGTGCTGCCAAGGAGTCTATACGCTAGGAGGGCCTTATGATGGAGCAGATGAAGGTGGTGCGTGAGGCTAGCCAAGCTGCTTATGATGCTAGCTCAGCTCTCCAGACCAATGTCCAGGTTAGTTGAATTCCGGCTGATCTTTAGCTTGACCTTTGCTTTGTTGCTCTTGAAAACCGCTGCTTTATTATTCATAAGATGTTCGTGGATGAACGTTTTCAAATCTTTCAATGTGCATCTATCATGGGTCTGCACCTTGCATCTATTCACCCAGTGGGTGCTTTAACTTTTGCTGAATAATCCTTGTACTTGAGCCGACTAGATCATATCTAGTGTATCTTTGAATTAGTGGGGCACGCTGAGTGCACCTACTGGGTGTAGTCCCCGAGGCCACCGTTGAATGTTTCATTCGGCGGGGTCTTTAGCAAAATGTCTCTTTACAGTTCTTCCACTCGGTCTAGACAGGTCGTGTCGAGTGGAATGCTGACCGATGGGTGCACTCGAGTGCACCTTTAGGTGTAATCCAAGACCGTAGTCGAATGCGGGCAGTCGGTTGTGGTTTGAGAATAAATGTTGCCTTCTTTGTTTCTTTTTTCTTTTTTTCTCGACTGGGCAGACCATGTCCATCCAGTGGAGGCATGCTAAGTGCACCCACTGGGTGTAGTCCCCGAGACTACTGTTGAATGATTGATTCGGTAGTAGTCTTAGAACTCTTTTTGTCGTAATGATCTGAACTTGTATCTTGTCGCCCAGAAGCGATCGATATTTGTGTTGACTGACGTGTCTTATCTTTCGATTGTAGAAATCTTGTGCACTCGGGGCTCAGTTTGCTGAACTGGAGCAGAAACAAATTCAGCTCAACCTTGATCTGGAACTGGCTAAGCAAAATCTACAGAAGGCCAAGGATGAAGCAGCTGCTATGGGAGGTAACTACTTGTCGACTGTTTGCTTTGTTGGCTTTACTTTTCGTCTTTTGAACCGAGTGACTTCACACGAACAGATGTGTGTAGTGAAAATAGACAACTCCAAGATCGTCTGAAGAATGTTATTTCTTTAGAGAAAATGAAGCAGGCGCTGGAGCAGAAGGACCTTAACCTTGCCGCAGCTCAGAAGACGGTGCGGAAGAAAACTTAACTTACCGACAAGAAGATGGCTTCAGTCGGCAAGTTAGAAGAAGAAGACGCCAAATTGAAGACTGCCATCAATGAAGCCAACAAAGAAGTCGTGCAGCTGAAGAAGGACAAGGTGGCTCTGACCGACAAAGTTGGAGATCTCACTCGAAAGAAGGACGAGCTGGAGGTTTATCTGGGAGGACTCGCCAAGAAGCGGTTCCTTATGCTTGAAGGTACTTTCCCTTGTCCGATTGTTTTTCCACTATCGACTCTTCATATAGCTGTCGACTCATCATTTTTCTCTGAGTGCAGAATTCTATCAAAACTTTGAGGAGGAGACTGGGCGGATTGAGACCGAGCTGGACCCTATAAACTCCCCCATCAAGGATGAAGCTGCAATGAACGTGCTGCGACTGGAATCTCGCCTCTCAAGTGTCACCAATTATCTGGCTCGACTAAAGGCGGCGGCATCACGGATCGATGCGGAGCTATGGCCGAGGGCGACATTCCAGAATGACCTCGAGTTTCTGATGACTCGATTCAACGAGATCCCTGGTCGAGTGCAGGCGTGGAAGAAGTCATCTGCTCAGTGTGGTGCTGATGTGGCTCTGTCTCTGGTCCGCGTCCATTGAAAGGAAGTCAGAGAAGAAAAGCTCGTGGCTCTCAAGGTTGCCAATACCAGGAAGCTTAACTTACAGTCCTTCATGGAGACCTTCATCGACGTCACTACTCGTATTGCTGATGGAATCGACCTGGACGAGTACGTCGAGCCAGCTAGCCGCCCTCCTGCCGAGTGAACAAACTTTAAGCCTCACTTTTATTTGCCTCGGAATGCCGAGTGATTTAGTAACCGTTAAACTCCTTCGGTCATGACGCCTGAGTACTTCCGTTCGTGGTTTTGGACCTTGCTGGATTTATCCGAACTTGGTTTTTCCTTTCAATATGGTTGTTTTGCTTTTACCACTATCAAATCTTTTAACTCCGATTGAAGCTTGATTCTTTACTCAGAATAGATGCTATATTTGTGACGCAGCTCTAACGAGAGGGTTGTGCGCATGAACACTAGGTGCTGCACACGACCTGCACCTCGTCACCCTTGCGGATCAGGATGGAGCCTACATTGTACTTGTGATGCAGCTCCGTCGAGAGGGTCGTGGGCAAGAGCACTAGGTGCTGCACACGACTTGCACCTTGTCGTCCTTGCAGATCAGGATGGAGCGTACATTGTACTTGTGATGCAGCTCCGTCGAGAGGATCATGGGCAAGAGCACTAGGTGCTGCACATGACCTGCACCTCGTTGTCCTTGCGGATCGGGATGGAGCGTACGTTGTTCTTGTGACTCGGCCACTCAGAGTGGTTTTTTTAACTTAAGCGAGCACGGGGTCGTAGCTAAGCCCCCGAGTGGGAGGATTGCTATTCACTCGGAGGATTTTTTTAACTTAGGCGAGTACGGGTTTTCAGGTAAGCCCCCGAGTGGGAGGATTGCTCTTCACTCGGAGGATTTTTTAACTTAGGCGAGCGCGGGGTCGCAGCTAAGCCCCCGAGTGGGAGGATTGCTCTTCACTCGGAGGTTTTTCTAAGCTTAGGCGAGTACGGGATCGTAGCTAAGCCCCCGAGTGGGAGGATTGCTCTCCACTCGGAGGATTTTTTTAACTTAGGCGAGTACGGGGTCGTAGCTAAGCCTCTGAGTGGGAGGATTGATCTCCACTCGGAGGATTTTTTAACTTAGGCGAATCGGGTTCGCAGCTAAGCCCCCGAGTGGGAGGATTGCTCTATACTCGGAAGATTTTTTAACTTAGGTGAATCAGGTTCGCAGCTAAGCCCCCGAGTGGGAGGATTGATCTCCACTCGGAATGTTTTTTTAACTTAGGCGAGCATGGGGTCCCAGCTAAGCCCTCGAGTGGGAGGATTGCTCCCCACTCGAAGGATTTTTTAACTTAGGCGAGTACGAGGTCGCAGCTAAGCCTCCGAGTGGGAGGATTGCTCTCCACTCGGAGGATTTTTTAACTTAGGCGAATCGGGTTCGCAGCTAAGCCCCCGAGTGGGAGGATTGCTCTCCACTCGGAAGATTTTTTAACTTAGGCGAACCGGATTCACAGATAATCCCCCGAGTGGGAGGATTGCTCTCCACTCGGAATATTTTTAAACTTAGGCGAATCGGGTTCGCGGCAAAGCCGCCCACTGGGGGATTTGAACACATATGTTTGGAACAATCGTTAAGATACTGCAAAAATCTTGTCTTTGATAAGCAAACTGGATGATTCTTATTACAACTCGTCGACTCGAGTGTTTAGGTATAAAAACGGCAGAACAGATCCGCCTTGCACGAGCGTGGCTCGTCTACTTTCTTGGCTACGTTGTAAAGGTGATAAGCTCCGTTGTGGAGCACCTTGGTGATGATGAAGGGACCTTCCCAGGCTGGAGCAAGCTTGTGAGGTCGTTTCTGATGCACTCGGAGCACAAGATATCCTTCTTGGAAAGCTCGACCTCTGACATTACGAGCATGAAATCGATGCAAGTCTTGCTGATAGATGGTCGACCTGATTAGAGCCATCTCACATTCTTCCTCCAAGAGATCAACTGCGTCTTGGCGTACCTGTTCAGCTTCAGCTTCTGATAAAAGTTCCACTCGGGGAGCGTTGTGCAATAAGTTGCTTGGAAGCACAGCTTCAGCGCCATACACCATGAAGAAAGGGGTTCGGTCAGTCGACCGGTTCGGAGTTGTTCTCAGTCCCCATAAGACAGATGACAATTCAGTCACCCAAGCCTCAGCAGCATGCTTGAGATCGCACATCGGTCGGGGTTTCAGCCCTTGAAGTATCAAACCATTCGCCCTTTTTGCCTGCCCATTCGACTGCGGATGCGCAACAGATACTTTGAGGAACTCCATATCTGAAAATCAGCTCTGTGATGAAACTGATGGCAGGGCTTGAATCAAGATTCTTGATAGGCTTGGCTTCGATCCATTTAGTGAACTTGTCGACTGCTACAAGCAAATGAGTGAAACCACTTATGCCGTTCTTGAAGGGTCCAACCATATCCAACCCCCAACGGCAAACGGTCAGACGAGTGGAATAGTCTTCAACGCAGATGCAGGCTTGTGGGACATGCTTGAGTAGAACTAACAGCCTTCACACTTGTTGACTATATATTTTGCCATCTCATTTGCTCGTGGCCAGTAGAATCCCGCTCGGTATGCTTTTGCTACGATGGTCCAAGAGGACGCATGGTGACCACATGTCCCCGAGTGGATATCATTGAGAATCATTCGACTTTCTTCTGGTGTAATGCATCGCTGAGCAACTCCAGTAACACTCTCTCTGTAGAGCTGTCCACCTATCACGGTAAAGGCTTTGGATCGACGGACAATCTGACGAGCGTCATCTTCATCCTCTGGAAGCTCCTTACTGAGCAGATATGCAATATATGGCACCGTCCAATTGGGGGTGATGACCAAAACCTCCATGATCAGGTCGCCCACGGCTGGGACTTCGATCTCAGTCGAATCGGTAGAACTTTTCGGTTGCGGGGGCTCTTCTGTGAAAGGATCCTCTTGAACTGACGGGGAATGGACATGCTCCAAGAACGCATTGCTTGGGATAGGCTTCCGAGTGGAACCTAACTTCACCAGGTCATCCGCTACTTGATTCTTGATTCAGGGTATGTGGTGGAGCTCTAACCCCTCAAACTTCTTCTCTAGTTTCCTTACTGCATTGCAATAACCAGTCATAGCTGGGCTCCTGATGTCCCACTCCTTCATCACTTGATTTACCACTAAATCCGAGTCGCCATAAACCATCAGGCGACGGACGCCGAGTGAAATGGCCATACGCAACCCATACAGAAGTGCCTCATATTCAACTTCGTTGTTGGAGGAATCAAAGTGAATCTGGAGAACATTACCGAGTTTGTCGCCTCATGGGGATACCAGGAATACCCCAGCACCAGAACCATTCAACATCTTGGACCCATCAAAGAACATAGTCCAATGTTTCGAGTGGACCTGAGTCGGTTGTTGCTGCTCAATCCACTCGGCGAGGAAATCTGCTATTGCTTGGGACTTGATTAATTTCTTTGCCTTAAACTTGATATCCAACGGAAGAAGTTCAATCGCCCACTTTGCCACTTGACCGGTTGCATCTCTGTTGTTCAGAATTTCTAATAATGGGGTGTCACTGACGACTGAAATCGAGTGGTCAGAGAAGTAATGTGCAACTTTCTTCATGGTCAAATAAATTACATAAACAAGCTTCTGATCATGTGGATATCTCTGCTTGGATGGAGTCAAGACTTCAGAAATATAGTACACAGGGCATTGAACTTTGTAGGCTTTGCCTTCTTCTTCCCGCTCAATCATGAGCACTGTGCTGACAACTTATCGAGTGGCTACTATATACAGTAGTAGAGGCTCTTTGCTGACTGGGGCAGCAAGCACCGGCTGGGTGGAAAGCAGGGCTTTGAGCTCTTCAAATGCTGCTTCGGCTTCAAGAGTCCACTCGAACTTGTCAGACTTCTTCATCAGTCGGTAAATAGGTAATGTCTTTTCACCGAGACGGGAAATGAATCGACTCAAATCGGCTAAACAACCCGTAAGCTTCTGAAGTCGTGCACACGCACGGGGCGTTTCATTCGGAGGATTGCACCAACCTTCTCTGGGTTTGCATCGATCCCTTGTTCGGAAATGAGGAAACCGAGTAACTTTCCACCTGGGAATCCGAACATGCACTTCGACGGATTAAGATTGATATCATATCTTCTCAAGTTGGCAAAGGTTTCAGCGAGGTCAGTCAGCAGGTCAGAACCTTTACGTGACTTGACCACGATGTTATCCATCTATGCTTCCACATTCCGACTGATTTGAGTGAGTAAGCACTTCTGAATCATGTGCATGAACGTGGCGCCGGCATTATTGAGACCAAAAGGCATGGTAACATAGCAAAAACACCCGAATGGGGTGATGAAAGCTGTTTTTATTTCGCCGAGTCCATACAGTCAGATTTGATGGTACTCGGAATAAGCGTCCAAGAAGGACAAATGCTCACATCCCGCAGTCGAGTCGACAATTTGATCGATGCGGGGTAGAGGGAAATGATCTTTCGGGCATGCCCGATTGATATGCTTGAAGTCGATGCACATACGAAGTGAATCATCTTTCTTGGGGACCATGACAACATTGGCGAGCCACTCCGAGTGGTATATCTCGCGGATGAACTCAGCTGCCAAAAGCCGAGCCACCTCTTCGCCAATTGCTTTCTTCTTCTCCACGGCGAACCGACGGAGATGCTCTTTGACGGGTTTTGCTTTCGGGTCGAATCGCAAATAGTGCTCAGCCAATTCCCTGGGTACACCTGGCATGTCAGAAGGCTTCCATGCAAAGATGTCCCAGTTCTCACGGAGGAACTGGATGAGCGCCTCTTCCTATTTGCTGTCGAGTGTTGTTGAGATATGAGTCGGAGCAGGATTAGGGTCGGTCGGGTGAATGTGAACTTGCTTTGTTTCCCGGACGACTGAAATGCGGACTCTGAAGCAGGCTTCTTCGCGTGCAACAAATCACTCGAATCTACATTTTTCTGATACTCTTGCATCTCTACTGCTGCCATTTGTTCATCGGCAATCTTTGAGCCCTTCTGGAGGCACTCTTCTGCTCTCTGCCGATTCCCAGTGACTGTGATCACACCTCTGGGACCAGGCATCTTCAACTTTAAGTACACGTAACATGGTCGAGCCATGAAACGAGCATTTGCATGTCTGCCCAAATTGGCGTGATAGGCATTGTGGAAGTCCATGACTTCAAATGTCAACTTTTCCTTGTGGTAATTCTTGGAATCACCGAAAACCACATCAAGGGCGATCTGGCCAAGTGAATCAGCCTTCTTCCCCGGAATGACTCCTTGGAATCGCATGTTGCTCTCATTGAGCTTGGACATCGGGATGCCCATCCCTTTGAGGGTCTCGGCATACAAAATGTTCAAGCCACTGCCACCGTCCATCAATACCTTGGTCAGTCGAGTGCCCCCAATGATTAGGGCGACCACCGATGTTTGCCGCCCAGGGGTAGCAACGTGCGCTGGGTGATCAGACTGGTCAAATGTAATGGGAGTCTTTGACCACTTCAGATATGTCGTTGTTGCCAAAGCAACCATGTTCACTTCTCTGTTGATAACTTTCAGTCGACTTTTGCTTTCTATGTCAGCAAAAATCACCAGAGTGGCATTAACATTGGGGTAACCATCATCCTCCTCTTTGTCTTCATCCTTATCAGATTCCTTTTCCTTCTCACTGGGCTGACCCTCTCGGAAGCTCTAAATTAGGAGTCGACACTGTCAAGTGGTATGCTTGGGATAAATCAAGTTTCCCTCTTCATCCTTCTTGGTGTGTATATGACACGTCAAATCTGGCACATCATTTCCCGGTTGATCTTTCACCTTCTTGAGGATCCATGGCCCCATACGCTTCCCCTTGAATTTTCCATGGGTCACAACTGCGGCCTCTCCAGGACCTGCGGGCTCGGCTTTGCTTTACTTCCGATTGAATTCCCTCATACATGTCTGGGTGGTGGTTTGTTCTTGCCACTGCGGAGTCGGTCTTCTTCTTGGCTGTTAGTGTACCGAGTGGCTATTTCCATCATTTGAGCCAGAGTCATATCTCCTATCCGACCGAATTTCAAGTTAAGCTCTCTATACCGAACACCCTCTTTGAAGGCACAAACAGCTTGGTGTTGTGACACATTTTCCACGGTGTAATGCAAAGTGGTCCACCTCTGGATGCAATCCCTCAAAGTTTCATTCGGTTTCTCCAAACAATGCCGCAACTCAGTCTGCCCTGCAGGCCGTTTGCAAGTGCCCTCAAATGTTCTGACAAACACTCGGGCCAACTCTTCCCAACTGAATATACTACCAGGGGCCAATTGATTCAACCAAGCTCTGGCCGAACCCTCCAACATCAGGGGGAGATGTTTCATGGCTACATCGTCATTGCCACCACCAATCTAAACAGCCACTCGATAATCCTCCAGCCAAGTGTCTGGCTACGACTCACCGGTGAACTTACTCACTCCTGTTGCTAACCTGAAGTTCGGAGGGATCTCAGCAGCTCTGATGGCTCTGCTGAAGCATTTAGGTCCGGAGACATGAACTCTGCTGCTACTCGGACGATCTCTGTCCAGCCCTTCTCTGTGCGCTTGGTTTCTGTCAACCAGACCTTGTACAAGAATTGACCTCTTGTTGTAGGGTGGAACCCTAGATGGAGATCTTTCACGAATTGGAGGGGAAATCCCCAAGAACACGAAGAACACAAGAGAGGGGAAGCACTCAAATTGACTAGATCCAATCACAAATATGCTAGATCCAAGAACACACAAGAGGTCACAATGATCCAAGGACAACAAAAGAAAGATACAAGGTAACTAGTTCATCCCAATCCTATGAGGAGAGAGGTCTTGCATCCAAGAGGATCTTCTCCAAGAGGAGGGCTTGATCTCCAAGAGGAGGTCTAGATCTCCTAGAGGAGGAAGATGAGCAAAGCTCTCTGTTTGTCTATCCAATACTTTGCTATCCCCTCTAATGAGCTAGGGAAGGGGTATATATAGTCTAGGGACGAAATAGAGGGAGAGAGGGATACAAAGTCCAAAATGACCCTGAAAACGCAGACAATTCAGAGTAGTCTGGGCACCCAGGGTCAAGTGCCGGACACCCGGAGGTGGGCGCGGCTATAGTTGGCCGGGAACCCGGGGTTGAGGGCCCAGGCACCCGGACCGGTCAGGGGCGCCGGCCTTGGCGTGTGAAGGAGAGCCGGGCACACGGGTGAGGATGGGCCAGTCCAGGCGGAAGGCCGATCACTCGGGGCCATGAGGCGGGGCACCCGGGGTGCGGCCCAGGCCGCGGCTGGGCAAGTGGCCGGGCACCCGGGTCCTCGGGGCCGGGCACCCGGGGTAGGCAGGGGCGACACCCAGGGGGTCATCCGGGGTTGACGCGGCCGGGCACCCGGGGTTTCCAGGGGACTTGGCCCTTCTGTGGCTTCGTGTCCGGGCACCCGGGGTGTCTAGGAACTCCGACTCCTCGCACGTCTTGATGCTTCCCTCCTTCTCCTTCCTCGATGTGTTCACGAGTCTCCCTCCTAGCTTCTTCATGGTTAAGTCCTTGGTACCTAAGAAGGCACAACTAATCCATTTGAGGTAGAACCCGATTCATATGCGATTCCGAACGAGATTCGAAGAGGAAATAATTGACCTTGTTCTCAATGGAGCGTGCACGTGCTCTTGTCATCGGTCCTCTCGGTGCTTGCGGTGGTGATGGCGTGTCCATCTGGATGGACGAGGGATGCTCCGCATCATCTCCCCCCCCCCTTGGGAGAGATCCGTCAACGGATCGTGATCTTCATAACCATGGGGAAGAGAGTGCGTCGCCGTGTAGAAGTGGACGACCACCAAGCACTAATCTTGTTGAAACTCGAAATGGTCACTCTCCAATGTCGAACCGTCTTGTGATTCCTTCAAAAGTAGCAAAGGTAAGAAGCACTTGTAAAAACAAATTTGGTTGTCGTTAGAGCAAAACCAAGCATTCGAGAGGTGATTAACCCAACAAGTGTTGTCCTCAAGCATAGCATATGGTTTGACAAAGAAGTGTGGCATGGCATTTAAGCATCTAAATTGAGCACATGGAAATACATCATGGAAACAATCATGAAAAGGTGAGGTAAATGTGCTAATATGTGGGACAAATAAACAAGCATATACCTCAATGTCATAGCAAGCATGCATAAGACTCTCAATTAATGGTCTATGGTAGGCATAAGATTCATTCACAACACCGAATGAAATGAAATGTCTAAACACATGGGGCAAGTGAAAGACAATCCAAGCATAATGTGCATAGGGGGTAGTGAAAATCGTGTGGCACTCAACACAATAGAAAGAGCAATTGTTTATAATGTGTGAGGCAATCAAGTCTTGCAAGCTAGTAGTGCGAAGATGCAACATACTATAGGGAAGCATGTCAATCATGTCATGTGGGCAAATAGTAGGTATAGGCAATGCACATGGCATATCACAAGCACGATTACAAAGCAAGATAACATCATAGGAATGGATCACAAAGCAAACATGGCAAGAACAAGCAATATCTCCACCAAGCTTGCAAATACATATTCAAGTACTAAAATCAATCATCGTGTGTAATGTGAAGCATGGGTCACAAATGCATGGAAAGGGCATAGGAATGAGCATATCATGCAAAGTGAACATGGCGAGATGGGCATATAATATGTAATTAACAATAACTCATAGCCAAGTGAGGGCCATGTAGAAGGAAAGCGCGAAGAGAGCGGTGGGAAAGACAATCTACGGGATCCCTAGATGGAGATCTTTCATGAATTGGAGGGGAAATCCCCGAGAACACTAAGAACACAAGAGAGGGGAAGCACTCAAATTGACTAGATCCAATCACACATATGCTAGATCCAAGAACACACAAGAGGTCACAATGATCCAAGGACAACAAAAGAAAGATACAAGGTACCTAGTTCATCCCAATCCTATAAGGAGAGAGGTCTTGCATCCAAGAGGAGGGCTTGATCTCCAAGAGGAGCTTCTCCAAGAGGAGGTCTAGATCTCCTAGAGGTGGAAGATGAGCAAAGCTCTCTCTTTGTCTATCCAATACTTTGCTATCCCCTCTGATGAGCTAGGGAAGGGGTATATATAGTCTAGGGACGGAATAGAGGGAGAGAGGGATAGAAAGGTCCAAAATGACACTGAAAACGCAGACAATTCAGAGTAGTCCGGGCACCCAGGGTCAAGTGGCCCGGGCACCCGGAGCTGGGCGGGGCTGTAGTTGGCCGGGAACCCGGACCGGTCAGGGGCGCCGGCCTTGGCACGTGGAGGAGGGCCGGGCACCCGGTGGTGAGCTTCGGGCATCTGGTGGAGGATGGGCAGTCAGTGGAGCCGGGCACCGAGGCGTCAGTGGTGGGGGAAGTGGCCAGGCACCCGGGGCCGGGCTCCCGGGAGTAGGCGGGGCGGCGCCAGTGAAGGCGGGCACCGGGGTTAGCCAGCCGGGCACCAGGGTGTCGAGGACTTGGCCCTTCCGTGGCTTCGTGTCCGGGCACCCGGGGTGTCTAGGAACTCCGACTCCTCGCACGTCTTGATGCTTCCCTCCTTCTCCTTCCTCGATGTGTGCACGAGTCTCCCTCCTAGCTTCTTCGTGGTTAAGTCCGTGGTACCTAAGAAGGCACAATGAATCCATTAGAGGTAGACTCGAAGGGGAAAGAATTGACCTAGTTCTTGATGGAGCGCGCACATGCTCTTGTCATCGGTCCTCTCGGTGCTTGCGGTGGTGATGTCGTGTCCATGTGGATGGACGAGGGATGCTCTGCATCACCTCACATCAAAGATGGGCTCTCTTGGGTCGACTGGAACCCTCCGCTCATAGCTATATGGGCGCCTATCATCATACTGCCAGGGCACGTACGATCCGCCCCTCGGAGGGGGTGTAGGCACTGGACAACGGTCATCACGACCGAGCCGATGATCATACTGCTCGTGGTTCCGACCCAGGTACTGCCCTTGGCGGTGTCCATGACCCTCACGCCGCAGTGGCGATCTTGGGCTGTCAGCGGACTGGACTGTGTCCACCACCACGGACCTGCTATGGATCCTATTGCGAGACTAAGAAACGGTTGTGTTTTGTACTCCTGCTACCCGGAGCAGTGATCGGATCTACATCAAACCTCTTCCAGCCTCTGATTGGGATGGCTGAATCGACTCTGCTATATGGGCTGCAGTTGTAAGATTTTGAATCGGAGTGCGGTATACCTAGGGTGCAGCCGGAAACAACTGTCACTGTCGTCGACTGGACTCGGGGATCTGTCATCTAGCGCGTTCGTTGAGTGAATGCTGAAGGTTCTCCAGCCGCGCGCGCTCGGCCAAAGTGGCCAGGAGCGCGGCCTCCAAGGCTCGAGCCTCGGAGGTCTCTCCGATGATGGGAGTGTGGAGCGCCTCCACACTGCGACGGTGCAGCTCGTCCCTCTACTGCGAAGTGAGGTCTTCGGGATGATATTCCTCATGACCGTGCGATGAACCGCCATCTCCATCGCCGCCATTGCCGAGACGGAAATCTGAAGGGCTGCGTGGCGTGTCGACCATAAGGACTTCCACCGCAGGGTCGCTGCTGTCGCACTCGGACAGAGTCACGGAGAAACCAGTCGACAGGTCGAATAGTTCGTAGAGAGATTCGCCAGGCTCGATTGCCGCAACTTGAGGAGCGGCTGACTGACGGGCCACCGCATGCTTTACCCACCGCTGAAGCCGCGATCGACCAAATCGCTTGCGACGGCGAGCGGCGGGGAGCTAAGATGCTGTGGGAGCAGACTGATACTGGGTCGACGGCTGCCGCAGAAGGACGCCACAGACACATGCGCGGAAGTGCGTCGCCCCGCGGACGGGGAGCATCTCGACGTTGAGGGGGCCCTCCTGGAGCCAGGCGGAGTCGTCGGTGATGAAAACGAGTGCGCCGAGATGGATCTCGCGGCCCTCAGCCAAACCGCCGCCGGAAACCATGATGATGGCGATCGGGAAAATTGCAACCTCACCGAAAGTCACTAAGACACTTGCCCCATGGTGGGCGCCAACTGTCGCGGGAGTAATTCTGACAGTAGAATAGGGGGTATGTAGGAGGAGGCAAGATCCTAGCTACTATGAGATTGTGCACGCAAGGTTTACGAGTTCAGGCCCTTCTCGGAGGAAGTAATAGCCCTACGTCTCGGTGCCCGGAGGCTTGGTCGACTGGATTATGCGTGAAAGTTACAGTGGGTGCGAACCCTTGTGCCAGTGGGGGTGGCTTATATATAGTGCGCCAGGACCCCAGCCAGCCCACATTACAAAGGGTTCAATGTGCATTAAGGTAAGGCATTACTGGTAACACCACTAATAAAGAGATATAAATGATCTTTAAGACTACAAAATGAATGGCCGACCGTTGCCATCCTGAGTGACGTTAGGCCTCCTATATTCCAAGTGGTTTCTTGCATCTTCGAGTGACTTCATATTGGTCGAATGGAATTGGGGTATCCGAGTGAGGTTGAAGTCAAGTGGATCACACTCCTTGATGAACTCAGTCGGTTACTCATCTTGTGCTTCGAATGTCTTTGAGTCTAGGGCAGTGTCCTTGGGTAGGGCGTCTAGGTCAGGCCTATGACCCCACCCTAGGTACATGTCATCGTCACCAATGACGGGGATTTGGGGCACACATGCGTGCAAGGATCGGGGTGGGGAAGCATGTCGAGTAGCAGGGCGTGGCTTCGGCGGCGCGGGCCTCGGACGTCGCGGGGTGGAATGAGGAAGAATGGGTTGCGGGTCCTCCGTGGGAGGAAGACGGAGGGCGTTGGTGGGGCTATTTTTTTCCTTTTATGCAGTTCAGGTCGGTTTCAGGGGAGGGGTTCGGTTCCGGTGGTTTTTCCTAGTACAAAACTGTTAGCAGAATAAGCCTGTTTATTGATAGAATAAGGTCTTAAGGGGTGTTGTTAGAATAGGCCCATCGTATGTATGTATCTATCTACGTATGTACTAGCAAACGTACCCGTGCGTTGCAACGGGAAAAACAAAAATACTACACACCTCGACAAGGTTCAAGAACCATACAGACATGTACCTGCTACACATGCGCTTCGTATACGTGCCCACGACCACTTCAACTTCCTTCCTATTCTGCAACCACACTTGTTCCTCCCCCATCTGCTCTTCATGCACTCGCCCATGAAAGCTGCCACTTCTTGATGCACTCGCACTTGAGGCATAGATGTCGTGGGAATGATTCCGACAATAATAAGGGATAGGGTAAAGGAGCATGATCTATCGAGATGCAAATGGGTGACACGGTGGTTTTAGCGAGTTCGGGCCTCTCATGGTGGAGATAACAACCCTACGTCTCGTGCTCCGGAGAGGCTTTGTTTTATCTGAGTATGTATCCGGAGATTACAATGAGAGAGGGGGAGAGGAATGGATCCCCATGCAAGAGCTAAGTCCTTAGACTAATGGCGACAGAGTAGAGGGAGAAGAGTGAGAGCGGAAAAAGCCCCCAAGTCTAGTGGTGGGGGTGGCTTATATAGAGTGCGCCACCCCCTCACCTCCTATGTTACAAAGTGGGGCATGAATGCCATAATGCCAGCTCACTACCAAGCCTTCACTATGAGAATGATGCTTTGACTGCTTTGCTGCCTGCTAGTCTTTGTATACCCGAGTGAGTCGTACGGTCGAGTGGTGAACTGTCATCTGAGTGGATGGTATGTTGCTTGTCCGAGTGGATAGTATGTTGCTTGTCCAAGTGGATAGTATGCCTGAATGAAATTTATCTGGACCCACTTGTTGTGTGGACCCCATGCTTTATGATATTTCGACCCTTCGTGGGCCTACCTGTTATGTGTATCCCCAACAATAGACGCCACCGATGTTGTAGCACTATTCCTAACTAGTAGAACTTTCATCCTTGGTGGCGATGGCTCCTTAACAATGTTCCACGTTAGGCCAGGCACTACTTCTTCGTATTGGGTTGCATAGACCAAGGCAGCGAGCCAATGGTTCTAATCCAAATTCAAGGTAAATAACATCTCTTATGTGTATGTTGTATTTTCCCTAGTTTTCTATCATCTTATCCCATGTACTTTGACGAGAGGATGCTAATGGCGGTGTGCTTTCATACATGCTAGACAGACTACTCAGATCGTCCTAGTCGACCAGAAAAAGACCCATGAGTTGCAACAGAACGTGAGGCGGCAGTATCTACTCATAGGTCAACATTGTGGGAGGCACAACGACATCCTGGCACATATTGGGTATGTCGGCCCTACTAGATGCTGCCTATTGGGAATATGCCCTCGAGGCAATAATATTTGTATTATTTATTTCCATGTTTATAATTAAGAGTTTATATTGTTTGCTATAACTGCTATGATTCTTGAAAACTCATAAGCACATGTAGAATGATAAACAGTAAAACCGGATTCCTAGTCTTGCCTATAGGACTAGCTCATTTGTTGTATGATGATCATGTTTTACTGATCATGTGTATTTGGTTAAGTGTAATGAGGATGCCAAACAACATTGAGAGTATGGTGTTAGTAGAACAATCATATTGAATTGACCCAACTTGTTTGTTATACTTTGAGATGTAATCATCACAAGTCTAATAGATATAACACGGGAGTAAATGTAAGCTTTAGTTCCTTAGACCATGAGAGTATGATAGTCACTTTGTACCATATAATAGACTTTGGGGTTGCTCAAATGTCATCTGTAACACGGTGATCATAACGACAACTTTCAGGTTCATGGGAAAGTATGACAAGGGGCTAGGTAGCTCAAGAGTGAGATTTTTCCTCTGACGATGGAGAGATATTCGTAGGGCCCTCTTGATGTGACAACTTCCATCATCATCTAGCCATACACAAGTGACTAGGTCACAGGGATGGCGGAACATGTCAACAAGGAAGAAGAACAAAACTGGCAACGAGGAGACCGATATAACGAGCATGAGAATGACTCAAGTGGATACCGATATATCTCATCTCTGGTTTTGTAAATCATATGATAACTAAATATTCACTCGAATATCATTCGTGTATTCATAAGGCTCAATGTGGACGTCCACGGTTCCGCTATTGATCATTGAAAGAAAGTCAGTTTCGTTCATTTCTATGTTTTACCGAGCCTACAGGGTCACACACTTAAGAAAATCATGATCTGTGTAGTGAGAGTTATGAAAAAATATTCTCAGAATAGTTTCAGGAATATAAGAAATAGTTTCAAAAGAAACCAAAAGCATTTTCGGGTTACCAGAAGAGTTTTGAAGTTTACCGAGTAATACCGGGAGCTGATATACAGGTGGTAAGTGTTTCCGGAGACATTAAATAAATGATAAAAGCTTCTAATATGATTAGGAGGCTTTTAGAATATATTTAATATCAACTAGCTAACGAAAATACTAAAAGTCCTAGTGGTGGAGAGTTATTGGCCCTAGGGCCCAATAACTAAGGTGGCGCCCCCCGTAGCTTCTTTGGAGGCCTACGGGAGGATGAATTGGAGGTGGAGGAGGACTCCTCCTACTCCTTGGGACAACACAAGGAGATGGGTCCTCCTCCCCTTTTGGACGCCCCTCCCTCTCCCCTCAACCTATATATACTAGAGGATTTTGGCCTTTGGAGACATAGAAGTTTTGGAATCTCGGATACGTCTCCAACGTATCTATAATTTTTCATCGTTCCATGCTATTATATTATCAATCTTGGATGTTTTATATACAATTACAAGCAACTTTATATCATTTTTTGGGACTAACCTACTAACTTAGTGCCCAGCGCCAGGTGCTGTTTTTCGTTTGTTTTTTTACTTTGCAGAATATCAGTACCAAACGAAGTCCAAATGCCACAAAAAATTTGGAGATTTTTTTTCTAGTGATAAGAGACCCTGGAAGCTTCTGAAGGCCACAAGATGATGGAAGAGGGGCCCACTAGACACCAGGGGTGTAGGGGCGTCTGACGCACTCTGGGGGGTAGTGGGGCCCACGAGCATCATTCTGACCTACCTCCGCCTCTATAAATACTTTGAAATCCCAAAACCCTCAGGGGATCCACGAAATACTTTTTCTGTCGCTGCAAGTTCCAGAACCATGAGATCCAATCTAGAGGCCTTTTCCGGCACTCTACCGAAAGGGGAAACAATCACGGAGGGTTTCTTCATCATCCTTGCCGCCCCTCTGATGATGCATGAGTAGTTTAGCACAGACCTACGGGTGCGTAGTTAGTAGCTAGATGGCTTCTTCTCTCTTTTTGATCTTCAATACAATGTTCTCCTCGGTGTTCTTGGAGATCTATTTGATGTAATGAGTTTTTGTGGTGTGTTCGTTGGGATCCGATGAACTGTGAGTTTATGATCAGATCTATCCATGAATATTATTTGATTTTTCTCTGAACCCTTTTATGAATGATTGTTATATCCGCATATTTCTTCTTTGAGTTATTGGTTTGGTTTGGCCAACTAGATTGATTTTTCTTGCCATGGGAAGAGGTGCGTTGTGATGGGTTTGATCTTGCGGTGCTCCCAGTGACAGAAAGGGACATGACGTGTATGTATCATTGCTATTAAGGGTAAAAATATGGGGTTTATTCATACATGAGTTTATCTTATATACATCATGTCATCTTGCTTAAAGCATTACTCCATTCTTCCATGAACTTAATACACTAGATGAATGTTGGATAGCGGTCGATGTGTGGAGTAATAGTAGTAGATGCAGATGGGGGTCGGTCTACTAATATTGGACGTGATGCCTATATACATGATCATGGCCTTGGATATCGTCATAATTATTTGCTTTTCTATCAATTGCCCAACAGTAATTTGTTTACCCACCGTATGTTATTTTCTCGAGAGAAGCCTCTAGTGAAAACTATGGCCCCGGGGTCTATTTTCTATCATACATTAAAACCAAAAAACCTTGCTGCAATTTTCTTTTATTTATTTTATTTTGTATTTTAGTTAGATCTATTTACCAAAAATTATACAATTTAATATTTCTCATAACCGTTGAGGTATTCACAACCCCTCTACGCGTTGGGTTGCAAGTATT
Organism: Aegilops longissima; assembly: GCA_021605205.1. Classification (NCBI taxonomy): domain Eukaryota; kingdom Viridiplantae; phylum Streptophyta; class Magnoliopsida; order Poales; family Poaceae; genus Aegilops; species Aegilops longissima. The sequence continues at coordinate 344,041,870 of CM038682.1, forward strand.
TGTTGTTTTTGTGCAGGTGATGTTTATATAGTGTTGCTTGGTTCTCCTAGTGGATTGATAACCATGGTTTCATAACTAAGGGAAATACTTATATCTACTATATTGCATCATCCTCTCCTCTTCAGGGAAATCCCAAGGCAGCTCACAAGTAGCAGTCTCCTCTAGTTCTCTAGTTCTAGTTCTACTTTAGAGTTGACCTAGATTAGAGATAGACCTAGTTCACTCTAATACTCATAATAGATAATCCCCGTGTGGTTTTATTCTGCTCCCTCTAATTTTCCGGGGATGATTAGCTCTGTACGGCGAAGCACTACCGAATTGTGAAGCATGTACACCTGCAATCTGTAGAGACATCGTGCTTTCGATCTTTGGTTTGATGGATCGTTTGTGAATAGCTATATGGACTACATCAATGATCTAAACCAACTCCTCTTCCACTTCAACTCAAAGTCCGTAATGATGTGATCTAAACCTCTGATGCATCTTCATTGTGTTCCTGGTATCATGATCGCATGACAATTTTTTTAGTTTTCTACTATGTTTCCCAATAGTGGCATCATGAGCTATTCTATGAGGCTATGAAGGTTTCGATCTTTATCACATGTGATTGTGAGGTATTGCACAAAGTTTTTAGTAATGAATTTTATCTATTGCTAAAAATAATTAAGAACTAGATGAGTTCTAGAACTTAATAAAATTGTGCGAGTAGAAGATAAGATCAATTGTGTTAGATGCAATCATTTACTTGATGTTCTTGCTTGCTTCCCTCGGGTGTTGCTTGAAATTGAGGGCATGATGTAGCTTTGTTACAAAATTCTGGCAATTGACAATTCTGGCTATTAACGATCTGCTAATAAGTTCTTTGGGCTACATCATAGTCAAGAATAGTGAAACATCGCAAACACGAGAGGGCATGTAAATTTTGATCTACACGAGGGCACGCTTATTGACAAAGTTTAGGGTGGGGCTAGAGATTATTAATCAAGTCTCTTACCTCACACACCTCGCACAGTTAATCTATCAGCAAGAATAATTATACTTGATGGTGGATGTAGGTAGCTAGTGTTCTCTGAAACCATAGAGCCACATAAATTAAAATTTGCTAAAACCAATTCAAGGACGTCTAACTTGATTTTGCAGGTTGCATGTGATGTGGCATAGCCTTACCACGGTGATGAGTTTATGTATGAGATGGTTATGTCATATAATGTTTTAGTGACATGCGTGTCATGATACGACATGATGGAAGGAGCCAGTGGTGGAGCCAAAGCTGGAGCAAGCCCCGGGCCCGTCCATAAGGTTTTAACTACCTCAAAAGATACCCCATACAAAATACGGTTCAATTGCATGAAAAATTTATAATTTAAACTCAATGCTTAACGATACAACAAAATAGATACAAACATGACAAAAACTACAAAAACATTATGTGATAAAAAAGAGTACCAAATCAATGGTATGCTTCATCAATGCCTCGCATAACCTCATCAACTGTGGAAGAAGAGCCAACACCTTCAAGACATCAAACGAAAAAACTCATAAGAGAGGGCATAAACATCAAGTGAAACAACTATCACTGATACAAATCTAAACCTTACCACTTCAATTAGGTAAAAGCACTTCGTGAGACCTACATGACTGAATGCGATATACAATATCATCATCAACACTTTCAAATACATATCGCACAATATAGCAAACCATCCTATAATTCAGCCAATCATCACTCATCCTATTCCTCAACTCAGTCTTGATAATACTCATAGTTGAGAAAGCTCTTTCCATTGATGCGGTTGCAACATGCAAAATCAATGCCAACTCAATAGGCAATATACCAAAGGAAACACAATGCCAAAATCTCTTCATATTCTTGTTCTACAATATGAAATGAAATTGGTAATTACATCAACTTGAGTTCAACAATACCCTAGATTTATGAATGGATACACACACACATTATTTCAATTAAATTTCAGTTCGCAGCAATTTATTCATTAATACAAGTATAACATGGTATGAATGGAGAGCGTCAGGGGAGAAATAGCAAGAGCATCAAACAAAATTATAAGGCGTGGCAGCCGCATCAGACAATGAAGTAGCCGACAGTGAAGAAGTGCCACATGGGCGAGGGTGGACGATGCATAGGACAGGACAGAGGGGTGATATGTCTACGACGTATCTATAATTTATGAAGTATTCATGCCATGTTTACAACAATTTTAAATGGTTTTGGTATGATTTGATTAGAATTAACCCGGACTGACGTTGTTTTCAACAGAACTACCGTGGTGTCGTTTTTTGTGCAGAAATAGAAGTTTTCGGAATGGCCTGAAAATTTACGGTGATTTTTTGTGGACCAAAAGAGACCCCCGAAGCATCGAGGAAGGACCAGAAGCTTCATGAAAAAGCCCCAAGCCTGGGGGCACGTCCACCCCCTGTGCGTGTGGAGGAGGCTTGTGGGCCCCTCAGGCTCCTCCTTGACGTGAGACTGATGCAAAAAGTTCTTATAAATGCCAAAACCCACGGAAAGAACTCTAGATGAGAAGTTCCACCGTCGCAAGCCTCTGTAGCCACGAAAAATCAATCTAGGCCTTCTCCGGCACCCTGCCGAAGAGGGCCATCATCACCGGAAGCCATGGAGGAGGAAGACGGAGGGGGAGATCATCACCATGGAGGCCAAGACCAGAGGGAGAACCTATCCCCATCTAGTGGGAGGTCATGGAGGAGGAAGCACAAGGGGGAGACTCTCTCGCCCTCTCTCTTGATGGCGCCGGAGTGCCGCCGGGGGAACCTTCGCCGCAGTGATCGTCTTCATCAACATCACCATCTTCATCACCTTCCTCGTCTCTTTGAAGTGGTCCACTCTCCCGCACCCTGCTGTAATCCCCTACTTGAACATGGTGCTTTATGCCACACATTATGATCCAATGATGTGTTGCCATCTTATGATGTTTTGAGTACATTTCTTTTGTCTTTTGGGTTGCTTGATGATCTAGATTGGTTTGAGTTGTATGTTTTATTTTGGTGTTGTCCTATGGTGCCCTCCGTTTCGTGCACACATGTGGGATTCCCGCTGTAGGTTTTGCAATATGTTCACGATTCGCTTATAGTGCATTGCTAGAGTGACAGAAGCTTACACCCGAGTAAGGGGGTTGTTCGCGTATGGGAGTAAAGAGGACTTGATACTTTAATGCTATGGTTAGGTTTTACCTTAATGATCTTTAGTAGTTGTGGATGCTTGCTAGAATTACAATCATAAGTGCATATGATCCAAGTAGAGAAAGTATGTGAGCTTATGCCTCTCCCCCATATAAAACTGCAATAATGATTACCTATCTTGTTAACAATTTCCTAGGACAATTCTGCACACCGTTCCATCATTATTCCACACTCGCTATTTGTAATATATTATAATATATTCTAACTTTATGTTAAAAATACCTATTTTTATATTTTAGCTTTCCGATATCATGCAAAGCTATCCTCTTTACCCACAACGTAGTTTTATTTCTCGTTTCTTGATGGTAGCAAACGTTCGGTGTACGTAGAGTCGTATCAGTGGCAGATAGGACTTGAGAGAATATTGATCTTACTTTTAGCTCCATGTGGTTTCGACACTCCATACTTATCACTTCCACCTTTGGAAATTGCTATTATGATTCCTTGCACTTGGGGATTATCAGGGGGCGCGGCGAGCCCGGGAGCAGGGGAAAGTGGGGGCCGGCAGGGGCAGAGGCGACACCATGACGGACAATGGCGTGAGAGTTGGGAGATCGATCTTGCCGTCTTGCGTGCGTGCGACTCGGCGGTGGCCTTAGGAGCATTTCGTATTTTACCAGCAACAACACTACGTCGTTGCGTCTCCCCTACTGCGCTCAATCATGGGGTTGTGTTGACTCATGCGTGCGTGCGTTTTGGTAAGGTAGCCCATCAAGGTTTGGGTCATCTTCTTTTCACCAAGTTGCACCCCGGGCCCGGAAAAACAGTCTATAATGATAACCTGTGAAAATGTTCATGCCCGGGGCCTGAACCCTGGGTGCCCGGGGCCTAGCTCCACCCCTTGCAGGAGCCACAATATTGTCACTTCAATGACCTCTGTGTTAAAACATAATGTAATAGAGTAGTGTTTACCCACAAGTATATGGGATTGCAAATGTATTCGAGGGTAGTATTTGACCCAAATTTATTGATTCGACCTAAGGGGAGCCAAAGAATATTTACAAGACTTACGAGATGAGTTGTCAATTCAACCACACCTGAGAAGTTATTTCTCTGCAGCAAAGTATGAGTAGCATAGTAGGATGATAGTTTTGATAGTAGCGGTAACAGTGACAGTGGTAGTTTTCTAGTGATTGTAACAGTAGAAGCAACAACAGTAACTTAGCAAAGACAATATGAGCAAAGGGTAGGCATTGGATCAGCGATGGATATTTGTATGGATGGCATTCATCATGGAACAGCCACAACCTAGAGCGATAAACAATGGCTCTAATCATCAATTCAATGTACGCATATATTCGGTATATAATCATACGTGCTTATAATGAGAACTTGCATGACATATTTTGTCCTACCCTCCCATGACAGCAAGGTCCATAAGGAAATCTAGGGGTAATTAAGGCCTCCTTTTGATAGAGAACCGTATCAAAGCATTAACATCATCGGCATTCAGGGCAGGGGTCCCAGACTTGCCTACTGCGACTGCAAGGCGTGGCTCAAGGAGGCCCAGGACAGCCCATCTTCATCAGCATAAGCTCAAGACCCTCGCGAGGGGCCAAGCCTCATGAGGCGGACGACAAGGAGCTTCTGAGGCACGGCCTCGTCAGGCTGGCTCATGAGGAGGCGGAGAGTTCAAGGCAGGGTACCTCGCGAGGTGCCCATGACGCAAGCCATGACGACCAAGGGCGCCAGTCGGGCGCCAGCCCGCGTGGTGTCCTCCTTTCCTCTTTGGTGCAAAGGGAGCAAGCGCAGGCGAGAGCATCAAGTAAAGGCATCCGTTTTGGTGCAACAAGACCAATACCAGCCCCAACGGCTGGAAGGGAGTCATTGTGGAGCCCAAGCAAGCGTCATCACCAGAGCCTTTGGCAGGCGAGGACCAACTTTAGTCAGGGTAAGTGTACCCGCTGTTCCCCTTCAAAATGGCCAATTGTTGGCGCCCTTCCCGCTCAATATTTGGGAAGAGGCCCAGGGCCTTCGCCTATAAATAGGAGTAGCCACACTCATAGCGAGGGCATCTTGGAGAGATCAAGATCAAGAGAAAGACAGAGACCCGATCCTCATCAAGGAACCAGTAGCTAGAGCGACTGAACACCACCTAGCAGTTCATCACACCCGCCAAGAACAGACCCACGCGAGGCTGTTCTTCCTTGTACTGTTCCTCATTAGCCCAAGAGGCAATCCACCACACCACAAACTAGAGTACGGTATTACACCACAACGGTGGCCCGAACTAGTATAAATCTTGTGTCTCTTGTGATGTTCTGTAGTAGTTTAGGTCCCTGCGATTGGCGAGGTGCGAGACGGTGGAGGGTCGGATCTCCGCACGCCCCAGTGTTGAACCTCAAGGGTCTGCGGAACCCGAAATCCGACATTTGGCGCGCCCGGTAAAGTGCGCGGAATCTGCCTTTCGTCGCCTCGTTCTTCCCGACCACATAACCATGTCGACGGTTGCCGACCGCGCTGAAGCGCCGAGCCGCCCTCGCCTCCCATGTCGCCCAGACAGCTCCCGTCGGCGGGCGCCTCGTCGTTCCGTCACCTGCCGTCAACGCCGCCACCGGCCCGGCGAAACGAGCAGCAAGCATCGTCCCACACCCGTCCATGAGGCGGGCGGCCGCCTGCTGCGCCGCGCTCACCCGCTAGTTCTTCATCACGCGCGCCCCGCGCGGCCATGGAGGCCCGAGCGGCACTTATCGCGGCAAACAAGCTCCTGCGCTACCGCGCCGTCGACGACGTCTATGAAGCATGGCTCGACCGAGTCACCGAGCTCGTCCGCGCTGCAGGAGGCGCCCCCGCACCGTCCGTCTCGCTGCACCGCACCCCGCCCCGCGGGCGATGAAGCTCCTGGCGCCTCGGCCGCCTCCCGAAGGCGCCCTGGCCCCAAAGCGCTGGCCTGGCGGAACCCGCTCCGCCAGCGCCGCGCTGCAAGAGCAGAGCTGTCAAGAAGTCCCGCCCACAAGAAGCTGCCCGGCGCTCCCGCTCCAACACGTCAGACCTGCGCTGCCCCCAGCCAGCGCGCAGGAGGCCCACAAGACTAGGCTCTTTGTCGTCTCGAGGCCCCAGCATGCCACGGCGGGCTGCCGCGCCACCTCCGAGCTGCAGGCATCGCGTAGCCCGCCAAGTTCAAGCCAGACCTGCCTCCTCACTCTGACGGCAGAGCTGACCCTCGGAGTTCCTCCAGCTCTACGAGCTGGGCATCGAGGCTGCCAACGGGGACGAAAAGGTCATGGCGAAGTGGTTTCCCATGGCGCTCAAGGACGGAGCCCGCACCTGGCTCCTGAATCTGGCCCCAGGCACGATCTCTTCCTGGGCCGAGATGCGCACCCGCTTCATCGCCAACTTCCAAGGTACTCGCGACCGGCCACCCGCCGTAAGCGACATGCGCCGAATCAAGCAGCAGCCAGGGGAAACCCTGCAAAAGTACATCCAGTGCTTCAACAACGCACGCCTCAAGATCCCCAGGGTAACGGAGGAGGCCATCATCTCTGCCTTCTCCGACGGCGTGCGCGACGTCAAGATGAAGGAGGAGCTGGCGATGCATGAAGATGTGTGCACCTCCTTGGAGCTGTTCAACTTGGCGTGCGCCAGGGCTGAGGAGGGGCGCCTCTCCCTCCTCGAGCTGCCTGCCACGGATCCCGAAGAGAAGAAGGCCAAGGCCAAGGACGTGAAGCGCAAGGGGGCTGCCGTACTCGCAACTGAGCCAGACACTAAGCGAGGCAAAGATCAGCCCGAGTCCTCCAAGGGCAATCGGTACTGCGTGTACCACAACCTCCACACCCACAACACCAATGAATGCCAAGAGCTCCGGGCCGTACGCGAAGGAAGGGTCGGCAGACGCCCCGAGCGTGGCGACCGGGGCTCTGACCGAGGAGGAGGAAGGAATGCAGGACGCTGAAGACCGCGGCCCAGCGCCAAGGGTGGCGCGACCAACCTCGCGAGACCGCTGGCAAGACCCACCTCGTGAAGGAGGCTGGAGGATCAGCCTCGCGAGGATCGCCTGCAGGGAACGAGCCTCCCTCCTGCCGCCGCCAAGGAGAATTGAAGACCGTCATCGGGGCGAGGGGCTGGGGGCTTCCGGGAAGCGCGTCGATCGCTGCATCCCGGGCGGAGCTCAAGCCCCACCTCTCAACGCATCTTCAAGCGGTTTGCCCGCCGGTTAATGCAGTCCTCCCAAGCTCGAGGCCACGCGCCCTCTCAGGTGGTCGGCGTGCGCCATCACGTTTAGCTCAGCAGACCAGCTCAAGTGCGCAGCCACAGCCGGAGTTCTCCCGATGCTTTGTTCCCCAATCATCAGCAATGTGCTAGTCACCAAGACCCTCATCGACGGCGGAGCAGGGCTCAACGTCCTGTCCGTGGAGACATTCAACAATCTTCAAGTGCCTTACAGTGAGCTTCAGCCAACCAAGCCTTTCTCCGGAGTCATCGACGGCTCCACGGTCCTGATCGGGCAGGTCCGCCTTCCTGTCACCTTCGGGGCTCTCGACAACTACCACACCAAGCTCATCGACTTCAACGTCGCCCACATTCGCCTGCCGTACAACGCCATCCTCGGGTACCCAGCGTTGGCCAAATTCATGGCTGTAACCCACCACGGCTACAACGTCCTCAAGATGCCAGGAAGCGGCGGGGTCATCACGGTGCCCTGTGAAGAGAGAGACGCAGTGTGCTCCTTGGAGCGAGCCTTTCAGGCCGCATCGCTAGAAGACCTAGACCACAGCAGCAGGAGGCCTCCCGAGGCCGCACCCAAGAAGAAGAAGACATCGACCGGCCCGGCTCCTCAAGAGGCAGGCCCCTCAGGGCCCGCGCCGGGCCAGGGGGAGCCTCCTTCCATCGCGCCAAGGAAGCGCGCCCGACGCCTCCTCGAGCAGGGCTCGGGGCTCTCCCAGAGGGCCGCCGACCTCGCCAAGGTCTCGAGGGAGGCGCTTGGGCACCACGTGGAGGCATGCTTCGAAGCACGTTTCCATAAGCGGGAGCAAGGCAAGGAGGGCCTGGACCCTCGGGAGTTCGCCAAGAAGGCCATTCGGGAGCTACAGGAGTCAAGGGTCATCGGGGCAGCCGCCGCGCCGCCGCTATGGCCCCCCATCCAGCGAGGATGGTGGGCTGCGCGTCTGCATCGACATACCAGGGCTTAACCGAGCCGCGTCTCAAGAGCGCCTCTGGCCCTCGCGAGTGGGACGTAGTGAGGGTCCGCCCCACAGCTACGTGCGCATGCCTTATGGCCTGCCAAACGCGGCTGCTGCGCACTGCGTCTCATGAGGACCATCCCGAGGCTCAAGAGGTCGAGCACGCCGCAGCCTGGCGGAGGTGGAGATGGCTCTGAGGAGCCGCCAGGCCTCTCGGATCCTCCCGAGGCCCCTGGCACAGGGGCTCGTGAGGATCGGCTCCGCAGCCCACCGAGTCTGCTACACCAACACCCCTTCGTCCCCAACATCACCAGTGACATATTTAAGTTTCGTTTCAGTGGGAGCGCCTTGAGGTCAGATATTCCCAGTGCCGCGTGGGTCCGTCCTGCGGCATGTATCCTTTTATTTCCTGTCATTAGCTTATCTGTTAGGCGCCCCTCAGGCTGCATCATCGCCAAGCCGCTCGGGCCAGTCCCAGTGGCATGTATCCTTCCTACTTTTTCCTTAGGATTATGCTCTTGCTCCACCATGCTTGTTATTCGGTGCCTTTTCCTGGGTGGCGGAATCTTGCACGTTAAAGGGGGGGGGGTGCCTGAGCATCGCGACTCAGGGCTCCTACCGGCTCTCCGGCCCTCACCCTCTGGTCTTGTTCATGGCATCGCGACCTGGCTTGCCAGCGATGGCTGAGACCAGCCCGAGAGCCGGGACTCGAGGACGTAGAGTTGCTGCATCTGACCCAGCTTGCGCGTTAAAGGAGGGGTGCCTGAGCATCGTGACTCAGGGCTCCTACCGGCTCTCCGGCCCTCACCCTCTGGTCTTGTCCATGCCATCGCGACCTGGCTTGCCAGCGTCGGCTGAGACCAGCCCGAGAGCCGAGACCTGAGGACGTAGAGCACAAGCATCTGGCCAAATTTGCAAGAACACACTCGAAGATAAGGCCCAGAGCCAGGCGCAACCCGCCTTGAGGTAGGGCCCCGTGAGTCCCGCGCTGGCTCACGGGTGCCCCAACACACCTCGCGAGGCCTCTCGCGCCTCTCCAAAGCAACTAATGGCAGGACTAACGATCGCCACGGAGAGCTCTTGTTCCTTTTGTGGTGAACCTGCAGGGTCCCTCCAAGGAGCACGAAACGACCTCGCCACGCAATCTCTCGCCGGCCAAGGCACGGACCTAGCGCCACACCAGGAGGCATTGTCCTGACCCTCGAGATAAGTCACCCATCCGGACACACTAGTTATCGCAACACCATCCCCACACTCAATGCAACCCCGTGTTAGCAACGTCGCTCTCCTTTCTCACCGAATGATGGCTGCTTGAGCGCCAAGGGGGACCCCCTGAGCATCACGACTCAGAGGCTCTTACCAGACCTCGAAGGCTCACCTCCTGGCCTTGACCACGGCATCGCGACCTGGCATACCAGCGACGGCTGAAGCCGCCTTGGGACTGGGACCTGTCGGCGCAGAGCATCAGGCCCTCGTGAGGACTGAAAGGAGGAAACTGAGCTAAGGCGGGATAAGCATCTCGCGCTGCTTCACAATGAGGATCATATTGACAAACGAGGCTACAAACATCTTACAAGCCCCCGCGGGGTACATTCTTGGCTCCTCTCAGGAACAAAAGACGCGAATCCTAAGGAGTCCTACCTACAGGGACCACCGCGGCAGACGCCATCATCAATAGTGGGCAGCCCAGTCCGGCACCAACCCCATCCAGATCAGGGGCGACAACGACCTGACGAGCCCGCCCTGCTCTAGGAGCGGCGCAGGCTCGGGGGCTCGTAGCTGTCGTCGCTCGTCTCCGGCGTCGCGAAGAGCTCGGCGGAGTCGCTGGATCCTCCGGCGCCTTCGTCGCCTGAGGAGCTGCCATGGGAGTGGTCGGTCGGCCTCCGTCTCACCGCAGCAGGACCGCGACCACCTCTCCCGGGGCAGCACTCCAGCCGACGTCCCTCCGCATCGAAGACCTTGAAGGACACCACCGAAGCACCATCGTACTCCAGGTGGATCATGAGGGTGCCCCTCGTCATGCAGACCCGGGCAACCTCGCCCTAGCCTCGAGTCATGAAGACCACGCCCGGGGCAACTACCGCGACCTCTGCCACGGTCGCGAGGGTGCTGCAGCCAGAGTCCCAGGGGTTCCCCCTGCCGGACGACGGAGGCGAAGAAAGAAGGAAGACGAATCCAAGACTTAGGAGGCGTGGCGACGCGAAGCACGAATTCCCGGCAGGAGCCCTCGGCGTGGACTCCAGGGGGAAGACGCACACCTTCGTGACCCGCCGGCGTCGGCGGCGGCGCCGCTCGTGGTGTCCAGCGTCACCTCCTTCAGAGCCACCAATTTGCGCATACAAGGGAAGAGGAAACCCTGGAGGCGGCCGCACGCACCAGGGCATGGGCGCCTCCTGGCACGTGCTCTTGCCCTGACACCAGAGGGCAAGCCGCTTCTTTGGTGGGAGCAGGTCAGGATCCTCTTGAGGAGCCTTTCCCTTCTCTTTCGTGGAGAACCGGCGGATCGGAGCCATGGCAACCAGACGAAACGAGGAGGAGGAGAAGCAGAAGGATAGACAGGAAGGGCGCTCGCCATTCCGTACTTATAACCGGCGAAGGCCAACCGTCGGCGTCCACGATCACCGGTAATCATGGCCAGCTCTGCATGCAGGGACTTGTCGAATCCGGGTGGTTACCGAGGCATCGCGGTTGCAGAGGCGCACGCGTCCAATCAACCGCCACGCGGCGCCCAAGGCCGCAGGCTGTTAGGGGCCATGCGATGCCAGACTTGCCCTTCGCCTCTCGCTTCGGCCAAGTTGAGGCGCGGCCAGGCCCGGGCTATCTGTCGGCGTTCCGGGAACAGGGTCCCAGACTTGCCTGCCTGCGGCCTGCGGCGTGGCTCAAAGGAGGCCCAGGACAGCCCATCTTCATCAACACAAGCTCAAGACCCTCGCGAGGGGCCAAGCCTCGCGGGGCGGACGACAAGGAGCTTCCTTAGGCACGACCTCGTCAGGCTGGCTCATGAGGAGGCGGAGAGTTCAAGGCAGGGTACTCACGAGGTGCCCATGATGCAAGCCATGACGACCAAGGGCGCCAGTCGGGCACCAGCCCGCGCGGTGTCCTCCTTTCCTCTTTGGTGCAAAGGGAGCAAGCGCGGGCGAGAGCATCAAGCAAAGGCATCCGTTTCGGTGCAACAAGACCAAGACCAGCCCCAACGGCTGGAAGGGAGTCATTGTGGAGCCCAAGCAAGCGTCATCACCAAAGCCTTTGGCAGGCGAGGACCAACTTTAGTCAGGATAAGTGTACCCGTTGTTCCCCTTCAAAATGGCCAATTGTTGGCGCCCTTCCCGCTCAATATTTGGGAAGAGGCCCAGGGCCTTCGCCTATAAATAGGAGTAGCCACACTCAGAGCGAAGGCATCTTGGAGAGATCAAGATCAAGAGAAAGACAGAGACCCGATCCTCATCAAGGAACCAGTAGCTAGAGCGACTGAACACCACCTAGCAGTTCATCGCACCCGCCAAGAACAGACCCACGTGAGGCTGTTCTTCCTTGTACTATTCCTCATCAGCCCAAGAGGCAATCCACCACAACACAAACTAGAGTAGGGTATTACACCACAACGGTGGCCCGAACTAGTATAAATCTTGTGTCTCTTGTGCTGTTCCGTTAGTAGTTTAGGTCCCTGCGATTCGGTGAGGTACGAGACGGTGGAGGGTCGGATCTCCGCGCGCACCCCAGTGTTTGAACCTCAAGGGTCTGCCGGAACCCGAAATCCGACAAACACATAGTGAATACATGAAGTCCTCAAAATACAGTCATCCCCGGAGAGTATCCCAATTATTTTCACCTTGGGGTCTACGATTCAGAACAATAATAAGTGCATACAACTAGCTGTATATTCATGAAAACATAATAGGTTCAGAATTGAAAACATGGCACTCGGGCCCTAGTGACGGGCATTAAGCATAGCAAACTCATAGCAACATCAATCTTAGAACATAGTGGTTACTAGGGATCAAGCCCTAACAAATTTACTTGATTACATGACAAATCTCGTCCATCTCCATCACCGTCTAGCAAGCATACGAAGGAATTACTCACTCCCGGTGATGAGCATCATGGAATTGTTGATGACGACGGTGATGAGTCACCCTCTCTAGAGCCCCAAACGGACTCTAGATCAGCCATCTCGATGAAGAACGGGAGGTGGCGGCGGCTCCATATTGTAAAACGTGATGAAACTTCTTCTCTTGCTTGATCGCAGGCCATCATCGTCCCCTTCCCCTCCGGTTGAAGCACATCGCCGGGGTACCACTCCGATGAGCGGTGTCGCCATCCCCCGCATGGGCTTCAAGGATGTGCAGCCCCAACCCTTTCCGGCTGAAGCACCCCCTTTGCCACTCTGAGCGGCGCAACCGGACATAGGAAAGATATGGGGGTATACCTTCGGGGCTCCTGGCAGTCCGGTCAGCAGGCTGCCAGACATGGGGAAGATGAAAGGATCCACAGCGGCCGGTCGTAGACTAGTGTAGTGTATCCCTGTCATGGGAGTGGAGCTCCGCCACATCAGCTTGGCCCAACCTGCTACACGCCTGCCCCACAAATATCCCCATCTGGAAAACCCTAGACCACAATTAATTTGTACTCCATACCACTCCCCTCTCCGTCCACTCCACTTCCGATCCCCTCCGAACGCATCTGATGGCTTGCAACCGAAGCAACGCTGCCTCCTGTGGGGACTCCGGCTCCGACGATGATTGGGCTAGCTTGTTGTGCGAAGCGGAGCCCGATGATGTGGAGGAGGTCACCCTCCGCATCGCTTTGAGGCGTTCGACGGTAGACCAAGGCGGATCCGGCAGCGGCGGATCCGCTTCGTCAGCGCCCGACGCCCATCGATGCAGTGCCAGCGACATCGTCCACCCTTCCCACCTGGCATGCAGCTTTGGCCACTCCGCTCCACTCCTCCAGGTACACCGCCCAGCACCACCACCCTCTGCTTCGGAGGTGGTACCAGGAAACCGCTGGCTCCCCGTGCCAGCATTGGGCCGGCGCGCACTCGAACGCTCGAGTTCGAGGCATGAGCAGCCCGACGCGAGCAGTAGCGGGCGAGGAAGACGGCAGTGGCGTCCGAGTTGATGTCCGAGCGTCGTCTGTGCGTGAGCGCTCCGTTCGATCCTGAGGCAGCAGTCCTCGCGTCGATCCTCTGCCGCTCTCTCACGACGGCGGAGTCGGATGCGCGGTGCCTCCATCGCAAGAATGCCAAGGGCTCTGACTCGCCATCAAGTTGTCAGAGCGCGACGCAACCAAGGAGATGATGGTGAAGGCGAAGGCGGCCGGCCACGCGAAGGAGCAAGACCACCTGCTCCGCAGGCTGTCGGGCATGAGGTGCAGCTCCGACTTGGACGCAACGGATGGCTCCACCTCCAGCTCCAATGATGACGCACCTCCGCACACCGACGCCTACACAGAGGAGGGGCACAGCCATGCCGATGACCGGAAGGGGAAGGGGCCAGCGAGGAATTGGTGATTTCCTGCGCCCTTCCCCGTTCTGTTTATATTTTATCTATGTTTAATAAGTAGTTAGTAGTATGGATTTGCACTGTCCGTCATTGAACTCTGATGAATCATGTTCTTTTTATCCAGTTGATTTGATGAACTGCGCTTTGATCATGTGTTACGTAGTGTTGCTTTAATTGCATGGTTTTGAGATTTCGGATATGAAATACGCGAGTGTGGAAGGCAAAATATAAGACGTGCCTGATTAGTGTCCGTGGACACGTGGCGCGTCCGCGTCGGCATGCATTTGAGAGGTCGGATGTACCATCACGGGTGTAGATGCTCTCAGGAATCTCGTCCCCGCGTAGGATGCACCCGGCTATTTTTCTAGTTCCACTTTCCGTTAAACAAGAAAGAAGGAATGATAGCTCAACGTGGGAGCACCACTACCACTTATAACCTCTTCCATCGCTAACTCCCTCACTAACGACTCCGGCTTCAGCGTCCTTGTGAGCTCGCTCCCAACAACCCCCTTTATGTTTGCCATTTCCAGATTTTTTTTTCTTTTCTTTGCATATGCGCGGGAGTCTGGATGCGATTAGTGCGTGCTCGGTTCTATACTTGTTATATCTTATTATTCTTGGGTACCCTCAACGCGCTCGTAGGAATGCTCCGCATTGCTGGCTTACACCTAGCAACATGACCCCAAGTCAAACATGCTAAACCGGTGTCATAAAAGTGGGCAGGGATATGTCAGAGCATCTACAGCCCGAGGCAAATATGACCCCTCAAACACCCGGGCGCATCACAGTGATCGGGCACGTCTCAAATTTCAGTAGCTGCATTCATACATTTCATAATAGATTCCTAAATCCATACAAGAACATGCAAACAAAATAAATGTACTATGTTGATCACCTAGCTACTCATCGTCGGAGATGTTGACGATCTCCGTGCTCGGCTCCGACGCCTCAGCTCCAGCCTCCTCTTCCTCTATCTACGCGTCCAGTTCGGAGAAACGTCCGATTGGCCTCCACATAGACCTTACCCTGGATGGACTCCAAGATGGTTTGCTGCTCTACAATCTTCTCCGCTTGGGCGACGGCGAACTCCGCCTCCGCCTGTCCATGTTGAAGCCCGGCAGCTCCGGCTGCTCTGCCTCCTCCGCCACCATCAGAGCCAGCTCTTCTCCCCCCTCTTCCCTCAGCTGCTCCTCCTCCTCCGGCTTCGGCGAGTCCAGAAGCAGCCCGACAGCGATGTGGGTGTCGCACGTGTCTTGTCTCGCCGGATCTCCTGCTGGATCTCGTACCGGCGGTCCGGCGTGAGCATTGCATAGTAGGTGATCTTGCTTTGGACCATGGCGGAGCGTGGGAAGATCGCCGGAGCAGGAGAGGGAGGTGGTGGAAGGGCTCGGATTGGCGGCGCGGAGAGGGGAAGGTGGATGGGCTAGGGTTACGGGAAGCCAGCCGGGTTAAATAGGCGGATTTGGGCTCGGTCGGCAAGCCGGGGCGGTGCCACGTGGCATTCACACTGCAGCGACGAAAGAGGTGTCCGTCAGATCGCCGGGTTTTCATGCAAGTTCGCGTGGGACCCATTTGTTAGTCCTACGTGGCGAGGACGCCTGGGCGCCCCCATATTCGTCTCATATTTGGGCTGGGATATGAGGGGTGCCGGTCAACCTGGGCCTCCATATCCATCTTATATTTGGACTGGATATAAAGGATGAAGGTCAGCTCGACCATTTAAGATCTATTTGAGAGAGGCATCTGGGTCAATAAATCATGACCGCTCAGTGATTGGGCGGTCCGTCCGAACGTATGAGACGGGTTTAAGGCGGCTGATGACTGAAAACAAAAAATCGGCATTGGTCGATTCGCCATCCCACACCGGCCGAACCGCTGTTCACCTGTCACCCGCGTTCAGATGTTGGCTCTGTCGTCCCAGTGTCCTACCCGCCTCCAGGCCGTTTCCGGTTCGGCCTCGCAGGGACACCACCGGGTCGTGGCCAAATTTCGTGTTTTGACCCTTTTCACGTATAAAATCAGGATCTGACCCCGGTTTGAATTTTTTTCGACATTTGACCCTTTTGGCTACCGCCGGAACCTTTGGCGGTAGATATGTACAGGCTACCGCCGTCCTGCCTAGAGGTAGGTTGCTTTGATGGCTGTCTGGCCGTTAACGGGGTCTGACGTGGCAAAGGGACCTACCGTCGAGGTCTCTGGTGGTAGGGTCCTGGAGATAAGGTTTGTTGGGGTCCACTCACCACCCACCCACTCCACTCATCTTCTTCCTCCCCGAGCTCACACTCTCTCCCCCTTTTCTTCTCCACCCAAGCACCCACTAGATCCCCCTCCATTGCTTGAGATTTGTCCCGTGGATCGAGGACATTTGCATCACCCAAGGTACCTCCCCCATCCCCCCTTCATTTGGTTGGTTCAAATCATCTAGTTTTGTTGGAATCAACTAGTTTTGCAACCCCCCTAGTTCTTCCTCTAGTTTAGAATTTATTGTGAATTTATGGCACATTTATGGGGCATTTATGGTGTATTTATGGTTGATCTAAGTAATATGTGTCACTCTTTGTTGTGGCAAGCTAGCTTAAGTGTTAGGGTTAGGGGTTTAGTTAGGTTAGGGTTAGGGTTAGTGCTATGATTAAGGTATACTAGTTGTTAGACTCAAAATCTTATATTTTAGATAGTTCATCCATATGAAATGACCGGTCCATGGATGACTCAATTTTGTTCCATTGTTTTTAGATGGATAAACTAGTGAATGTGCATTATTTGTACAAGGCGGCTTTCATGGATGGAAATGCTGATGAAGGGGAGGAGGCCATGGTTTTTGACACAAGCCCGAGCTATGATGATATTGTCGTGGAAGTGAGAAACGTCCTCAATTGTATTAACCCAAGTGATGGTGTGAAGCTTATTGGACGGTATGATGTGGGAGTGGGAGTAAGATCCCAATTAAAGAGTATTCCCATCACGTCTCAATTGCATTAGGATATGTATAAGGAGAAACTTGAGGGATCACAAGACAAGTCACTTGAGTTATTTGCCACAAGACAAGTAAAGGTTGAAGTTCCTCGGCCACTACTTGACTTGAACCGGAATGTGTCCTCCCCAATACATGATGTTGTCATGGTGTATGACCAGAATGCGGCTAGCCAACCACCAAGTAGCCAACCAAATGAAGAGGACACCAATGCTAGAGCAATAGTTCTTGTAGGTGATGATCATGTTGGAGATGAGGCCGTAGCTCATGTTAATGAACATGCAAATGTTCATGTTGATGAAGATGTCATTGTTCATGTTGATTGAGATGCTATTGCTCAAGATGATGTGTATGCGGAAGAAGAAGAGATTCACTACAATCCCATTGGTGACTTGGATGACATTGTGCATCAACAAGACATGGACCGGAACCTACCTTATAGCCTTATGTCTAGGTATGAGTCGGATGATGAGGGTCCACCGGCAGAATAGGATGAGGATGTATTCACGCCGCAAGAAAATCAAATTTACAATAAGGTCAATGGCAAGGAAAGAAGACCCTCTTTGTTTTGTGATCTTAGCCTTGCCAACAAGGCCGTTTTTTATGGTGGCATGAGGTTGGGCTTGATCGAACCATCGCCTTGCCCGAGGATGGGTGATCCAAGGCCACCGGGTGAGGACGAGAATGCTCATTTGAAGAAAGGGATCAAGTTTGGTTGTTTGCAAGATTTCAAGATATGGTTGAGTGACTATGCCATTCGGAACCATAGGCCGTTCGTTGTCGGCTATTCCAACAAAAAATTGCGCTACACAATCAAATGTGACAAAGAAGGTTGCACATGGAAGGTCCGTGGAAGAAAGATCAAGGAAACCGGACAATGGGAGTTTAAGGCTTGTGTGGCCACCCACAAGTGCATACCGCCGGAGAAAGCGGACCGAAGCAAGGGACACCGCCAACTCACGTCCGAGTATTTAGGATATAAATTGTTGAATGAGATATCCCATGATCCAACCGTGAAGGTGAAGTTCCTCATGAGTTCGGTCTTCAAAAGATTCGGGTACCCGGTCAAGTATGGAAAGGCGTGGAGGGCGAAGGCAAACGCTATAAGGATGTTGCATGGTGATTATGTCGCCACGTACAACATTCTTCCGAGAATGTTGGGAGCCATTGCTCATCGGAACCCGGGCATGCGCCATAGGGTCGAGCCAATCGAGGGAGTGTTTCATCGAGCTTTTTGGAGCTTTGGGAAATGCATCGATGCATTTAGGCATTGCCGCCCCGTGTTGTCAATTGATGGCACGTTCTTGACCGAAAAGTACAAGGGCACGTTGATGGTAGCAATGGCCCACTCATCCAATGACAATGTGTTGCCGGTGGCATTTGCGTTGGTGCCTTCGGAGCACGATGATAATTGGAAGTGGTTTATGGATCATGTGAGGACGAAGGTGATTGGCCCCAAAAGAGAGGTGTGCATCATATCGAATCGCCATCATGAGATTCTCAAAGCAATAGAAGTTGACATTCTAGGCTATCCAAAGCTCCAACACCATTGGTGCATGAGGCATTTCGTGGCAAACTTTTACCGTGCATGCAAGAGTAAGGAGTTTTGCAAAGATCTTACCCATGTTTGTGTGGCATTCAACACCGACACATTCCAAAGCCGCTATGATAAGCTATTCAAGGCGTTGGAGAAGAACAAAGGAGGGAGAGAATTCTTGACAAGGAATTTTCTGGAGAAGCATAAGTGGTCACGTGCTTACGACGAAGGAGGTTTCCGATACGGAGACATGACAAGTAACATTGTGGAATGCTTCAACAATGTGCTCAAGGGTGTCCGTTCTTTACCGGTCACTGCAATAGTGAAATATACCTCCTTCAAGCTCACGAGTATTTTCTGAGGCATTCCGAAGAGACGGCCTAATGGATAGGTGATAAAATGGAATTTCCCTTCAAAGTTGAGGATTGGTTGATGC
The DNA here is from genome assembly GCA_021605205.1 of Aegilops longissima. Lineage (NCBI taxonomy): Eukaryota > Viridiplantae > Streptophyta > Magnoliopsida > Poales > Poaceae > Aegilops > Aegilops longissima. The sequence goes on from CM038682.1 coordinate 344,060,654, forward strand.
ATCAAGCGCGCAAGTCTTGGCGTCAACAAATCATTAGTTTCAAAGAAAAAGAACAAATCTACCAAGTCGATGAGCTGGGTGGCACAACAAGGGACGACATGACATACGGTCGAGTAGCATATGAGGTGCGCCTCAAGACCCGGTGGTGTCAGTTGTGAGAGACCTCACAAGTATCACTGGCCTTGCTCGCATGTGATGACCGCCACAAGGTTCAAAAACTTAAAAGTATCCGATGGTACCACCTTGCGGTTGCATGAGTTCACATTGGAACGAACGAGGTTGACATGGGCTTTAGGTTACATCCTTCCCAGATCACCACAATGGCTCGAGTATCATGGGCCACACATCGCCCCCGACCCGAACTCATGGTGCCTACAAAGGAAGAAGAAGAAAGAAGAGGTTTAGGGGTGACATGGATGACCTAGCTGGATACACCGGAATGAAACAATTTGGTAGCGGCCATTTCATGGAGGCACCGAACATCAACAGTTGTGGTAAATGTGACGAGCCGAGACACAATGTTAGGAAATGCACCAAAAATCCACGGACCGATGCCAACACTCTGGATCCTAGTCAAAGTGGTGCCCGAAGAGGAGATACCGGTGGCACACGAGGAAGTAGGAGTGGTAGTGTATGAGGAGGCAGGAGTGGTGCGCGTGGAGGACGGACGAATCATGGCGGTAGTGGACGAGGAGACAGTATTAGGGGGCGTGGGGGACGGTCGGGTACCGGTGGCCGTGGTCATAGGACGAGAAGTGTTGATAGAGGAAGGCCTATTGACATCTTGCTTAACCCATATGGTTGAAATAAGGTGAATGGTACTTGTTATTTGGTCTTGTTTATTTGTTTTTTTGCATACATACATGTTATTTTACTTTACTAACTACCAAATTTGTCTTTATAGGCATGGCTTCTTCCGGTTCCGTGACGAGGCAACCGTGTGCTAACCGCAAGGATAGGCCGGACAAGTGGACAGATGCCGAGTTGGATAAGGTGAAGGACAAAGATATGAGAACTCCATCATGTTGGTGTGGAGATGTTTGCAAAGTTAAGGTATCCACCGACCGCAAGAAATCATGGACGGAAGGAAGAAGATATTTTGTTTGTACCAACTATGCCTATGATCGTCCTCGTCCAGCTAACGCCTATGATGTAGCCGGTAAGTTGTTCAAGTTTAAACATGTCGTCAACCATTGAATCTATCTTACTAATGACCACATTTGTTCTTTATTCGTACCTAGTCGCCGCCTCCACTTTGTAAGTACTTCGCATGGATAGATCAAGATATGCCAGAAGATGTTAAGAAAGATCAACATCGAGATTGTCTAAGGAGGCAGCGGTTGTTTGAAGAAGCATTTCAGAGAGGCTTGGATGAAGAGCGTCGTGAAAAGGAGAGCATGGAGCGCAAGAAGCGTGAAGAGGAGAGGGCACGCAAGGAGAAGATTGCTCGTCAAGAGGAGAGAGCAAGAAAGCTTGCAAGGGCTCGTGAAGCCCAAGAGGAGGATGAGGCACGCGGCAAGAAAGGAAAATGGCCTCGTGTGACCCAATAAGCCTTTCGTTTCAGAAAAACTAGTCATGAACTATGCCTTCGATTCGAGAAACATGTGATGAACTATGTCTTTGATTTGTGATACCTATCATGAACTATGTACTTTATTTGTGAAACATGTCATGAACTACGTCTTCGATTGGTGAAACTTGTGATGAACTACATCTTTGATTTGATGAAACTATGTCACAAACTGTGTTTGTTTTGCTGTTGCTGTGACTTGATTTGTCTTGAAGTGATGAAGAAGAAAAACAGAGCAAACTCTGCTCTGCTTTGCACCCTACCACCATAACTCATGGGGGTAGGATATGAAACCTTACCGCCGGAGGGTATGGCTGTAGGTTGGTGAAATTTTATGTGACCGAAACGGTCCCCTGTTCGGTGGTAGGGTTGGCCACCCTACCGCCAGCCTGCTCAGCGGTAAGGTCCTACCGCTAGGGATCATGGCGGTAGGGTTGGCCATCCTAACAACCATTTTTCTGTGACCAAGTCGGCCACTGATTTTACGGTAGGGTTGGGCACCCTACCGCCGGCGCCTATGGCAGTAGGGTTGGCCATTTTTCTATGACCAAGTCTACCATTATTTTGCCGGTAGGGTTGGTCACCCTACCGCCGAAGCCTATGGCGGTAGGTGCTGATCTATCTCCCCTTGCATCCACAAATGATCAAGTAGCAAAGACATCAATAACTGAGCATAGTTCATTACATCCACAAATGAAACTTTTCTAATGATTCATGCCCCCCTTCTAACAATTTGAATGACATAAGTTCAAACTACAAATGATCAAGTAGCAAATACATACATAACTAATCCATGTCCATGTCCCCCTTCTAGCGATTCGAATGACATAACTTAAAACTACAAAGCTCAAGCTCGGAGCATACATTTTCTACTTCGGAAAGAAAGATCTAAAACGCATAAAACATTCAATTTATGCGTCATGATCAGGATTAGGCTTCAGTTGATAATCCGACGATCCCGCCCAATTCTCCAACACACCTTTCGTTTCGCCGAACCAGGCCCATCGAGCACGGCGTTCCGGAATCTCTGACTTGCCTTGTGTGATTGCCCATCCAATGACATGTCCGGGTTCTCAATTCCAGCTCGTGGAATTCTTCTATGTTCACAGAGAAAAAGATCTCCATTGCCACAGAATGTCTGCAAGCATATGCCTTCTCATGCAACTCATTAAGTATCTTCTGTTTTTCTTTCACAAGCCTACGGAAAACTTTTCTCTCCTTAAGATCAGAAGGTTCCTCCATGAATGGATACTTGTTGAAATCCATCATGGCAGCAAACTCCTCATCATTGCTCTTGAACCATGCTTCAAGCTCCCTCTTGATAGCAAGTTTTCGGTCCGGTACAATCTTCTCAGACGCTGCCGCCAAACTCTTAGATGCAATGCCACAACACTTCTCATATACTTTCTTCAACTGCTCCGGGGTCATGTTTTCCATGCTACATGAAATGGAACAAACCATAACTCAAATCAAATGATACAATAAAAACACAAAGCATAACTTATTTATAATGTTCTCACTGGTTCAAATGTCATAGGTTGCATAAATGATAAGGGTACATGCCATTACAGTCCAAATGACACTACAACATCATTTGTTTCAACCCCCTCTACTACTCCATCAACAAGACATCTTTGTCAGACGTCTGGGTTGCAAAAATGACATCATTTCTTTCACGGACCCAAGCCCAACGAGTTGCCCGACTAAGTATCGCCGATGATGGTTGCCTAACTAGCCAATCAGTGATCTGGCCAGGGTTGTTAAAGTCCGTCTCATTCACTTCATCCCTTGTTCCACACAATGCAATTTCCCTTGCAAAAGCGCGTCTATGATTTTTCTCTTCATTCTTGAGGTTGCTTATGTTTTTCTCCTTAGCTTCGTATACCTTAACTCTAGCATCATCGCACTTCGACACATAATACTTTGAAAAATCTCTACAAGCCGCATTCAATGCATCAACGGCTTTGGCCCACAAGTCCATCTTTTCCTCAATGACTGCATGTTCACGCTTCGCCGCCGCCTCTGCGGAAGTCTCAACAAAGATGATCGATCCCATCCTACAAGTCGAGGGATTACTATAACGGTCATCCAAGGCAAAAATCCTAACCGTCTCTTGACAAAAACTAGAACACTAGGAGTAGATCGAGCTATAATTCGAGGGGTAACTACTCTAACAAAACCCTAATTAAACTATAACCATAACGTTCATCATATAGGCATTTACTTAAGCATAACCATAACCACAACCTTAACCCTAACCATGTCATTGACCCTAACAAAACCCTAAATGATATTTCTTACTACCCAAACAATGCAAGTGACACAATACATTGTCAAAGCAGAAACATTACCCTAAATGCATCATATACATTGATTTCACCACAACAAAACCATGAACTAGTGATTCCAACAAAATGAGCAATATGATTTGAACCAACCAAATGAAGGGGGGATGGGGGAGGTACCTTGGGTGATGCAAATGGCCTCGATCCACCGGCCAAATCTCAAGCAATGGAGGGGGATCTAGTGGGTGATTTGGTGGGGGAGAAGAGGCGGAGAGAGTGGGAGCTCGAAACAAGAGTGGGGTGAATGAGTGGGTGGGGGAGCAGCACAGCCCCCTCCTTCAAAACCTTATCCAGGATCCTACCGCCAGGGAGCCCGGCGGTAGGTTGCAACAGCCTACCGCCGTAGCCGGCGGCGGTAGGTCCCTTTGCTACGTGTACACGGCTGTTAACGCCAAACAGCGCCAGGGATCCTACCGCCACGAGGGGCGGCGGTAGCCTGTACATATCTACCATCGGAGTCTCCGGCGGTAGCCAAAGGGTCAAATCTCGAAAATTTTCCATAACGGGGTCAGATCTCGATTTTAGACGTGAAAAGGGTCAAAACACGAAATTTTTCCCCGTGTCTTCCGTGTCTCTGGTTCGGTGCTCTGCGTCTTGTCTTCTTCTGCCCGAGAGCTGATTGACGATTAGCAAATGTTGATCATAAATAGCCCATGACTTTGTATGCTAAGTTTGGGAAGGCATGTTTTCTTAGCCCAGATGATAAGTGCCACATGTTAGGTTCATGGCACCCTTGTCTTGTCGTTCTTTATGACAATTTCAGTCAAGCAAGGATGACAAATTTTAGTGATACATGATAAGTTACTGTCAAAAAAATTGAAGTATGAAAGTTGTCATGCTCGCCAACTAAAGTTATCATTCTTGCGTAACTAAATTTATCATCGAAAACGTTCAGAGTTTCCATGTGTTGGTACCTGACGTTTGACACTTATCAGGGTCTTTCTTAGTGCATGCTCTCTAGGCTTCATTTTATGGTTCAACTATATCGAGTCTTTGTTTAGACGAGTGAAATGCGTGAGTACTTCATTAACTTAAATTGATTACACACTTTAGGCCAAGAACTCGAGAAATGCACGATTTAGTTCATAAACTCATTAGTTGGTCAAATAAGGCCAAAACCGATTCAGAAGAGAGAAAACCGTTCACATGGCTATCACATCAGCATACCAGAAATTGATTCAGCCCTATGTTGGTCTTCGTGACTCGAGCGGCGCCTACATGCTGACGCCCCCAGCGCCCCCTCCTCCATGCATCCTCTCCTTGTCGCTGCATGTGTTCGTTGGGCAAAGCCCTTGCGGTGGGTGGTGGTAGGCTGCCGCGTTGACGGTGTTCACCATGGTTGCACATGGGAAGGAAGCATCGGTGACCTCGCTATCAATTGCAGGGGCCATCGGAAGGTTCTTGTGAGGGTTTCTCTCTCTAGACCCACTGGTTGGCTTTGGCGATGAAAGACAAACTATGGACGACGGCTTGGTGATTACACATCACATTGCATGTAGCTACTGGCATCGAGAAAAAGTGGTGGCGACAACACATGGCCGACGTTGATGGTGGTGCTACTTGAGCACCCGGTCTTGAACTCTGGGGTGAAAGCCTAGGTTTGACCCGAGTTGGTTATACCTGGCAATGGCGATGTTTCTACGTCATTACCTTGTTGAAGGCATTGCTCGGATATGCTTGGACTGGTTCTTCAGGGTGAAAACCTAGATTCTGGCCTTGGGTGGTTGGATCCTGTGGTGGCGGCGCTTGAGCACCGCTCCCTTCCCGAAGGCGTTGCTGTTGAACAACTTCCTCATTCACGTGCATGTCACGTCATCATGCATCTCTTTTTTCTCTCATCCATCTCATGTGATCAAACACTAGATGCTTCCAACAGCCGCGAAACGCGCCGTGCGCGAAAAGTAAGAATAGAGCGGCGGGTTAGCTTGCTTTTGCGCGCGGCGGTGAGCTGGCTTCAGCGGCCGCCACAAATTAAAGCGTGCCTGAGCCGCTCCAGCTGGCGCGCTATATTTCATCTATTTTTTCCTACTACAATTTGATAGTTCATAGTTCATAGTTTTTCCAACTTGGACTCTGCCTGCTTCTACGATAGCCTACTTCTACGATACAAAATAAAACAAAAAACGTGTACTACTCGTCCGACTCTAACTCTATCTCAGTGATGTCCTCGTCCGACGTGTGTGCATGGGCATCAAGGAACCGCTCGTCGCCGGAGTCCCAGGAGGACGCATCTCCTAGCGCGATGTTGTATTTAGCTACCACCCTCCGCGTTCGCTTGTCCTCGCGATAGGCGGCTCGCTCCTCCCTCCTCTTCGCCCTCCTCTAGGCGAAGAACTGTTCCTCGTTGGTGTCTTCCGGGAAGCGATGGCTCCACAGCGCCATGGCTTGCTCGTCCATCTCGGCCAGCCTGAGACGACGCTCCCGCCTCCGGTGCTTGCGGCGATCCTCATCGGTGAGAAGCCGCGGGAAAGGCGCCAACTCCTGTGCTTGCTACCGCGTCGCCACGTTGGCGAAGTTCATGTCCTGATGGGACCGCGGGAGGCGCCATGCCGCAGCGTCGTACGCGCGGGTGCCCTCTCGGGCGGTGTCGAAGGTTCCGAGGCAGAGGCGCATGCCGCCACCTGACCGAATCTCGGCGGAGTAGGTGCCGGACGGGCGCACGCGGACGCCGCGGTAGCCTGAAGCTCCCCGGCGGCGAGGCGGCATGGGGGCGTGGGGGTGGCATGTTGGTGGCAAAGGGCAGAAGAGGGTGATGGAGAGATGGAGAGAGCAGCAGAGGGCACTGCAATTTTTAGGCACACCGGACGCGGCGCGCCAAAAGTAGCGCGCGAGCTGCCGCCTTTTCCCCAGCTTAGTTTCCGCCACCATTGAGCGCGAAAACGCCACGCAAGGCTTAAAGCCAATTTACGCTACAAGGCCTTTTGGCCCGGCTGTTGGAGATGCTCTTAGCGAGTCGCGCGTTCCGACTCGCTGAAGCCAGCGAGCATATGGGCCGGCCCACGTGCCCAGGTAAGCAACTGTTGTTTCCTGTTTCGCTTTTTTCACGTTTTTTTCTTTTTGCTTTATTTTATTTTTGTTTATATTTAAAATATTCTAAATACATATATTACTAAAACACATTTGGAAAAATGTTGAACAAGAATTTGAAAAATGTTGAATGAGTTTTTAAAAATGTTGAATAAGTGTTAAAAATATTCAATGAGTTTTTAAAAATGTTGAATAAGTGTTAAAAATGTTGAACACGTATTTGAAAAATGTTGAATGGGTATATGAAAAATGTTGAACAATTATTTAAAAATGTTAAACGAGTATTTGGAAAATGTTGAACAACTATTTGGAAAAATATTTGAAAAGATGTTGAGAAAAGTATTAGAAAAATGTTGATCATGCATGAAAAATGTTGAACAAGTATTTGAAAAAATGTTGATAATTTATATAAAAAATGTTGAACAAGTATTTGAAAAATGTTGAACAGGTATTTCAAAAATATTGAATAAGTATTTGAAGAAATGTTTATCATGTATATACAAATATAGAATAAAAACAAGAAGAACCAAAAAAGAAACAAAAAGGAGAATAAAAAAAGAAAAGAATTAAAAAACCAGAGAAGAAAAAAAACGAGAAACAAAGAAAACCCGGAGAAGACCAGATCTGGTAAACCTCTAGTAGGTCAAGATCCTACTACTAACCAGTAGGTAACTGCGGTCAGGCTGGTTAGTCGCACAAGGAATAATCCTGCAGACCAGGGCTCGATCCATGGTTGTGCTCCACTGGTGAGAATTATATGTATACTCAATTGCCGGCTACACTAGTTGCTGCTATCTGGTAGTAGCTACTAATAGTTTCCTCCAGTTACAGTAAATATATTGATCAACAATTCCAATATACCGTTTTAATTAATAGTAGTATATAGTGTCTGGTGCCTTACTCTACACAAGCCAGTTAAAATTCTAGTGGTTAGTGATCTGGTTGCTTCATCCTTAGGTCGTCTGTTCGATGTTCAAAACCCGCTTGAATCATTTTTTCCCTTCAAATAAATCGAGCCAAGAGAAGGAGTTGGTGAACCATAGACACTCTTGCAAAAAATCCCCTAGAAAATTTGATCAATTCTTTAGCGGTCCAGGGTAAGCCACGTGGACCATTTTTCTTCTCCCACATTGATTTGGCCTTACTTGATCAAATAAACAAGTTTACGGACTAAATCGTACACTTTCAAAGTTCTTGGCCTAAAGTGTGCAATCAATTTGAGTTAGTTGACTAATGAAGCATTTCGCTCCCACTTGACAATAATATCTACTCCCTCCGTCCGTAAAAGTATGCATATCTAGTATTAAAAAATTGTCCAAGAAAGAGTGTCGATCTACACTTCCAATACACATTGTCTCTAATCCGGTTGTCCTTACTTGACTCACGCAGGAACTTGTGGTCTAGCTATTGATTGCATAATCAATTGAGTCCCTTTGGTTTCGGCCTTAATTACTGCATGCAATTTAATAGCCTTCTCCCAATGGTTGCTTGCATACGCATGACTCATGTGTCTCCCACTTGCCATAGAGCAAAGTCATCACTTTTCTTGGTCTATATGTAAATCTCCAAACATACGATCTTTTGTGGATGGAGGGAGTACTATTAAGGCTCATGTACCGGGTCGTGTACAAGGGGCTTCAGGTTCACCTTTATATTCAAAAATTTCTCTTCCACATCCATGTCTTGTGAAATTCCTCTTCAATGGTTACTCATGTGGACCGAATGATTACAAGTATTGGAATCTTATTGAGGAACAAACATTTTTAGTACGGATGCAACATTCAGGAAATCTAGGCCATTCTATGGAGAAAATACAGATCTCGTCTCCTTTTTTACTTCGACTCTCCTAGCATGAGTGATGCTAGTAGAGAGGAGGCAGTGGGAGTGAGTAATAGAGGATAAAGTAAGATGAACCCTCGAGAGTTTTGGCTCCATTTGCATGTCCTATGAGTGAAGAAAGATGGAGAAAGTTGATGAAAAAATCGCGGGTGTGTACAAGGAGAAAACCTATAAGTGAAGAGAGACGTAGCAAAGCAAATTTAAGAATGTATGCGAGGACAAAATTATAACATGAACAACATTAGCAAGTTCTGATGCAAGAGGAGCAAAAAGGATCACAAGTTCTAGATGGTTCACGAGGAGTTGTTGAAAGCGTTGAATCATTTGATGATAATGCCACAATCGTTGCCCACCTTGCACAAGCTATCATTTTTATTCTTACTATTGGTTCAACACTATCTATGCACTTTATCCTAGTTTAACTTCCATTTACTATAGAACAATGTGTTTTGATTTGTTAATTCATTACTAATGCAATTTCCCTTCATGATTGGATTGGCATGTGGATTGGAAACTCTTTGTGGGCAGGCCTATGGAGCAGAACAATATCATAAGTTGTCTTCATATACCTACACGTCCATCATTACACTTCTTGTTGTGAGTGTACCCATCACCATTGTATGGGCTCTCATCCCGGAAATAACTCCTCTCATATACCAGGATCCACAAATATAACCTGAGGCCGGTAACTATGCATTGTGGCTTATCCCTAGTTTATTTGCTTTCAGTGTTGCTCAATGCTTTTCAAAGTTTCTCCAGATCCAAAGCTTAATATTTCCTATGTTTCTTAGCTCCTTGATTACACTCGTTGTATTTATTCCTTTGTGTTGGTTCATGGTTTATAAAGTTGGGATGGGTAATGCTGGAGCTGCTTTATCCGTTAGCATATGTGATTGGGTTGAAGTTCTTGTTCTTGGTCTATATATTAAGTTTTCACCTTCTTGTGAGAAAATGCAAAGCTTCATGCGTTTGGCTGTACCATCGAATCTCATGATTTGGTAAGTAAATGATATTTGCGCTATTTCTAAATTCTTGTAATTTTATCCTCTAACACAAATTTAATATGCATGAGGCATTATTATTAACTTAATGCACTACAGCACGAAATGAGGTAAGTAAATGATCTTTGCCGTCTGCTAACTGATGGCAAAGAAGGTCTTTGCCCTCAGCTTGAAAGAAGCTGACGACAAAGAAAGAGCTAACAGCAAAGACCATGTTTATCGTCAGCCCACTCTTTGCCATCCGCTAGCTGACGACATAGCATCTTTGTCGTCGGCTAGCAGATGGCAAAGAACCGCGCCCTAACTAAAATCCAACGACCTAACGGACACTTTCTTTTCCGTCAGCTAGCAGACGGTAAAGAAAGTGACCAAACTAATGTCCGTTAGCTAGGCTCTTTGTTGTCCGCTAGCAGACGGCAAAGAATCGTGCCCTAACTAAAATCCAACGACGCCCGCCCGCGCCCCATTTCTCTGTCCTCTCTCTCTCTCTCTCTCTCTCTCTCTCTCTCTCTCTCTCTCTCTCTCTCTCTCTCTCTCTCTCCTCTCTCTCTCTCTCTCTCTCTCTCTCAGCCTCTCCCCATCCCGCAGCCCCCAAGAACCCTCCGCCCCCCACGCCATCCTCACATCACATCACCACAACCCCTGACCCCCCCCATGCCCGAGCCCCCGCGCCCGCCGCCCCACACCACCCCCCCACACCACCCAGCCCGTGGCGCCTCCTCCACCCAGGCGGCCCCCCCTCTCCTCCACCACCGGGGCCGCCCAGCCGCTCCGGCGCCCCCTCCTCCACCCGGCCGCCCCTCTCCTCCACCAGCGCGGCCGCCCTGCCCCTCCGGTGAGACCTCTTGTATTTTTTCTGTTTCTGTTTCTGTATTTTAAGTTTAGTTTAGGTTTACTTTAGGTTTGGTTTAGTTTAGGTTAACTTTAGTTTAGGTAGAGCAGATAGCCTTATATTGCAGTGCAAGAATTTATTACCATAGCTCATCCAAACTTTAGTTTAGGTTTGTACTGAATGTTCAGTCAATCATGGAGCATGATTTGCTACTTACAGTGGTGTTATGCTTGTTCTGCAATTTTTTTCCAGGGTTCTTCTGCTACTCGATTGCTATATTATGCATAGTGAATAAGTGTAATTTTGGTATTTCCAGTGTCCAAGGAAGGGTTGTTGTCATCATGTCCTTTGATGTTTTCCCTGTTTTTTTACATGTAAACAGACTTGGCAAATACACAAACCTGTTTTTCTTTGTCTTTAGAGGGAGCTAAATTGAATTCTAACAATATTAGCAGTTTTTCCGAGTACTATTGTTCTTTCCCCCCACAGGTCATTCCTTGCTGCTTTATCTCAATTATTATGTAGTGTGGTACAACTTCATGATAGTTTCCTTTGTGTCACCACATTTATATATACGAAATTTGTTCTCGTTTAGCTTTGCATTCAATTATGATAATTCTGCCCCCTACAAAACAACAAATAATAAAGCATTTTTAAAAATATTGAAATAATTAAGCATGAACATGTTGAAGTAATCAGCAACACTCGAATTAGTTTAATCCGAGAAAACAACAAGGCATGCATATTGCTTATGGAATCTGTCATAAGAGGGAAACTATACCCATCTTTTTCTTTTTTCTTTTTGCGGAAAGGCAAACTATACATTCAGCAAGCCGAAGGAAAGTCTAGCGTGTATTTCTCACTAGCATAGGCATGAAAGCATAATTTCAATCTAAACAAGAGGTCGCTTTCTCACTAGCACGCCACAAGGAACTGCTTAGTTACTATGCTCTTTTTTTCAACATTTTCAGTTTTCTTTCATGTCTAAATTAATTGGTCTCTTCTGCACCTTATCAGAGATGGGGGGAGGCTGCCACCACAGGCTCCGCTCTGCCACACCGGAGTACGATTTGGATGCTTTCGAGTTCTTCAGTATCATACTTGGGAATTCCTCCCGGAGGCAGGTATATAAAAGGAGAGATCTAACCTTCACCCATCTCATTATGATAACTCTGCTGTTTGCTACATCACTCCTTGTCCCAAACTGTAGAGGCTGCCTGACACTTTTATGAAGATGCTAGATGGCCATCGGCCAAAGAATGTGAAGCTGCCACTGGTGCGCGTCGGTGCTATACAAACGGTTTTTAACCCCTTTTCATGACGGTATTTTGGAACCGTCACCAAGTGAGTGTGGGTGATAGCGTGGTCCTTCCCACACGACCCAGAAACCGTCGGGGGTATGCCCTCCTGGCACACAGGCTCAGCAAAATGAGGTTGTGTGCGACCGGCAAGTGCTCAAATACGGAAATACGTACAGTAGAGCTAAAAAATACAATTATACGGCGAAATTGTTTCCAGTCGCAAGTACATCCCACACAGTCAGTCCCTGCTAAACGTTTCCATTCGTATGTACATCCCACACAGTCGCTCCAAGGAAAACATTTCCGTTCACAGGTACATCACACACAATTATTCCTGTTAAATCGTTTGTAATAGCGTTGCCATGGCACATGATATTAATAATTTTATCGCTTTCGTTATTGAATGCATCACACATGGTGCGTAGAAGAAACTGTGTGGCAAAGGTTGTCCATCACACACAGTTTTTATGTGGTAAACGTTTGCACAAGGTGGCCTAACGCAAATAGTTTTCAAGAGAAAGTCGTGTGTGCAGTGGAGATTGATCGCACACGTGGTGGATCCTAGAAACGTTTCTGATCTCCACGTATATCGCAGACGTTTCGCTTTCGCAAACCGTGTGCAGTGTAATCCATAATCAATCCCTAATTAATCCCTAATTTAAAATCACATGTTTTGAATTTGAAAGTAGGAAATCACTTATTTCATATCCAACCATGTTTATCACAAATATAGGTTCAACCACGAATGGATAATTCGATGCACAGGTACATATACTGAATTACTACAGAAGCACCAAGTAAAGAATGATGAACCACAGTTGTACTAAAGACTGTAAAGAGAGAGGCGAAACACATTCTGGTTGCTGGTGAACGTGAAGCGGAATGCTCATATTGTGCCCTGCTCCACGCGTAATGCGCGGACGACTCTAGGCCAACCCCTTGTGATGGCTGCCCATCCATCCTTCACTGTATTCATTAGGACTTCTCGATGCTCATTGTAGTCTGGATGAAGTACTTTAACCTTCATTGCGTGTCCACCAATCATGTACTTTGCGAGCTAATCTTGAGTGAACTGCTTCGGGAACCACTGGGAACGAAAAAGATTCAGACATTGTTTTCTAACAACTCATTATGGGCAGTAAAAAGAGAAGGGTAAACAAATAGTTTGATTGCCACCATTCGTATGTTTTTGCTAATAATCCTTATCAGTTTCCTCACTGATGCTTGTTCATCAATATCTCACTGCCCCATACGCAAGGGTCGATGCGTGGATCCTTGCCAAGGGAATATGTACCTACAAGCAACAAGTCAATATTAGAAGCTAACTAGTGTCCAGGCCTGGATCTATATGCACTACATTATGGAACTATTGGGGAGTATGCCGAGGGATGAAGATAACCTCGGCGGAAAATGGTGGCCACTCCAGTTATTGTCCTGCATAAGTAGTGGAAAGGCATGATAAGTACAACAGCCTTAACATCAAACAAATATAGCAAAGGTAAACAACATCATCTCCAAATGATAGCTTGAATGTGTTGGTTTCAGCATGCTGTTAAAGAAGATATAAAATGGAAGGCAATGTTACCGACAGCAGGCTTAACAACCATCAAATATTGCAATTCAAACTGGTATTGTTGAAAATGAATAGAACATAGGTAATGCTTAAAAATCACACTGGATAAATGTGTAAAACTGAAATAAAGGGCATGTGTTAACTACACAAGGAATAATTGGAACCAAATATAGCCGTTCAAACTGGTATGGATGTAGTCGAGCGGCACAGTTCCGACTTGCACGTAATGAACAACACATTGTGAATGACTGAAATAAACAAGGAACAAATGACCAGTATAACTACAAAATATAGCCATTGAAAACTGGACACAGTCTCACTTCAACCAACCTAACAAGCAAATACAGATAAACATGGCATATGCTTGAAAACTGGACAAATGCTCACTGCAACCAACCTAACAAGCAGATAAAGATAAACAAGGCATCTGCTTGATAACTGGACAAATGCTAAAAAAAGCAACCTAACAACCAAATACAGATAAACAAGGCATCTGCTTGATAACTCGACAAATGCTCACTACAACCAAATTAAGAACCAAATACAGATAAACAAGGCATCTGCTCAATAACTGAAAAAAATGCTCACTCCAACCAACCTAACAACCAAATACATATAAACAAGGCATCTACTCACTATAAACAACCAAATATAGCCATTCGTGAAACTGAAGTGGACAATTCATACTTAAACATCACATAGACCTATTGAACAATACATTTTTGCATAAATGAAATAATTAAACACGGCACAGTTAAAGCACCGCACGACAAATGCTATTACAACAAAGTGTACGGGTTGGCAAGCTAGAAAAGGTAAGATTTGCTGATAGAATGTTGCCTCACATTTCATGGACGGGGTTGTAATAGCCTGGCTTATTAGGGATGATAGACTACTCATATCAATAAGGAATTCCTTCTTTTCCGGGAGCCCATTCGGACAGAACTCCAAAGTTAAGCGTGCTCAGCTTGGAGTAGTGTCGATGGGTGACCGACCGAAGTTGCTCCTGCGCGCACGAGTGAGGACAAAGTGCGCAGAAAAGACTAGTATTGATCTGTGGGGCCGCCTAGATCCCGCCAGAGTAACGCACCACCGCGGGTGTGTCCGGGCGCTACAAGTTGGTATCGAGCAGGCCCTCGCGGTTACACGGATGGTTGCGACAGGTGCGTGGTCATGTTGTTCATGACGCTTGTGACCCGTCGTGGCACCCGACATGGCACATGTACCGGAATGGAAGCACGACGCTTGTGCCAAGAGGGAACGTTTTATGGCCCGACGAGGACGCCGGTTCCTCCGAGTGGGGGTGTATGTAATAGCCTGGCTTATTAGGGATGATAGACTACTCATATCAATAAGGAATTCTTCTTTCCGGAGCCCATTCGGACGTAACTCCAAAGTTAAGCGTGCTCAGCTTGGAGTAGTGTCGATGGGTGACCGACCGAAGTTGCTCCCGGCGCGCACGAGTGAGGACAAAGTGCGCAGAAAAGACTAGTATTGATCTGTGGGGCCGCTAGATCCTGCCAGAGTAACGACCACCGCGGTGTGTCCGGGCGCATGGGTCCCATCGTTGGAAGAGCATGCACCCATGGTGCGCTCTCTGATGTCACAGATGGGCTGTTTTACATTGGAAGAACCTTCATTGGTGCCTTCCTCGTGGCCGTGGTCGTGGTCGATGATATCTGACTTGGCAATTGAGGATCCCAAGCCGCCGCCGTAGAACGTGTCCTTCAGAAGTGACAAAATGGGCTCGATGGTGTATAAAGCTCGCAAATCCTTGACCGCTTGGCGGAGGAGATCAGCGGCAAGGCCGTTGAAGAGATCGACGGCGGTTGACCCAGAGGGGTGGGGATGGACCAATTAGCCTGTGACATGGCCCACGTGAAGCCGTCGGTGTGGACGAGCTTGATGTCATAGCCAGCTTTCCCGAGATACAGTAACATGCTAGCTCGCTGACATGAAGCCTTCAGCATGGCAACGTAGTCAACGTCTTCACCGGCTTCCGCGGTGACATGTTGCTCTGGGATCGACAGGTCGGGGCGAATGGCGGCCACCTCGCCAATGTCCGCCGGAGAGGCCATGATAAACCTCTTCTTGGCCGAACGCTCGTCGGGCTCCCTGGGATAGGTGGTCAAGCTTAGGCTGCGACATTCTGGAGCAGGGGATGTGGATCTGGTGGGGAGGGACACCGCAGGCCTCATCTAAAACCTCAGGGGAGTGGGGCGACGGTATGGGAATCGCTGGGTAACCTGAACTTTATTATCTAAGCTAGGATGAACGGGCAGACCGGTAGGGGTTGGCGGCGGCACCAGCGGCGGCCGCGAGCTAGGATTCGAGGGGGGAGGGGGCGGGTGGGCGACTGTGGAGGGAGTTGTAGCGACCCGACCTCAGATAGTCAAGTCTCTGTGCTTTCGTGTCATCCCTGGATCGGTAATGCTGACATACACAGTACTCGAAGGATTTATAACAGAGTAGCAATCACACACTTATTACATCGAATGTCTCAAAAGAGAACTATTACAATAATATGGCTTAAGGCCATCTAATGCGATAACAGCGGAAGGCTTGGAAGATAAAGTGAGTCCATCAACTCCAACGGCATAACTGAGCTGCACGGCAACGACCTATCGAACTTTACTCCTCGTCTGAGAAGTCTGCAACATCATACGTTGCAGCCCGAAAACGGGTCAGCACATGGAATATGCTGGCAATGTAACACATAGAGAGTAATGAAAGAATAAGCTATACTACATGCATAAATGGCTGGTGGAAAGCTCTATGGTTACAGTTTTGCGAAAGCCAATTTTTTCCTACATCAAAGGAATAATTTTTAATTTAACTATCATGGTTGTTGAAACATCATTGAGAAGGTATAACCCCAACTCAATCCCAATTAAAGTAATTAGCAACCCAACAGTATTAATTTAGAGTGATGAGATACATGTGAATACTCAAATACTAGATACTCAGAATTTGTCCATAACCGGGGACACGGCTAACCATGATTAGTTTGTACACTCTGCAGAGCTTTGCACACTTTTCCCCACAAGACTCGATCGCCTCCGTTGGTTTCTCGCACTACATGGTGTTCGAGAAACGGATGACCGAGACACAGTCTTTCAGAAACATTAACTCTCTACTCCGGATAGACCATACCAAACCTATAAAACCCACTACCTGCTGATCTACCTCTTCGAGAGCTTCGCGTAACTTACTCAACTATGCTAGAGCCCATAATAGCTTGTGGCTGCACACGGAAGTTTCGAGCATGAATAATCTCAGTTCCCTTTGAGCTTGGGTGGCGGTCCATAGGAAGATCACACGGGTACCCCGGGATTTCCAAAAATAAATAAAACAGACAACACTGGGTTCCCCAGGTGCCTCAATCCACCAATATGTGTATTTAAGTTGCCACCTTAAAGTAAACCATTAATTAACAATCTCACATCTGTCGTGAATATCTCTCAAACCCGAACCACGTCTACGAGCATAGCATAGCAATGTAAGCATAATGTAGAAGTAACTCCCAAGGGTTTGATAGTAACAGGGCAATAGGTTCCTACCTCATCATCTACTTCCCAACCCACAAATTAATGACATCCTAATAATGCAATGTTTGAGGATTGAGCTAATGCATAAAAACAGGGTATGAAAGGAGTATGATCAAAGTGTTACTTGCCTTGCTGACGATCCGTGAATCCTAGAGACTCGTAGTAACACGCTTCGCACTCCGGGAATTCTATCACAAGAAAACAATACATACATAAGAAACAAACAAAGATGCACAAACGAAACTACAACTGAAAGAGGTTAACCGGAGAGTTCAACTTAAGAACTCCGGTTTGCAAAAAGAATCAAACCAAACGAAGCAACGAAACTCAAACGGCGAGAGAAACAAGATCCGTTTACTAATCTGAACTAGAGTCAAATTTTACAGAGGCAAAAACTGATTTAAGTTGCCCATTCCGAAAGAGGGTTTTGAGATGAAACTCCAGGCGTTTGAATCGCCTGATTCCGATAAATGAGCGAAAAGTTATACTAATTCGAACATCGGTTAAGAAATCGCGATCGGAATAATCGTAGAATAAAACCGATAAAAGAAATCGACGAACGGCTAAACGAACGGACGTTCGTTAGCAGAAACTAAACGACGAACGGTTCGTAAAAACGAACGAATGGGTGAACGCTCGCAAAATAAATAAACCGAAAAAAAATAAAACCAATCTATAAAAAAAGGCTAGGGTTTTCTAAAAAACCGAAGGGTTATTTAAAAAAAACCGACGACTACCTCCGGCGATCGTCCGGCGGGGCGGCAGCTGACGGGTCCGCGAGGGGGCGGCGAGGGGCGGGTGGCGGCTCAGCGAGGGGCGGGCGGCGCGGGAGGCGGCGGCGAGGCTGGCTGCGCCAATGGCGCTGGGCTCTGCTCGGGCTCGGCTCGGCTCGGGTCCGAGGTGGGCGGCGCGTGGTGGCGGGTTAGCGAGGGGGGGTCTATTTAAAGAGGGAGGGGCGGTGGCTTGGAGGAGGGGCAA
This sequence comes from Aegilops longissima, assembly GCA_021605205.1. Lineage (NCBI taxonomy): Eukaryota > Viridiplantae > Streptophyta > Magnoliopsida > Poales > Poaceae > Aegilops > Aegilops longissima. Next base: position 344,078,668 of record CM038682.1, read on the forward strand.
GGCGGGGGAGAAGAGTCCGCTCGGACTCTCTGGCGGCAAGGCGGCGGGGCGGCCACAGAAGTGAGGCGGCGGCGATTTGGGCCGGCCTGCTCAGCTGGGTCTTTGGCCTAGTCGGGCGCAGTTCTTTTTTTTAAAACATTCCGCCAAAAATTGTAAAAACCCTAGAAAAAAATAAATAAAAATCTAAAAATGCCAAAACAAGTTTTCTTTGCCTAAATAAAATATTTAGAACAAGATGAACTTTTCTTGGCCCCTAAAATGCAATTTTAAATATATGCAAATTTTTCTCTAGGCAAATAAAAATTCCAAATAAATAAAATAAAATCCCAAATAATGATTTCAACATTTTTCCTCCGGTATTTCAATTATTTTTGGAGAAGTGATTTTATCTCCTCTCGTTTATTATTAAACGTGAAATATTTTCCGGAGAGAAAAAAAATAATAAAATCCAAAATCCTCGTCTTCATTATTTGATAAAATTCAAATATGAAAATCGGAAAATCCCCAACTCTCTTCGAGGGTCCTTGAGTTGCTTAGGATTTCGAGGATGGCAAATGAGAATGCAATAAAATATGATATGCATGGATGACCTATGTATAACATGCCAAACTGAAAATTTGGGATGTTACAAACCTAGCCCCCTTAAGATGAATCTCGCCCTCGAGATTCGGGTTGGCTAGAAAATAGGTGCGGATGGTCCTTGCGAATATCATCTTCTCGCTCCCAGGTGGCTTCCTCCTTGGTATGGTGGCTCCACTGAACTTTACAAAACTTGATAACCTTGCTGCGAGTGACTCGGCTGTCGAAATCCAGAATCTTTACTGGCTTCTCCTCATAAGTCAAATTACTATCCAGCTGTATCGCCTCTAGGGGCACTGTATCCTTTAACGGTATGTCGGCCATCTCAGCGTGGCACTTCTTCAGTTGTGACACGTGAAACACATCGTGAACTCTTGACAATCCTTCAGGTAACTCCAGTTTGTAGGCAACTTCGCCCATCCGTTCCAAAACACGATACGGTCCTACAAATCTTGGGACTAACTTTCCCTTTACTCCAAAACGTCTCACTCCCCTTAGGGGTGATACTCGCAGATAGGCTCTATCTCCAATTTCATAGGTTACTTCCTTGCATTTTGAATCATGTAACTCTTCTGCTAGACCGAGCAATCTTTAGTCTGCTCTCGATCGCTTTAACCTTCTCCTCTGAGTCTTTGATCAAATCTGGTCCAAACAACTGACGGTCTCCGACCTCATCCCACATCAAGGGTGTTCTACATCTGTGTCCATACAGAGCTTCGAACGGTGCCATCTTCAAACTGGCCTGGTAGCTGTTGTTATATGAGAATTCTGCGTACGGCAAATTGTCATCCCAACTATATCCGTAATCCAGCGCACATGCTCTTAACATATCCTCCAGGATCTGGTTAACTCTCTCTGTCTGTCCATCCGTCTGTGGGTGGAATGCGGTACTAAACTCCAACCTGGTACCCAAAGTCTGGTGTAGCTGGTGCAAAACTTTGAAGTCAATTGTGTTCCTCTATCTGATACGATGCTCCTCGGAACTCCGTGCAAACATACGATCCTGGTCATATATATTTTGGCCAACTTGGCACTTGTATAAGTTGTTTTCACTGGGATGAAGTGAGCTACTTTGGTCAACCGATCCACAACTACCCATATTGAATCATATCCTGCTTTGGTTCTGGGTAATCCGGTGATAAAATCCATGCCAAGTTTGTCCCACTTCCATTAGGGTATTGGCATAGGCTGTAACAGTCCTACTGGCTTTTGGTGCTCTGCCTTCACTCTCTGACATACATCGCAAACGGCTACATACTCGGCAATATCCTTCTTCATACCAGTCCACCGTAAACGCTCCTTCAAGTCCAAATACATCTTGGTGTTTCCGGGTGAATCGAGTATGGGGAGTCATGGGCCTCTTGAAGTATTAACTTCCGATCTCCGAATTGTTGGGCACATAACCGTCCTCAAACCACAAGGTATCGTGTTCATCCTCGTGAAAACCTTTGGCTTTTACTTTGCCCATCTTTTCCTTTATCTCGCAATCTCTTTATCCTCCTTCCGAGCTTCGAATCCTGTCTAACAATGTCGATCGAACCTCCATTGTTGCAAGAAAACCTCTTGGAACAATCTCCAACCGAAGTTCCATAATATCCTCTCGCTAACTCCTTTGGCAGTCCTCTACTTTCAAGGATATTGGCATAGCTCTTCCGACTCAAAGCGCCTCTTTCGACGCTGGCTTTTCCCGGATGGTAGTGTAGCTTCATATCGTAACCCTTTATAAGCTCCAGCCATCTCCTCCGCTCGAGGTTCAACTCCTTCGTGTGAAAATGTACTTCAAACTTTTATGATCCGTGTACACATCACAACGGTTTCCAATGAGATAATGTCTCCGTGTCTTTAACGCATGCACTACAGCTGCTAACTCCAAATCATGCGTGGCATAGTTCAACTCATGTGGCTTCAGTTGTCGTGAGGCATATGAAACAACTTTTCCGTCCTGCATAAGAACACATCCAAGTCCCAAACGAGAGGCATCACAATACACTTGAAACTCCTTATGTATATCTGGCAAGGTCAGCACTGGGGCTGTAGTCAACCGTTTCTTCAACTCTTGAAAACTTGTCTCGCAATGAACTTAGTATCCTTCTTTAGCAATTCTGTCATTGGTTTAGCAATCTTGGAAAAAATATCAATGAATCTCCGGTAATATCCTGCCACTCCACGGAAATCGCGAATCTCGCCGATCAAGTGGGTGCCAACCATTCAAAGGATCGACTGAATTTTACCGATCTATTGCTATACCCTCTCCCGATATAACATGCCCAAGAAATCCAACTTCCTTCAACCAAAACTCGCACTTGCTGAATTTGGCGTATAACTGGTGTTCCCTGAGTTTCTCAAGAACCAAACGTAGATGTTCTGCGTGCTCCTCTTCGTTCTTCGAGTAAACCATAATATCATCAATAAACACCACAACAAACTTGTCCAAATACTCCATGAATACTTTATTCATCATACTCATGAAATAGGCAGGGGCGTTAGTCAGTCCAAACGACATGACCGTATACTCATATAATCCATATCGAGTGGTGAACGCTGTCTTGGGTATATCCTTCTCTCGAATCTTCAACTGATGGTATCCTGATCGTAGATCAATCTTCGAAAACACCTTAGCTCCTTGCAACTGATCAAACAGATCATTGATCATCGGTAATGGATACTTGTTCTTTATCGTTACCTCATTCGTGAGCTCGGTAATCAACAACCATCCTTAGGGATTTATCCTTCTTCTCCACCAAAAGTACCGGGCTCCCAAGGTGATGAACTTCTATGAATGTAACCTTTCTCCAATAGCTCCTTGATCTGCTTCTTAATTTCCTCCGCATCATTTGCGGGCATCCGTAGAGTCTCTTTGATATTGGCCCTGCACCGCATTAGTTCTATCGAAACTCGATGTCTCGATCCGTGGCATGCCCGGTAACTCTTCCGAAAACATCCGGATAATCCTTCACTCATGTGTACTTCCTCTTGTACAACTCCGTGAGGGTATTCACTTGGCTCCTCCTAGGCACATGCCTAGATACATACTTAATCCTTTTTCCCTCTGGGGTGGTAAGATAAATCGACTTGCTAGCACAGTCAATACTTCCTCCAAACTTTGACATCCAGTCCATACCTAATATCACATCCAATCCTTGCGACTCCAATATAATTAGGTCAGCCGGAAAAACATGCGTACAATGATTAGGGGTATTTGGGTGCACCATCTGCTAGCCATGTACTCGCTCCAAAGTAGCTCACTAAAAGAGGGTCCTAAGTGTCTGGTTGGTAACTTAAACTTATCCACAAATCCCCTTGATATGTATGAATGCGATGCACCAGTATCGAAAAGAACAATAGCGGTAATTGACTGAACCAAAAACTTACCTATTACCGCGTCCGGCTGCTCTTCAACTTCCTCCACGTTAACGTGGTTCACTTGTCCCTTGTTGAATGGATTGGGCTTCTTCCCAGCGCTTCCATTTCCGTTACCATTCTTTCCTTCAGGGCAGTCATTGGCATAATGCCCTGTCTTCCCGCACTTAAAGCAAATAACTTGGCTTTAGTCCCTCTTGGCGGGTGTAGCTGGGTTTGAGCGATTCTTATTATTGTTGGCTCCATTTCCATTCCCATTCTTTGCACCATTATGCGATCCTCCTCCAGCATGGTTATGTCCTCCATGGTTATGAACAAGTCCTCCCGAGTTCGGGGTTAAGCGAGGCTTCTGGTGAGCTCCTGAGTTATACTTCCGTTGTCCATACTTTCTCTTATGACTCTCAATTTGCTGCTGCTTTCCTTCAATCATTAGCGCCTTATCTACCAACTCCTGGTAGTTGTTGAAAGTTGCCACCATCAACTGCATACTCATCTCATCATTTAGCCCTTCCATAAACTTCTCTTGCTTCGCGGCGTCTGTGGCTACATCATCAGGGGCATAGCGTGATAACTTGCTAAATTCATCCACGTACTGAGCCACAATACGGTTCCCCTGGCGTAAGTTGCGGAACTCACGCTTCTTTATTTGCATGGCTCCAATTGAAACATGGGTCATGCGAAAAGCTTGTTGGAACTGGTCCCAAGTGACATTGGCTATAGGAAAAGTAGCCGTGTAATTCTCCCACCATGCGGCTGCTGGTCCATCCAATTGATGTGCGGCAAAGCGCACTCTTTCAGCATCCGTGCACCATGCGGTGGTTAACTCCCTTCCAATACGGCATAACCAGTCATCTGCAACTATTGGCTCGGTGCTACTGGAAAACACCGGCGGTTGTAACCTCAGAAAACGGGCTAAATTATCCACTGGCGGCGGGTTGTTGTTGTTGTTGGCATTGCCCTGGTTCTGAACTAGCAATTGCATCAAGGCATTCTGCTGTTGGATCAACTGGGTGAGCTCCGGTGGGAAAACAAAACCGGGGTCACGTCTCGGAGGCATCTGAAGGTTTAGATGGGAGAGATTAGAATAGAAAGAGGTCTAGCGAGAAAACACTACCCATATGCACATGAGGCAAACACACATTCATTCAATCAAGCAAGCAAGGGCATACAAAATGTTCTAGGACTATCGCATAAGTGCTCAACTACTACTAGTTACATGGGGGAAATACTACTATTATATGGTGGTCATCTAGAAATTTTGATCGGTGGAAGACTCCATGATGTCTGCTCCAGCTTCGTCTTCATAGTCATCATCACTTGGAACTGAGTCTGTGTCATCGATGATGATGTAGTTGTCTGGACACGCAGGGTCTTCTTCCTCTTCTTGCTCCTCTTCCTTGGGTGCTGGTCCTCGTTCTTCTCCAGTAGTATCTTGATTTCTTCCTCATATCCATCGCGTGTAGACTTGAGTTCTTCCTCCAGCTTGATGATCCTAGTTTTCGCCATCTTCAAGTCCATCATATCTGCGCACATCTGGTTCTCTTGATGTCGAATGTGCTGGTTTAGCTCCTGGATGTAAGATGCAATGGATCTATCCTTCTTGGTGTTGATTACTTCCCATTGCTCGTCTCGGCGCCCACATATTTGGTATATGGTGTCCTTAAGCTCCTTATTGTAGACTTCTCCAATGCGTCCCATGGTAATGTGAGCTGCCATACTCTTTCCCAAACTCCATGTTGGTGCATTGAAAACACACACTATGGGCTCCGTGCTTGGCGCAAACGTCCTTCCAGGAACTAGAGCTTGAATCTTCCAGCATTCTTCTTCTGGTAAGGTGGCATTGTACGTCCCGGTGAAGCTTGGTATTCCAATATTCAGGTACCTAGTGACTTCCTTCAAGTGGCGTCCAAAAGGTGTGTCTTCATCCGGTTGTGCAAATTTGTACTTCACCTCTGTCATCCTAAAGAGTGGAAAAATGGAGAGGGGTCAGAAATGAGTAGAGAGGAGTGACCTATAGCTTTATCTTAGTGGTCGTGTCCTACACTCAGCGTGTGCTCTGATACCATCTTGTAGCGACCCGACCTCAGATGGTCAAGTCTCTGTGCTTTCGTGTCATCCCTGGATCGGTAATGCTGACACACACAGTACTCGAAGGATTTATAACAGAGTAGCAATCACACACTTATTCATCGAATGTCTCAAAAGAGAACTTATTACAATAATATGGCTTAAGGCCATCTAATGCGATAACAGCGGAAGGCTTGGAAGATAAAGTGAGTCCATCCACTCCAACGGCATAACATCATACGTTGCAGCCCGAAAACGGGTCAGCACATGGAATATGCTGGCAATGTAACACATAGAGAGTAATGAAAGAATAAGCTATACTACATGCATAAATGGCTGGTGGAAAGCTCTATGGTTACAGTTTTGCGAAAGTCAATTTTTCCCTACATCAAAGGAATAAATTTTTAATTTAACTATCATGGTGGTTGAAACATCATTGAGAAGGTATAACCCCAACTCAATCCCAATTAAAGTAATTAGCAACCCAACAGTATTAATTTAGAGTGATGAGATACATGTGAATACTCAAATACTAGATACTCAGGATTTGTCCATAACCGGGGACACGGCTAACCATGATTAGTTTGTACACTCTGCAGAGGTTTATGACTTTTCCCCACAAGACTCGATCGCCTCCGCTGGTTTCTCGTGACTACATGGTGTTTGAGAAACGGATGACCAAGACACGCCTCTTCGTAAACATTAACTCTCTACTCCGGATAGACCATACCAAACCTATAAAACCCACTACCTGTTGATCTACCTCTTCGAGAGCTTCACGTAACTTACTCAACTATGCTAGATCCCATAATAGCTTGTGGCTACACACGGAAGTTTCTAGCATGAATAATCTCAGTTCCCTTTGAGCCTGGGTGGCGGTCCATAGGAAGATCACACGGGTACCCCGGGATTTCCAAAAATAAATAAAACAGACAACACTGGGTTCCCCAGGTGCCTCAATCCACCCAGATGTGTATTTAAGTTGCCACCTTAAAGTAAACCATTAATTAACAATCTCACATCTGTCGTGAATATCTCTCAAACCCAAACCACGTCTACGAGCATAGCATAGCAATGTAAGGATAACCTAGAAGTAACTCCCAAGGGTTTGATAGTAACAGGGCAATAGGTTCCTACCTCATCATCTACTTCCCAACCCACAAATTAATGACATCCTAATCATGCAATGTTTGAGGATTGAGCTAATGCATAAAAACTGGGTATGAAAGGAGTATGATCAAAGTGTTACTTGCCTTGCTGACGATCCGTGAATCCTAGAGACTCGTAGTAACACGCTTCGCACTCCGGGAATTCTATCGCAAGCAAACAATACATACATAAGCAATAAACAAAGATGCACAAACGAAACTTCAACTGAAAGAGGTTAACCGGAGAGTTCAACTTAAGAACTCCGGTTTGCAAAAAGAATCAAACCAAACAAAGCAACGAAACTCAAACGGCGAGAGAAACAAGATCCGATTACTAATCTGAACTAGAGTCAAATTTTACAGAGGCAAAAACTGATTTAAGTTGGCCATTCGGAAAGAGGGTTTCGAGATGAAACTCTAGGCGTTTGAATCGCCTGATTCCGATAAATGAGCGAAAAGTTATACTAATTCGAACATCGGTTCAGAAATCGCGATCGGAATAATCGCGGAATAAAACCGATAAAAGAAATCGACGAACGGCTAAACGAACGGACGTTCGTTAGCAGAAACTAAACGACGAACGGTTCGTAAAAACGAACGAACGGGTGAACGCTCGCAAAATAAATAAACCGAAAAAAATAAAACCAATCTATAAAAACGGCTAGGGTTTTCTAAAAAAAACTGAAGGGTTATTTAAAAAAAACCGGCGACTACCTCCGGCGATCGTCCGGCGGGGCGGCGGCTCCGACGGGGTCCGACGAGGGGGCGGCGAGGGCGGGCGGCGGCTCGGCGAGGGCCGGGCGGCGGCGAGGCCAAGGCGGCGGCGACGGCGCCGGGCTCGGGCTCGGGCTTGGCTCGGCTGGTCCGAGGTGGAGCCGCCAGCGGCGGTGGTGGTGGCGGGTTAGCGAGGGGGGCTATTTAAAGAGGGAGGGGCGGTGGCTTGGAGGAGGGGGCAAGGCGGCGGAGAAGAGTCCGCTCGGACTCTCTCGGCGCATGGCGGGCGGCGCGCGCGAGCACGCGGAGGCGGCGGCGAAGGCGGCTACTGCTCGGCTGGGTCTTTAGCCCAATCGGGCAGCGGTTCTTTTTTTAAAACATTCCACTAAAATTGTAAAAACCCTAGAAAAATAAATAAAATCTAAAATGCCAAAACACGCTTTCTTTGCCTAAATAAAATATTTAGAACAAGATGAACTTTTCTTGGCCCCTAAAATGCAATTTTAAATATATGCAAATTTTTCTCTAGGCAAATAAAAATTCCAAATAAATAAAATAAAATCCCAAATAATGATTTTAACATTTTTCCTCTGTTATTTCAATTATTTTTGGAGAAGTCATTTTATCTCCTCTCATTTATTATTAAACGTGAAATATTTTCCGGAGAGAAAAAAATAATAAAATCCAAAATCCTCGTCTTCATTATTTGATAAAATTCAAATATGAAAATCGGAAAATCCCCAACTCTCTCCGAGGGTCCTTGAGTTGCTTAGGATTTCGAGGATGGCAAATGAGAATGCAATAAAATATGATATGCATGGATGACCTATGTATAACATGCCAAATTGAAAATTTGGGATGTTACAGGGGTGGTGTTTGAGGATACGCTGCGTGATACGACCATTTTGCATCATTCTTTTATATCGATATTTATTGCATTATGGGCTGTTATTACACATTATGTCACAATACTTATGCCTATTCTCTCTTATTTTACAAGGTTTACATAAGGAGGAGAATGCGGCACTGGAATTCAATGCTGAAAAGGAGCAAATATTAGAGACCTATTCTGCACAACTCCAAAAGTCCTGAAACTCCACGAAAGTTATTTCGGAAATAATAAAAATAATGAGCGGAAGAAATACGTCGGGGGGGCACCACCTGTCCACGAGGTGGGGGCGCCCTACCCCTGTATGCGCGCCTCGCCTCGTGGGCCCCCTGTTGGCTCTCCGGTGGCCATCTTCTGCTATATGAGGTCTTTCATCCAGGAAAAAATCATAAGCAACCTTTAGGGACGAGTCTCCGCCGCCACGAGGCGGAACCAATCTAGGGCTCCGGCAGAGTTGTTCTCCCTGGGACACCTCCCTCCGGGAGGGGGAAATCATCGCCATCATCATCTCCAATGCTCCTCTCATCGGGAGAGGGCAATCTCCATCGACCTCTTCACCAGCACCATCTCCTCTCAAAACCCTAGTTCATCTCTTGTATCCAATTCATGTCTCCAAGTCCGGGATTGGTACCTGTAGGTTGCTAGTAGTGTTGATTACTCCATGTAGTTGAAGCTAGTTGGTTTATTTGGTGGAGGAACATATGTTCAGATCCTTTATGCATATTAATACCCCTCTGATTATGAACATGAATATGCTTTGTGAGTAGATATGTTTGTTCCTGAGGACATGGGAAAATTCTTGCTCTTAGTAGTCATGTGAATTTGGTATTCGTTCGATATTTTGATGAGATGTATGTTGTCTATCCTCTAGTGGTGTTATGTGAACGTTAACTACATAACACTTCACCATTATTTGGGCCTAGAGGAGGACATTGGGAAGTAATAAGTAGATGATGGGTTGCTGGAGTGACAGAAGCTTAAACCCTAGTTTATGCATTGCTTCATAAGGGGCTGATTTGGATCCATATGTTTCATGATATGGTTAGGTTTACCTTAATACTTTTGTTGTAGTTATGGATGCTTCCAATAGAGGTTAATCATAAGTGGGATGCTTGTTCAAGTAAGAACAACACCCAAGCACCGGTCCACCCACATATCAAATTATCAAAGTACCGAACATGAATCATATGAACGTGATGAAAACTAGCTTGATGATAATTCCCATGTGTCCTCGGGAGCACTTTTCTCTATATAAGAGTTTGTCCAGGCTTGTCCTTTGCTACAAAAAGGAGTGGGCCACCTTGCTGCACTTTATTTACTTTTTGTTACTTGTTGCTCGTTACAAATTATCCTATCACAAAACTATTTGTTACCACTTATTTCAGTACTTGCAGAGAATACCTTGCTGAAAACCGCTTATCATTTCCTTCTGCTCCTCGTTGGGTTCGACATTCTTACTTATCTAAAGGACTACGATAGATCCCCTATACTTGTGGGTTATCAAGACTCTTTTCTGGAGACGTTGCCTTGGTGTGAAGCGCCTTTGGTAGGTGGAATTTGGTAAGAAAAATTTATATAGTGTGCTGAAATTTACTGTCACTTGTTATATGGAAAGTAATCCTCTGAAGGGCTTGTTCGGGGTATCTTCACCCCGACTAGTAGAGCAAAGAGTTTCTCCTCAACCTACTGAACCTACTGAAAATGAAAATGAAAATGTCCACTTTGAGATTCCTTCGGGTATGTTAGAAAAACTGCTAGCTAATCCTTTTGCAGGAGATGGAACAAAGCATCCCGATGAGCACCTAATATATGTGGATGAAGTTTGTGGATTATTTAAGCTTGCAGGTGTACCCAGAGATGTTGTTAAGAAGAAGGTCTTCCCTTTATCTTGAAAGGGAGATGCATCGACATGGTATAGGCTATGTGATGATACGGGATCATGGAACTATAAACGATTGAAATTGGAATTTCATCAGAAGATTTATCCTATGCATCTTGTTCATCGTGATCGCAACTATATATATAATTTTTGGCCTCGCGAAGGAGAAAGCATCGCTCAAGCTTGGGGGAGGCTTAAATCAATGTTATATTCATACCCCAATCACGAGCTCCCAAGGGAAATAATTATTCAAAGTTTTTATACTCGGCTTTCTGATAACAATCGCACCATGCTGGATACTTCTTGTGTTGGCTCTTTTATGATGAAGACTATTGAATTCAAATGGAATTTATTGGATAGAATTAAACTCAACTCTGAAGGTTGGGATCTCGACGAAGGTAAGGAGTCAGGTATGACACCTAAGTCTGATTGTGTTAAATCTTTTATGGATACCGATGTTTTCCGTAAATTTAGCACTAAATATGGACTTGACTCTGAGATAGTAGCTTCTTTCTGTGTATCTTTTGCTACTTATGTTGATCTCCCCAAGGAGAAGTGGTTTAAATATCATCCTCCCATAGAAGTAAAAGTAGTTGCACCTATTAAAGTTGAAGAAAAGACTATCACTTATAATGATCCTGTTGTTCCTACTTCTTACGTTGAGAAACCACCTTTCCCTGTTAGAATAAAGGATCATGCTAAAGCTTCAACTGTGGTTCGCAAAAGCAATATTAGAACTTATAGACCTCCTGAGCAAATTAAAGTTGAACCTAATATTGCTATTGTTAAAGATCTCTTGTCTGATAATATTGATGGGCATGCTGTTTATTCTTTGAGGAAACTACTAGAATTGCCAAACCTTGTGCTAAAGATAAACATAGACCTCTGGTAGGCATGCCTGTAATTTCTGTTAAAATAGGAGATCATTGTTATCATGGCTTATGTGATATGGGAGCTAGTGCTAGTGCAATACCCATTGACTTATACAAAGAAATTAAGCATGATATTGCACCTGTTGAGTTAGAAGATATTGATGTCACAATTAAACTTGCCAATAGAGATACTATTTCACCAATGGGGATTGTTAGAGATGTTGAAGTCTTGTATGGGAAAACTAAATATCCTGCTGATTTTCTTGTTCTTGGTTCCCCACAAGATAGCTTTTGTCCCATTATATTTGGTAGACCCTTCTTGAACACCGTTAATGCTAAGATAGAGTGCAAAAAGGATGTTGTTACTATTGGTTTGGGTGATATGTCTCATGAGTTTAATTTCTCTAAGTTTAGTAGACAACACCGTGAAGAAGAATTACCTAGTAAGGATGAAATTATTGGTCTTGCTTCTATTGCCGTACCTCCTAGTGATCCTTTCGAACAATATTTGCTAGACCATGAGAATGATATGTTTATGAATGAAAGAAGGGAAATATATGAAGTATTCTTTAAACAGGAACCCATCCTGAAACACAACTTGCATGTTGAAATCCTAGGGGATCCTCCTCCACCCAAGGGTGATCCCGTATTTGAGCTTAAACCGTTGCCTCATACTCTTAAATATGCTTATCTTGATAAAAAGAAGATATATCCTGTTATTATTAGTGCTAACCTTTCAGAGCTTGAAGAAGAGAGATTATTGAAAACTCTCAAGAAGCACCGAGCTGCTATTGGATATACTCTTGATGATCTTAAGGGCATTTGTCCCACTCTATGTCAACATAAAATAAATTTGGAGGAAGATGCCAAACCAGTTCGTGATCATCAACGACGGCTGAATCCTAAGATGAAAGAAGTGGTAAGAAAAGAAATACTAAAGCTCCTAGAGGCAGGTATAATTTATGTCGTTGCTGATAGTCAGTGGGTAAGTCATGTCCATTGTGTCCCTAAGAAGGGAGGTATTACTGTTGTTCCTAATGACAAAGATGAATTGATTCCGCAAAGAATTATTACAGGTTATAGGATGGTAATTGATTTCCGCAAATTAAATAAAGCTACTAAAAAGGATCATTACCCCTTACCTTTTATCGATCAAATGCTAGAAAGATTATCCAAACATACACATTTTTGCTTTCTAGATGGTTATTCTGGTTTCTCTCAAATACCAGTGTCAGCCAATGATCAATCAAAGACTACTTTTACTTGCCCTTTTGGTACTTTTGCTTATAGACGTATGCCTTTCGGTTTATGTAATGCACCTGCTACCTTTCAAAGATGCATGATGGCTATATTCTCTGACTTTTGTGAAAAGATTTGTGAGGTTTTCATGGATGATTTCTCTGTTTATGGATCCTCTTTTGATGATTGCTTGAGCAACCTTGATCGAGTTTTGCAGAAATGTGAAGAAACTAATCTTGCCTTGAATTGAAAAGTGCCACTTTATGGTTAATGAAAGCATTGTCTTGCGGCATAAAGTTTCTGAAAGAGGTATTGTAGTTGATAAAGCCAAGGTTGATGCTATTGAAAAGATGCCATGTCCCAAGGACATCAAAGGTATAAGAAGTTTCCTTGGTCACGCTGGTTTTTATAGGAGGTTCATTAAGGACTTCTCAAAAAAATTCTCGGCCTCTAACTAATTTATTACAAAAAGATATACCATTTGTCTTTGATGATGATTGTGTAGAAGCATTTGAAATACTTAAGAAAGCATTGATCTCTGCACCTATTGTTCAGCCACCTGATTGGAATTTACCCTTTGAAATTATGTGTGATGCTAGTGATTATGCTATAGGTGCTGTTCTAGGGAAAAGAGTTGATAAGAAATTAAATGTTATTCAATATGCTAGTAAAACTCTAGACAATGCTCAAAGAAATTATGCTACTACTGAGAAATAACTTTTAGCAGTTGTATTTGCTTGTGATAAGTTTAGACCTTATATTGTTGATTCTAAAGTAACTATTCACGCGGATCATGCTGGTATTAAATATCTTATGGAAAAGAAAGATGCTAAACCTAGACTTATTAGATGGGTTCTCTTGCTACAAGAATTTGATTTGCATATTGTTGATAGAAAGGGAGCTGAGAACCCCGTTGCGGACAACTTGTCTAGGTTAGAAAATGTTCTTGATGACCCACTACCTATTGATGATAGCTTTCCTGATGAGCAATTAAATGTCATAAATGCTTCTCGTAGTACTCCGTGGTATGCTGATTATGCTAATTACATCGTTGCTAAATTCATAACACCTAGTTTCACATACTAGCAAAAGAAAAAGTTCTTCTAAGATTTGAGACATTACCTTTGGGATGACCCACACCTTTATAAAGAAGGAGTAGACGGTGTCATTAGACGTTGTGTACCTGAGCATGAACAGGAACAGATCCTACGCAAGTGTCACTCCGAGGCTTATGGAGGACACCACGCTGGAGATAGAACTGCACATAAGGTATTGCAATCTGGTTTTGTTTGGCCTACTCTCTTCAAGGATGCCCGTAAGTTTGTCTTATCTTGTGATGAATGTCAAAGAATTGGTAATATTAGTAGACGTCAAGAAATGCCTATGAATTATTCACTTGTTATTGAACCATTTGATGTTTGGGGCTTTGATTATATGGGACCTTTTCCTGCATCTAATGGATATACACATATTTTTGTTGCTGTTGGTTACGTTACTAAGTGGGTAGAAGCTATTCCAACTAGTAGTGCTGATCATAACACCTCTATTAAAATGCTTAAAGAAGTCATTTTTCCGAGGTTTGGAGTCCCTAGATATTAAATGATTGATGGTGGTTCACATTTAATTCATGGTGCTTTTCCGTAAAATGCTTGCTAAGTATGATGTTAATCATAGAATTGCATCCCATTATCACCCGCAGTCTAGTGGTCAAGTAGAATTGAGTAATAGAGAGCTCAAATTAATTTTGCAAAAGACTATTAATAGATCTAGAAAGAATTGGTCCAGGAAACTTGATGATGCATTATGGGCCTACAGAATTGCATATAAAAATCCTATGGGTATGTCTCCGTATAAAATGGTTTATGGAAAAGCATGTCACTTACCTCTCGAACTACAACATAAGGCATATTGGGCTATTAAAGAGCTCAATTATGATTTCAAACTTGCCGGTGAGAAGAGGTTATTTGGTATTAGCTTACTTGATGAATGGAGAACCCAAGCTTATGAGAATGCCAAGTTGTTTAAAGAAAAAGTTAAAAGATGGCATCACAAAAGGATACAAAAGAGTGAGTTTAATGTAGGTGATTATGTATTGCTATACAACTCTCGTTTAAGATATTTTGCAGGAAAACTTGTCTCCAAATGGGAAGGCCCTTACGTTATCGAGGAGGTCTATCGTTCCGGTGCCATAAAAATCAACAACTTCGAAGGCACAAATCCGAAGGTGGTGAACGGTCAAAGAATCAAACATTATATCTGAGGTAATCCTATAAATGTTGAAACCAATGTTATTGAAACCGTATCACCGGAGGAATACATAAGGGACACTTTCCGGAATGTTCCAGATTCCGAAAAGGAATAGGTATGTGGTACGGTAAGTAAACCGACTCCAAAACAGCTTTTGTGGCAATATTTCTCCATTTTGGGATATTTAGAAAAATAGAAAAATAAGAAGCAGACCGGGAAGGACACGAGGGCTCCACGAGGGTGGAGGGCGCGCCCTACCCTACTGGGCGCACCTCCCTGCCTCGTGGGCACCTCATGTGCTCTCCGGACTCCGTTTTCTTGCACGATACGTATTTTGGTCGGTAAAAATTCATTATATAATCTCCCGAAGGTTTTGACTCATGTTTCACGCAATTATCCTCTGTTATTGTTTCGAGCTGTTGCTGCTGCAGATTAGAGCAAGATGTCCTCTCAAGAGCAGTCGGGGAGAGCCGGGTGTCTCATCCGGCATCGAGGCCAAGAATAAACAGCGATGCTGACCACTTTGGGCCAACAACGGAGGAAGAGATGGAGGCTGAATTGATGAGGATAGATGCCATTGAGGATCAAGAAGTCACTTCTCGCTTCCGAGCTGGGTTCACGATGGGGGAACTACAGAGCTCAGCTATTCCAAACTCGGTTATCCCTTCCAATGTTAAATTTCTTTCTTATGAAAATATGAAGAAGAGTGTCACTTGTTCTCCCGTAGCTATGCAACACCCTTGGGTGAAAGGGGCTTTAGCTGTTACAGAGAAGCTTCGTAAGGAGATAATGGATCTCAAGCAACAACTCAATAAGCTCGAGGAAGAGAATCGTATCCAGAGGGGCATTATCGCTAAGAATATTACATCACCATCACCGAAGAAGGAGACATAATTACATGGGTATGGGCACTCCCCTTGGCAACTGCCAATCTTGGGGGAGATGCCCCGGTATCGTATAACCACCACACTTCTATCTTTACCGTTTTTCTTAGTTCAGTCCTATTAGTAGTACCTTGATCTAGTAGAATAAAGTTTATGGCATGATCTTGTTTTGAGTTTTGCTTTATGATCCCTCTACGTAATCCAGTCTGTGAGCTATATATAATAAAGATTAGTGTTGAGTCAAGGGCTTGATTATTTTGCCATGATCTTGAGTGAATAAAAGAAAAGAGAAAAGAATAAAAAGGAAACAAAGAGTTCATATTGATCTTATTGAGAGTAATGACTTCACATAGAAAGAGTATGATGATTAAAAGTTGTTGTGAGTTGGCAAACATAGCTTTGGTCATCGTTGCAATTAATAGGAAGTAATAAAGAAAGAGAGGTTTCACATATAAATATACTATCCTGGACATCTTTTATGATTGGGAGCACTCATTAAAATATGACATGCTAAAGAGTTGATGCTGGACAAGGAAGACAACATAATGGGTTATGTTTTCTTATATCTGAGATAAAGTATATTGTCATGGATCATCCAACATGTTGAGCTTGCCTTTCCCCCTCATGCTAGCCAAATTCTTAGCACCAAGTAGAGATACTACTTGTGCTTCCAAAAACCCTTAAACCAGTTTTGCCATGAGAGTCCACCATATCTACCTATGGATTGAGTAAGATCCTTCAAGTAAGTTGTCATCGGTCCAAGCAATAAAAATTGCTCTCTAAATATGTATGATTGATTGGTGTGGAGGAAATAAGCTTATACGATCTTGTGATGTGGAAGAAATAAAAGCGACGGACTGCATAATAAAGGTTCATATCACAAGTGGCAATATAAAGTGACGTTCTTTTGCATTAAGATTTTGTGCATCTAACCCTGAAAGCGCATGGCAACCTCTGCTTCCCTCTGCGAAGGGCCTATCTTTTATCATTATCTTCTACCTTATGCAAGAGTCATGGTGAGCTTCACCTTTCCTTTTTATATTTTATCCTTTGGCAAGCACAGGGTGTTGGAAAGATCCTGATATATATATCTAATTGGATGTGGGTTAGCATGAACTATTATTATTGACATTACCCTTGAGGTAAAAGGTTGGGAGGCGAAATTATAAGCCCCTATCTTTCTCTGTGTCCGATTAAGACTCCGTAACCACAAGTATTGTGTGAGTGTTAGCAATTATGAAAGACTAAATGATAGTTGAGTATGTGGACTTGCTAGAAAGCTCTGACATAGACTCTTTCTGATGTTATGATAAATTGCAATTGCTTCAATGACTGAGATTATATTTTGTTGGTTCTCAATGAAGTTTCTGATTCATACTTGACATTGTGGATAGACTATTACTTGAGCATAAGAAATCATATGACAATATCCATATATGTTGCTGTTATGAGAACAATCATGATGCCCTCATGTCCGTATTTTATTTTATCGACACCTCTACCTCTAAACATGTGGACATATTTATCGTTATCGGCTTCCGCTTGAGGACAAGCGAGGTCTAAGCTTGGGGGACTTGATACGTCCATTTTGCACCATGCTTTTAATCTCGATATTTATTGCATTATGGACTGTTATTACACATTATGTCACAATACTTATGCCTATTCTCTCTTATTTTACAAGGTTTACATAAGGAGGGAGAATGCCGGCAAATGGAATTCTGGGCTGGAAAAGGAGCAAATATTATAGACCTATTCTGCACAACTCCAAAAGTCCTGAAACTCCAGAAAGTTATTTTTGGAAATAATAAAAAATACTGAGCGGAGGAAATACGTCAGGGGGGCCACCACCTGTCCACGAGGGCGGGGGGCGCGCCCCCCTGCCTCGTGGGCCCCCTGTTGGCTCTCTGGTGGCCATCTTCTGCTATATGAGGTCTTTCGTCCAGGAAAAAATCATAAGCAACTTTTCGGGACGAGACTCCGCCGCCACGAGGCGGAACCAATCTAGGGCTCCGGCAGAGCTGTTCTGCCAGGGACACTTCCCTCCGGGAAGGGGAAATCATCTCCATCGTCATCACCAACGCTCCTCTCATCGGGAGAGGGCAATCTCCATCAACATCTTCACCAGCACCATCTCCTCTCAAAACCCTAGTTCATCTATTGTATCAAATTCTTGTCTCCAAGTCCGGGATTGCTAGTAGCGTTGATTACTCCTTGTAGTTGATGCTAGTTGGTTTATTTGGTGGAATATCATATCTTCAGGTCCTTTATGCATATTAATACCCCTCTGATTATGAACATGAATATGCTTTATGAGTAGTTACGTTTGTTCTTGAGGACATGGGAAAAGTCTTGCTATTAGTAGTCATGTGAATTTGGTATTCGTTCGATATTTTGATGAGATGTATGTTGTCTATCCTCTAGTGGTGTTATGTGAACGTGGACTACATAACACTTCACCATTATTTGGGCCTAGAGGAGGGCATTGGGAAGTAATAAGTATATGATGGGTTGCTACAGTGACAGAAGCTTAAACCCTAGTTTATGCGTTGCTTCGTAAGGGGCTGATTTGGATCCATATGTTTCATGCTATGGTTAGGTTTACCTTAATAATTTTGTTGTAGTTGCGGATGCTTGCAATAGAGGTTAATCATAAGAGGGATGCTTGTTCAAGTAAGAGCAGCACCCAAGCACCGGTCCACCCACATATCAAATTATCAAAGTACCGAACGCGAATCATATGAACGTGATGAAAACTAGCTTGACGATAATTCCCATGTGTCCTCGGGAGCGCTTTTCTCTATATAAGAGTTTGTCCAGGCTTGTCCTTTGCTACAAAAAGGATTGGGCCACCTTGCTGTACTTCATTTACTTTTGTTACTTGTTGCTCGTTACAAATTATCCTATCACAAAACTATCTGTTACCACTTATTTTAGTACTTGCAGAGAATACCTTGCTGAAAACCGCTTATCATTCCCTTCTGCTCCTCGTTGGGTTCGACACTCTTACTTATCAAAAGTACTACGATAGATCCCCTATACTTGTGGGTCGTCACCGCGGCTACTGAAAATTTTAGTAATGGTGGGTGGAGATGGTTGTGGACGAGGGAGGGCGATGGTTCAAATGCCTCGGCTACTGCAATTTTACTATAAGGTCGGTGCTGGAGGAGTGTGGGCGACGGTTGAAGTACGACGGCTACTAAAATTTGGGTAAAGGAATTGATACGGGGCGGAAGTGCCCAAGATCGCGCGCGGTAACAATATGCGTGTATGATAATAAGGAAAAGTGGCGTGGATCCGCCGATTTTTGCAATGCTCAAGGCGTGTAGTTTGTTTTTTATATTTCTAGCTAGCTGGTCTATCACACACGGTTTGTCCTAATTTCCAAATAGACTTACCCGCCTTTAGCTTGCACAGGTGGTTGTTTAACAGCACACTTGCATCACACACGGTTAAGCCAGTACCAGCACCCTTTGCTTGCGCTTGTGCGGTCGTGGTGATTTCAGCGCACTTACATCGCACACGGTTGAGCCAGTACCTCCACCTTAATTTGCTCGCGCTTGCGCGGTCGTGGTGATTTCAGCGGACTTGCATGGCACACGGTTGAGCCAGTACCTCCACCTTAATTTGCTCGCGCTTGCGCAGTCGTGGTGATTTCAGCGCACTTGCATCGCACACGGTTGAGTCAGTACCTCCACCTTAATTTGCTCGCAATTGCGCGGTCATGGTGATTTCAGCGCACTAGCATCGCACACGGTTGAGCCAGTACCTCCACCTTAATTTTCTCACGCTTGCGCAGGCGTGGTGATTCACATCGCACTTGTATCGCACACGGTTAAGATATTATATCCCGTGTCCGTTGAGCGTCATCAGAGTATTTGCACCAAAAAATAACGTTAGAGAGGGTCAAAAGACAGCCACACCTGCATGTGGCCCAAATATATATGAGTGAAAAGGGTGGTCTGTGATGTTCAAAATTTGAATGCACAACTTTGACCGCGCGGGCCCACTGTTGGGCGCGTCATTGAAGATCGATGAGAGAGGCCAGAAGTCAAGAACCACCTGGAAGTGGCCAAATATATGTACGAATATTGGGGATGTTTAAAACTTTAAATACACAATGCATAACTTTGGTGGCACCTGCCTTGCAAACCCGAAAGCACCCTAACAACCACCTAGCTAGGATATATATAATGACATAATGTCGTACCTAGCTAGGATGCTTGGGCCACCGCCTCCCACTTCGTGTCAGCGGGGTGGATGCACGTAATGATCGATACTTTGGTCATGCATGCATGTCGCCATGACCTACCATAAGACGGACCAATGAATCTATCGTTTGGTCAAATGACATTTGTTGTTGTCGATAAACCGCTTGGACCAATAGATTGAACCATCATAAAAATCGCATGAGAGGGACCACAAAACCAGCACCTCTTGCATGCGGCCCAAAATGATGTACGTTGGGAAGGGTGACGTGTGTTTTCAATATAGCATAATGTACAATTTAGATGTGGTGCCTACCTCTCGATACAGACAACAACCATGAAGGCAAGGTAGTTAAGGACGAGATATGCAGGGTTTGATGTAGGTCGAACCCAGCAATCCGAGCATGTGGGAGGGAATCCTGACAACACATGAGCTCGAGCTTTGGTTGAGCGACATGTGACTGGCCCTAACACGAACTAGGAGGAATCCATTTATGGCCAACACATAATACCCCTCATTATCGGTCAAAGGTATGATATATATACACTCGGGGAGCCCACATATATGCGTGTCATCACAAAAAACCGCACAAGGGAGAAGTGGTCGATCAAAAGACCCCGTATACTCTGCTGCGGCCTGAAAATATGTATGGGTACAGTGCTGTGTGATGTGTTTAAATCCCAAATGCACAACTTTGATGGGTCACCAACTACATTACAAACCGAACACTGTACCCGACTCCAAGCCTGGTTGAATATGTACGATGTCAGTTTCCCAACTTCAACCGGGGGGTCGTCCCACGCATGCGCTCAAACTTTATTTTGTCTAGCATGGGACACACACTCTCTCTCTCTCTCTCTCTCTCTCTCTCACACACACACACACACACACACACACACACACACATATATATATAGACACACATCTATACACCTATATAGTGTGCGAATAACTTTGAAAGTTGGTCGTTGGATGAAGACAATCCGACGGTACAGAGATGGAAAATCCGAGCACTACTGGTCGTTGGATATCATCTACATTCCACCAGATTTTGCCACATGCATATACAATCTAGAAGACTCCATGGTTGAACTTAAGCATAATGCACAAACCTCAAACACACAAGCACTTCTCCTTTGTTCTCTAGAATCTTCCATATCTTAATTGCCCAAACCTTTTTTTTTCTAAATGAATTGTCACTTTTTGTTTTTACCTTTACAATGCACAATTCCATGAATCTTAAAATGGATCTTATTTATAAAACTAATTGATTTTGGATGAGATGAACTATAAGAATTAAACGAACATCTACATCATGCATATATGACTCAAAGCTTACATGCTATAGTGTGGTATTTATTCATAATTTGGTTACCAAATCTCATGCGTGCAATGCACGCGTACCTTACTAGTATCAATAGGTAACCATCATCGTCAAACCCTTCTCGTTATGGGTCAAAGGGATAGATTGTGTGGGGCCCCTTAATTGTCGGTAAAGGATAGTACATATACCTCGGCGAGCGCATATATATGTGTCGCGTCTATAAGCCGCACAAGGGAGACATGCTCGAGAAGTACACCCTGCCCCCTATACCCTGCATGCAACCTGAAAAAGGTTTATATAATCACCATACAGGTCAAGTCAATCATTCTTTAATTTTTAGAGGAAAAAATAACCCATAAAAACATAGTAGGTTTATATAATCGACATGACAAGTCCGGTCAATCATTCTTTAATTTTTTAGAGCAAAAAATAACCCATAAAAACATAGTCTTCAAATTAGCAAAAGAAAGATCCCAAGGTTTATATAATTGCCATGATAGGTCATCATAGAGATATATTAATATATCTCTATATCTCTATAATGATATTTAGCATGCTTATTCTGCGTTCTATTTGACTAGGCTAGAGGATGGGAAGCCGGCCCTTGCTGATAAGAATTGCCTCCTTGCCATTAAGGCGTTTCACACAGTAGAAAGGGCTCAGGGTTGCCGTTAGATCTGGGAGCATCCAACGGTGCACACGTACGATCCGTGGGGTTTGGGTTCTGGCCAATCAGAACGCACGACTCAGATCACGCGCGTAGAAAATGGGGGGGCATCGGCCACGGTTTGGTAGGCACACAACTTTTGTGTGTGAACCATGTGCTATTTGAAAACATTTTTTTGGAGGGGCTATTTGAAAACATTTACATGTGCTGTCAAAAGTGATGAGGATCGCCATTCGATCAAGGAGAATCCAACGGTGCAGACGTACAACCCATGGGGTTTGGGTTCTGGCCAATCAGAACAAACGACTCAGATCGCGCGCGCAACAAAGGGGGGGGGGGTATCATACGGAAACCAACATTCAGTGGAAACCTGTGAAAAGCATGAGAAAAAGATGTTTTGAAGTTTCAAAAAAATTGAAAAAAATGCAGGATGTTAAGAGGATGATGGTGTATTGCCACACAAAATTTCAAGTTGAAACACATTACGAGATGTGAGCTATGAAAAAGACAAAATCAGTGTTGAATAGTGCCGAATAGTAATGTCACTATTCAGGGATGAATTTGTCTTTTTAATAGCTCACATCTTGTAATGTTTTTCAAAATGAAATTTTGTGTCGCAATAAAGCATCACCTTCTTAACATCCCACATTTTTTTTCATATTTTTATGAAACTTTAAAATATGGTTTCCATGAAGTTTTCATCGAATATCGGCTTCCCTGAGTGAACCGTGTGCTATTTGAAAACATTTCGTGAGAAGAATCTCGGTTCTAAAATCCCCGTAAATCCAAAACTAAGACGAAAATCATGAAACCTGGCATGGTGTCACGACATGGCACTTATATGTCGAGGAATTTTTTTCGTCCATTGTGGCACAAATTTTTTTACAAGCCTCTTACAAACCGGAGCTTCTCTCAAAGAAGCCTCGTGGTTCCGATAGGTAAACGTGTCCCCCTTGTGGGCGAAATGTAATCACTGCCTCTTTTCGCCTTGTATTTTCTTGTACGGGCAACATGGAACGGCAGGATATCCGTGCTGAAATTTAAACTTATTCAAGGTTCGTTTGGCCTTTTTATACACTAATTGAGTTTACTAGGCACTTAATGCCCATAATTCAAATCTAAACTACAAATACATGCTCCAGTTCACCAAAATGGCTAGAAAAATTATACATGTGTCCTTGGGTGCATGTTTAGGTCCCATGCCAGGAATGGGAACGAATTACAACCGTACCGGTGTCATGGCTCATCCTCAAACATTTCGAATCTCGGTTTTTAAGTCCCCATAAATCCTAAAATCACCAGAAAATCATCAAAGGTGGCATGGTGTCACGTCATGGCACATATATGTCGTGGTAAAAACATTGTCCAATTTGGGCCAAGATTTATTACAAACCTCTTACAAAAATCGGAGCTTCTCTCAAATAAGCCTCGTGGTTCCGATAGGGAAACATGTTCCCCTTGTGGGCGAAACGTAATCACTGCCTCTTTTCGCCGTGTATTTTCTTCCACGGGCAACATGGAATGACATGATATCCTTGCTGAAATTTAAACTTATCCAGGGTTCGTTTGGCCTTTTTATACACTAATTGAGTTTCCTAGGCATTTAATGTCCATAATTCAAATCTGAACTACAAATACATGCTCCAGTTCACCAAAATGGCTAGAAAAATTATACATGTGTCCTTGGGTGCATGTTTAGGTCTCATGCCAGGAATGGGAATGAATTACCACCGTACGGTGTCCTGGCTCGTCCTCAAACATTTCGAATCTTGGTTTTTAAGTCCCCATAAATCCTAAACTGACCAGAAAGTCAGCAAAGGTGGCATGGTGTCACGTCATGGCACATATATGTCATGGTAAAAACATTGCCAATTTGGGCCAATCTTTATTACAAACCTCTTAAAACCGGAGCTTGTCGCAAGAACCCTCGTGGTTTCGATAGGGAAACGTGTCCCCTTATGGGCCAAATGATAATCACTCCCTCTTCTAGCCTCGTATTTTCTTCTACACGCGGCACGGAACAACTGGAGATTCGCGCTGAACTTTGAAATTATTCAGGGTTCGCTTGACCTTTTTTATTCATTAATTGTGTTTTCTAGGCATTTTAATGTCCATAATTCAAATCCGAGCTACAAATACATGCTTCAGTGCACCAAAATGGCTAAGAAAACGTACATGTTTCCTTGGGGTGCATGTTTAGGTCCCATGGAACGAATGGGAACGAATTCAACCATCTCGCCGTCCTGGATTGGCCACAAACAATGTGAATCTTGGTTTTTAAATCTCTGTAAATCCAAAACTCACCAGGAAATCATGAAACTTGGCATGATGTCACTACATGGTACATATATTGTCCAATTTGGGCGAAGCTATATTACAAGCATTTTACAAATCGGAGCCTGTCGCAACCCTCGTGGTTCCGGTAGGGAAACATGCCTCTCTTGTGGGCGAAACGATAATCGCTGCCTCTTCTCGCCTTGAACTTTGTTTTCTACAGGCAACATAGAATAACAGGAGTGTCGGGCTGAAATTTGAAACTATTCAGGGTTCGTTTGGCCATTGTATATATCACTACTGCAGGATGGTCCAAACACGACACTACGATCAGAGACCCTTCGACGAAACTATGTGCGATGCCATAATCACAAACGGTGGTGTAAAAACCTGTCAAAAAAGGTGCAAAACGTTTGCGATGACGGATGCATCACACATGGTTCAAATTTTAGTTGTGTGTGCGATGCAGGGCATACGGTTCAACTCAATTAACTATTTGGGATGAGGAGGAACAAAAGAAACGGGCATCCAGATGAAGGCGTGTGCGATATACAGCATACGGTTCACTGGGATGAACTGTGTGTGATTAGGCAACATAATGGAAATGGTTCAACTGAACAAGATGTGTGTGATACGCGGCAAACAGGTCCGTAATCTGAAATGTATGCGAAGACCAATAATAACACAGACGATTGCTGCTAATAAGCCGTGTGAATTGCTCTGTCTACAGCAGAGAGCGCCCCGGCCGCCTGAACCGCAAGCAACCGCATGCATAGAGTAGTTGAACACGCAGGAAATGGTCGCCTACAAGCCGGCCGACAGTTGCGTTGCTGCGTAGAGAGCGGCCGTGTGGTACCATCTCAATCTAGTCTATAGTCTCCTTTATATTCCGTGCCATACTTTGCCCTCAAATTTAACCAACAAAATGTTAATGCATGTTTTAAAAATTATATAATCGGAAACTATGTCCAAATACAAATCCAACTATATAATATTTGGCGACATGCAACCGTATTTTATTAGTTAAATCATACTTATAAACTAGGACGGTGGTATAGTAGGTAATCAAATCGCAAACGTTTTTTTATTAACCGTATGTGTACGTGGCCTTTCGTCCTCCTCTCGCACGTCTTGTCACCCCGTTGCCACGGATGGCTTACAGCGCAAGCTTGCACAACGCGCAGGGGCGTTCTTTTTGCCAAACGGTGGCGCCAATGAATAATCAGTGAGCCCGTTCCCGCGCTACCTCACAGGTTCCCGCGCAAGCTTCCCGCCCGACTCGGTGAAATCCCCCAAAATCCCAATGCTTACCGGCCTGCTATAAAAACCCTCACGGCCGGCGAGTCATGTGTCTCATTTCCCCCTCCATCCCTGTAGCTTGTCTCATCTGCTTCTCCCACAATCGCCAATGGCACCGGTCCGTCATTGTCGCTCAGCCACTCCGCCGTCAGCAGAGGACAGCTCCAGCTGGGAGGCTACACTGCGGCGCCGGCGCAGTCCCCGGCGTAGTGTAATGCGCGTGGCGTCCCAATTGGGTGTGCGCGGAACACCCACCACACGCTCCGTCGCCGGTGCCCGTCGACAGCTGTTGCCGGCCGCCGTTGCCGCCACACCACCGTCGTGGCCGCCACCCCACTGTGGCCATCACCCGCTCCGCCATCGCGGCCTGAAGGTGGGAGGTGGTGGTCGTGGCCGCCACCCCGTTGTCGGCCGCCGTGGCCGCCAGCCCACCGTCGACCGCCGTGTCCCCAAAGGTGGGATGTTCCCTACCGAAAATCATCATGCTTGTTGTGACAAGCTCCGGTTTGTGAGAAGCATATACACAAACCTGCCTGAAATGGGACAAAATTTGCACCACGACATGTTGATGCTGCTCCATGATAGCATGCCAAGTTTCATGAATTTCAGACTAGTTTTGATTTACTATAATTTAAAAACCAGGCATCTCAATGCTTTGTCGTCAATCATAGGTGCCCTGGTGTTTTAAATTCATTCCCATTTCTTGCATGGGTCCTAGGCTGTAGCAACCAGACCTCAAACAGTCTGACCTCTGTGCATCAGTGTCATCCTTGGATCAGTAATGCTGACACGCACAGTACTTGATGGATTTATAACAGAGTAGCAATCACACACTTATTACATCAAAAGTCTCAAAAGAGAACTGATTGCAATAAATATGGCTTAAGGCCATCTAATAACGATAACAGCGGAAGGCTTGGAAGATAAGCGAGTCCATCAACTCCAACGGCATCACTGAGTATAGAACCACGACCTAAGGCACCTTACTCGTCGTCTGTAAAGTCTGCTACATGAACGTTGCAGCCCGAAAACGGGTCAGCACATGGAATATGCTGGCAATGTAACACATAGAGAGCAATATGAAGAGTAATACTATACTACATGCATATATGGCTGGTGGAAAGATCTATGGTTATAGTTTTGCGTAAAGCCAATTTTTCCCTACTGCAAAGGAATAAATTTAGTTTAACTATCATGGTGGTTGTTAAACATTGAGAATGGTTGACAGCATTCTCAATCCCAATTAAGCATCATCATTAAAACCCAACAATATTAATTAAAGTAACATGATGAGATTCACATGATAATCCAAATACTAGATACTCAAGATGTCCATAACCGGGGACACGACTAACCATGATTAGTTTGATACACTCTGCAGAGGTTTGTGCACTTTTCCCCACAAGACTCGATCTCATCCGTTGAGATTCTCACACTACATGGTGTTTGAGAAACGGATGACCGAGACACAGTCTTTCAGAAGCGCTAGCACCTTACGAACGGGTAGACAGTTACACTTACATCCCTCTACATCTGCTAGTCTACCACTGTAAGAGTTCGCACAACTTAGTCAACTATGCTAGAGCTCATAGTAGCTTGTGGCTGCACACGGAAGTTTCTAGCATGAATAATCTCATGATCCCTTTGAGCCTGGGTGGCGGTCCAAAAGAAAAACAGGAAATCCTGGAATACCCAGGTACCTCAATCCACGCAGATTTGTGTTTAAGTTGCCACCTTAAATAAACCATTAATTAACAAACTCTCATCTGTCATGGATACACTCACCCAATCCACGTCTACTAGCATAGCATGGCATAATAAGCAAACGTAGAAGTAACTCCCAAGGGTTTGATAATAAAACAGGTAATAGGTACTACCTCATCTACTTCCCAAAACCCACAATTTAATTAGATCCTAATCATGCAATGTTTGAAGATTGATCTAATGCATGAAAACTGGGTATGTAAAAGGGATATGATCAAAGTGTTACTTGCCTTGCTGATGATCCGTGAAACCTAGAGATTCAAAGTAGCAAGCGGCGCACTCCGGGTACTCTATCGCAAACAAACAAGCATACAATAAGTACTCAACTAATGCACAGGTAAAACTCAAATAACAGATCTAACCAGAAAGTTCAACTTAAGAACTCCGGTTTGCAAAAAGAAACAACTCGAACGAAGCAACAAAAGTCAAACGGCGAAAGAAACAGGCTTCGTTTTACTAATATGAACCTAAGTCAAATTTTACAGAGGCAAAAACTTTTTTGAGTTGATTATTCGGAAAGAGGGTTTCGAGACAAAACTCTAGGCGCTTGAATCGCCTGATTCCGATAAACAAGCGAAAAGTTATACTAGATCGAAAATCGGATCAGAAATCGCGATCAGAAAAATCGCGGAATAAATCCGAGAAAAAGAAAAACGACGAACAGCTTAACGACCGAACGTTCGTTATCTGAACCTAAACGATGAATGCGTTCGTTAAAACGAACGAACGGGCGAACGCTCGCTAAACAAATAAACCAGAGAAAAACCGATCTATTTTAAAAAAAGAAAACTAGGGTTTTTCTAAAAAAACCGAAACGGTTTTTCTCAAAAAAAACCGACGGCAGCTACCTGGGCTCGGGCTCCGACAAAACTCCGGCGGGGTCCGGGCGGTGGCGGTGGTGGTCGGCGGCGACTCAGCGGCGGGCGGGCGGCTCGGGCGGCGGTTCGGCGGCGGCGACGGCGAAAGCAGCGGCGGCAAGGCGAGGCGGCGGGCGGCTCGGGCGGCGGCGGCGGCTCGGGTGGCGGGGTGGGGAGAGGCGGCGGGGGGGCTATTTATGGATGGGGGCTCGGCTTGGGGAAGGGGCGTCAGGCGTCCAGGAGGCATGCCCCACCGGACTCGGGCGGCGGCGGCGATCGGTCTCTCATGGGAGGCAGCAAGGTTGGGCACTGGCTGGGCCTCGGCCCAGTCGGGTGTGGGCGCGCGCGCGTTTTTTTAAAATAATTCCGCCGAGACTAAGAAAAAAATTCTAGAAAAAAATTAAAATCTAAAAATGCCAAACCAAATTTTCACGCCTAAATAAAATATTTAGGACGATATGAACATTTTCTTGGCCCTAAAATGCAGTTTTTTAAAACGTGCAATTTTTCCTAAATTCAAATAAAATAGCGAAAAACTACAAATAAAATCTTATTTGATTTTTTTATTAAATCTTCATTATTCCTTTATTTTGGGAAAGTCATTTTATTCCCTCTCATATTTTGACAGTGGAAATAATTGAAGATAAAATAAATAAAATCAAATGATCCTATTCTCAAAATTTGAGAAAACTCAAATATGAAAATAACGAAATCTCCAACTCTCTCCGTGGGTCCTTGAGTTGTGTGAAATTTCTAGGATCGAGCCAAAATGCAATAAAATATGCTATGCAAGTGATGATCTATGTATAACATTCCAAATTGAAAATTTGGGATGTTACATAGGCATGCACCCAAGGACACAGATTTTTCAACCAATTTATATGCACTGGAGCATGTGCATGTAGTTCACATTTGAATTACACACATAAATGCATTGAAAATTCAGTTAATGAATAAAAATGTCCAAACGAACCCCAAAAAATCACAAAAATTCACACAACACTCCTGTTGTTCTATGTTGACACGAGAAAAAAATTTGAAAACAATAAGAGGCAATGGATATCGTTTCGTCCCCAAAGGTGGGACGTTCCCTAACGAAAACCATCATGCTTGTTGTGAGAAGCTCCAGTTTGTGAGAAGCATATACCCAAACCTGCCCCAAATGGGTCAAAAAATTTACCATGGCATGTTGATGCCGCTCCATGATAGCATGCCAAGTTTCATGAATTTCAGACGAGCTTTGGATTCACTATAATTTAAAAACCAGGCATCTCAATGTTTTGCCGGCAATCAACGGTGCCCTGGTGTTTGAAATTCATTCCCATTTCTTGCATGGACCTAAGCATGCACCCAAGGACACAGATTTGATTTTTCGACCAATTTATATGCACTGGAGCATGTGCATGTAGTTCAAATCTGAATTATGCACATAAATGCATTGAAAACTCAGTTAATGCATAAAAATGTCCAAACGAACCCCGAAAAATCACAAAAATTCACACAATAGTCCTGTTGTTCTATGTTGACATGCGAAAAAAATTTGAAAGCAATAAGAGGCAATGGATATCGTTTCGTCCCCAAAGGTGGGACGTTCCCTACCGAAAACCATCATGCTTGTTGAGAACTCCGGTTTGTGAGAAGCATATACCCAAACCTGCCACAAATGGGACAAAATTTGTACCACGACATGTTGATGCCGCTCCATGATAGCATGCCAAGTTTCATGAATTTTAGATGAGTTTTGGATTTACTATAATATAAAAACCAAGCATCTCAATGTTTTGCCGGCAATCAACGGTGCCCTGGTGTTTGAAATTCATTCCCATTGCTTGCATGGCACCTAAGCATGCACCCAAGGACACGGATTTGATTTTTCGACCAATTTATATGCACTGGAGCATGTGCATGTAGTTAAAATTTGAGTTATGCACATAAATGCATTGAAAACTCAGTTAATGCATAAAAATGTCCAAACGAACCCCAAAAAATCACAAAAATTAACACAACACTCCTGTTGTTCTATGTTGACATGAGAAAAAAATTTGAAAGCAATAAGAGGCAATGGACATTGTTTCGTCCACAAAGGTGGGACGTTTCCTACCGAAAAGCATCATGCTTGTTTTGAGAAGCTCCGGTTTGTGAGAAGCATATACCCAAATGTAACATCCCAAATTTTCAATTTGGAATGTTATACATTAGGTCATCATGCATATCATATTTTCTCGCATTTTTCCCGATCCTAGAAATTTCACGCAACTCAAGGACCCTCGGAGAGAGTTGGAAGTTTCATAATTTTCATATTTGGGATCTCTCAAATTTTGAAAATAGGATCATTGGATTATTTAAATTATCTTCATAAAGTTTTTCCTATAAAAATATCTTGAGAGGGAATAATATGACTTTCCCAAACAAATAGGATAAATGAAGATATTATAAATAAACCAAAATTGGTTTTGGAGATTTATTTTGCTTAGGCAAAATGAGCATTTTAAAATATTTTTCATGTATTTTGTTTTAAAAGTTCATTTTGTTCGATTCAATTTTGGAGTCGGAGAAAATTTGTTTTAATTAATTTGGAGTTCGTTTGATATTTATTTTATTTGTTTTGTTTTAAAGTTTACTTAAAAAAAACGCTACACCCCTGACTGAGGCCCACTGCCCAGCCAGCCAGCCCCGCCCACCAGGCGCCCGCCCATCCCTCGTCTCCCTCCCGCGCTCGAGTCCCGCTCGAGCACGGAGCGCCACCGCCACGAGTCCGCCTGACCCCGCCTCCCTTCGCCTCCCCCAAGCCACCCCGCCGCCTCCCTCCCCTCTTAAATAGCCCCCGCCTCTCTCTCCCCAAACCCCGCCCGCGCCCGCCCCGACCCCGCTGGCCCAAGCCCGCCCACGCCTCGCATGGAGTCGCGACGCCGCCGCGCCCCAGCCCGCCGCCCTCGCCTCCCGACCCGCCACCACCTCGCCGCCCGAGCCCGCCATGATCGCGGAGGTAGCCGCCCGCCCGGCCGCCCGATTCGGTCTATTCCCCGTGAACCGCCCGGTTTTTTTTTTTAAAAAAAATAATATATTTGTTCGGTTTTTTTTTTTTAAAAAAAAACCTAGATTGGTTTTATTATTTTTTTTCGGTTTTCTTATTTAACGGACGTTCACCGAGCCGTTCGTTTCAGTGAACGCGTTCGTTAGATTCATTCCGATAACGAACGTTCACTTTTTAACTCGTTCGTCGTTTTTCTTTTAATCGGAATTAATCCGTTAATTTTCTGATTTGATTTCAGATCTGATTTTCAAAACTGTTTTATTTCTCGCTCGCTTATCGGAATCGTGATTCAAGCGCTGGAGTTTCAGAATGAAACCGCCGTTCCGACTACCCTACTTTCACAGAGTTTTGCCACTGTGAAATTTTGACCTAATTTCAGATCGCTAATTCGAGACGTTCTCTCTCGAGTTTCGACTTTCGGAGTTTGTTTTGATTCGATTCTTTTGCAACCAGGGTTCTTAAGTTGAACTATCTGGTTAGATCTTTTATTCGAGATTTTCCTGTGCATTAGATGAGTACTTATTGTATGCTTGTTGTTTGTCTCGTTAGATCACCCGAGTGCGCCGCTTGTTACTTCAATCTCTAGGACTCATGGATCATCGCAAGGCAAGTAACACTTTGATCATACCCTTCTCATACCCAGTTTTATGCATTAGATCTATTCCTCAAACACTTGCATGACTAGGATCTAATTAAATTGTGGGTTTGGGAAGTAGATTGAGGTAGTACCTATTACCTGTTTTACTTATGAAACCTTGGGAGTTACTTCTACGTTTGCTTGTTCATGCCATGCTATGCTAGTAGACGTGGATTGGGTGAGTGAATATCCATGACAGATGTGAGATTGTTTAATTAATGGTTTATCTAAGGTGGCAACCTAACACACATCTGGGTGGATTGAGGCACTGGTTTCTATCAGACTTGCTCAGATTTCTTCGGACCGCCACCTGTGCTCTAAGGGATCATAAGATTATTCAAACTGGAAACTTCCGTGTGCAGCCACAAGCCAATTATGGGCTCTGGCGTAGTTGACTAAGTCGTGCGAACTCTTACGGGTAGGCTAGCTGATGTAGGGGATGTAGGTTGGTACGGTCTACCCACATGTAAGGTGCTAGCACTTCTGAAAGACTATGTCTCGGTCATCCGTTTCTCAAACACCATGTAGTGCGAGAACCAAGCGGAGGCGATCGAGTCTTGTGGGGAAAAGTGCGCAAACCTCTGCAGAGTGTAACAAACTAATCATGATTAGCCGTGTCCCCGGTTATGGACAATTTGAGTATCCGGTACTTGATTATCATGTGAATCTCAACATGTTACTTTAAATAAAAGTTATTGGGATTTTGATGAGTACTTTTAATTGGGATTGAGGATGCTGTCAACCATCTTCAATGTTTAACAACCACCATGATAGTTAAATAAAATTATTCCTTTGATGTAGGAAAAATCAGCTTTATGCAAATGTAACAGAGAGCCTTACCACCAGCCAAATATGCATGTAGTATAGGCTTATTCATTCATTGCTCTTTATGTGTTACATTGCCAAGATATTCCATGTGTTGACCCGCTGGCTGCAATTTTTCACGCTATGCACTTTTCGCATTTACTTAGTAAGGTGTTAGGTCGTGGTTCTATACTCAAGGATGCCGTTGGAGTTGATGGACTCGCTTATCTTCCAAGCCTTCCGCTGTTATTATTAGATGGCCTTAAGCCATATTTTTATTCAGTTCCTTGTGGACATCGATGTAATAAGTGTGTGATTGCTACTCTGCTATAAATCCTTCAATCTTGTGTGGTGTCGGCATTATCGATCCAGGATGACACCGAGCACGAGCGCTAGATCCATTCGGTCTGGTCGCTCTGAGAGAATGGTATCGAGCACACGCCGACCGTAGGACACGACCACTAAGTTAAAGCCATAGATCACTCTCTCTTCTCATTTCCTAACTCCTCATCTTTTCTACTCTTTAGGATGACGGACGCTAAGATCAAGTACACCCAACCGGATGAAGGCACACCTTTTGGATTTCACTTGAAGGAAGTTACTAAGTACCGAACATTGGATTACCAAGCTTCACCGAACTTTCAACGCCACTCTGCTCAAGAGGAGCGCCGGAAGATTCATGCTCACGCTCGGGAAGGACATTCGCCCCAATCACCAAGCCTATAGATAGTGTTTTCAGGCACCCACTTGAGTCCAGGAAGGAGCATGGCAGCTCACATCACCATGGGACGATTGGAGAAGTCTATCAAGAAGATCTCAAGGACACCATCTACCAGATTTGCGGACGCCGAGATGACAACTGGGACGTCGTCAACACCAAGAAGGATAGGTCCATTGCAGCTTTCATCCAGGAGTTAAACCAGCACATTCGACGCCAGGAGAATCAAATGTGCAATGACATGTTGGAGTTAGAAAGACGAAGGAAAGGATCATCGAATTGGAAGGAGAACTAAAGACTACACGCAAGGACTACATGGACGAGATCGTAGCTCTGGCAAGACACAATAACGATCTTAAGTACGAGATCGAAGAACTCAAGAAGAAGTTGGCACTCAGGAATGAAGACCAGTATGTCGAGCATCAAATCGACTACATCAACATTGACGACTCAGATTCGGATCCAAGTGAACCCGATTTTGAAGACGAAGCTGGAGCAGACATCATGGAGTCTTCCACCGGTTCAAATTAGTAGAAGTCCCCCACATATTAGTAGTATTCCCTCCATGTAAACATTATAGTACACGCACTTTTGCGATAGTTAGATCGTTGTAAGCCCTTGTTTGATTGAATGAAGTGATTTGTGTGCATTTGCTCATGTGCATTTGGGTAGTGATTCCCCTTAGACCTCATTCTATTCTATTTTCTCTTCTTTTCTAAACCCTTCAGATGCCTCCGAGACGCGTGACCCGGATTCGCTTTTCCGCCAGAGATCACCCAATTGATCCAGCAGCAGAATACCTGATTCAAACATTGGTGCGTAACAACAACAACAACCCCAACAACCCACCGCCACCACCACCACCATGGATCATCGACTCGCTTTCTTAGACTGAACCCGCGGTGTATTCCAAAAGCACCGAGCCAATTGTAGCAGATGACCTGCTCCGCAAGATAGGAAGGAGCTGACTCTGCAGGATGCACAGATGGTGAAAGAGTGAAGTTTGCAGCACATCAACTTGAAGGACCCGCAGCAGCATGGTGGGAGAATTTCACACCACTTACCCGTGAGACACCGCCACATGGGACCAGCCAAGCAAGCTTTTCGCACAGCCCATGTTTCAGCAGGAGCCATGGCCATGAAAAAGCGTGAGTTTCGCAACTTACGCCAAGGAGGAAGGACTGTTGGCCAGTACGTGGATGATTTTAGCAAACTAGCACGTTATGCCCCAGATGACGTTACTACTGGATGCAGCTAAACAGAGAAGTTTCTAGAAGGACTGAATGATGAGTTCAGCATGCCGTTGATGGTAGCAAGTTTCAATAACTACCAGGAGTTAGTAGACCGAGCTCTCATGATTGAAGGAAAGCAGCAACAAATTGAGAACTGCAGCGGAAGTATGGACAAGGGAAGTATAACTCGAGCCCAATGAAGCCTCGTTATACCCCTAAATCAGGAATTCAGTTTCAGCATACCCATGGAGGAGGTAATTCGCACAACCATAATGGCACCAAGAATGGGAACGGGAATGGAGGAAGCAACGGACAGAACCGCACCAACCCGTCTACACCATCCAAGGTAGACCTGAGTCACATTACTTGCTTTAAGTGCCGCAAGACTGGGCACTATGCAAATGACTGTCCAGAAGGCCAGAATGGAAATGGCAATGGAAGCTCTGGAAAGAAGCCCAACCCTTTCAACAGGGGACAAGTGAACCACATTGATGTGGAGGAGGTTGAAGATCAGCCCGATGCGGTAATCGGTAAGTTTTGGTTAAGTCTTTTACTGCAGTTGTTCTTTTTGATACTGGTGCATCGCATTCATACATATCAAGGGGATTTGTGGATAAGTACCAGTTACCAACCCAAGCCCTTAGGTCACCCATGCTAGTAACCTCACCCGAGCAGAGTACATGGCTAGTAAATGGTGTGATCGATCGCCACTAAGGATCGGACACTATGTTTTCCCTCGGACCTAATAGTTCGGAATCCCAAGGATTGATGTGATATTTGGAATGGATTGGTTATCAAAGTATGGAGGAAACATAGATTGTACCACAAGGTCAATTTTGCTCACCACACCGTAAGGAAGAAGGATTAAGTATGTATCACGGCACGAACCGAGGAGAGCACAAGTTAATTGCTTAACAGAGTGGTACAGAAGAAGTACCAGTGGTGAAGGATTATCCCGATGTATTTCCTAAGAGTTGCGTGAATGCCGCGGATAGAGACATTGAGTTTTTGATCGAGCTGTTGCCAGGAACAGGCCCGATATCGAAGCGACCGTACAGGATGCCCGCAAAGGATTTGGCAGAAATTAAGAAGCAGATAAAGGAACTATTGGATAAAGGTTTTATTCGCCCAAGTTCTTCACCTTGGGGATCACCCGTATTGTTAGTGGAGAAGAAGGATGGATCGTTGAGAATGGTTGTTGATTATCGTGGATTGAATGAAGTAACAATCAAGAACAAGTACCCACTACCAATGATAAATGATCTGTTTGATCGCTTGCGAGGGGCCAAAGTGTTTTCTAAGATCGACTTGCGATCAGGGTACCATCAGTTGAAGATTCGGGAGCAAGACATACCCAAGACAGCGTTTACCACGAGATATGGACTGTATGAGTATACCGTTATGTCATTTGGACTGACTAACGCACCAGCCTATTTCATGAACCTGATGAACAAAGTGTTTATGGAGTTTTTGGACAAGTTCGTCGTGGTGTTCATTGATGACATTTTGATTTTCTCGAAGAATGAAGAGGAACACAAGGAACATTTGAGATTGGTTTTGGAGAAACTGAAGGAACACCAGTTGTATGCCAAGTTCAGCAAATGTGAATTTTGGTTAAAGGAAGTTGGATTTCTCGGACATGTTATATCCGGAGAAGGAATAGCAGTTGACCCCACAAAGGTTGAGACCGTAACCAAATGGGAAGCACCAACGACAGCTTGGAGAGATTCAAGTTTCCTTGGACTCGCAGGATACTACCAAGATTCATTGAGAATTTCTCAAGGATTGCAAAGCCTATGACAGAATTGTTGAAGAAGGAAAACAAATTCATATGGACTGAGGACTGTGAGGCAAGTTTTCAGGAGTTGAAGAAAAGATTGGTTACCTCACCAGTTTGATATTGCCGATCAAACTAAGGATTATGAGGTGTATTGCGGCGCTTCACGTCGAGGACTTGGAGCAGTGCTTATGCAGGAAGGAAGAGTTGTTTCAGATGCTTCACGACAACTTAAGCCCCATGAGTTGAATTATGCCACTCATGATTTGGAGTTAGCAGCCGTTGTGCATGCCTTGAAGACGTGGAGACATTTTCTCATTGGAAATCATTGTGAAGTATATACGGATCACAAGAGTTTGAAGTACATCTTCACCCGTATGAATTGAATCTCGGACAAAGGAGATGGTTAGAGCTAATCAAGGATTATGATATGAGATTGCATTATCACCCGGAAAGGCTAATGTCGTAGCAGGCATTTATTGAGCCGTAAGAGCCACGTCAATACCCTAATGATGGGAGAAATACCCAATGAGTTAGCCGAGGACCTTCGAGAGCTATGTTTGGAAATAGTTCCGAGAGGCTATGTAGCAGCATTGGAGATTCAATCGACAATCGATGGACAAAATCGAGAAGCCCAAAAGGCGAGATAAGGAAGTTGCCTCTATAAAGGAGAAAATGAGTAAAGGAAAAGCTAAAGGATTTCGTGAGGATGAGCACGATACCCTATGGTTGAAGACCGTGTTTATGTGCCCAATGACCCGTAGATCGGGAAGTTGATTTTACAAGAAGCCCATGATTCACCCTATTCGATTCACCCAGGAAATACTAAGATGTATTTGGATTTGAATAATATTTTCGGTGGACCGGAATGAAGAAGGATATTGCGGAGTATGTAGCAGTTTGCGGCGTATGTCGAAAGTAAAGGCGTAACATCGAAGCCAGCAGGATTGTTACAACCATTGCCGATACCGAATGGAAGTGGGATAAACTAGGCATGGATTTCATCACAGGTTTGCCAAAGACCCGTTCAGATATGACTCGATTTGGGTCATAGTCGACCGTTTGACCAAGGTAGCCCATTTCATTCCAAATCAAGACTACCTATAGCAGTGCTAAGTTGGCAAAGATATACATGACCAGAATTGTGTGTTTACACGGAATCCCAAGGAGCATTGTATCGATGGAGGAACCCAGTTTACTTGAAATTTTGGAACCAGTTACACGAAACCTTGGGAACCCGATTGAGTTCAAAGACAGCTTTCCACCCACGCACCGATGGATGACCGAGAGAGTCAATCAGATTTTGGAGGACATCTTTGAGAGCTTGTGCACTAGATTATGGATCTAGTTGGGATGACAATTTGCCGTATGCAGAATTTTCCTACAATAACAGCTACCAAACCAGTTTAAAGATGGCACCTTTAGCGGCCTTGTATGGAAGAAGGTGCAGGACACCGTTGTCATGGGACTAAACCGAGATCGCGATTATTTGGACCAGATTTGATTAAGGAGTCTGAATGAAAGTTGTTGATTCGAGACAGGCTCAAGGTAGCCCAGTCCGCACGTAAGAGCTATGCCGATTCAAAGCGCAGCGATTGAGTATGAAGTTGGAGACAGAGTATATCTCGAGTATCCCCGCTTGAGGAGTTAAGCGTTTTGGAGTCAAAGGAAAGTTAGCACCCGCTTTGTTGGACCATATAAGATTTTGCAACGCATGGGAGAAGTTGCGTATAAGTTGGAATTGCGGAAGGATTGTCGGGAGTTCATGATGTATTCCATGTTTCTCGATTGAAGAAATGTCACCCGAGATAGCGAGGTACCGTTAAGAGACACAAAGCCACTGAGGCAATTCATTGAAGGATGACTTGACATATGAAGAAAAGCCGTTAAGATTCTCGATTATGCCAGTGAGTTACCCGCAGCAAGGTTATCAAGTTTTGCAAAGTTCATGGAGCCACCACACGGAGGATGAAGCCACACGGGAAAGAGAGGAAGTTTTGCTTAAGGACCACCTCACCTATTTTCTAGCCAACCCGAATCTCGAGGGCTAGATTCATCTTAAGAGGTAGGTTTGTAACATCCCAAATTTTCAATTTGGAATGTTATACATTAGGTCATCATGCATATCATATTTTCTCGCATTTTCCGATCCTAGAAATTTCACGCAACTCAAGGACCCTCGGAGAGAGTTGGAAGTTTCATAATTTTCATATTTGGGATCTCTCAAATTTTGAAAATAGGATCATTGGATTATTTAAATTATCTTCATAAAGTTTTCCTATAAAAATATCTTGAGAGGGAATAATATGACTTTCCCAAACAAATAGGAAAAATGAAGATATTATAAATAAACCAAAATTGGTTTTGGAGATTTATTTTGCTTAGGCAAAATGAGCATTTTAAAATATTTTTCATGTATTTTGTTTTAAAAGTTCATTTTGTTCGATTCAATTTTGGAGTCGGAGAAAATTTGTTTTAATTAATTTGGAGTTCATTTGATATTTATTTTATTTGTTTTGTTTTAAAGTTTATTTAAAAAAAACGCTACAGACTGGACCGAGGCCCAGCCCGCCCAGCCAGCCAGCCCCAGCCCAGCCGCCCCATCCCATCCTCTCGTCTCCTCCCGCTCGAGTCCCGCTCGAGCACGGAGCGCCGCCACCGGAGTCCGCCTGACCCCGCCTCCTTCGCCCCTCCCAAGCCACCCCGCCGCCTCTCCTCCCCTCTTAAATAGCCCCCAGCCTCTCTCTCTCCCCAAACCCGCCCGCCCCCTTGACCGCGCCCCGCCCGCCTTGCCGCCGCCACTGTCAGCCGGGAGCCCGACGCCGCCAGAACCCGCCGCCCCTCGCCTCCCGACCCGCCGCCACCACCTCGCCGCCTCTGCCCCGGCGATCGCCGGAGGTAGCCGCCCGCCCCGCCGCCCGATTCGGTCTATTCCCCGTGAACCGCCCGGTTTTTTTTTTTTTAAAAAATAATATATTTGTTCGGTTTTTTAAAAAAAACCTAGATTGGTTTTATTATTTTTTTCGGTTTTCTTATTTAACGGACGTTCACCGAACCGTTCGTTTCAGTGAACGCGTTCGTTAGATTCGTTCCGATAACGAACGTTCGCTTTTTAACTCGTTCGTCGTTTTTCTTTTAATCGGAATTAATCCGTTAATTTTCGATTTGATTTCGGATCTGATTTTCAAAACTGTTTTATTTCTCGCTCGTTTATCGGAATCAGTGATTCAAGCGCTGGAGTTTCAGAATATGAAACCGCCGTTCGACTACCCTACTTTCACAGAGTTTTGCCACTGTGAAATTTTGACCTAATTTCAGATCGCTAATTGAGACGTTCTCTCTCGAGTTTCGACTTTCGGAGTTTGTTTTGATTCGATTCTTTTGCAACCAGGGTTCTTAAGTTGAACTATCTGGTTAGATCTTTTATTCGAGATTTTCCTGTGCATTAGATGAGTACTTATTGTATGCTTGTTGTTTGTCTGCGTTAGATCACCGGAGTGCGCCGCTTGTTACTTGAATCTCTAGGACTCGCGGATCATCGACAAGGCAAGTAACACTTTGATCATACCCTTCTCATACCCAGTTTTATGCATTAGATCTATTCCTCAAACACTTGCATGATTAGGATCTAATTAAATTGTGGGTTTGGGAAGTAGATTGAGGTAGTACCTATTACTGTTTTACTTATGAAACCTTGGGAGTTACTTCTCGTTTGCTTGTTCATGCCATGCTATGCTAGTAGACGTGGATTGGGTGAGTGAATATCCATGACAGATGTGAGATTGTTTAATTAATGGTTTATCTAAGGTGGCAACCTAACACACATCTGGGTGGATTGAGGCACTGGTTTCTATCAGACTTGCTGTATTTCTTGGACCGCCACCTGTGCTCTAAGGGATCATAAGATTATTCAAACTGAAACTTCCGTGTGCAGCCACAAGCCAATTATGGGCTCTGGCGTAGTTGACTAAGTCGTCATAACTCTTCGGGTAGGCTAGCTGATGTAGGGGATGTAGGTTGGTACGGTCTACCCACATGTAAGGTGCTAGCGCTTCGAAAGACTATGTCTCGGTCATCCGTTTCTCAAACACCATGTAGTCACGAGAACCAAGCGGAGGCGATCGAGTCTTGTGGGGAAAAGTGCATAAACCTCTGCAGAGTGTAACAAACTAATCATGATTAGCCGTGTCCCGGTTATGGACAATTTGAGTATCCGTACTTGATTATCATGTGAATCTCAACATGTTACTTTAAATAAAAGTTATTGGGTTTTGATGAGTACTTTTTAATTGGGATTGAGGATGTTGTCAACCATCTTCAATGTTTAACAACCACCATGATAGTTAAATAAAATTATTCCTTTGATGTAGGAAAAATCAGCTTTATGCAAATGTAACAGTAGAGCCTTACCACCAGCCAAATATGCATGTAGTATAGGCTTATTCATTCATTGCTCTTTATGTGTTACATTGCCAAGATATTCCATGTCTCACCCGTTTCGGGCTGCAATTTTTCACGTTGCGCACTTTTCGAACGACGAGTAAGGTGTTAGGTCGTGGTTCTATACTCAGTGATGCCGTTGGAGTTGATGGACTCGCTTATCTTCCAAGCCTTCCATGTTATTATTAGATGGCCTTAAGCCATATTTTTATTCAGTTCCTTGTGGACATCGATGTAATAAGTGTGTGATTGCTACTCTGCTATAAATCCTTCAAATCTTGTGTGGTGTCGGCATTCGATCCAGGGATGACATCGAGCACGAGCGCTAGATCCATTCGGGTCTGGTCGCTACACCAAACCTGCCACAAATGGGACAAAATTTGTACCACTGCATGTTGATGCCGCTCCATGATAGCATGCCAAGTTTCATGAATTTCAAACGAGTTTTGGATTTACTAGAATTTAAAAACCAAGCATCTAAATGTTTTACCGGCAATCAACAGTGCCCTGGCGTTTGAAATTCATTCCCATTTCTTGCATGGGACCTAAGCATGCTCCCAACGACACATATTTTATTTTTCGACCAATTTATATGCACTGGAGCATGTGCATGTAGTTCAAATTTGAATTATGGACATAAATGCATTGAAAACTCAGTTAATGCATAAAAATGTCCAAACGAACGCCGGAAAATCACAAAAATTCACACAACACTCCTGTTGTTCTATGTTGACACGAGAAAAAAATTTGAGAGCAATAAGAGGCAATGGATATCGTTTCGTCCCCGAAGGTGGGACGTTCCCTACCGAAAACCGTCATGCTTGTGAAAAGCTCCGTTTTGTGAGAAGCCTATACCCAAACCTACCCCAAATGGGAAAAAATTTGTACCACAGCATGTTGATGCCGCTCCATGATAGCATGCCAAGTTTCATGAATTTCAGACGAGTTTTTGATTTACTTGAATTTAAAAACAGGCATCTCAATGTTTTGCCGGCAATCAACGGTGCCCTGGTGTTTGAAATTTATTACCATTTCTTGCATGGGACCTATAGGCATGCACCCAAGGACAAATATTTGATTTTACAACCAATTTATATGCACTTGAGAATGTGCATGTAGTTCAAATTTGAATTGTTCACCTGAAATGGCTGGAAAACCAATTTAATGTATAAAATTTTCAAACGAACCCTGAATAATTCCAATTCTTTTACGACACACATATAGTTGCATGTTCACTCCAGATAAAAGGTCTAGCAATTCAAACACCGTCCATTGCTGTTGTGACCCAATTATGTAATTCAAATCAAGATGAAAAATCAAGTAGATCGCACACAGTTTATTATCAGCAACCGTGTAAGATGCAGCACAAAATATTCTGGAGCACCGTTGATGTATAGTATGCCTATGGCTTACACGAGAAGGTGCGTCGGCTACAGTCCACAACCGGCGTCTCAAGCACACTAGCTCGCTCCCCAAATATCATTTCACTGTTCAATCGTCGCCGGTAAAAGATGGGCACGTGGACCCACGTCATGAGGGTAACTTCGGCGGCCCACTTCAGCGAAAGCGTGGCTGCAGCCGCCATGCGCGTGCTAACAAGGTGCATCAGCGCGGCCGCAATCTGTGACCTAGCGGCAAAGGCAGCCCAAACGGCCGCTGTTGCTTCTCAGGTGGCGGCAACAACATCTGCCTTGGGGATAGCAACTGGCGAGAGCGGCACAACAGTTGTCCGTTCCACATCGGCGGCCTTAGCCCTGATGGAGACCGCCCTCGACCATGTCGAGGCCGCCCACGCCTAGCTCCTGGCGGTCACCGCATATATCGAACGAAGCTTTTCCGACAACGGTCGGCAACCCACGGCCGAAGAGCTGGCAATCACCGAGAGCGTTCGAGCAGCCGCCTGTTCCTCCGCCGCATACCTTGCGACGACGGAGCCTGTCCAAGCCCAGATCACGTCCGCCCATGCCCAGCTCGTGGCGGCCTTTTCCAAAGAGAAGGCGGACGCGGATGGCGAGAGGCTTGCCGAGTACGGTGCGATGGATGCCATAGAGCCCCTTCCCCAGGAGACTGTCGGGCACGAGCTGGACATGGAGGCGGCGGCGGAGATTGACAAGCACCAGCCGTAGTACTCTTTGTTTTGTTTAATTAAGAGCGCCGGTATTTAGTTTGTTAGAGTAATGTTTAGGTCAGCTAGCTCTGTTTAATTGCTGAACTTGCTCGATTAAGAAGTGTGGGTGTGTTGTAGTCTCCTTTGTGTACCCAAATTATGCAATGACGTGGATGACGAGTGTACCCATGGAAATTCGAACCAAAACTTTTGATGTTCAAATTCATCACACACGGGTTAAGCTATTTGAATCGTTTGCGATGTCCACATATCGCACACAGTTCTGAATAAGGGACCGTGTCTGATGACACTTTGCACGCCAGATTTTTCGCTGAAGCAATTCCAAATTTTCGGCTTCCGCGGAAATATCTACCTCCCCGCCCCCTCCTCCTTACCAAAAGCCACATTCCCCTCTTTCCGCCTTCCTTTCTAAGTTGAAAACTTCACTCCTTGCTTGCAGCGTCGCCGCCTCCTCACCGGTAACCCTCCTTCATGCTGCTCGGCCTCCTCTATCCAGGCAGGTAATCCACACCCGAACCCCATCCTCCTCCTCCTTCCACATCCCACATGCCCCGACCGCCGGCGCGAGCGCGACACCTTCCACCCAAATCACCGACCCCTCCACCAAATAAGCGCCGGCCTAAGCTATGGTGCACGCAGTAGAGCCAGGACTTCAAGGAGCATTTGGCAACGGAGAAGCAAATCGGGGCCGCACGCGCGGATGAGGTCGCAATGGCTGCCATTCGTGCCGACCCCCAGATCTTGAAGGAGCACCTTGCCATTTGCTAGCTACGCCGGTTAAGCATGCTCGGTTTACCCGTTGCGTGTGCTGCTCCTGCCTTTCCTTCAGAAATTCTAGTGAATTGTGCTATCTAATTTTACCATGCAATCTGTTGCTCTAGTGTATATGTTCTATATGTCGTGCAGTGTGGTGCTCACTTATTAACTGTTTTGTTAATTTGTTATCGTCTTCATTTAACTGTTTGGTTCAATTCTGCAAATGTGATGTTCAATTCTTCAGGCTGCAATTTTGTATTGTCTTCCATGTGAGAAATAAATCGAATTTATCTTTGCAAAATTGTGGGTGCATTCTTTTATTATATACCATGTGAGGAATAAATTGAATTTGGCTATAGTAAATACATGAGAAACAAATACAATTGCTACAATTTGTTGTAGTTAACTGTTTGGTTAACTGTCTGATCTTCTATTAGGAGTATGTTATATTGT
This sequence comes from Aegilops longissima, assembly GCA_021605205.1. Classification (NCBI taxonomy): domain Eukaryota; kingdom Viridiplantae; phylum Streptophyta; class Magnoliopsida; order Poales; family Poaceae; genus Aegilops; species Aegilops longissima. The sequence continues at coordinate 344,122,919 of CM038682.1, forward strand.
GCAATGTGGTGCTCAGTTAATGTTTGGTTCATTTGTTGTGGTGTTTAGTTAACTGCTTGGTTCAATTCTGCAATGCGATGTCCTATTGTCGTGGGTAGAATTTAGTATTTTAGTTCATGTGAGGAATAAATCGAATTTGGCTGCACTTAATACATGAGAAACATGTAAAAGTGCTATATTTCCAAGTTCTTAATCATGCTTGGTTTGGATAAATGGGTTTTCCGTGTGGCTTGAATTAATCTGATGAATCTGCAATGTGATTATTTTTCATCAACATATTTTACTGATAGCATGCGAACCCTTACTTAACCTGATGACTAACTACCTTATATGTGTTGCAGGGAAACAATGGGAAGCACTGAGGTTCACAATCGAGGTTAGCACGTGCATGGTCCGTTGTCTAATAGCACATTATTGTGCAATTGCAGGAACCATTCTAATATTTAGGTTTTTAACAATTTGGTCTTGCACATGTAGGTCCTGCTGTCAGAGGTTTTGACCCACTGTTCGACCCTTTTGGCATATGGGGAAATAACTTGTCCATGAATATCAATCAAATCAAGAAACTCAGAAAGATTGTTAGGATAAAGGAATTAGCAACAAAAAACAACAAGATCTTTGTCTGCACAATGAAGAAGACATCAGTTCACTACAAGATGGTACTAACTATTATTCCTTGCCTTTTTTTATTCCTTTGCCCCATTTCCAATATAGAGAAGATATTTCTGCACATCCTTGTTTTCAGGCCTTTCCAAAGCAGTTCACTGATGATTACCTCTCAAACCACCTCTATGGTCAGGAGGCGAGGAAGGTTTTCTTACAACACCCACGGTTCAATATTGAAGTGTTCCTAAAGAGGACGAAGGACAGACGGCCAATCATCCACAGGCACTGGCCTAAAGTTGCAAAGACCTTCAACATGAATGAAGGCTCAATATTCGCCTTCCGCTTCAGCAGTTTCCAGATGAGATGCATCTGTCTATATACCGTCTATGATGCTAATTTCGAAAGGTTCTACATGTTGCATGTGGAACTTGCTGATGGTGCAGTTGTGTAATGGGGTAGCTGAGTGCTGAAGCTATATCATGTTGTACTCTGATGTATTTCAATTATGAAATTCTGCTTCCTTAATATGGAAATGAAATATATTGTGTGCTTAATACGAAATGTCAATTAGATTAATAAATGGATTGAATAATCGGATAACTAGCCTGCTAATGGCGAATTTGCCTGCTAATTGGGTTTTGCTATTGCAAATGGTTGTTGAAAAAATACCGTGGGAGATGACCTCAGGCAACGCACACAGTTTCTAGGAATAAACCCTGTTGGATCGATGAACAGTCACACATGACTTTCTCTTGAAAACTGTTTGCGTTAGGCCACCTTGCGCAAACGTTTACCACATAAAAACTGTGTGTGGTGGACAGCCTTTGCCACAAAGTTTCTTCTACAGACCGTGTGTGATACATTCAATAATGCAAACTATTTAACGGGAAAAATTGCGTGTGCTGTACCTGTGAACGGAAACGTTTTCCTTGGAGCGACTGTGTGGGATGTGTATACGAACAGAAATGTTTAGCAGGGACTGACTGTGTGGGATGTACTTGCGACCGGAAACAATTTCGTCGTATAATTGTATTTTTTAGCTCTATTGTACGTATTTCCATAATTGAGAACTCGCCGATCGCACACGACCTCATTTTGCCGAACGTGTGTGCCAGGAGGGGGCATATCCCCGGCGGTTTCTGGGTCGTGTGGGAAGGACCCCCCTATCACCCACACTCACTTGGCGACGGTTCCACATGCTGTCGCAGAAAGGGGTAAAAACCCGTTTGTTTAGGACCAACACGCACCAGTGTATATTACTAATTACTAAGTTTTCTATGCATTTAATGTAGACCATAATTCAAATTTGAACTACAACCACATGCTCCAGTGAAGCAAAATGGGTGGGAAATCGTACATGTGTCATTGGGTGCATGTTTAGGTCTTATTTAAGGAATGGGAATGAATTACAAACTTGTCGTCGTCCTGAAACATTGAAAATCTCAGTTTTTAAATACCTGTAAATCAAAAAGGCACCCAAAAAGATGAAACTTGGCATGGTTTCATGACATGGCACATATATGTCGTGGTAAAAAAATCGTCCAGTTTGAGAAGAGGCACACACATTAGTAGCCAATGAAGTCCTTTTTGAAACAAAAACTTGACACATTCATATCGCAAACGGTTGTATTATATTAACCGTGTCAAAATTTAACCATACTCGATGGTGTGCGTGCAACTGTTTGATTATACGGGACGAGTGCGAGAAGTCCGCCGTGCAGGCTCGACGGGACGTGTGCGAGCAGTCCGCCGCGCAGGCTCGATGGGATGTGTGCATCCTGTCCACCTCGCAGGCTCGACGGGACACGTGCGAGCTGTCGTGGTTCTAAGTCTGACAGTAGAATAGGGGGTAGGGATGTAGAGGCAAGATCCTAGCTATGGGGAAGTTGTACGCATGAGTTTTACGAGTTCAGGCCCTTCTCGGAGGAAGTAACAACCCTACGTCTCGGAGCTCGGAGGCGGCCGACTGGATTATATGCGTGTGTGTTACAGGGGGTGCGAACCCTTGTGCCTGTGGAGGGGGTGGCTTATATAGAGTGCGCCAAGACCCCAGCCAGCCCACGTTACAAGGGAGTTAAGGTACATCAAGAGGGGGACGTTACGGGTAACGTCCATAATAAAGTGCTATAAATGGCTATTAAGTCTAGGGGTTAATGTCCGACCGTTGCTGTGCAGAGTGACTTTAGATCTTCTGCCTGTCGAGTGTTTCTTGTTACGGTCGAGTGACCTTGATTCCTTCGAGTGGAGATGTTATTGGTCGAGTGGATGATGGTATCATGCTGCTGGCTTTAGAGTGATGTCCTTGGGGAGGGTATTTAGGTCAGGCCTTGTGACCCTACCCTAGGTACATGTCCTCATCATTATCCCCAGAATGGATCAGGGTTTGAGTGGAGAAGGAGTTGAAAATACTTCTGACTCATTTTTCGCGCTTCCGATGTGTCTTGTTTTGGATCAGCGAACCGAAGTGGCAACACCAACTTCTTTTTCAGTCGCTTTGATCCATTCCTGGTTTCGTCGAGTGAACTTTTGCTGGAAGAGGTCCGAGCGTTAAATGTGGAGGAGATCTTCTGTCTGACAAGTTGTTCTGCTGTCCGCGGATCTCGTGGGATTCGAATTTCGGGAAGCGCGCGGGGCGGAGGGGGCCGTAGTAATCGGACTGGATAAGGCAAGGCCACCTCGATTATCGCGCCGCCTTTTTTGCCACGCATCGCGCGCGCGACTGTTGCGGGATTTGATAAGATTGCCCAGGTCAGTCACTCGGAAGCAACCTCATATAAGGCGCCGGACCAGGGTTTTTGAACAGTGCGCCCTCATTCATCTTCCCCCTTCTTAGTTTTCCCCACCGCGCCTGCTCCTCCTCCAGCACCGCCGCTCCGTCCGAGCTCCATCTGCGGCGATGGTTGAAAGAAAAGACGGTGGCTCTCGAGCGCACGAAGAAGGCATAGGGTAAAAAGTCCAGCCGGGGCGGATCCTCGTAGCGGTCCGGTTTGCTGCGCGGCTGGATCCACGGCGACTAGATCCGGTCGACGATCCGCCAGGATGACCTCGATGATCTGGCGGAGGAGGGGCTGATTCCTCACGGTTCGGCGCGGCTCCCGGGGGATGAGACCGAACCTCAACCGCGGGAGGGTGAGTGTGTCCTCCTCGCCAACCACGTCGACCATGGATTTTCCTTGCCTCCGCATCCTTTTTTCTGGGCTTTCTTGAATTTCTTTGGAGCGCAACTTCATCACTATTCCCCCAACAACATCATATATCTTGCTTCTTTCGTGTCTCTGTGTGAAAACTTCTTGGGTTGTCGACCACACTGGGGTCTCTTTAAGCACATTTTCACGTGTCGCTCCCAATCGGTCAAAAAGGCCAACCCGAGTGATTAGAGGACCCAAGTGATCCAGATGTGTGGGGGTCTTAGGGTTCAGATGAGGGGTAAGAGCTCCTTCCCAGCCATAGTTCTTCCTGAGTCGGTACGTGGGTGGCAGTCGACCTGGTTTTACTGCAAAGACCAGCCGACTCCAGGCCAGTCGACTGGACTTCCTCCTTTTTCTATGGCTCGCGTAGAGAAGCCCTCCGCCTTAAAAGTGACTCTAGGGGAAAAAGCAGAAGTGAAAGTGTTGGTCGAGAGAGTGGTCCATCTCATCCGCGAGGGCATAACTAGAATGGATCTGCTGGAAGTCTTCCTCAGACGACGCATTCAGCCACTTCAAGCCCGAGACCATCTGATGTGGATGTATTCGGGCATTGAAGATTCCACTCGGGTGCACCCAGAGGAAGTCGACGAGGATACGGTGGAGAAGTGGTTGAGGAGTATCACTGGCAACAAGTATAACCCCAGGGGGGCAGGAGAATCCCTCCACTCGACCAATCCTACGAACTGGACAAGGTCCAACTCTGAATTACCGAGTGTCATCTTGATTTAACATGCAACTGTTTATGCTTCACCGACTGACTTTGTCTTGCTTGTTTTCTTCTAGGCCCTTACTGAAATGTATTCGATGCCCAACGGAGAGCAGGAGCAGGACCCGGAGGGGGAGGCAAGCAGAGGTGAAAGCGGCGAGTGGCATTCTGACGGAGAGGGGGACGAGGAGAGCGACGACCAGAGTGATGAAGAAGAAGTCGAGTCTCCTCACCGTAGGGAAAGGCGATCCAAGCTTACTCAAGACCCGGCGAGCGCCCATGACAAGGCGACCGTTCAGGCCGGGCAGTCGTCAAAGCGTCCTCGGACGTCCTCTCCGGCACCAACCGAAAAGGCCCCAAAGCAGTCCAAGGTTGTCATGCAGAAGACTCGGAAGGCGCTTCCGAGAATCAAAATTGATGTTCTTGTTGCTTCTGCGTGAGTGTTCTTCCTTCGCTTTTACTTGACGTTCTGTGCTGCTTATTTTTCCCTTGGTTTGACCGAATGAATCCTGAAACTGGCATTGCCGCTACCTCTGAGACTTCTGCTTATAAGAACAAGGATGAGGAAATGGAAGATGCGGTCACCTCCAATCCAGGTACAATCTTCATGATTTTGTCTTCGCTCCATCGATTGAACTGTGATATATCCAATCGGGTGATGAAATTTTGGCGACTGATCTTTTTACAGCTCTCAATGTCATTGACCTCCCAGACGACGATGAGGACGATCCATAGAGGCCCTTGGGGATAAGAAACTGGAAAACGTCCGCTGGCAAGACGCTCCAGTCAACGCTGGTGGCGGAACCGGCAGTTCAGGACGTCGGCGATGTCAATCGGACTTCCGTCTCCTTCTCTATACCGTTGTCGAGTGCTCGACCTTCTTCTCAGCTGCACAGGCTCCCACTGATCCACCTTCACTTTTTGCTACACATCACGTCCCAGAGGACCAAGTGGGTGCTGCCAAAGAGGCTATACGCCAGGCGGGCATTATGATGGAGAAGATGAAGATGGTGCGGGAAGCCAGCCAAGCTGCTTATGATGCAAGCTCCGCTCTCCAGAGTAACGTCCAGGTTAGTAGATCGTCGACTGACTCTTCTGGCTTGTTCTGTTAGGATATGGTACCTGAAAACTTTCTTTCCAAGAATCTTTGCGTCTGTCTGCGCCTTGCATTTGTACACCCAGTGGGTGTTTTGATTTGTCACTGAACAGATTCGCACTTTGAGCTGGTAGTGTTGTTGTCGATTGAATCTTTTGACCAGTGGGGGCACGCTAAGTGCACCCACTGGGTGTAGTCCCCGAGACCATAATTGACTGCGGGCAGTCGACTATGGTCTGAGCATCCGAATTTGAATATCCTCACTCGGTCTGGTCGGGCCATGTCTAGTGTAAACTTGAACCAGTGGGGGCACGCTGAGCGCACCCACTGGGTGTAGTCCTCGAGACCGTGGTCGACTACTGGCAGTTGACTATGGTCTGAAGTCTCTATTTTTTTTGGGGCACTCGTGCTGGACAGGCCTTGTCGAGTCTAAATTAAACCAGTGGGGGCACGCTAAGTGCACCCACTGGGTGTAGTCCCCGAGACTACTGTTGGATGTTTGATTCGGCAGTAGTCTTAGAATTTGTTGGCTTTATCCTTTTACTTCTCCTAAATAACCAATCTTTTCACCAGTCGACTGACCTATTCTTTGGTTGTAGAAATCTTGTGATCTTGGAGCTCGTTTTGCTGACCTGGAGAAGCAACAGAATCAACTCAACCTCGATCTAGAGCTGGCCAAGACAGAACTGCAGAAAGCCAAGGATGACGCCTCTAGTAAAGAAGACCCGTCGACTGAGTTATCCCTGAACCGGATTTCATTCTGCTTTTTCTGAATCCAACATTACCTCTTTCAGAGAAACTGAACCAAGCTCTTGCGAAAAAGGATCAAGATCTGGCGGTCGCGCAGAAAAAAGCTGATGAGAAAACCGCGCTTGCTGAACAGAAGTTGGCTTCAGTCGGCAAATTAGAGGAAGAAAACTCCAAGCTGAAAACTGCCCTTGACGAAGCCAATAAGGAAGCGACTCGTCTGAAGAAGGACAAGGAAAATCTGAACAAGAGGATGGAAGGTATTGCCCGTAGGAGGAACGATCTGGAGAGTTATCTGGGGAGTCTTGCTAAGAAGTTGTTCGTCATGCTTGAAGGTTTTTTCTTTGACCCGACTGATTTATTCTTGTCGACTCGACACATGATCATTGACTTACCCTAGAATTGTGTATGCAGAGTTTTGCCGAGACTTTGAGGAAGAGACCGGGCGAATTGAACCAAGCTTGGACCCCATCAACTCTTCAGTGAAGGATGAAGCTGCCATGAATGTGCTCCGACTGGAATTCCGCATCACTGGTGTTGTTGATTATCTCGCCCGACTAAAAGTCGCGATGTCGCGAATTGACATAGCTCTCTAGCCCAAGGCAACACTTCATAATGACCTCGAGTCTATGACGGCTCGGCTCAATGAAGTTCCCAGTCGAATTCAAGAATGGAAGAAGTCTTCTGCCTGGAGCGGCGCTGATGTGGCCCTATCTCTGGTTCGCGTCCACTGCCGAGAAGCTCGGGAAGAGAAGCTGGCGGCGATTAAAGTTGCTAACACCAAGAGGCACGACTTCCAGTCTTTCATGGAGACTTTCCTCGCTGCTGCCACTCGGATTGCTGACGGAATCGACCTGGACGAGTGTCGAGCCTACCAGCCCTCCTCCTATGGAGTGAACAAACTTTTATGCCCTGCCTTAAATTTGCCTCGGAATGCCGAGTGATTATGTAACCGTTAAACTCCTTCGGGCTGAATGCCTGAGTACTTTGATCCGTGGTACGACACTTTAGGATTTATCCGAACTTGGTTTATCTCTGAATATGCTCGTGCTTGCACTACAAAAAAATACACTTCCGTGATGATACGTGTTTGTCACAGTAGGTCGCGTTTTTTGTCATGCATGTACATCCATGACAAATATATGACAGAATCAAGATAGTCATACCTGTGCTGTCGTCGAAGTGTTCCATGACATTACCAAAATTATCATCACGGAAGTGTCCACTTCCATGACAATAAATCGCGCGTCACAGAAATGCTTTCGTCAAGGGTGACCAACACGTGGCATCCACCGTAATGGAACGCCTTAAGCTATCGGGTCGGGTTTTGGATCCGATAACCCGTTAACAGCCCCGACCAATGGGGATTTTCCGCGTGTAAAATCATCATTGGCTAGAGGAAACACGTGTCGGCTCATCGTCGGGACAGATGCCATCCACTCACTGGACAAAAGGTGCCTATGATACGTCGACACGTGGCACGACCCAACAATTTTAAATGGGCCGGCCCAACTAAAGGCCCACAAGATTTTGCGGACAATAATGGGCCGGCCCAGCTAAAGGCCCATGAGATTTTGTGGACCATAATGGGCTGGCCCAGCTGAAGGCCCACAAGATTTCACAGGCCATAATGGGCCGGCCCAGGCAAAGGCCCACAAGATTTTTGTGTGCCATTATGGCCGGCCCAGGTAAAGGCCCACAAAATTCTTGCGGATCATAATGGGCTGGCCCAGCTAAAGGCCCACGAGATTTCGCCGACATTAATGGGCCGGCCCAGCTGTAGGCCCACAAGATTTTGAGGACCCTAGTAGGCTGGCCCATTAACTGGCTGCCATGTTTTGGGCCAAATGCCGGCCCATATTTGATCTGGTCCATTAATGACCTGCCACGCTCCGGGCCTAATAGTGGCCCATATGAGATCTGGCCCGTTAAAAGCCTACCACGTTCTGGGCCAAATTACGGCCCAGATCAGGTCCGGCCCTTTAAGAGGTTTTGGGCTCAATTATGGCCCATATCAGATTCGGCCCATCAACTGGACACTATGCTTTTGGGCCCACTTTCTAAAGGCCCACTTAGTAATGTCGGCGTTCTGGGAACGGGGGTACCCAGACTTGCCTGCCTACGACCTGCGCCGTGGCTCAAGGGGTGGCCCAGTACGGCCCATCTTCATCAGCACAAGCTCAAGACCCTCGCGAGGGGCAAGATTCATGAGTAACGACAGTGAAGCTTCCTCGAGCACGACCTCGTCAGCTGGCTCGCGAGGAGGCGAAGAGATCAAGGCGGGGTACCTCACGAGGCGCCCATGATGCAAGCCATGACGACTAAGGGCGCCAGGCGGGCGCCAGCCCGCGCAGTGTCCTCATTTCCTCTTTGGTGCAAAGGAGGCAAACGCATGCCAAGAGCATCAAGCAAAGGCAACCATTTTGGTGCAACAAGACCAAGACCAGTAGAACGGCTGGAAGGAGGTCATCGTGGAGCCCAAGCTGGCGTGACCGTCAGAGTCTTTGGCAGGCAAGGACCAACTTTAGTCATGATAAGTGTCGGTGTTAAAACCGACGGATCTCGGGTAGGGGGTCACGAATTGTGCGTCTAGGCGGATGGTAACAGGAGACAAGGGACATGATGTTTTTACCCACGTTCGGTCCCTCTCGATGGAGGTAAAACCTTACTCCTGCTTGATTAATATTGATGATATGGGTAGTACAAGAGTAGATCTACCACGAGATCAGAGAGGCTAAACCCTAGAAGCTAGCCTATGGTATGACTGTTGTTCGTCCTACGGACTAAAACGCTCCGATTTATATAGGCCTTTGAAGAGGTTAGGGTTACAGTAGTCGGTTACAATGGTAGGAGATCTACATATCCGTATCGCCAAGCTTGCCTTCCACGCCAAGGAAAGTCCCATCCGGACACGGGACGAAGTCTTCAATCCTGTATCTTCATAGTCCAGGAGTCCGGCCAAAGGTCATAGTCCGGCTATCCGAACACTCCCTAATCCAGGACTCCCTCAGTAGCCCCTGAACCAGGCTTCAATGACGACGAGTCCGGCGCGCATATTGTCTTCGGCATTGCAAGGCGGGTTCCTCCTCCGAATTCTTCATAGAAGATTTTTACCACAAGGATAGTGTCCGGCTCTGCAAAATAAGTTCCACATACCACCGTAGAGAGAATAATATTTACACAAGTTCAATCTGCGGCGTATTCCGCATGGCGTGATATCACACCACGCCAAGCCTTTATTCAAACGCTTTCACCGCCCCACCTCGGTAGCGTTTAGCGAGGCAGTTTCCTTGGCACGTCTTGTCAAAGCAGAGATCGTGTCCCCTTATTCCGGGATTCTCATCAATACGGGCGTGGGTAACCCAACCGCGCCATTGATTATGGCACTTGGGAGATAAACGAGTTCTATCAGGTCGGTGGGGACGCATAGCTTTGTCCGTCCATATAAGGGGATAAGGATCCACTTTTTCACACACGCCTTCTTCCTCCTTTGCTCATCCATTTCCGCACACTTGAGCTCTAGCGCCCGAGTCCGCACATCCCACCTCAACCTTCTCCAACTATGTCCGGAGCGGGAGGCAAGTGGATGGCCTCCTCCGTCACGGAGGGGCACATCAAAAAGCTACGAAAGGCCGGATACTTGTCCGACGACATCGTGCATCGGCTCCCCGACAAGGGGCAGCTCATCCCCACCCCCAGGCCCCATGAGAGGGTGGTGTTCCTTCCCCACTTCCTCCGCGGACTAGGTTTTCCACTTCACCCATTTGTCCGGGGGCTCATGTTCTACTACGGCCTTGATTTCCACGATCTGGCCCCCGAATTTCATCCTCAACATCTTGGCGTTAAATCGTGGGTAGGCGAGGCCTTCCTCTGCATCCAGCCCCACTTCGGCTTATGGCTGAAGACCTTCAATGTCAAGCCGAAGGTAGTGGGCGGCCGCCAAGCGGAGTGCGGAGGTGCCACGGTGGGCAAGATGGCGAATGTCCTATGGCTCGAGGGCTCCTTCGTGGAGACCATAAAGGTGGCAATCGGGTGGTTCTACATCACCGAGCCGCGACTCTAAATGGGCAGCGCCCCAATTCGATCCGCTTCCCTACACGGCTTACCTCATGGAAAGAGACGGGCCCGACGGGGTAATTCGAAGAGCTGACCGACTCCAAACTTGCGTCCAAACCTGGTGGACAAGAAGCTCAAGCTTGTCAATGTAGTCCAGTTATGCTCATCCGCCGATCCTCCCATGCTAGCAACGGCCTTCAACTTGTGGGAGTTTGATCCGGCACAACACCAACCTGAGCCGGCTCTTCACACTACGTTTAAGATGCCCGGAAGGTGCTGTTCAAGGCGCCAAGGCTCCGCATCCGCCACCAAGATCGCTGGATTCAACTCGCAGCATCAAGCCAGCGAGGTAAGCGATTTACCCTTTACGGACTCTTTTTCATAGTTTGACTCTATGCGGGATCTAAAACTCCTCACCTTTGACAGATCGGCAGAAACGTCCCCGACAGGTTAACCGTCCGCCCTTGCCGAAGACCCAGCGGACGCCCGATTGACGGGGCTGCTGGTTCCGGCACCTTACGTGGTGCCGGAGAAGAAGGCCAAGAAGAAGGCCAAGAAGAAGGCCACGGGAACTCAAAGGAGTTATCGGCGCCAGGTGTTGTCGGACTCATCGTCCGATGACTCCGAGGCGGACTCCTCCCGCGAAGACGAGGAGGATGAAAAAGAGGCCTCTCCCCCAGCGGGGGGAGAGAGGAAAAGGAAGGCCGCCCCAACTTGGGAGGCCGGAGGGTCCAAGAAGGGAAGGACCCTTCCTCCGGACTACACCACCAACACCGACGACGGCAAAGAGGGGTGGCCACCGAGGACCAAGCCCCTGGCGAAATTGTAAGTGTCCGGACACCAGAATAACTCATGGCATTCCATTTGTCGCACATCATCTTATAACGCCGAATATAACCATGCATCCCGCCCAAGGACGGGCTCGACGCGGAGACGAGCGGCTCCCTGGATTCGTCGGATGTGAATAGCACCTCACTTCTGACCGCCTCGTCTCCTCCCGCCGCGGATGACGCCGAGGTGGAGTCCCAAAAGGGGCCCAACCAGGAGGAGGTGGCCTCGAGGCGCCGCAAAGCGACCTCCGGACTCCGGCGCAAAGGATAAAACCCGAAGGGCTTTAAGTCCGCCCTGTGCCGACTCCGCACTGAACCTTCAAGGTTCCGAGTCCCAAAGCACCCCTTCGTAAAAAGGGCAAGATTGCGACGCCGGTGACCTCCGGCCCAACCGAGGCACCGGATAATTTGATGGAGGCACTTAACGGCGCTTCCATCGACGAGGAGCACCGCACTGTTATGAGTGTGGTGATCCAGAAAGTTCAGTCCGCCAAGAGCGGGCTGACTGAAGCCTGTGCCAGCCTTCTAACAGGCTTTGAGGTATGTATTTAAGATATGTAAAAATATTACCGCATAGACAGTAGCCCCTGATGCTCAGTTTGGTGTTCGGAGAGAAAAAGCCGAACTGAGGATCTAAAAGATATACGCAGGAGTCTAACATAAGTATGTCAATATGGGAATGCAGGCTGCGCTGCTGACCTCTACCGCAATGACTGCGGGGGTTGATGCATTGAAGCAGAGCCTCGAGGGGTCTGAGAACGAGCTCGGCCTTGCCAAGAAGTAGCTCGAGGACAAGGAGGGTAAGTAATACCTTATGAAAGTATTTAAAAGATGTGGTTCCAAAAAATGACAGGAGTAACATGAATATTGCAGGGGCCACGAACGAGGTGGCGACCCTGAAGAAAGCGGTGTCCAAGGCCGAAAGCAATGCGGCCGCGGAGCGCACCGAGCGAGAGAAGCAGGAGGAGCGGGTGGTGGAGGTGCGGCAAGAGCTCCAGGATCTCGTAGAAAAACACGAGAGTTTGGAGCGTGACACAAAGACTCGAGAGTCCAAGCTCGCCTCGGCCCTTGAGAGCGCCAAAGCCGCTAAGGCCGAAGCCCAAAAAGCCCTCCAGGAAATTGAGGCGATGAAGAAGATAGCGGCGGGTAAGGCATTCTTTATGCAGAGCAAGCATGTGAAAGTGAATTATCTATTACTTACCCGAATCCGGAGCTCTCCAGGAGCATTCGCAGATCTGCCCTGCAGTGTGTCCAATGCTGCCGCATTATACCGAGCCGAGGAGGGAAGCTCGACAGAGAAGGTGTTCTGGTCTCAGTATGCTGAGGCCGGACACCCGGTGCCCTTAAGTGACTAGTTGAAGCAGCTGGTCGAGCTCCATAAGGTGGCCGAACAGGCCATGAAGGGCCTCATAGTTCGGCTGTGGCCTAAGGAAGCCATGCCTGGGAGCTACTTCGGGCTGGTGAGGCGGCTGGTCGACGCCTGTCCATGGGTTGAAGTCGTCAGCGCCCGCCTACATCGAAGGTGCTCAGAGGGCCTTGCCCGTGCTAAGGTGCACTAGGGCAAGATGGAAGCTGAGAAGCTTGTGACGGACGGACCACCACCGGGCAAGGAGCATCGCAAGCCTGAAATGTATTATGAGGGCATCCTGAAGGGTGCCCGCCTTATAGCGGGTGAATGCTCCAAAGATGTAATTTTTTAGTAGACTCGCATTTGTTATCCTGTGTGCTGAAAACTTGTTCATATGCGCTAAGCAACACTTGTGAATTTAAAATATTACCTTCGTGCTGCCGCTGTATTAAATTTGAGAGATGGCGAGTCGTCGGGTTCAGCCCCCATGCCACGAAAAGCCGGGTGTTCGGATAAACTTGAGCGCTCTTGTTCCCATTCTTGGGTCCTTCGAGGAGGCGCCAACACAACGTAACAAGGCAACCAGACTATAATGCTTGAACACTCCACTTAGCCATAGAATTTATAATTTTAAATTTCGCGAAGCCCCGGTATTCGGAAGACCGAGTTCGGGCACTATCATCGCCTAGGCCTGACAATGCCGACTCCTCGCCTAAGCGCATAAGTCTTTAGGGACTCAAAACCCCTCGAACAGCGACCAACTCGCCTCTATCATGACGGTCAGTTTTAGCTTTCTCCACCGAGGTGCTTAACCCAGCTCAACTGGGGCACAATCGCAGTGGTTCTCCCAAATACTACCTTAGCCGATATAACGGAACATAAGGTACCAAACATGGGAGCCGGAAAACCCAACTGTTGACCCAAGACATGATTCGGAGCCGATGCATATAATCCTATAAGTTCGGGGTGCCACACTTGTGAAAGTGTTTGGACTTATCACACCATATTGTGGGGTACTTAAGCCCCTGGTGTATTGCCCGTACCAAAGTGTACAGTTGCACAATGTCATAATCAATATATATATATATATATATATATATATATATATATATATATATATATATATATATATATATATATATATATATATAGAAAAAGGAATTCAATAATAGGCGAAGCTATGTATTGTTTATTCAAAAGGGCCGCAGAAGAGCAGAATCGATACAAATTGTGCGATAAGCAAGGGATCGGACTTTTAACATGTCCTCTCCAGGGGTAAGCTGCGGGATGGTATGTAAAACAGGTATACCGCTTCGTAATAGAGACCACCGGACACTGACGAGCTTTATGCTTCCCTGCTGTTGCATCATGTGTTCGGCGATTCTATCACGGACAGGATTCGTTAGAACGGAGTCCCGAAAGTTAAAAAAGAAAGAAGAAAAGAAAAGAATGACACAATCGGAGCCCTCGTGCCGTTGAGCCGCATTCGGCATGCCGTGCTCGTGTTCCTCCCCTATGCTCATGGTATTTCCAGAGCGTAATTATGTACGCTGTAGTACTGGTTTCGCACTTCGCGAGGGCTGGGTTTGGGCCGCATTGCTATGCATGCTCGAACGCGCAGCGGTCTTGTTGTAGGTTACCCGGCGCGCTTTGACGGTGTCCGGACGCTTAATAGCCGGACTCGAGAATTTCCTTAAGAGGTTGCTTACTTCCGCCATGAGGTCGCCAGATGCTCCTCCGCTCGAGAGAGCGCTCGTGTTTCCATTAACCGTAATGACTCTCGAGGACCCGCATCTTGAGCTTGAGATATGCGAAAGTGCGGCACCGCATTGAACTGCGAATGCGGTTCGTCCGAGCAAAGGCGTGATAGCCATCGCGAACGGGACTATGTCATAGATTAACTCCTCGCTCGAAGTTATCCGGGATCCAAGACCACTTCAAGTGTAACTCGAGCTCATAGCTTGGCCTCTACACTGGTATGACGCCTTTAAAGGCCGCTTCGTGGGTTTAACTTTGATGGGTCTATGCCCATTTTGCGACCGTATCCCGATAAAGCAGGTTCAAAGTTGCTGCCGCCGCCCATTAGGACTCTAGTGAGGTGAAATCCGTCCAACGATTGTGTCTAAAACCACGCGCAACCACGCGTGGCGGATGCTAGTGGTGGTCCTTCGATCAAAAGTGATCGGGCAGAAGACCACGGGTTGAACTTTAGGGCGACTGCTCCATCGCATATACGCCCCTTTAGTGCACGCTCCGCCCCTTTTGGGTATGTGGGTTGCGATATCATGTTCACCGCCTGCACTTGTGGGGAAGCCCTTCGCCCTCTATTGTTCGGGCGCCGGGCTCCTCCTCGCCATCGCTATGCAGCCCCTTGTCATTGTTTCCAGCATTTAACTTGCTCGCTCGCTTGAACACCCAACAATCCTTTTGGTGTGGTTGGCTGGTTTTTGGGGTGCCGTATCCGCACGAGCAATCGAGTATTCGGTCCAAATTAGACGGGCCCGGAGTATTTCTTTAAATGGCTTCTTCCACGACCGGGTTTAGAGCCTCTGAATCGGCATTGATCGCCGTATCCTCAAAGATTATCACCGCACGCGGCACTTGTGCTTGTTGCGACGCGACCGCCGTTGTTGTCCTTGGTATCCGAATTACTAGGCTCTTGGTCATGCTGTTACTATGAGCTAGCCAGTTGTCCTCTCCGCTAAAAAGCGGGTCATGAGTGTTGTGAGGGCTGCCATGGATTTCGGCTTTTCCTGTCCTAGGTGTCGGTAAGCCACTCGTCGCAGATGTTGTGTTTGAAGGCTGCAAGGGCCTCTCAGATCCTGGACAATGACGATTTGATTTTTCTTTGGTAGGAACCGTGTCCAGAATTGTCCGCCGATTCTCCGCTGCTGAATTATGTGGCTTAGGTCATCGGCGTCGGTGGTCGCATATGTGCCCTGAAATTGTCGAGAATGCGGCTTCCGTGTCTTCCCAACAACCAATTGACTCTCTTGGCAAGCTGTTAAGCCAATGCCGGGCTGGTCCTTTAAGCTTGAGTGGGAGGTATTTGATGGCGTAGATCATCACAAGGCCATGTGTATGTGAAGGAGATAGTCCTCGATCCAAACCGCATGATCTGTTGTGCCATCGTATGATTCAATGTTTACGGTTTGAAACCTCAAGGATTTGATGATCCATCACTTCATCTGTGAAGCATAATGGGTGCGCGCCTCAGATTATTATATCAAGACGCAGCTCAAATGAGCTTTGTTCATCGTGTTTCGCCCACCGGAGTTGTTATATACGGCGTGACGGTTATCGCCACGCGTCGTATGCCCACGCGATCTGTAGATCGATCTTGTTTGCCTTGCCTTGTCCTCCAATATATATCGCAGGTTCTGGCGATTTCCGCCGCCTTGGTATTTTTTGAGCGGCGCCGGGTGTGGCTTGAGTTGAGGGCCGAGAGGCCTTCGTCGCGCCACGAGGTGGCCACCAGCCGTATCATGCGCGCTGGTGATGTAGGTTTGGGTGCTTCCTCCTCTAATCGGGTAGCATCCTCGCTTTTGGTAGCTCTGGAGGGGCGCCGAGTTCATACTCTTCGCCACAAGGACTTCAGTCCATCCGCGCCTAGCAAGTCTTGGTCAGCTCTAAGTTGTTGCTTTTTTCTTAAGGCTGCTTGTCGTGGCTATAAGCCCGCGCTTGAAACGCCTTGTTCGACGGGATCCTTGTGTACGCATTTAATTCATCGTCATGAGGCTTGCCTCATCTTCGAGGGAGGCATGTAATTGTCGCCCTTCTACCTCTCTTTCTCGCCGCTTCTCTTGAGGGCTGGCTTCCATCCTCCCGCTGCTGAATCCTGCCGGAGGGGATGTCTTCGCACCGTCCAGTGGTGTTATTGTCTCCGTGTCGAATCACCGCTTTTGCTGTGGCGGCATTTAGAACGGCGCTACCGACGCCGGTGTTTAGGCTGCTTTTGAGGGTCATCCTCCGCTATTCCATCGCCATTCCAATCTTTTGGGATGTCCACCATGTATATGTCGATGACGAGGTGGTTTCCAAAGGCCTCGTGGGCGCTGGTTCTGGTCGCCTCCTACATCGCCGTCCATACCGCCGATGTCTTCGAGTCGGCGGAGCATGTCGGCTAAATCATCGACGCGGCTACGGCGGGTGGTGGTGGGCTTTGAATTCTTCGCCGTCTGCGATCCCAACCTTCCCGACCATAATCCGCCAGGCTCTCCCGATAAAGAGAGAGACTTTAGTGAATTCGTGATGTCGCCAAAGGGCGAAAAGCCGAAGATGTCCGTGGCAGGAATTCCATGATCGGCGCCCAACCGGATTCGACATGGAGGCGCGAAGGCTTGGAGTCCGGAGAGGAGTCCGCACCTTGAGTAACGAAGCTTCACAAAGGACGGGTAGGTGTATGGCTCAATCGTCAGAGAGATTGCAGCCCCGAGGCGGTGTCCAGCCACCCGCCCTCGACGGCGCAATGGCCCGGAAGCTAAAGGTCGGAGCGACACCGTGCGGCTTCCAGACACCGCTCGCGGCAGAGCTAGATCATGCCCTCGTGACATTGCGGCGCGCTTGGTGTGGCTCAACCCGTCAAGATCAAGTCTCCGCGACATCAGCCGTGTAGTTCAAACTTCCAAATCTGACCTGTGGCTGTATGAGCTTAATCTGCTCCAGATGGCTGCTTAATTGGCCCGCAATGCAAAGCCACCGAATACGAAGATATGTCCGGGAGAAAAGTCTCACCCTAGAGCGCATCGTTGTTGATGATCGGAGGAGCCATCGCCTAAAGATGACGACACGAGGAACTCTCAATGAAAGCACCAATGTCGGTGTCAAACCGCGGATCTCGTAGGGGGTCCCGAATCAGTGCCTAGGCGGATGGTAACAGAGACAAGGGACACGATGTTTTTACCCTGTGTTCGGGCCTCTCGATGGAGGTAAACCCTACCCTACTTGATTAATATTCATGATTTGGGTAGTACAAGAGTAGATCTACCACGAGATCGTAGAGGCTAAACCCTAGAAGCTAGCCTATGGTATGATTGTTGTTCGTCCTATGGACTAAAACCTCCGGCTTATATAGGCAATCAAGAGGGTTAGGGTTACACAGAGTCGGTTACAATGGTAGGAGATCTACATATTCAGACGCCAAGCTTCCTTCCACGCCAAGGAAAGTCCCATCCAAACACGGGACGTAAGTCTTCAATCTTGTATCTTTAGTCCAGAGTCCGCCAAAGGTCATAGTCCGCCATCCTGACACCCCCTAATCCAGACTCCTCAATAAGTGTACTAGATGTTCTCTTCAAATGGCTAATTGTTGGCGCCTTCCCATTAATATTTGGGAAGAGGCCCAGGCCCCCGCTTATAAATAGGACTAGCCACCCACGTGGTAGAGGCATCTAGAGAGAGAGAGCGACCGAACTCCCCTAGCAGTTCGTCAGACCGCCAAGAAAGCACCGCCAGCAGTTCTTCCTTGTACTATTCATCATCAGCCCTCGAGGCAATCCACCACACCACACACCGGAGTAGGGTATTATACCACAATGGTGGCCCAACCAGTATAAACCTTGTGTCCTTTGTGTTGCTTTTTTGTGTAGTTTAGATCCTGCGAGGCGACGAGGTGTAAGTAGGTTGAGGTGAGATTCCATGCGCACCCCAGTAGTTCGAACTTAGAGGGTCCGCTGAACCCGAACCGACATTTGGCGCGCCAGTAGGTGCGCTGAGCTTTCTTCCGCCGACTCCGCCTCCGCCATCATCGCGATTCGCCTTTATGATGAGCAGCGCCGCCCGCCTCCAGGTGGGGCTGGCTGCTAGGGCTGGGGCTCGAGCCTGGCCCCAGCTCTCGCGATGGGTGCAGTACGTCAACAAGTTCACGCCGAGACGCCACCGCCACAACGGCACGACTGATCCGCCGGCCTTCCTGGTTGCATACGAGGGGCCGCCCTCAGCAGGGGGCGATTTATTGTGGTCATGGCTAATCTGGCTTCCTATGGCCCTCACCGCGACCCGCATGTGGTTGCTCCACCGCCAGCCGCTTCCGTGTGGCCTCTTGGGAGGAGCTGCGAGACTCTTCTCGCCAAAGACGCAAGCGCTGCACCCCGACCGTCAGAATCTCTCCTGGGTGGCTCGCAGCGCCACCTTCAGGCCGCCACATCGCCATTTGTCCGCCAGATCAGCGCAGCTCCGCGGCATGTGGCTCCTCCGGTCGGTCGCCGCCTAAGGCCGATCTGCTTTCAGCTCTGAGGATCACCCTCCAACTCAGCCTGCCTGGCGCTGCTCCCAATGCCAGTGCACCCCACCATCTGCTGTGGACGCCACCAGACTCTCATCGACGGGCGGCGCAGGCCTCAGCAGCAGCCTTCGTTGAAGCCTTCAGCCTCCATGTATCGCCGAGCGGCTTCAGCCCAACAGGCCCTTCTTGGGCGTCGGAGGCAGTTCTGTCGACTCCCTAGGGCAGATCTATCTTCCGGTGACCTTCGGCACCTACGACAACTTCCACACTGAGCTAATGGACTTCGACATCGCCCCCATCGGCCTCCCATACAAAGCCATCCTCGGCTACCCAGCACTAGCCTAATTCATGGCCGCGACTCACCCAGCGTACAACCTCATGAAGATGCCCGGGAGCAGCGGAGTCCTCACCATGTCCGGAGACACCGGGATGCGCAAGTGCTCAAGCTCATCTTCAAGACTGCGGTGTCGGCACAGCCCGCCGAATCAGACGCCCCTGAGCCTAAGGGGGCTGCGCCGGCCAAGAAGAAGCAGCTGTTCACCCAAGACAAGGCAGAAACCAAGCAGATACTGGTCGACGAGGACGGATCCACTAATGCCACCTTCACCATAGGCGCCAACCTCGAGCCCGAGTAACATGAGGCCCTGGTCGAGTTCCTACACGCGAACAAGAAGTTGTTCGCATCGGAAACTGATCAGCTGGCAGGGGTCCCAAGAGGCGAATCAAGCACCACCTCAACATGTGCCCCAACGCATGCGCCTGCGTGAAGCAGTAAAGCGAGGCGCAGTCCATCGAGAAGCAGTGCTTATCGCCCAAGAGACCCGCAAGCCAGAGGCGGCAGGGTCATTCGCGAGGTCCGATACCCAGATTGGTTGGCTAACCCGTTGTCGTATAAAGAAAGGGGAAGGAACGATGTGTGTCGACTTCACCAACCTCAACAAAGCCTGCCCAGAGATCCATTCCGCCGAAAAGCACTGTTATAGCTTCGATGCCATCTCTCGCTATCACCAGATCAAGATGGCGTAGAAGACGCGGAAAAAGCTTTCCGACCCCGCAGGGAGTGTACTGCCACACATGCATGCTGCTCTCGGCTGCGAACGCAGAGCGACCTTTCAGCGGGCCGGGATGCACATCGCCTTGGGTTGGCAGCCCGAGGAATGTTGAGGCTTACGCCGATGAGATTGTGGTGAAGTCTCCGGAGGCCGTAACCCCGATACAAGACTTGAGGAAACCTTCGCGTTAGCCTCAACGCAGCGGACCTGCGGCTCAACCCGAGAAGTGTGTGTTCGAGTCCTCAGTAAGCTTCTGGGCTTCTCGTGTCCCACCGGGGCATCGAGGCTAACCCAGAAAGGTCAAAGCAGCCGAGGACATGAGCCCGACGAAGACCAGAGAGATGCAGGAAGCCACTCAAGGTGGACCGCACTAGGACGCTTCATCTCCAAGTTGGGGGAAAGAGCGCCACCTCTTCAAGCTGATTAAGAAAGGGCCCCTTTGAATGGACCTAAGAGGCCGACACATGCTCCAAGATCTCAAAAGGTACTTAACCAGCCCTCCGTAATGGTGGCTCCGCTACCAAGAGCCCCCGGTGTTTCACCTTGCAGCCACTCCCTTACTCGCCAACAAGAGCCCGGGTAGCGTTAGAGGAGCGTTGACCAAATCGCATGCAGCTGCCCGGTCAAGGCGAAGCAGGATCAAGGGGGCCTCACAGAGACCACTACCGCAGCCGAGAAGGATCAGCCGCTGCAGGGAAGCGCACTCGGAATAGAAGAGACCCCTCCCCCTGGCAACCAGCCGTTGGGGGCTCCACCGTCTCAGGAGGCGCCACGGCATCCGGAGGACGCTAGCAGCACCAGCACTCCCAACCTCGTCGAGCACCCTGTGTACTTCGTCAGCACAGTGTTGCGGGACGCGAGGGCGCGGTACACCATGCCCCAAAAACTCCTCCTCTCGCTATTGGTGGCCTCGCAAGTCGCGTGCACTATTTTCGTGGCCATCCCATCAAGGTTGTCTCAACAGCATTCTTTGAAAGGGTGCTCGTGAGCCCCAACTCGGCCGGAAGAGTCGCTGAGTGGAACATCGTTGCAAGCATTTCAGCTAGAATTCAGCACCACCAGGTCATCAAAGGGCTGCGCTAGCGGATTTCATGGCGGAATGGGCGGAGGCGCCGGCCTCAAGGCTGATGAGGATCGATCCTCTCCCGGAAGCGGCACCTGGACGTTGGGTCATGTACTGACAGTATGCTTCTCCACATCGGCGTAATGGGCGCAGGGCTTATATCTCCTACTCAAGACAAGCTCTACTACGCTGGCAGCTCTGCTTCAAAAGACGGAGAAAAGGTCTCCAACAACATAGCAGAATATGAAGGCCTCGATAGCAGGCTCGAAAGCCGCGGGTCGCCTGGGAGTGAAGCGCCTACCATCAAGGGTGATTCACAACCCTTGTCAACTTCTCCAACAAAGTATACGAGCCGAGGATGAGCACATGGAAGCCTACTCACGGAGGTCCGCAGGATGGAGAAGCAGCCTGGGACCTGAGTTGTAACATAGCCTCAAGGCACCAATCAAGAGGCTGATGACATCGCCAAACGGGCATCCAGCGGCTGCCTCAGAACCCGGTGTCTTCGAGGAGCGCCTCTTCGCTTCCCTCGGAACGCCATCATCACAAGCACGGTGCAGCCTCGAAGAACTCCCCACCACTGCCTCGGAGTTCCGGGTTCCATGCCCGGCCTCAGAGCTGGCCTGCTCCCGACGCCTGAGCCTGTGGAGGGGTGCTGGATCATAGAGCTCCGGAGTTACCTCGACACAAGGGACCTTGCCGAAAAGGAGGAGGAAGTGGAGGCGCAGCAAGCCACGGCGCATCGCATCGTGGATGGAGAGCTCTCACCTGAAGCCATCAATGATGTGTCCCACGTTGCATTTCAGGAGCAAGGAAGGAGCTGCTGCACACATACACTGTGGAGATGTGGGCATCATTCGCCATCACGGACCTCGCTGGCAAGGCATTCCGCAGCTGGTTCTATTGGCCCATCGCACACAATGACGCCGTGGAACTGGTGAAGGCTTGTGAGGCTCGCTAATTCCATGCCAAGCAGATCCATCACCAAGTGGTGGTCTGCAAACTCTACCCTCTCGTGGCCATTCGCAATCCTGGGCTGATATCCTGCCCGCTCTCGGCGCCGGAGGTTATCACACTGCGGGGACCCCGACTCATAAGTCGTGATCACCGAATGCACGCAGGCAAGGATCCCGAGATCAATGCTCACCGAACACACGTGAATCACAAGAGGCTTACATCCATACATACCAGATACACAAGTAGGACCATTATGGCCAAGTCTTGAGTATAACATTGCAGCTAAAATCTTCGCCGATAACTTGGACCCATGCCATCTGCCTTAACCCTACAGCATTCTCGACCGGGAAGCGCCCTAGCTTGCATGTTCGCCATCAAGTATTCTTCATCATATCCCGTTTTTTCATGCCTCGCCAATAAATAACCAAGTGGCAAGCCAATGAGTACTTTGAATGTACTCAAGCAACCCATGTTTTGGTTCCAGATACAACAATGCATGATATAGGTAAATTTTGCAGAAAGCTAGTTTTGAGTGCAATAATATGTTCAACAACTTGTAAGACATGCATCAGAGAATTCAAGTAACCATGAGGACAGGTTACAGATATCAAGATAAATAGAGTGGGCACCAACCCAACTCAATCATGTCAAGTCCTTTGACTTGACCCAAGTAGTTTTATCAACACACACACACACACACACCTGGTTTGCAAAGCTCGACGTAGTTTAAGCAAGACCGCCAACTGTCCTTGACCGTGGACATGGCTATTCAATAGTTTTACACTGAGAGGTTGCACACTTTACCCACAAGATCCGGGAACTTCCGCGTCATCCACGAATTCGCTGTACCTCAAGTACCCGGTAAGCACCGATCACTATCTTTCCCTAGACGACACTAACAAGGAGACCACTGTTGTTCCAGATCCTCACGATGTACATCATACGAGACTCACTCAAGATCGTGAATATCCGAGAGGGACACAACGGTGTATCCGTGCCCCGTGAAAACAAGTCATGGCCGCCTACTCGGCACGACGCCGTCCCGAGAGAGAGCACCAACTCTCCCCGCCACTAGTAATGCGGCTCCAAGCTAGTATCGCCTAGGTAATCATTAATGCCCTTTCCCATACAAGGGTAGAGTGGTTGCACATGTAAGGTTGGGACAATGACAAATCTTAAATCTAATCCGCTTTTCAAAACCACACACACTTGCCTCGTACACCACTTCGCCATCAAGTGGTTACCCATCTCATTATCTACCTGGCATAAGTGGCACCACGGGTTTTCAAAAGTCCTTTGAAAATACTTTGTCTCCTTTACCATGCATATACCCGCCCTTTTTATGTAGCACTACTTTAGCATCCTATTCACTCCCACCGCATAACCTCATAAGAAGGTAGGGTCACGCACAATGCAAGTATCAATGAGGAAGTAACGGTGGCAAGCCACCCCATGTGGTCACCACAATATCATGTCTCCGATGCAAGCAATAAAAGTGCTATATGGCATGCATAAAAAGGTTTCATAGGCATGGTTAAAGGGCTGCTTGCCTGGTTCATCAGAGTCTTCAAGTCTTCGGGTCCTTCTCCAAGTACTCCGCCTACTTCACAACTAACGCTTAAACAAACACAATAGGAAACACAACAAGGCAAAAATAAAAGTGCTCTAAAATTGAAAGTTGGACTTTTCTAGGATACCTTTGGTCATATGAGGTATGACCAAAGTGGTTTCAATGGGATTTGATCAATGGATATCTCTGAATATTTCAATATAATGGAATCAAGGGATTTGTGGATTTGCAAGAAGTGTACAGAAATATATTTTTGAAAAATGAGCAGAGGCACCCATTAAGCAAACCATGATTTTAGAAGCATCTAGGAGTTGGTTTCACTGGATTTGGAGTTCAAATGAATTTCCTATGAATTTGCAAAGTTGACAAATATGAAGAAATGGCTCATTATTTTGTGGGGTACAGAAAGTATTAAGAAGAATGTTCATAAACTAAGTTATGAACTTAGAAACATCTAGGAATTTGAATCAAGGCAGGGGCGTCCCGGGGAAGAATGGAGGCGATGGGGGGCTTCGTGGTGGTGATGAGGGAGTACTGGAGTGGGTAGGGAGAAGAGAGAGGGGCCAAGGTGCCCGAACTGGTGGCTTGGCGGGCGTGGCGGCACTCCGCCATGGAGAGGGCAGGAGAGCACTAGGGGGAGAGGGATGTTGTCCGGGAGGTGCACGGGAGAGAGAGGGATCCAGAAGAGTCGAGGGAGTGCTTGGGGGGAGGCCCTATATAGGGGGGCACCGGTGCACCATGGCGCGGGTCCCAGCCAAGGCCGAGTGAGATCGAGGAGGGAGAACGAGGGCAAGGGAGGAGGGGCCCAATAGCATTGCGTGTCGTGGACGCCGAGGCGGCCTCGTGAGACATGCTGGGGAGGCCCGAGGTGGCCGGAGGCGGTTGGTGGGGCGGCTATAGCAGAGGAGCAAGATCAGAAGCGCCCAGAGCGCCCATGTGGCTGTCCAGGCCATTTTCTATGCTTGTGGGCGCGCCCTTGTAGGTCCAGTAGCATCTGGGGTGGTGCTAAGGAACGGATCTTGGCCTTGGATGCTCTGGTGACCCAATGGGAGAGAGGTGGGGTTGAGAGAGAGTGAGAATTGGGCTGTCCAGAGAGAACAAATGGGGTCCTACCCCCCTTAATCATGTCTCCTCGGGCAGGGAAAGATGCAGGGTGTTAGAGGAGTATCACATGAGGCTATAGTACAAATTTGGACTCAAGGAGATTAGTGGAAATGGCCAAAACATGCAGTTTAAGTTTTAGCCAGAAGGTGTTTGATGTTGGTTTGGGCAAGCAAATGGACTTCCCTTGCCATGAGGCTTGACAGGGTCAAATGGCATGAGAAAATAAGAGGTTCCACCAAGATTGAGTTCATATGGGCAAAGTTGCCAATGCAACTTTTGTAAACCCTAGAAATTAGCAGAAATGAACTTGTGTAGATCTATTT
Source organism: Aegilops longissima (assembly GCA_021605205.1). NCBI lineage: Eukaryota > Viridiplantae > Streptophyta > Magnoliopsida > Poales > Poaceae > Aegilops > Aegilops longissima. The sequence goes on from CM038682.1 coordinate 344,147,788, forward strand.
GAGCAAATCACTTCTCCTTGATGCACCACTTGGTTTAGTGGCCTCATTTGGTCATGTGAACATGCTCACAAAAGTTGGGGTCAAGTAGAGAAAGTTGGTAGTACAAAGTTGTTCAAATTTGATTCTGGTCAGAGAGGGTTTTGGGGCACTTTGATGAATATAAATTTTTCTCCAACTTGTTCTATTTGGTCTAGATGAATGATTAGACCATTTTAGCATGTACACAAGATTTGAGAGAATTTGGACATGTTTGGTAATGTAAAGTTGGTCAAACTTCAAAATGGACAGAAATGGTTTTGAGGGGATTTCATGGGGTTATACTATTCTCCATGACATGATACTTGTCCAGATCATCAAACATGTCGTATGTGACATGCTAGAATTTTCTTGGAATTTTTCGAGAATATTTCCTTTGTAAATATTTCAAAAGCTTGAAATATCCAGAAAGGGTATTTGAGGGATTTGACCAATATTTTGAACATGACCATGTGTTGAAACTCTTATATATGGGAAATATATGCCGGGTGAGTTTCCCTGATTTTTGTCAAATATTTTTAAAACAATAAAATAATTTTCCCTATTAAAGACCATTTCTGGCCTTAAGAAAAAGATTTTAAATAAAATAGGAAAATAACTTTTAAAATTATATTTTTGTGGTTTACGGGAGTCCTACATCTAATAGGTTTCAAATATACCTTTTGAAATATTTTTCACACCCCAAATCAAGTACTTGAAGTGCAAACCTCAATTCAGGGGCTTACGGAAAACTAATTTTAGAAAATACTTTTTGGCCAAATTATTTTTGTAAGAAAATATTATATTGCTCTATACACATGGCATGATCGTTGGGCAGAAGCTTGGGGCAAGGAGATGAGGTATAGAAGATGGAGTTGTGTTGACTTTAAAGAGCACTTGAAAACACAATTAGAAAACCAACTCAAATAAAAAGTCAAATAATGCAAAAGTTTTTGTCAAACCACACTTTATTAAGATATCTCATCTTAAGTGTTGTGCCATGAAAATCAGGGTGTGACAGACCTACCCCCCTTACAAGAATCTCGTCCCCAAGATTCCCAAACTAGGCGCGGAAAGGAGTATGGAAACTTGGATTCGGGGTAGTCTTCACGTCCTCATACTGCTTTTGTTTCCGAGTGGTGCATCAAGGATCGACACCAGTGCAAATAAACACGCCGACAAAATAATATACAAAACCGACAGCACTTCAATAAAGTTCAAGAAAGGTTAGCCTCTTTGGAGCTGAGCACAAGCAAGCGGTGAAAGCAAGATGATGAGATCTAAGCTTGTTCAACACTTATATCTTCCTCACTCTGAAAGATAAACAAGGCATGATGACAGGTTTTGCACATAAAAGTATCAGCTTCGATAATTCATCACATTTCTTCTTGACGAATAAAGTGACACAATTTAAAATTGCATTAACACAATATGGTATTGTTCAGGTCTAGACATGGCAGGAAATGACATTGTGAAGGAGTTAGCAGCTTCACGACACCACTGGATTATAGATCAAGAACTCATAAGTATCAATGGTTAGTGTTCTGTCAATTTATACCATTTCAGATTGGCAAATAAAGATACTGTTTAAATAATATTAGAATGATATGACATTGTTCATAGTTAAGACATTGCAGAATATGACATTGTGCTGTAGTGGGTAGGTTCACCACACCACTTGATTACGGATGAAGAACAGAAGCATACATGCAGTGCAAAAGAGGATCACTTGCTCTGTATAGTTTAATTTACATGGTATGAAGAAGGAACTTGGTTGTACAACTGAAAAATTAAATTGAGAAAGGACACACATTTGTTTATGAACTACATAATAAACTTTAAACAAGCAATTTGATGCAAACACCAAAATAAACAGCTGTTCAAGGCAAATCATGCCTAACCAAATATATACAACAAAGTTTGAAGGTTTGAGATGGGCAAACTTGCATTATTGGTGAAGACAGCTCTATAAAGGCCTTGTCCATGCCGATGGGGGGCAATTCAAGAAGTTTACCACGAATCTTCTTCAAAAGCATTGCCTTTATTCTACATTTTGTTAAGAGTAAATATAGATGTGATAATATACAAAAAATGGAGAATATTTAAGATAAGATGAAGAGTGATGCTACATAACCAAGTAGCTATAAATGTAAGTGCAGCGATACAGGCAAAAGGTACAGCCAAGAGCAATGCACAGCTAAACTTCTTCAAGACCAACCTTATGGTAAGAGTAAATATAGATCGATGTGTAGAAAATGGAGGGCAAAGGAAAATAAGCTGCAGAGTGATGGTACATGAACAACTACCTGTCATTATAAGTACACTGATAAAGGACAGCATGTACTTACAAGAACAATGCAGAGCTAAAAAAACAATGGCATTGGATATATTCTACACTAATGTAACCATTCATACAGATCAGATAATTTGGAGCGAACAATTGATAAGCAAGCTATCATGCATTCTGATGTCACATAATGAACCAGGTATGTATGCAAGTACAGTGATACATGACAACATGTACTAACAAGAGCAAAGCAGCAGGCAGCATATTTGCGATATCCTGTCGTTCTTGTTAAACCGGAATTCTTCTTCGAGCAGTTTTCCTGCAAAAAAGATCCGTAAGGCACATGCGAAAAAGTAGAAGTTCAAATTGTCATGTGATTTCATAGACAGTACCTCATCTTGGGAACGAGACCAGTGCATAACAAGGTTTTTCCATTCAATCTCTTCTAAATTTAGCACAGGAGACTTCATCGGAAATTCATTTATAGACTTGCCATCAAAGTGTGATTTCCTCAGGTAACACCGATACTGCTGCAATGCTTCCTTGAAAAGCACAAGCAAGCTTTGCTCGTCATGACTATCCAGATTGACCCTCGCCTAGTTACAACAATGTAATTTAAATCATTGATCTGTTAAATCAGTAGAAAACAGGAAAATAATAACCATGAATAATAGCACTTACACGTAAGTTGGACAGGAAGATGTGAAAATGGTGTTTGTCTTCACAATAATCTTCCCATGATGGGAATGTATGCACGTAGTCCCTAACAACATTGAAAGCATTGTCTTTTAAACTGGGAATAAATGGAATGGGGTTCCAATCTGCAGGAATTGGCCGTCTCTGCAGTTGGCAAAGGTCTTCGGCCGGTGGACTTGCTGTACTTTTTGCTGGAGTGGGATTTTTCTGTGGTACAGCTGGTGCTATGGCACATGAAATCGGCATACCTTTTGCTGGAGTGCAGGTCCTATGTGGTGGGGCTAGTGGTGTGGCAAGTGAAGTATGGGTATAGTCTGCTGGAGTTGGTCCTACGTTTTGTGTCACTGGTTGTACAGCCAATATAAGTGGGGCAGTGTCTGATTTCTCCGGCACCACCACGTTTTTCAAGGACTTTGCTGGTGCTCCTTCAGGTTCAGCAATCACCCTCTTCCTTTTTGATGTCTGATGCACAAGAACAACATTTGAGTGGAAAAACATGGTATGATGACAGATGGAATATGTATTGATAATGGATGGGCATGGCATCTCGAGTTATATGATGAGTAAACTAAGCAGATGGCGGTGCAACAAAGTAGAAGAAATGCAAGACAACATATGCATGATACGTGCAATCAATAAAACCTTGCCAAATTAGAATAGGCACCTTGATGGGTGAACAGGACAGGCCATCTGCCTTTGACTCCTCGAGGTTAGAATAGTCATTAGGATGATATTCTGAACAAGAATCAACAGGTGGGGAGCGTACGAGTTTCATTGCTTCCAGAATGGCACTCAATGCCTTGCTGCCAATTTTGTAAGTCATTGCAGTGTTCCACAATATTCTTCTGATGCGCGGATTCTGATATTCACTGTAATTGCGTATAATAACTGAGAACCATGAAAACATAAATAGCTGTGAGATTATCTTTGTAATGAAGATGATATTCTAATATAGGGGCGCCCCTGTAAACACTTGTGTGCTATCACTGGATTCTAATGAGAGAGCTCATGTGTGCTATAATATGGTGCCTGCATTTATATAATCTGGCACAAGTACACAAAAAATAGGCTCCATAAGTAAGGATAGCTGGCAGATGATAGGTTCATAATATACTGTATAGAGAGTTTATTGCCAAACCATAATAACAAGAGCACACATCAACTAGGCAGATCATAGTGTACATAACAGGGGTACACCATAACCAGGATATATATAAATCGAGAAAGTGGAACTGGTTGGAAATTACGGTGTTGTATTGCCGCTACTAATTGAAAGCCTATCGATCACGTACAGGCCAGCTCTATCAGTTGTTGACTGCAGATGTCCCTGCTCCCCTTCCTGACAAGGAACATACTGTGCTTCCCATACAGAACACACTTGCGGGCCCGGGCGACCCACCGCCCCCACTTTGTGTTCCTCCGCCACCCCCCCCCACCAGCCGAGTTTTCTTCGTTCGACGAGGCCCTCGCCACCGCCCCACAACCACCGTCCCCACCCAAGCCCCTTCCTTCGCACTGGCGAACTCCCGCAAGCTCTCAAAAATCGACTGACCCAATTTTGAAATTTAGTCTACTGTGAGTTAACTAGTGTAGAATATAAAAGGGGAAAACCATAAGCATTGAGAGTATGGTGTTGAGCGTGCCATGGCGGATCTGAAGGTGCAAACCGGACAAAGGCAACTTCGCAACCAAGACAAGAAATCAGAGTAAAGCAGTGGCGATCTATTTTCTTGCTGCGATAAATAAGTTGAGCAGATACGAAAGAGTACCGCCTCTAGTGCGGCGCCGTGTACGCATCTGCTGAGAATTTGACGGTGCTGCGATAGCGATGGCTGTCGGCGGCATGGAAGCAGATCTAGGAGGGTAGACGGGTGGCGGGCGCGTGGATGGGCGAGACGGTCGTAGAGGCGGCGCGCGGCAAGGTGGACAACGAGGGATGAAGGGAGAGGATGGGATGCAAGGATCCCGGTCCGCAACCGTGGATGAGAGAGGTCGATCTCTTATAATGGACGGCGTCGGGGTATCAGCTCGGCATGGTGGAGGAGGGCGGTGGATGGGGTGGCGGACGGCGGGACGGAGGAGGTGGGGTGGAGAGGTGTTTTGGCGCCCGAGTACTGAATGGGGAAAAGCGAGGTAGAGAGGAAGGGGGACCATGTATTCAGGCGCGCTTGTCTCAAATGCGAGGAAATTTACAAACTTAGCCCCGCTTCAAATTTCTACTACATCACAAAGAACACTAGTCGGTTGGGGATAGGACGGTAATCTCGCATACACCGAATATTTGCCGACGAGAGATTGTTTTTGGCGCCCACCGTGTATGAATATGAATCGGGGAGGGAGTCCATTTCGACCGAGGACACACTGTGTTTTGGCGCCCACTGTGTATGAATCTGGGTGAGAGGCGCGTTTTGGTGAAATTACAAACCTACCCCTATCGAAACCTATAGAAACCCAGCAGATAGGATTTGCGTGGCAGGGATAGGCAGTAGTGATTTCCATCTCGCAGATTTTGGTTTCGTTCGGTTACTACGACTTTCCCCGCTTCGTTCAAATTTTGCAGAGTGCACGTTTACCGTGCCAACTCAATTCGAATCCCGTTTGTATTCTATTTTTTCGGACGGGATCCATTTTCAATTGGAATTACATTCTATATACATCATTTTTTATATATACTTTCAAAAGCACAACAATGAATTCTGCTCCTTTATATGTATAATATGATTTACAAATACAACGATCTCGAAATTTTAAGGTTGAATTCAAAAAAAAATTAGCCAAATTATGTTCTACTAAAATGTATGGATCAGTAATATCTACATATTGAATAACATAGATGTGTGTGAATTCATATGAGTATACATGTTTGATAGATCAATTTTGGTTCGAGTATGTATTACTTGTATCATCATCTCGAATTCAAATATTTGAATCCCTTTTTTATTCACTCCTTTCACGCCCATCTCTCTCGCATGCATGCTCCTTCAGGTAGCTATCACTCTCTTTTCTCTAGCTCACCCGCACGCTCACTTCATGTTGCTCCTATCCTCGCAAACATGGTCTCTCGACGTCTCCCTTGAGAAGTGTCACACTCTCCCTATCATTATACGTTACACGGTTTTCATTATCTCTCACGTCTCTACTGTTCTCTGGTATCACTCGGTACCTAAGATTTCTTTTTCACCGCCAAACACACAGTCTCCACTCGTCTTTCACTTTGTCTTTCCCTCTATGGGATTCTCTCACACACCCTATATGTCTCTACATATGACTCATACCACTAAAATTACTCTCTCTATCTCTCCTGTAGACACAACATTTGTTGCGATCTCCTTTTCGTCTCCATCCCAGACTAACATTATTCATTTGTTTACCGATCAGACAACCCCGACTACCGTCTCCTCTCTCTCTCTCTCTCGTAGACACACACACACACAACTCCTGCTTCCACTCCCCTTCCCGACTACCGTCTCTCTCTCTCTCTCTCACAAAACTCTCGCTTTCGCACCCCGACTCGTATTTCTCTCACAAACATTTATCGACTAGATAGCCTCTAGATAGGTTTATACACCCTTTTTCGTGCTTCCACCATCGCATACATGTCTCTCTCCCGCTCCTTGTATCTATGTAGATTGTTCTTCCTTCTTGAGACCGCCCTCTCGATCGTGCACACACACACTATCGCCTCATTTTAAGCTGATACCTATCGCACACACACTCCTTGTGTCTTTGTCACACATGCACTCCGTCCTCCTTCACTCTCCCTCTCTCTCACACACACATGGGCTTTTTGCAACAACTAGCAAGATGCCCATGCGTTGCACGGAACATCAAGATGCATTTGTATGAGTAGTTTATCTTGTGGGGGAAAAGGATGAACGAGGGAAGGCCTTATTTGCAAATGTGGAGAGGGGTCTGGGTATCTTTTTGCAAAATTGCCATAGTTTCCTTCCTATCCGTCAGATATTGTCAGGACCCCGATTCCAAGTCACATCGACCTAGCCAGTAACACCTCATATCACTTTGCGGCCTCACGCACGGTATTCCCACGGATGTCGCCTTACCATGGCCTGGGACCGTTTGCGTCTTTTGGCTCACGTATATGATAGTGTCGCTAGCATCCAAATGACAGAGAACCTGGGCCGACATGGCTAGTCGTGAACCCAAAGCGGTGCTAACTCATGGGGACATGCATACATGAATCACATCGAGCATGTCGGTCATACACGTATGAATCCGGGCTGTAGCACTGGGCTAACAGGACTCCGGTAACCCGGGCTGTAGCAGGCTAGGCAGGACTCCGGATGTCACCGCGTGACATTTCCCGAAGGACAAACACAGAACGAAGTGAAACACATGCCGCCATCAAGTGTCCAGAAAGCAGTAGTCTTTGGGCTAGCAGGACTCCGTGAACCGGCTGTAGCGGACTACTATCGCTCAGGAAGCACTAGACTACATTTCCCCATATGAGAGGCTGCCAAGGATAAACAACTAGATTGTCGGATCCCACTCATACCAAGCATTTCAATCATACACACAATATGCCCGATATGAGTACATACAACATGGCATCACAACAAAACTCTACAACTCAAAGTACTTTATTTAAGAGGCTCCGAGGAGCCATACATAACATATTCATACAGATAGGGGTCACATGACCCGACACTCAAGTCATACAAACATACAAGCACATGCGGAAGCAAACTAGTCTGAGTACAGACTCTAAAAAGAAAGAAGGCTTGACGAAGCCCTTCTATCCACAGTGGCCCTTCACAAGCCTTGGATCACCACCTGGGTGGCTAGTCACTCGTCGACGTCAAGGTCTACATAGAACCCATCGGAGGGGGCGGTGTTGTCGTCTGAAAACATTAATTAAGCAAACATGAGTACGGAGGTACTCAGCAAGTCTTACAACAGAATCCTACTATACATGCACATTCTCAAGAAGGTAGTGGAGTTATTGCAGCAAGCCAGCTTTGACTCTTGGCTAAGCTATCCTATGTGACACCACTTGAAAAGCATTTGTCGCACACGAGTCCACTAATCACCATCACAATACTCCACCGTGGATCCTCTCTCGTCAACCCACGAGAGGGCCAACCGCGGTACTCACACTTATCTTGACGCTTTTAGTAGTATCCATTTAATTGTCCATTAACTGTATAGGTGACCAAGTAGTCCTTTACTGCGGACGCGGCTATTCGAATAGTTTCATACCCTGCAGGGGTGTACTTCTTCACACACGCTCTCACCACTTATGGCCGCTACACGACATGTACTCGGCAACCTTCAAGCGGAAGCCCAGCGAGGGTGTCGGCCACGACCTGACTAAACACATGAGTCCCTAGTATAGGTTTATCGCCTATTTGGGTTCCATCCGAGGAGTCCGGCCGAGGTTTCCACTAACGGCCCCGAGCGATGTGTGCAGGGGTTCCCGAGACACCAAGCGGGCAAATCGGTTTACACAGACCCGCGTGCCTACCGCAACACAGCCCACCCCTAAGGTCAGTAGCTGCGTCTCCCCCATGCTACAAACACCAGAAACTACTTTGCAACTCCCGGACAGAGGACAAGAGTGGTTAATAAGTCGAGAGGGTCGATTAAGGATCCCAATGCGTGGTAGTAGCTAAGTCTTAAATCACACACACAGATATCAGTTCTTAGGGACGGCTTCAATGAAACAACCCACCATGTACTCCTACATGGCCTCTCATAGATACCTTTACCAAATCGTGTTCAACACTTCACTCTCGTTACCAACACAACCTTCCAGTCTAGTTCATCATCCCGATGAGCCAGACCTGACACAACTCTAAGCATAGCAAGCACAGCATGGTAGGAAACACAAACATGGCTCAATCAACCCCTACACATACTAGTGGGTTTCATCTAGTTACTGTGGCAATGACAGGTCATGCAAAGGAAGTGGGTTCAACTACCGCAACACACAACCGTTTGAAACGCGTTGTCTTAATGCAGTAAACAAGAGCAGAAGCGAGATCATGGGTTTGTATCGGAATGATCAATGGGTTGCTTGCCTGATGTAGTGGTAGTAGGGTACTGCCCTTCAGATGGATAATCGGGGTTATCCTCGAAGACAGAACCTACCACGAAAGACACACCGAACATAATCAACACATGATGATATGCAACAATATGATGCATGTTATGACATGGCAATATGAATGTGTGTTGGCCTAATGCAATCTAGAACATAAAGGAATGAACTCATTTGAATCAAGGATTCAAATGTTAGCTCATTTAACATAGCCATATTAGTATATTATCTTATTATGCTTAAACGGCAAGGTTAACTTGTTCTGTCATGCATGAAACCATTACCAATGGATAGATTGAATTTTTCTGATCAAAATTCATATATAGAACTTTGCATTTGGAGTTATAGATTAATTTCTATGAATTTTTGAAGTTTGCAACAATTTCTAGAATTTCCTGAATACAAATAAATCCAGAAATTAGTTATTGCGTCAGCAGTGCGTCAGGGTGACGTCAGTGGTCAACAGGGGCATCCAGGTTAACCTGACCAGTGGGTCCCGCATGTCATTAGTTAATTAAACTAACAAATATTAGTTAAAACTAAACTGGGTTAATTAGCAGAGGGGGGCCCACTTAGTCAACTCCGTCAACGGGGTCAAACCCGCCGACGTTTAGCCGCCGGCAAAGCCAGACGCAGCGGAGAGAGTGTGTTTGTGCGTTCCGGCGACCAAATGGACGACAGAGACCATCTACGGGTAGCCGGGGACAAACCGCGGCGTTTGGTGGCGGTGGTTGAGCTCGGGGTGGCCGGAAACATCGCCTGCGACGAGGTAGGCGGTCGCCGGAGTCGGGTGAAAGTGAAATCGAGGCTTCGGGACACGACGATGTGCGTGGAGTGGTGCTACGGGTTCCTGGGGATGTGGTGAAGTTAGTGGACAAGGTGGCGTGGCCAGTGGGTGGTCGGAGACACGTCGGCGACGAGCTCGGCGGTGGTGCGTGCGATGATGCTTCGTGCGGCAGCTACGGTGCACGAGGAGGCAAACGGAGAGGATGGTGAGGTAGCTGGGCTCACGACGAGTACGGCGAAGTAGTCGGCGAGGTCGGGGACGAGGTGATGCGGTGGTGACGGCGATGGGGATCTCCGGCGGTGATCGAGCGGAGGCGGGTCGATGAAGGTGTTGCGAGGCGTCGCGAGCACTCGGGCTCGACCTGCTTTCGATGTAATCGACGATGGCGGAAGCGAACGGACACAGTGGCACAGCACGGAGAGCACGGAGGGCGCGAGCTTCCGGTGCTGCGGCGCGACGGCGTCGGCCATGGTCTTGGCGGCGAGGAGAGGAGTTTGGGAGGAGAAAGAGTGTCACGAGCTCGGGGAGGAGTGGCCGACCGAACCGGGGCGGCAGGATGGTGCGGGGTGGAGGCAGGGCGGCGAGCAGCTGCGTGGCATGCTCTGGTGCCGCCGTCGAGCACCTGGCTGCCTGCCTGGCCAAGCCAAGCAGCTCATTTGGAGCGATGGCTGGCTGGGCGGCGGATGGGCTTGCCAGGTGAGCGCCAGGTAAGCCTTTTGCTTTCTGTTTGTCCTTTTTCTATTATTCTGTAAGTTTGTGGACTTATTTAAAATAGTTAGACACTTCCGAAAATCTTGGAAATAATCAGAGGCTCTTTTTAGAATATCTCCAACAGCCCACACTTATTTTCAGAATTATTTGAGCATCCAAAATATTTACTAGCATTTAAATGCCCAAATGCAAATTACATATGATTTAATTCAGTGACCTTTTGTTGACCTAGAAAATTGTGCACCTATTTTGCCAGAGGTTCTAACCCAAGACAAAGAGGGTGAACATTTTAGAAGGGCATTTCAGGTTCATTGAAAATATTTTTAGTAAACCCTAGTTGGATTCAGGGGGGTCCTGTCTTCCCCAATTCTAGTTTCTGATGAAAGGTAAACATGATGCAACACTCTGATGCATGGACTAACTAGGATGTGACAACTCACCCCCACTCAAAAGAATCTCGTCCCGAGATTTTGGATCCGTCGGAAAGAAGGTGGGGTACTCAAGTCGAAGACGATCCTCCCTTTCCCAAGTAGCTTCTTGCTCGGAATGGTTTGACCATTGAACCTTGAGAAACTTGATATTCTGGCGTCGAGTGGTACGCTCGGCTTGATCAAGGATACGAATGGGATATTCTCGATAGGTGAGATTATCTTGGAGATCAAGCGTTTAGTGGTCCACCCACGGATAGGATCCGAGAAGCAACGCTGAGTTGAGAAGCGTGGAAGACATCATGAACTCGGAAAGATGCGGAGGTAGGTCAATTGGTAGGCAACTTCTCCTCGTTTGGCAAGAATGCGAAAGGGTCCAATGTAACAAGGAGCCAATTTTCCTTTGATACCGAATCGATGGGTTCCCTTCAAAGGAGTAACCCGAAGGTAAGCCTTCTCGCCAACTTCATAAGCCATAGGCTTATGCTTGCGGTCATATTGGCTCTTTTGACGAGATTGGGCTGTTTTCAATTTCTCACGAATAACGCAAACCTGCTCTTCTGCTTCCTGGATCATATCCGGGCCAAAGAGTTTTCTTTCCCCGGTTTCTGACCAGTTAAGAGGCGTTGGACATTTCCGTCCATAGAGAACTTCGAAAGGGGCTTTGCCCAAGCTAGCTTGATAACTATTGTTATAAGCGAACTCGGCGAATGGAAGGCATTTCTCCCAATTCATGCCGAAGGAGATGATAGAAGCTCGAAGCATATCCTCCAGAATTTGATTGACTCGTTCTACTTGACCACTTGATTGAGGATGGAAGGCGGTGCTAAAGGAGAGACGAGTTCCCATAGCATTTTGGAAAATTTCCCAAAATCGAGAGGTGAAGAGACTTCCACGCTCTGAGTTAATCTCCAATGGAACACCATGAAGAGACACTATTCGGGAGATGTACAAATTAGCTAGCTGGCTAGCAGTTATACTCTCACGAACGGGTAGGAAGTGGGCTACTTTGGAAAGACGATCGACAACAACGAAGATAGTGTTATCCCCTCTCTTGGTCCTGGGAAACCCGGTAATGAAATCCATACCGATTTTATCCCATTTCCATTCAGGAATTGCCAAAGGTTGAAGGGTGCCAGCAGGCCGTTGATGCTCTGCTTTGACGCGGCGACAGACGTCGCAATTGGCAATGTATTGAGCGATTTCTCTCTTCATCCTAGTCCACCAAAACCTTGGAGTAGGTCTTGATACATTTTAGTACTACCGGGATGAATGGTGAGAGGAGATTCATGAGCTTCCTTAAGGATCAATCGCCGTAGCTGTTGTTTCTTGGGAACCACCAAGCGGTTCTCGAAGAAGACAACACCTCGCTCATCTATGGAGAAACACTTAGCAACTCCGCTAGCAATGTTCTCCTTGATCCGAGATATACCTCTATCATACCACTGAGCGGTTATGATTTGATCCTTAAGGTTGGGTTTCGCCACCAGGATGGAAAGGAATCCTCGAGGAACGATGTGAAGGTTAAGCTTACGCAATTCCTCGTGCAGAAGTGGTTGACTCTGTTGTAACATCAGGTTGTTACAATAAGATTTACGACTTAGTGTATCGGCCATGACATTGGCTTTGCCTGGGGTGTAAGATATTCCTAAGTCATAATCCGTAATCAACTCGACCCAACGTCTTTGCCTGAGATTCAAATCCGGTTGGGTGAAGATGTATTTCAGACTTTGGTGATCAGTGTAAATTATGCAACGATTACCAAGAAGGTAATGTCGCCATGTTTTGAGTGCATGGACCACTGCTGCAAGCTCTAGATCGTGTGTGGGATAGTTATCCTCATGTGGATGCAACTGTCGAGAAGCGTAGGCAATCACATGACGATCTTGCATGAGTATGCAACCTAGTCCTTGTCGCGAGGCGTCGCAATAGATAATAAAGTCCTTAGAAAAATCTGGTGGAACAAGTACGGGAGCAGATGTCAGGCGTCTTTTCAGTTCCTGAAAGCTAAACTTGCACTGTGGGGTCCACTCGAACTTTTTATCTTTCTTGAGGAGTTCGGTTAGAGGCTTAGCAACCTTGGAGAAATTATCGACGAAGCGGCGGCAATAGCTCGCTAAACCGAGGAAACTCCGAGCTTGCTTGACCGATTCAGGTGGAGTCCAGTCAAGGACGGCTTGAACTCTCTCGGGATTGACAGCAATGCCCTTACCAGAGATTACATGGCCTAAATAGGTTACTTCTGGCAACCAAAACTCACACTTAGAGAATTTGGCATAAAGGCGATGCTCTCGAAGTTTCATTAATACTAGCCTTAGATGTTCGACATGTTCTTCCTCATTCTTGGAGTAGATGAGTATATCATCGAGGTAAACCACGACGAATTTATCCAAATACTCCATGAAGATCGAGTTCATTAACCGGGAGAAGGTGGCTGGAGCATTGGTTAACCCGAAGGACATGATGGTGTACTCGTATTGGCCATAACGAGTAACAAAGGCCGTTTTAGGAATGTCCCCGTTCTTGATTTTGATTTGATGGTAGCTGAGGGAGTCCTGGACTAGGGGGTGTCCGGATAGCCGAACTATCATCTTTGGCCGGACTCCTAGACTATGAAGATACAAGATTGAAGACTTCATCCCGTGTCCGGATGGAACTTTCCTTGGCGTGGAAGGCAAGCTTGGTGATACGGATATGTAGATCTCCTACCATTGTAACCGACTCTGTGTAACCCTAACCCTATCCAGTGTCTATATAAACCGGAGGGTTTTAGTCCGTGGGACGAAAAACAATCATACCATAGGCTAGCTTCTAGGGTTTAGCCTCTCGATCTCGTGGTAGATCTACTCTTGTACTACCCATATCATCAATATTAATCAAGCAGGAGTAGGGTATTACCTCCATCGAGAGGGCGAACACAGGTAAAAACATCGTGTCCCTTGTCTCCTGTTACCATCCTCCTAGGCGCACAGTTCGGGACCCCTACCGAGATCCGCGGTTTGACACCGACATTGGTGCTTTCATTGAGAGTTCCTACGTATGCGTCACCTATAGGCCCGATGGCTCCTTGATCATCAATAACGACGCGGTCCGGGTGAGACTTTTCTCCTGGATAGATCTTCGTATTCGGCGGCTTTGCCTCTGCGGCAATTCACTTGGCCATCTGGAGCAGATCGAAAGCTCGCCCTGTCCATCAGGTCAGATTTGGAAGCTTGAACTATCGGCCGATGTCGCGGAGACTTGATCTTGACATATTCGAGCCACAGCCAAGCGCGCGCACTATCTCGATGGGTGCGATCTAGCTACGCAGCGAACGAGTGCCACAGGAGACCGCCCGATGCCGCTCCGACCCTTAATCCGGGCCGGTTTCGCCGATCGAGGACGGTTGGTTGGACACCGCCTCGGGGGCTATGATCTCAACGGTGATTAAGCCAAACTCCATCCCTGTCCTTTGCGTAGGCCGTGACTCCAGGGTGCCGGACTCCTCTCCGTACTCCGAACCCTCCGCGCCCCTGCCAATCGAATCCGATTGGGCGCCGGTTATGGAGTTCACTGCCGCGGACATCTTTCCTTTTCGCCCTTTGGCGACATCCTGAATTCACTAAAGTCTCTCTCTTTATCGGGGCGCCTTGGCTGGTCTATGGTCGAGGAAGGTTGGGATGCGGACGACGAAGAAATTCAACGCCCACCCACCACCCGCCCGTAGCTACTTGCCGATGATTTAACGACATGCTCGACCCGACTCCGAAGACATCGGCGGTATGGGCGGCGATCTGGAGGCGACCAAGAACCAGCGCCCTGAGACGCTGGAAGGCCACCTGTCATCACGACATATACATGGTGGACATCCCAAAAGATAGGAGCAGCGATGGAACAGCGGAGGATGACCCTCAAGAAGCAGCCCAAGCGCCCGGCGTCGGTGGCGCCGCTCTAAATCCCGCAGCAAAAATGGTGATTCGGCACGGAGATAATAACACCCCTGCAGTGCGAAGGCGACCCCTCCAAAGCAGGACTCGGCGCAGGAGGAGGGAGAAGCAAGATTGCACGGCGGTCGGCGAGAAAGAGAGGTAGAGGGCGATAATTATCGCCCCCTCCGAAGATGAGGCAAGCCTCAACGGCGCCAATTTATCGTGCACGAGGATCTGCCGAACAGGGCGTTTCAAGCGCAGGCTTATGGCCACGGCAAGCAGCCTCAAGAAAAAGCAGCAGCAGCTTAGAGCTGACCATGACTTGCTAACTAACGGATGGACTGAAGTCCTTGCGGCGAAGAGTATGAACTCGAGCGCCCCTCAAGAGAAACCCAAGCGCAGGCTGCTACCCCAATTAGAGGAAGCAGCACCCAAACCTACATCACCAGCGCGCATGATGCGGCCGACCGCCACCACAGCAGCATGACGGCAAAGGCCTCTAGACCCTCCATTCAAGCCGCACTCCGGCGTCGCTCGAAAAATGCAAGGCACGGGAAAAGCGTGCGGACTTGCAGAATATATTGGAGGATAAGGCAAAACATACAAGATCGATCTACGGATCGGCGTGGGCATAACGACTCGGGATGATTACCGTCACGCCGGATACAGCAAACCGGCCGGGCGAACACGATGAACAAAGCTCATATGAGCTACGTCGTGATATAGCCCTATCTGAGGCTGCACACCCACTATGCTTCACCAGATGAAGTAATGGATCATCAAATCCACGAGGGCTTCAAACCCGTAAACATCGAATCATATGATGGTACCATAGATCCTGCTGATGCGGATCGAGGACTATCTCCTCCATATCCACATGGCCGGTGATGATCTACATGCCATCAAATACCTCCCAATCAAGCTTAAAGGACCAGCTCGGCATTGGCTCAACAGCTTGCCCGTGAGTCAATCGGTTGTTGGGAGGACACAAACCGCATTCCTTGATAACTTCCGGGGCACATATGTGCGACCACCAAGCGCCGATGACCTTAGCCATATAATTCAGCAGCGGAAGAATCGGCGGACAATTTTGGACGCGTTCCTAACAAAGAAAAATTAGATCATCGATAATCCGGATGCGGAGGCGCTAGCAACCTTCAAACACAACATCCATGACGAGTGGCTAGCCCGGCACCTAGGACGGGAGAAGCGAAATCCATGGCAGCCCTCACCACACTCATGACCCGCTTTTGCGGGAGAGGACAGCTGGCTAGCTCGAAGCAACAACGGCGAAACACCACGGTAGTTCGGATACCAGGACAGCAATGGTAGGTCGGCGTCGCAACAAGAACAAAGCGCCGCATTAACGGCGATAATGCTGAAGATCTGGCGGTCAATGCGGATTCGAGGCTCTAAACCGGTCGTGGAAAAAGCCATTCAAAAGAAATACCGAGGCCCGTCCAACTTGGACCGAATACTCGATCGCTTGTGCGGATATATGGCACCCCCAAAAACCAGCCAACCACACCAACAGGGATTGTTGGGTGTTCAAACAAGCGAGCAAGCTAAGCACGAAAACAACGACAAGGGGCTGCATAGCGATGAAGAGGAAGAGCCCGGCAGCCCGAACAATAGAGGACGGAAGGGCTTCCCCACAAGTGCGGACGGTGAACATGATATCGCAACCCACATACCCAAAAGGGCGGAGCGTGCACTAAGGGCGTATATGCGATGGAGCGATCGCCGAAGTTCAACCCATGGTCCTCCTGCACGATCACCTATGATCGAAGGACCACCCACTAGCATCCGTCACGGCGGATTCGCGCATTGGTTCTTGACCCAATTATCGATGGATTTCACCTCACTAGAGTCGATGGGCGGCGGTAGCAGCCTGAACCTGCTTTATCGGGATACGGTCGCCAAAATGGTCATAGACCCTCATGGATTAAACCCATAAAGGCGACCTTTAAAGGCATCATACCAGGTGTAGAGGCCAATTATGCAGGCTCGAGTTACACTCGAAGTGGTCTTGGATCCCGGATAACTTCGAAGCAAGAGTTAATCTTGACATAGTCCCGTTCATGCGGCGGCTATCACGCCTTTGCTTCGGACGAACCGCATTTACAAAGTTCAATGCGGTGCCGCACTACGCATACCTCAAGCTCAAGATGCCAGGCCCTCGAGGTAATCACGGTCAATGGAAACACGAGCGCTCTCTCGAGCGGAGGAGCACACGGCGGACCCTCGCGGCGGAGGTGCAAGGTAGCCTCTCACAACAATTCTCGAGTCCGGCCACTAAGCGTCCGGACACATCAAAGCAGCGCCGGAGTAACCTACAACAAGACCGCTTGGCACGATCCAAGCACGCGTAGCAATCCGGCCCCAACCCCAGCCCTCGCGAAATAGCGAAGCTAGTACTACGCGTACATAACTACGCTCTAGAGATACCATGGGCATAAGGGGAGGGGCACGACCACGGCACGCCCATAATGCAGCTCAACCGCACCAGGGGCTCCCGATTGTGTCATTCTTTTTCTTTTTTCTTACTTTCAGGACTCTGTTCTCCGAAGCCTGTCGGCATTAGCGCCCGAACTCACGATGCAACAGCCGAGGAAGCGAAAGCTTCGTCGAGTGTCGGTGGTCTCTACTACGAGCATTATACCTGTTTTACATACCATCCCGCAGCTTACCCCTGGAGAAGGACATGTTAAATAGTCCCATTCCTTGCTTATCGCACAATTTGTATCGTTACTGCTTTTATTTGCAGTTTCTTTTAATAACCAATACATAGCTTTTGCCTATTATTGCACTCCTTTCTTTATCTATATATATTTCATTTCATGACATGTTGCACCGTACACTTTAGTGCGGCCAATACACCGAGGCCTTACCCAAAAGTATGGTGTGATAAGTCGAACACTTTCACAAGTCGGCACCCGAACTTATAGCATTATATGCATCGACTCGAATCATGTCTTGGGTCAATAGTTGGGTTTGCCGTCTCCCATGTTTTGGTACCTTACGTTCCGTTATATCGGCTAAGGTAGCACGGGAGAACCACCGCGATTGTGCCCAGTTGAGCTGGGTTGAGCACCTCAATGGAGAAAGCTAAAACTGGCGTCATGATAGGGCGAGAGCGATGCGCTGTTCGAGAGGTTTTTGGTCCCTAAAGACTTATGCCGCTTAGGCGAGGAACGGCATTGTCCGGCCAAAGGCGTGGATAGCGCCCGAACTCGATCTTCGAATACTAGGGGCTTCGCGAAATTTAAAATTATAGAATTCTATGGCTAAGTGAGAGTGTTCAAGCATTATAAGTCCGGTTGCCTTGTTAGTTGCGTTGAGCACCTCCTCGACGGACCCAAGAATGGGAACAAGAGCGCCCAAGTTTATCCCAACACCCTAGCACTTTCGTGGCATGGGGCTGAAATAACGACTTGCCATCTCTCAAATTTGATAAGCGGCGCCTGAAGGTAATATTTTAAATTAACAAGCATTGCTTAGCGCATATGAACAAGTTTTCAGCGTACAGGATAACAAATCGAGTCTATTCAAAAATTACATCTTTGGAGCACTCATACGCTATCGGTGGGCACCCTTGAGGGCGCCCTCATAGTACATTTCGGGCTTCGATGATCCTTGCCCTTGGTGGCCGTCCGTCACAAGCTTCTCCGCATCCAGCTTGCCCCATGCACTTTAGCACGGGCAAGGGCCAACAGGCACCTTCAATGCTGAAGGAGGCGCTGATGACTTCAATCCATGGACGAGCATCCACCAGCTGCACTAGCCGAAGTAGCTCCGGGCATGGCTTCCAATGGCCACGGCGAACTATGAGGCCCTTCATGGCTTGTTCGGCGACCTTGTGGAGCTCGACCAGCTGCTTCAGCTGGTCGCTCGAGGCTGCCGACGTTCGGCCTCGGCATCTTGAGACCAGAACACCTTCTCCGTCGAGCTCCCTCCTTGGCATGGTAGAGCGGCAGCATCGGACACACTATGGGGCGATCTGCGAATGCTCTGGAGAGCTCGAATCCGGGTAA
Source organism: Aegilops longissima (assembly GCA_021605205.1). NCBI lineage: Eukaryota > Viridiplantae > Streptophyta > Magnoliopsida > Poales > Poaceae > Aegilops > Aegilops longissima. Next base: position 344,166,712 of record CM038682.1, read on the forward strand.
GTAATAGGTAATTCACTTTCACATGCTTGCTTTGCATAACGAATGCCTTACCGCGCTATCTTATTTAATGATTCAATTTCTTGGAGGCTTTTGGGCTTGACCTTAGCGGCTTTGGCACTCTCAAGAGCCGGGCGAGCTTCGGACTCTCGAGTCTTTGAGTCACGCTCCAAACTCTCGTGTTTTTCCACGAGCACAGGGAGCTCTTGCCGCACCTCCGCCACCCGCTCCTCCTGCTTCTCTCGCTTCAGGTCCGCTCCTTTGCTTTGCTTCGACCCGGACACGCTTCCTTCAGAAGTCGCCACCTCGTTCGTGGCCCCTACAATACCCGCGTTATTCCTGTCATTTTTGCAACGAATCCTTTCTATAAGGTATTTCTTTAATAAGTTATTGCTTACCTTCCCTGTCCTCGAGCTGCTTCTTGGCAAGGCCGAGCTCATTCTCGGACCGCTCAAGGCTCTTCTTCAATGCATTGACCTCCATGATTAGTCTTGGCGAGGTCAAGCAGGCAGCCTGCATTCGCATATTGACATACTTATGTTAGACTCCTGCGTATATCTTTTTAGATCCTTAGTCCGGCTTTTCTTTCCAACACGAACTAAGCATCGAGAACTCTTGTCTATCGCGTAATATTTTTACTTATTCTAAACTTACCTCAAAGCACTGTTAGAAGGCTGGTACAGGCTTGACCAGCCCGCTCTTGGCGGACTGAACTTTCGGATCACCACACTCATAGCATGCGGTGCTCCTCGTCGATGGGCGCCGTTAAGCGCCTCCGATGCTATCCGGTGCCTCGGTTGGACAGAGGACACGGCGTCTTACCCTTCCTCTGAAGGGCCACTTGCGGACTACGGAACGCTGAAGGTTCGGTGTGGAGTCCGGACAAGGTCAGGGCTTAGAGCCCCTCGGGGTCTCGCTCCCCTCGCGCTGGAGTCCGGGAGGTGCGCCAGGGCGCCTCCGCCACACTCCTCTTGACCAGGCCCCCCTTGGGGCCCCACCTCGGCGTCGTCCATGGCGTGAGGTGAGGAGGCGGCGGAAGTGAAGTACTCTCCATTTCCAGCGAACTCAGGGACCCGCTCGGCTGGCGGCGGGCTGGTCCTTGGGCGGGCTGCATGATTGTTGGCATTAGAGAACACTATGCAATGATAAAAAGCCATGGGTATCCGACACTTACGATCTCGCCGAGGCTTTGCCCTTGTTGGCCCTCCTCCTCGTCGTTGTCGGCGTTGGTGGAGAAGTCGGGAGGAAGGTCCTTCCTTCTTGGACCCTCCGGCCTCCCGGTTAGGGCGGCCTTCCTTTTCTTCTCTCTCCCGGCTGGGAGGCTTCTTTCCTCCTCCTCTTCCTCGGGAGGAGGATTCCTCCTCGGGTTTTGGGCGATAAGTCCGACAGCCCCTAGCGCGGGAGCTCCTTCAAGTTCCGTGGCCTCCTTCTTGGCCTTCTTCTCCGGCACCACGTGAGGTGCGGAACAGCAACCTCATCAATTGGGCGTCCGCTGGTCTTCGGCAATGGGGCGGACGGTTAATCTGTCAGGACGTCTTCAACCAGTCTGTCAAAGGTTAGGGAGTTTTAGATCCCGCATAGAATCAAACTATGAAAAAGAGTCCCATAAAGGGTAAAATAACACCTCGCTGGCTTGGCGCTGCGAGCTGAATCCGTGATCTTGATGGCGGATGTTGAACCTCGGCGCCTTTGAACAGCACCTTCCAGGCATCTTCGTATGTAGTATCGAAGAGCCTTTTCAGAGTCGAGTGTTGTGCCGGATCAAACTCCCACAATTTGAAGGCCCGTTGTTGGCATGGGAGAATCCGGCGGATGAGCATCACCTGGATTACGTTGACAAGCTTGAGATTCTTGTCCACTAGGTTTCGGACGCAGGTTTGGAGTCCGGACAGCTCGTCCGAATCCCCCCACGTCAGGCCCGTCTCTTTCCATGATGTGAGCCGTGTGGGGAAGCCAGATCGGAACTCGGGGGCCGCCGCCCATTTAGAGTCACGCGGCTCGGTGATGTAGAACCACCCCAATTTCCACCCCTTTACGGTCTCCACAAAGGAGCCCTCGAGCCATAGGACTTTGGCCATCTTGCCAACCATGGCACCTCCGCACTCCGCTTGGCGGCCGCCCACTACCTTCGGCCTGACATTGAAGATCTTCAGCCATAAGCCGAAGTGGGGCTTGATGCATAGGAAGGCCTCGCACACGGCGATAAACGCCGAGATGTTGACGATAAAGTTCGGGGCCAGATCGTGGAAATCCAGGCCGTAGTAGAACATGAGCCCCCGGACAAATGGGTGAAGTGGAAAACCTAGTCCGCGGAGGAAGTGGGGGAGAAACACCACCCTCTCATGGGGCCTGGGGGTTGGAATGAGGTGCCCCTCGTCGGGTAGCTGGTGCGTGATGTCGCTGGACAAGTATCCGCCCTTCCGCAGTTTTGTGATGTGCCCCTCCGTGACGGAGGAGGCCATCCACCAGCCTCCCGCTCCGGACATAGTTGGAGAAGGTTGAGGTGGGATGTGCGGACTTGGGTGCTGGAGCTCGAGTACGCGGAAATGGACGAGCAAAGGAAGAAGAAGGCGTAGGTGAAAACGTGGATCCTTATCCCCTTATATGGACGGACGAAGCTATGCGTCCCCCGCCAGCCTGGTAAACTCGCTTATCTCCCAAGCGCTATGTCGATAAGCGCGGTTGGGTTACCTACGCCCGTATTGATGAGAATCCGGAATAAGGGGCACGATCTCCGCTTTTATAAGGCGTGCCAAAAACCACCTCGCTAAGCGCTGAGGTGGACAATAAAAACGATTCATATAAAGGCCTGGCCATGGTGTGATGTCACGCCCGCGAATACGTCGGCAGATCTGTGCAAAAGTTATTCTCTCTCGGTGGTATGTGGAACTTGTTTTGCGAGCTAGACACTATCCTTGTGTTCAAAACCTTCTATGAAGTATTCATAGGAGAACCCGCCTGCAATGCGAAGACAATATCGCGCCCGGACTAAATCGTCATTGAAGCTTTGGTTCGAGGGACTCTTGAGGAGTCTGGACTAGGGGTGTCCGGATAGCGAACTATCATCTTTGGCGGACTCCTAGACTATGAAGATACAAGATTGAAGACTTAGTCCCGTGTCCGGATGGGACTTTCCTTGGCGTGGAAGGCAAGCTTGGCGATCTGGATATGTAGATCTCCTACCATTGTAACCGACTCTGTAACCTAACCCTATCCGGTGTCTATATAAACCGGAGGTTTTAGTCCGTGGAAGAAAAACAATCATACCATAGGCTAGCTTCTGGGTTTAGCCTCTCTGATCTCGTGGTAGATCTACTCTTGTACTACCCATATCATCAATATTAATCAAGCAGGAGTAGGATATTACCTCCATCAAGAGGCGAACACTGGGTAAAAACATCGTATCCCTTGTCTCCTGTTACCATCCGCCTAGGCGCACAATTCGGGACCCCCTACCGAGATCCGCTGGTTTTGACACATTCGAGGTAGCCCAACCTCAAATCCATCTTGGAAAAATGCGAGGATCCAGCGAGTTGATCATACGGTCGTTGATCACGGGGGCGGATACTTGTTCATGATAGTGACCAAATTGGCGAATCGGTAATCTACAACCATCCGATCCGTTCCATCCTTCTTCTTGACGAAGAGGATGGGGCAAGCCCATGGAGAAGAACTAGGACGGATGAAACCCTTTTGCAAGGACTCATCCAGTTGTTTCTTAAGCTCGGCTAGTTCTAAGGGTGCCATCTTATAAGGTCTTCTAGAGATTGGGACGGTTCCTGGAACAAGGTCTATCACGAACTCGACGTCTCTGTCAGGTGGAACACCTGGCAGTTCTTCTGGAAAGACATCCGGGAAGTCCCGGACTATCGGAATATCTTCAAGGTCTGGAAGGGGGTTGGCATTTAAGGAGTAAAGCTGACGCTTAAACACTCGAGTCAAAACGTTGACTGTCTTGCCCAAAGGGTGGGTGAGTTGAACAGTTCTAGTAGAGCAATCAATCTTAGCATAATGGCTGACATCCAGTCCATACCCAAGATGATGTTTATGTCCGAGGACTTGAGAGCTATTAGTGATGCAAGGAAGACTAATCTTTCGACAAGGATTTCATTCCCATGACTTATTCTAGAGGTTTGCCATCTAGAACCATGAGTCTGAATTTCCACGGAGCTGTGCATGTCACAAAATGTGGTGTTATGCAATCGAGCATAGCTCTCAGAAATAAATGAATGAGATGCTCCAGTATCAAAGAGAACAGTTGCCGGATGGCAATTAACAAGGAGCGTCATCGAGAACGGCGTTGGGATCCTCATGGGTCTCCTCGGCTGAAGCGTAGTTGACATGGCCCGAGCGATGGCGGCTGGTTTAGCGTGAGCACCTTTCCTGCTGGCTTACCACGGCCAACAGACTTTCCGATCTGACTGGGGTTGTTCTTGGGACACTCACGGATATAGTGACCCGTCTCTCCACACTTGAAACAAGTTATCACATTGGGACGTGGAGCAGCATTAGCAGCAGGGCCACCATAGGCCTTGGGCGGTGCAAACTGCTGGTTGGGGCGAGGCGCCTCAAAGGATGGCCTCGGAGTGAATCTGGGTGGCAGAGCGGTGCTTGGAATCCACACTCGGCGCTTCTGAGATCCAGAGCCGGATGAAGAACCAAAGTCAAGAGAGTGCTTGCGTGAAGCTTCAAAGTTAGACTGTCCCGTTTCAGCACTGATAGCCTTGTTGACTAACCACGGAAGGAGGTGCACTCGTGCGAGCGAAGATCACGGCGGCTCGGGCTAAGTCCCTTGCGGAACCTTGCCTGCTTCTGGGCGTCGGTGGATACTTCTTCAGGAGCATAACGTGCTAGATTTCCAAACTCACGACTGTATGCATCTACATGCATGAGACCTTCCCTCTTACGATCCATGAGACCTTCCGGGATGTGATGCTCACGGAAAGCCGCACTGAACTCAGCCCAGGTAGTGATTTGGCCAACCGGGCGCATAGCCTCGAAATTCTCCACCAAAGGCTAGAAGGGCCTTGAGGTGATAGGCAGCAAAGGTAACCTTATCAGCTTCAGCCACGTTGGCGAGCGTAGCTTGTGGGTGATCTTTGCGAAGCCGATCATCCGCATCGAGAGGCTCAACGGAGTGCTTAAACTTCGGTGGATACAGCTTGACAAAGTCATTGATTGACACCAGGTCATTCCTTGGCTGGCGTGCGGTATTCTGCTCAATCTGCTCTAGCAAGCGATTGGTCTCACGCTTGTTTCGTTCTGCCTCCATCATAACTTCAGCCAGAGAAGGCGGTTGAGGCAGATTTACATTCCTAGCTGCGCTGGCTTCTCCCTGCTCCGGAGCAGCAGGGTTGTTGCGGGTGTTGACCATCCTAGGAAACAAGACAACGGTTTAGACAAGGATGGCAAAATTTGGCAAGGAAGTGCGGAATGTAATGGATAACACGGAATGCAGAGATGTTCATCCGTATGATATGGTAATATAGAAACTGCCATATATATACCAACGGTCATACACACCATTCATAGTTTAGTACAAGCCCGGCTAGAGTACAACTACGGTGAAATGCGTTACATCTCATCGGAAGCATTCCAAACTCCTATACATTATTTTTCTACACTTCCGGAATCAATACACACTAAGTCATATTCCACAGGTCACGCAGGACGGTGGAACTACAACTATTACAATACTAGTGATACTACTACTAACTCAGACAGCTCCGTAGTAGTCCTCATAGAAGTCACCTCCATAGCCTGGAAGCTCAACATGATTATCCGGAAACAGACGGTCCTGAGGAGCTTGTGGATCATAGGGGCTAGGATGAGGTCTTGGACCAACAAACGCTGGCCGGCGGGGACCACGGGGTGGGGTGATGCCTCCCACATCACGCCAATCCATCATGTCTGGCAGAGCAGATCTCACAGGGTACAGATCCCTTGTATCCATACATCCAGCTTGCACAGCCGGTGCAAACCGAGTCAAAGTGGCCCAATGATCGGCACGGGTGTTGAAAAGTTCCATTCTCAAGGCCCGATTCTCTCGATCCTTATCCTCGAGCATCTCAGCAGTGGTGCGGGTTAGTGAGTCCTCCTGAGTGGAATCAGCATAGATGGCCTGAAGATACCCTTGCACCCCCGGGAGTGAAGCTGGCATGTAACGGAAGTCGGTGTTCCGAAGCAGGCCAGTCCTGACTTGCATGATGGTCATCATAGAGTATGCAGCATCCTGCACAGCCATCTCGATAGTGACCCTGAGTCCAGAGGAGTGGTGAAGGGGCTCAGTCGATCCAGGATAAGAAGGAAATATCCTGACAGTGCAGAGGTATTGGCTTTGATTAAAGTCTCAGAATTGCTCTTCGATGGTGTATTCGGGATACCAACGGTAACCCGTCTCAATAATTACCCGAACTAACATAGCCGTATGACTGGGCACATCGATGCACCTGGTCAGGCGAACCACTTGGTTTTGAGCACGAGTGGCCATCTGAAAGCACAGCCACAATGCAAATACATAGAATTTGTAGGGAAAATCGGACAGCATAACAGCTGTAAATGCTCAAGAACAGATTTGAGACATTCAAAATCAGATTGCAAAACCACTCAACAACATCATATCAAGGTTCTGGTTCAACTGATAACATACTAAAAGTAGTAGAAACTGAACCGAGGCTGGTAACCAGCAATCCTATAAGTTACTACGGATTAGTAACACGTGAACCTGATAGAGAGAAGAGAGCCTAGTCCTATACCCACGTAGAATGAGAAGAGGATGACTCGGATCGAGAGGGCATAAGGTAAAGGAGTAAAAAGAGCCTTACGTCCCTCCCACAATCAATTCCCCTACATATAACTAAAGCATTTCTAGACTCGACATCGACCAGTTTGTCTTAGCGAACCTATAGGCAGTCCGGCTCTGATGCCAACGCTATCAGGACCCCGATTCCAAGTCACATCGACCTAGCCGGTAACACCTCATATCACTTTGCGGCCTCACGCACGATATTCCCACGGGTGTCGCCTTACCATGGCCCAGGACCGTTTGCGCCTTTTGGCTCATGTATATGATAGTGTCGCTAGCATCCACATGACAGAGAACCCGGGCCGACATGGCTAGTCGTGAACCCAAAGCGGCGCTAACTCATGGGGACAAGCATACATGAATCACATCGAGCATGTCGGTCATCAACGTATGAATCCGGGCTGTAGCACTGGGCTAACAGGACTCCGGTAACCCGGGCTGTAGCAGGCTAGGAAGGACTCCGGATGTCACCGCGTGACATTTCCGCGAAGGGACAGACACAGGAACGAAGTGAAACACATGCCGACCAGTCAAGTGTCGGAGCGGTAGTCTTTGGGCTAGCAGGACTCCGGTGAACCGGCTGTAGCGGACTACTATCGCTCAGGAAGCACTAGACTACATTTCCCCATATGAGAGGCTGCCAAGGATAAACAACTAGATTGTCGGATCCCACTCATACCAAGCATTTCAATCATACACACAATATGCCCGATATGAGTACATACAACATGGCATCACAACAAAACTCTACAACTCAAAGTACTTTATTTAAGAGGCTCCGAGGAGCCATACATAACATATTCATACAGATAGGGGTCACATGACCCGAACCTCAAATCATACAAACAAACAAGCACATGCGGAAGCAAACTAGTCTGAGTACAGACTCTAAAAAGAAAGAAGGCTTGAGCGAAGCCCTTCTATCCACAATGGCCCTTCACAAGCCTTGGATCACCACACAGGTGGCTAGTCACTCGTCGGCGTCAAGGTCTAATAGAACCCATCGGAGGCGGTGTTGTTTTACGAAAACATTAGTTAAGCAAACATGAGTGCGGAGGTACTCGGCAAGTCTTCTACAGAATCCTACTATACATGCACATTCTCAAGAAGGTAGTGGAGTTATTGCAGCAAGCCAGCTTTGACTCTTGGCTAAGCTATCCTACATGACACCACTTGAAAAGCATTTATCGCTACAGGTCCACTAATCACCATCACAATACTCCACCGTGGATCCTCTCTCGTCAACCCACGAGAGGGCCATCCATGATACTCACACTATCTTGAGGATTTTAGTAGTATCCATTTACTTGTCAATGAACTGTATAGGTGACCAAGTAGTCCTTTACATGGACGCGGCTATTCGAATAGTTTCATACCCTGCGGGGTGTACTTCTTCACACACGTTCTCACCACTTATCGCCGCTACGACATGTACTCGGCAACCTTCAGCGGAAGCCCAGCGAGGGTGTCGGCCACGACCTGACTAAACACACGAGTCCCTAGTCGAGGTTTATCGCCTATTCGAGTTCCATCCGCAGGGAGTCCAGCCGAGGTTTCAACTAACGGCCCCGAATGATGTGTGCAGGGTTCCCGAGACACCAAGCAGGCGAATCGGTACAGACCCACGTGCCTACCGCAACACAGCCCACCCCTAAGGTCAGCGCTGCGTCAGCCCCACATGCTACAAACACGAAACTACTTTGCAACTCCCGGACGGAGGACAAGAGTGGTTAATAAGTCGAGAGGGTCAATTAAGGATCCCAATGCGTGGTAGTAGCTAAGTCTTAAATCACACACACAGATCTCAGTTCTTAGGGACGGCTTCAATGAAACAACCCACCATGTACTCCTACATGGCCTCTCATCGATACCTTTACCAAATCGTGTTCAACACTTCACTCTCGTTACCAACACAACCTTTCACTCTAGTTCATTATCCCGATGAGCCAGACCTGACACAACTCTAAGCATAGCAAGCACAACATGGTAGGAAACACAAACATGGCTCAATCAACCCCTACACATACTAGTGGGTTTCATCTAGTTACTGTGGCAATGACAGGTCATGCAAAGGAAGTGGGTTCAACTACCGCAACACACAACAGTTTGAAACGCGTTGTCTTAATGCAGTAAACAAGAGCAGAAGCGAGATCATGGGTTTGTATCGGAATGATCAATGGGTTGCTTGCCTTATGTATCGGAATGATCGGGGTTATCCTCGGAGACAAAACCTACCACGAAAGACACACCGAACATAATCAACACATGACGATATGCAACAATATGATGCATGCGATGACATGGCAATATGAATGTGTGTGGGCCTAATGCAAGCTAGAACAGAAAGGAATGAACTCATTTGAATCAAGGATTCAAATGTTAGCTCATTTAACATAGCCATATTAGTGCATTATATTATTCTTATTAAACAGCAAGGTTAACTTGTTCTGTCATGCATGAAACCATTACCAATGGATAGATTGAATTTTTCTGATCAAAATTCATATATAGAACTTTGCATTTGGAGTTATAGATTAATTTCTACGAATTTTTTTAAGTTTGCAACAATTTCTGGAATTTCCTGAATACAAATAAATCCAGAAATTAGTTATTGCGTCAGCAGTGCGTCAGGGTGACGTCAGTGGTCAACGGGGGCGTCCAGGTCAACCTGACCAGTGGGTCCCACATATCAGTAGTTAATTAAACTAACTGATATTAGTTAAAACTAAACTGGGTTAATTAGCAGAGGGGGCCCCACTTAGTCAACTCCGTCAACGGGGTCAAACCCGCCGACGTTTAGCCGCCGGCGAAGCCAGACGCGGCGGCGAGAGTGTGTTTTTGCGTTTCGGCGACCAAATGGACAGCGGAGACCATCTATGGGTAGCCGGGGACAAGCCGCGGTGTTTGGTGGCGGTGGTTGAGCTCGGGGTGGCCGGAAACATCGCCGGCGACGAGCTAGGCGGTCGCCGGAGTCGGGTGAAAGTGAACCCGAGGCTTTGGGACACTCCGAGGTGCGTGGAGTGGTGCTACGGGTTCCTGGGGATGTGGTGAAGTTAGTGGACAAGGTGGCGTGGCCAGTGGGTGGCCAGAGACATGTCGGCGACGAGCTCGGCGGTGGCGCGTGCGGTGATGCCGTGCGGCGCTCGGTGCCTGAAGGACAACGGAGAGGATGGGGAGGTAGCTGGGCTGGCGGCGTAGTCGGCGAAGCGGTCGGCGAGTCGGGGCGAGGTGATGCGATGGCGGCGGTGATGGGGATCTCCGGCGGTGATCGGCGGAGGCGGTCGGTGAAGGTGTTGCGAGCGTCACGAGCACTCGGGCTCGACCTGCTCGATGTAATCGGCGATGGCGGAAGCGAAGCGGACACGATGGCACGGCACGGAGGCGATGGAGGCCACGAGCTTCACGGTGGCGCGGTAGCGGCAGCGTCGACCATGGTGCGGGCGGCGAGGAGAGGAGTTGGGGAGGAGAAAGAGTGTCGGCGAGCTCGGGGAGGAGTGGCCGACCGAACCGGGCGGCGGGACGGTCTGGGGAGGAGGCAGGCGGCGAGCAGCTGCGTGGCGTGCTCTGGTGCCGCCGTCGAGCACTGGTTGCCTGCTGCCAAGCCAAGCAGCTCGGCTGGAGCGGTGGCTGGGCTGGGCAGCAGTGGGCTTGCCGGTGGCGCCGAGTAAGCCTTTTGCTTTCTGTTTTCCTTTTCTATTATTCGTAAGTTTGTGGACTTATTTAAAATAGTTAGACACTTCCAAAAATCCTGGAAATAATCGGAGGCTACATTTAGAATATCTCCAACAGCCCACACTTATTTTCAGAATTATTTGAGCATCCAAAATATTTACTAGCATTTAAATGCCCGAATGCAAATTACATATGATTTAATTCAGTGACCTTCTGTTGACCTAGAAAATTGTGCACCTTTTTTGCCAGAGGTTCTAACCCAAGACAAAGAGGGTGAACTTTTTAGAAGGGCATTTCAGGTTCATTGAAAATATTTTTAGTAAACCCTAGTTGGATTCCGGGGGGGTTCTGGGGGTTCTGTCTTCCCCAATTCAAGTTTCTGATGAAAGGTAAACATGATGCAACACTCTAATGCATGGACTAACTAGGATGTGACAGATATAGATCGGACGGCCTATATTGTAGGATGGCAGGCACACGATCATCACCGACAATGCTTATTATAAGAGTAGGAATAAAAAAATAGAGTTGGTGATGATGGTGGGCCTGCCATCCTGCAATGTAGGTCGTCTGATTTATATCTGACGGATAGGAAGGAAAATATGGCAATTTACCCGCACTCTTCACCACATTTGCAGATAAGGCCTTCCCACGTTCATCCTTTTCTCCCACAAGATCTTTATGTTCCGTGCAACGCACGAGCATCTTGCTAGTAAGAGTAGAAATTAGACATATACCACTTCTCGAATCTTGAAAACAACAACATTCCTCCCTTATCTCATCAAAACCGCCAAAGGTATATATTTGGAGTGAAACATAACAATTTTTTAGTGATATACGTATTTCAAAACTAGACTTATTTTTCTATCAAATCGGTGAATATGTATTAATCCAGTGGCGGAGACAGGCCTGGGGCAGCTAGGGCTATAGCCCCAGGCCTAGAAACAACTTCCTTTGTAATTTCTTCATGCTAAGCATAGAAAATCATAGAAGTTTATCAATCAACATATCACAGCCCCAGGCGTAATCTGCATCTAGCTCCGCCACTGTATTAATCTACTTTGATCGTGTGGCAACGCATTGGCACATTGCTAGTAGTTATTATAATTTTTTGGACACTAGACAAATAGTGGAGTACATATACGAAGAGAAGAGGCGCACGCACGCAGTCGGCCTCTCGCTGTCTCGCACACATGAGTGTTACGTAAAGGCGACGTTAACAAATAAACCCTAAAACCCTAGGTGCACGATTGTTGCATTCGCGGGTGCGATGCGTGGTGGAGCACCTTTGTAGGAATAGTCAGCTCGCGTGATAATTTGATCCGTAGGAGTGGATGGTCGGGACCACAGGTGAACGACTTGGAGCGCGGTGGCTCGCCAGTTGCCACAGATCGAATAGCCACGTTTAAAATATCGTTTTTTAGCGGGGTTAAGAGTTCCGATTTTCAATGGCGCGTTATAAGTAGTAAGTAGTTTTTAGAACGATTGTTATGGAGCGAAAATGGAATTCATAGTACTACGTACCTCCTTGGCGTATGGTTGTATGGTTTTTTTTGTGATGGAGGTTGTATGGGTTTATGTTGCGAGATGTTGAACCTGGTAGTTCTAGGGCAAATACTATGGTTTAGATTTAGATGCTGGTTTTCGAGAATGAAAATCGGAAGAAACCCTTCTTTGATTAAAAAACTACTACCTCCATTCTGGTTTACTAGTCCCCATCGTACTTTGGGTCAAAGTTTGTCCATTAATTTTACTTGTAAAATGTGAATGGAAAACGAGATTTTATTATACCCAAACAAAAAAGGATTGGAGGGAGTGATTGCTCGACACGACGCGACCTCTCATAGCGCGAGGCATTGAACGGCGCGCCCCAAGAGGGCACTTTTCGCTGCAGTTCCGGTGAGCACGCCTCCTCGCCACGTGCAACCAGCTTAAGACTGCCCAGCCTGCCTTCATTGAATCCGTGCGTGTGCCGGCAACACGTCCTTCTGCGAGCCGGCAGGCATTTTAGAACACAAAAATGACTAAAATATAATTAATTTATGCATGGTCTTGACTTGTTGTGCTCGCACTGGTAACAGGAACTAGTAGATGATTCTCTTTATTTATAACTCTCCTCACATTTTTTTGGCTTTGAAGTGAATCATGGTTGTGGACATTATGTATGAATGTGTAGATATCTGTGAACATGAGTTTGATGTGGAAGTTGAACTTGGAATGTCGGGCTTGCGCGTGAACTATACCATGTCCAATGCTTCGTCTATTATTGTTTGGAAAGTAATTGTTGTTATTAAATGACCCAAAAAAAACATTTTGTGCCACATCAGCAGATGCACGGACATCACAACAGTCATGCTGACTGGATAAACATTTGAACCTAGCTATTATGAAGGAAATTTTGTATTGACAACAGTTTTAGATAGCAGGAGACGCCTAGCCTGCTCTGCCTCTGCTAGCTTATTTCTGGCTTCTTCCATCTCTTCTTTGGCTTGGGTGAAGAGAGCATTCGATTGCTCTTTTTGCTTCTTCAGGAACTCAGCTACATTCTCAAGGGCTGCTGCACACTTTCTTTCAGCCTTTAATAATGCCACGAGGAGACGAACAGCTGACGACTCCACCTGGCTTGTGTGTAATCCAGCATCATCTGGGAATTTTCACCTTGTGTCTAATCCAGCATCATTAGGGAACTAGCACCTTGTGTGTAATCCAGCCTCATTTTGGAAACATGATCTCGAGGTTGACCATACTTCCCTCCTCGCAGGAACTGCATCCTGATATGAAGTTACTTCTTTTTTAGATCAATACTCAGAGCAACCAAGATCCATTTAGTAGAAGCCAGATAAACAGAACTCGGAGAAGTGAATTCAAAATGAAAATAAATAAATAAAAACAGACTACAAGGTGAGAACACCCACTTCCTACATCAATCTAAAAACGAGAGCATTAGGACGATTAAGACTCTTCTTATTACACATCGAAGAACACCACGCTTAAGAGAAACAGAAACTACAACATATACACATCTAAGAACATGAGGCTACACGAAAGTAATTGAAAGGGTGTTACTTACCAAAGCTCGTTTTACAGGTTCGGTGCAACTCCTCTTTAACTTGCCACGCTCCTTGAAGATGTCCCGAATATCCCATGTTTGGTCTTCATTGCTCCTCTGCATGTTCGCACTCGTGGTTTTAAAATCTCAACATGGCAAGAAAAATATACTACTAGTAATACTCGCGCATCTTGTGGGCAACATTAAAGCACTCGTCTGCCATGTTAGAGCATTTCGAACAAGATAAACTACTCATACAAATGCATCTTGATGCGTGCAATGCATGGGCATCTTGCTAGTTCTAAAAACCTTTCCATCATTTGCCACACTACTGGTTGCAGATGAAAAACCTACCCAAGCACAGCGCGATACAGGAGCGACGCACAATTACAAGCTGATATTCTGCTGGACAATGGAGGCTATAACCAATTACTTTTACGGGAACAATAGCACCTAGGAAATTTGAAGGGTAGGTATGAACAAAATTTGAACTGCACATGTACTACTAAGTGGTTCAATACACACATTACCAATCGAGGAGGAGAACGATGGTCGCGGCGGCCTTTGTGAGTCATGGTCGGCAACGGGAGTCAGTTCATTGTCCACGACGGTGGTACTTCTGCGCTTGCCGTCGGCTTCCGGGAAGCAGATCCGAGACCGTGGAAGACGATGCTGGGGAAGAGGCTCCGTTTACAACGACGACGGTGGACGGGCTCCAGTGCGGCATACGATGTCGTCGATGAGGCAGATGCGCTGCGGTGGATGAGTGCACCGATGTAAAGGGGAGGAGCACGAAGGCTGCGGTGCCGTGGAGAAGTCTATTTTGCGGTGGGGATAGAAATTGGGGAGTATTCAGGTGTACTACTCTGGGTGCCGAGGTGGGGTTGGCTGGGTAGGGTGAACCTGAAGTTAGGAAAACAACCCCCTACCAAGCGTCATCCGTAGGCCTGTTCCAAAGGCTATGATGATAACTTCCCACTGCTCGAATCAGGGTTGCGGGAGATTTTCCAGCCGACCTCAAAATTTTGTGACACTGGAATCCCCGTGTGGCGTGTTGAGTGATTCGGCTAAGCAACTAGCAAGTAGTAGTAGTAGTAAACTCTGCATATTAGGTTTGACCGAAGTAAAACTTCCTAAAGTTTGACCAAGTTTATAGAAAAATATAAACATTTACCATAAAAAATATGTATGATGTGAAAGTACATTCAATAATGAATCTAATGGTATTTATTTGTAATTGTATATGTTAATATTTTTGTTATAAGCTTTCGAGAGTTTACAAAACTTGACTTTGACCAATGCTAATCTGCGGACTTAAATAAAAGCGGAGGAGTACACATTTGTTTTCTTAGTTTGTAGTGAACTAATCTTTTGTTGAAATTGTGAAATAAATATATTAGGCTATTGACTTGAATGTAATGGTCTATACAATTCAATAGTTACAATCATTGTCGAATCCCAAGATGTATACAAGGTCTATAGTACTTCACAACATGCTCAAACTCACATAATCCCAGTCAAATGAGAATCTAAATGCATTTCATAGTTATTACTTTCTAGGATGCAACAAAAACAACCATAACTCTACATCAACCATTATAGAAGCAACATTTTGACATATCCCAATGTGTGAATGAAACGTGCAGAGAGAGCTTTTGAAGATGGAGCAGATAGGGCGGGAAAGATTGTATGTATGTGGACGAGAGAGTAGGAGACAAACCTAACGAGACAGAGATAGAGAGAGAAAGAGAGAGAGAGAGAGGAAGAAGTTAGGTCTGTGAGAAAGATGCATACATGTAATATACATGAGATGTGTGTGCATCTGGATTCTGTATACGTGGAAGGAGAAGAGACAACATGTTTGATGAGAAAGCTGGAAAAACATGGACGAGAGGGGAAGGATCTCGTGGGTTGAGGGATTGACAATTTTGTGGCGGGGAGAGAGGGATTGGTAATTTTGTGCAAGAGAGAGAGAGAGAGAGAGAGAGAGAGAGAGGGTGGGGGAGTCAGCCGTCCTCACATCACCCTGCTTCCAAATGACCCTGCATTCTCTAGCGCGGTGTGGTCGCCGTCTTCGATCTGCTCATTGCCCTCTTTGAAAATTGAGGTGTTGTGCATGTTGGGGTGCAAAGAAGCACAAGCGAGAGTGGTCGCCGTATAACCTTGGATGGGGATGAATTGTGTGCTCGGGGGAGTGTGTGTGTGTGTGTGTGTGTGTGTTGTGCTGCGTGTGTCTGTGTGTGTGTGTGTGTGTGTGTGTGTGTGTGTGTCAGATATTGAGAGAAAACAAACCTAAGGAGAGAAATGGGTATTCACGAAGAGATTGTGTGGTCCTTGAGGTGGGCAGGGGCCGGGTGAGGGTGTCAAAATGTGCGTGTTGATGCATGTGTTGCATGCGACCGTGCGAGGGACGGACGAATCAAGAGAGGTGGTTGTTGTGTTACGGATGCTCCTCTCTCTGTCTCTCTCTCTCTCTCTCTCTCTCTCTCTCTCTCTCTCTCTCTCGCTCACACACACACAAGTAAACTAGAAGACCGTTCTCTCATGTATACACAACGTATCGGCATCTGTCTATGTCTCACTCATGCAAGATCATTTGCACATTCACACCTCTCTATGTCTGTATCACATGCACACCGTCTCCACATTGCCCTTCCGCCACAACACACATATGGACACATACACACGTTCTCTCTCAGTCACACACACAAAATCAGTATTAAAAAAAACTAGGGCGCACCTAAAACGTCCAAATCCAAATAAACATGAACTGGAGTTAAATTCAAATATATGGAAATATTGCAGCGTCAAGAACTTTCATAGGAAAAAAAGTTGAGTGATATTCGAGGATTGTTTTCACACACACAAAAGGTTCGGTGGATGTCCTTGAAGCGACACGGTGGCCTTACCGTTCGATCGACCATGCGGCCCGGTTCATGTGCTTGCACAGGATTCCGTATCGTGGCTGTGGTACTAACTAATAAAAGCGCTGCCTAAGTCTAATGTTTACGTGTACTAGTACGGTTTTCTTTTCAGTTTGACCAACCTTATATATAAAACTAAAGTAAGCTCCCACACGCGCACTCATCAATATGCCGCCGCCGTTGCGCATGCCGGCGCCTGCCTGCTCCGGCCAACAATTTCTTGCCCATCACCGCCGTGTCACCGCCATCCCTGTGCCATGAAGCCGAAGCCTCACCCGCTCACGTCGTCTGCAGTCCCTCCTGGCGATGCCGCCGCGCTGCCAAGCACGCGAGGAGCTGGTGGAGCCGCATCTATGCACGCAGCGTACGAAGAGGAGGACGAGCGCGTGCTCCAGCACGCCGGCGAGTAGGAACTAGCGTGTCATTGTCGTCTCCGCCCGCGCGGAGGAGGCACGCATGGTGGCTGTAGCGGCGGAAGCCGGTCGCGCGCGCGTAGAGCCCGCAAACTGGGTGCGGACGCGGAATCTACCTTCGAGACCTTGAATGCCACATGGATCCTGCAATCTGAAGGAGCAATTTGGGTAAGTCGACTCATGTGAGCCGTTTGATGCAACATGGATGGCTAGAAGGGCTTCTTCCACCTCTTCTGCCGTCTTCTTCCTTCGCTCCGTCGAACTTCTTTCACAAATCGACTGGCCCAAATTATACTACAAGTATGAACGTATTAAGTATAGTAGGAACACGAAGATACGAGCAGTAGTACCAACTGCAAGAAGAACAGTAGTAAGACATAGTACTAGTACTAATGTACGTACTAAAGAATGCAAATAACGAGAAAGAACATAAACATAGTTCTGCTGGGGCCTCAGCACAACACACCCTTGAAAATAAACTAAGCAACTAGTCCGCTTGACACTGCAGTAGAACCAGCATGAGCGATGGCACTGCCACCTACTCGGAGTCCGAGTCCACATCCTCGACTTCGTCCTCGTCCCTCTTCCTCTTCCTCTTCGCCGACGCTTCTTTGCTTGAACCAGACACTGGGCTCTGCTTCTTCATCCAACCCTTGTGGATATTTAAACAAAGGTAGGCATCCATTGCTGCATACAGGATGTGATCTTCATCTAATGTCTTCGACTCCCATGCATGATGAAACTCGTGATGAGGTTTCTTCAGTTTAGCGTACGAAGGATCAATCATGGTTGCTGCCAGGGTTAGCATTGAAGGTTGAGAGGAGGACACCAGGCTTGCCTTCTGGAGATCGAAGGGCTGGCCTACAATGAGACCTATCCGACGCAGGACGCCACTGTCATTCTTAAAGCCTACAGTAACGAATTTCACTCTTTTGTCCTTGAGGAAGTTCTTAAAATCCTGGCACTCAACGTCGGCATGCCATATGTGGTGGACCAAGCAAATGTTATGTACGCAAACCTGGATCATGGCGGGCTTCTTCCTCTCTTCATCCTTTAGATCCTTCTCTCGTCCCAGGACTGTGGTGTACTCAACATCTATCCCAGCGACCCACTCATCCGTTGAACTGTTGAACATGCGTAGGAAACGAGCAAGCCATGCTTTCACCGTCTCGGATCCACGTGTGTAGATGACGATGAACTGATCGCCGGTGATGGCTCTAACCTGGTACTCAGCGGCGACCATGGAGATTTGGGAGGCCGTGGATTTTGGAGGAGGGTTAGGAGAAGTTGAACTGTTATACCCCGCAAAAAAAACTGGGAGCGAACTAATGTGAAAGAACGGGACGACTTTGAGCTTACTGTTGTAAGGTAGAAGACGGGGACGAGTAGGGCGTGCAAACGGCGTGGGGTTGCTGGCTTGCCTAGTGGATAAACGGCTGCAAGCCCCCAAAGAGTTCTCGAGAACTATGCGGGACCCACTAGATGTCATGTCTACTAGACCCGTATCGTAGTCCTGACGGTATAGCTTCTGCCTGTTCGCACGCCATGCCGGCGCGTGGATGTAACTTCACTTAATTCCGTCAAACGTCGCGCCTCCCACGACCTTCACCTCCCTCCCGCGGTCGCGCCCTTTGAGACTTCGACCGGCTATAAATGAGCAATTTTCTTGCCTTTTTTTAGACAAGCAATTTTTTTTGCATACTCCGCATGCATGATACTCCCTCTGGTCCTTTTTACTCCCGTCAACCGTTTGCAAAGTGTTTGACCAAATTTATACTTTTTTTTGAACACCACCTTATATTAATTAACCAGCCACACCAGTACACTCATTCGATACAATATTCACCACACAGGGCGGTACGTTATTTACAAGAATACCATATAATCTATTGTCAAAGCTATACTTAGCGATTAAGTGTGCCACCTTATTGGCGAGCGGCTAATCTTTGACAATTGAAGATTGTTGATCAACTTGAGATGCTCAACGCTTTCATCTTCAGGTCACGCATAGCAGACCTGTCATAGTCCCCCGATGCAAGAGACGCTACCACAAAAGCACAATCAGTCTCTAAAATTACAGGATTATGAAGAGAAAATACCTATGTAGAGACCGGCAATGCAAGCCCTAAGCTCCGCTTCCTCCATGCTTTGACAGGCATCAATGAAATCCCACGACCAAATTTATACTAAAAATATCAATATCTACAATACTGATTATAATGAGTATAAGAACTACGTTTTGTAATGAGTGTAAAAATATGATTTGACATTGTGAATGTTGACACATTTTTCTATAAGTCTGGTGAAAGTAGGGGTACATTGACTTCGGACAAAACTTAAATGCACAATGCAGACTAGTTTCTCCGTCCAGGTGCGTGCCATGTCCTATCTTGTCATCACAACAAGGTTAGCTATTAGAGTACCACTACCTCCCTTCTAGTTTAAAGGGCTCAATTCAAAAATTTCACCTACTATTAGCAAGATAGTAGAGGCGGTGGAGTAGTTTTTGAAGTCTGCAAAAGTACTCAACTAGTGATGTCGTTCTTCACAAAAAAAATGTGTTTACCAATGCATGCATGAACACTAGTTACTCTAACCCCCTCTCTTCTTTAATTCTTTGCCACATCAGCATGTTTGCTATTCCCATGTGCATGATACCAGCTAAGATACCACCATTATGGCCAGCCTTAATCATCGCATGAAATAATTTAGTGCACCTTGAAATATGAACATGTGTGGGGCGTGTATGTTTTTAATGACTTGAGACTATACCTAGCCCGGCATGCAAGATGACTTATTATGCACGTTCCCCATACCTTGAGAAGCCCGTTCATCTCCAAATCTTTTCCTCTCCATGTGTGGAAACAATATGCTGCCAAACTCTCCTTCTCCCTCCGTGTCCCACCACTCCACCCGTGTGAAAAATCTGCATGCATGACTCTCCTCCCCACGCTCGTCCAATCCGTTGTGACCAACAATATTTCCACCCCTTCGCTCCCCCGTAATTTACTCCAACAAATATGCCCACGTAGTTGTTACTTAACAGCAGGTGCATTGGGTAACTGACATATGGGCCCAACAGGGGTCTCGCCCACATGTCAGTGACGCAACTGGACCTGCAGTTAAGTCAGTGCAGCTCAGTCCATATCTCACGTAGGTGTGCCATTGCTCGCTATAAATACTGCCCCTCCCACGACATCGCTATCTCCTCCCCCTCATGTTCACCTTCATCGCTATCTCCTCCCCCTCCCTCTCACGTCGACCACCATGGCATCGCCCCTCCCAAGCCCTAGGAGCCCCTCGTTGCACCGCGCGGACGGTCACACGTTGCCGTTCCGTTCCTCGCTGCCACTAGTCGAGGAGGACGCGTCCGTGTTCCACTCCTCGCCGCTACGCGACGCGTCGCTGTTCCGTTCCTCGCTGCCACTAGTCGAGGAGGACGCCTCGGTGTTCCGCTCCTCGCCGCGACGCGATGCGTCGCCATTCCGTTCCTCGCCGCCACTAGTCGAGGAGGACACGTCGGCGTTCCGCTCCTCGTCGCAACGCGTCGAGGTGGACGAGTCGGCATTCCCAATCTCGCCAGCACGCGCGCCGGAGGACGCGTCGGCTCCCCGCTACGAGGAGAACACCGCGCCGCCCGCTGAGCCCCCCAGACTTGAGGAGCTTTGGAAAGAAATGGATGTCGCCTTGTGGGAGGCTTTGCCTCCAGCAGAGCGCGCCAAAATAGAGGCGGAGAAGAAGGCCAAGGAAGAGAAGCGCACTGCGGAACAAGCTTCCTGGGAGGCCTATGTCGCGTCCGAGAGAGTCGAGCAATTGGCTCTTTGGCGGGAGGCTCGTCGAGGAGGCCGTGAGGGTGGCGGAGGACGCCTGCGCCGACGGCCTGAGTGCAGTCGGGCCCATCGCCTCATCTCGCTTGGCGATACATGGACCGGTGCACGCTTCGGTGAGGAGGAGTACTGTTGGCGCGGATCACCACACCGGTGAGATCGCGCCGCCCGCCGGCAAGCCGCCAATCAGCACCTCCCGAGTTGCGAGGCTGAGGAAGAGGCGTTGTGTCAGTGCGCTGGGAAACGACCGCGCACCAGGGCACTCGTGGCGTACCGCGAGCGCTCCTGCGAGCGCCGTGGCTTTTAGGAGGAGTATAATTTTTGTTTTCGTAAGGTGATCTCATTAGTTTCTGGATGCAAATGATAAATCCCGAACGTTCAGGAATTTTTAGCGTCCTTAATTAAGTATGTAAAAGGGAAAGTTCGGAAACCTTGTGTATTCGTACACATTTTGCAAGTACGTGCATATAGCACAAACTTTACTATATACTATCGCACTACACGTCTCTCTTGATATATGCTTGCAAACTGTGCTACTCCCTCCGTCCAGGTCAATAAGTCATCTTTGGTTGTGCACCGTGACCAAGAAGGACGGAAGACTTATACACCTAGACGGAGGGAGTACTACTATTACTTATGTACATGCAAATGCATGTTTTAACATTAGATGCGGTTTTTGTAAAAGTAGAAAAACAGCACTAGTCAAGCTTGTGAAACGATTCAATGCAAAACAAATGCAAAAATGCTTGTTTGATTATTTACTTTTAGCTTCCTTCTCTGTGGTTATTTCTCTGTCGTACTTTGTACGGAGTATCTCACTGGTTGGAAAGGCATGCAAATTCCCAAACCACTTCCTACACCATGTATCGAATTTTTTGCCTAACAAGTTGTGCCGTGCAATTGGAATTCCAACTTGAGTACTACTACTAGTAGGAGTACCAGGGGCTAGTTCTTTTAGGCTTCTAGATTAGTAATCCCATAACTACTACCTCCGTCCTGGTTTATTGGTCCCAATTGTAATCTGTGTCAAATTTTGATCATAAATTTAACTAATGAAATGTTAGTGCATGTCACATGCACTACTCTATCCGTCTAGGTGAGTAAGTCATCTTAGGCTGTGCACCATGACCAAGGAGGAGGAGAAAACAAGAAACGTTAATATTTATTTGCTAATTAATAGTATTGCATGCAATGAACTAACCACTGCATGTCGTGTTTGATATCTCAAGTCATTAAAGCATGCACACTCTTTATCTCTTATTGGTTGATATGTCGAGAAACAAGAAACGAGGTAGAAGTTAATGCACCGCGCCTAAGTGTTTTGGGATTATTTGGTTTTCGTAAGATGACTTACACACCTAGACGGAGGGATTACAATGGTGAGGAATAAACCAGTTAAATCTTTGGTCAAAATTTAGCACAAATTACAATGGTGAGGAATAAACCAGGACGGAATAGTAGTTTAGAAGCCCAAATAAATGAGTGAGGCGCCTTATTGTTACTCTCCACTGTGACTAGTCTTGTGGGAAAAGTCAGAAGCTGCCAAAAGAACTGGCCCTAGTAGTAGTAGCTAGGGATCGAGTGTCTAGATGAACCGGAGAAAGTAAATGCAGAGAGATGAAATGCAAAAAGACGGAGGATGTGATGGTTGCTTGTCCGTTTATTTTACCGTGCCACTTATTCTTTGGGAGTGGTTGGGTTTTGTGATATGACGACTTTACTGCCGCGCCACGAGCGGGGTGAGAGGTGAGACTCCCGTGCAGCGCCGCCCTCTACACTAGTACTACTACTCCCTCCATCCATTTTTACAGGGCCTAACTTGTCAATCTCTCGTACCAAGGCATGTCCGCAAAAAGCGGAACTGATTTTGGGACTAGTATCTGGATCCCGTGTAATCTTGCATGCAGCCTCCTTTGAATGCCTAGCCACTGGCCTCCCTTCCTTTAATACCTCGCATGCAAATTACTCTCCTCCCTTTTCTACATGCATGCCCAACCATAATTCCTCAAATGATGCATGCATTGGCTGAAATATAGAGCTCGCTCCTCCTTCGAAAATATGGTGGTGCTATCCATGCATGCAAATCAATGTGACGGCCAGAGCATTTTCACGATGAAGGGACCACGCACGACTTGCAAGAGAAAATTAAGATGGAGATGCCTCGTTTAGTTCATTTGGCATTGTATAGATGGAAAAATAAAATTTGAGGTTAGGCCTTGTATAGATGGAAGGAGGGAGTACATCGGTCGTGGTTTATCCCCAATTGAATTTGACTGAAGATTTAACTGACAAAATGTTAGTGCATGTCAACAAAAACAATATCGTTGGATTCGTATTTGAACATAGTTTTCAATGATATAATTTTAGGTGACATGCATCATCATTTATCGTACTATATATATAATGTTAGTTCAATTTTTGGTCATACTAATCTATAGTAAAGTGCCCGTGTGTTGCACAGAAGAGTGAAATGCATTGATCGGGGAGTTGTTTATTTTGACAAAGGATGTGGGGGTCGTCTCATGTGTAACGAGTATCGACAGGTTTGTTCGGATATTATTTCATCTCTCGAGCTCACAAACATCCGGGTGAAAATAGATAAAAAGTATCTTTTGCAAACAAAAGCGTTCAACTGTTCAACCTACATCCAAAACTTGTGAAGAAATAACTCTTATTGTGCTTTGCAGGAAATGATCTTCAAGAATTAGTTTTTGAGTATCCATTGTTATACATGTTGGCTACAAATGACATGGCACTTTCTTATAGTCAACAGTTGGCTATACTATTTAAGTATTAACCATGCCCTTATACACCTAGACGGAGCGATTAAATCAGGATGATTTGGGAGGGGGCAGAGGATATGTAAGAAATGGTTCATCATAAGTCTTTCACCAGTACTATAGTAAAAATTCATACATGGAAGATTCTAGACTAAACCATAAAGGGATACACTTTTATTCATGCGCGATACTCCAATAGAGCAAGATCATGCATGGAAGTCTCCACATGCTTAGACAGCGGATTACATTGAGCGAAGACTAATGATCAACATTTAACTTGAAAATGCAGATGTCCAGGTGAACCTCCTTGGTGTCCCCGTGCACATTATTGGAGTTCAAATAACACCATGGGTTTTCCATGTCGACGTCGGTGGGAAGGTCCCAGCTCGGCAGAGTCCAAGTATACTTGGCGTAGCCAGTGTCGCTGCCCACATACCTCCGAGGGGTAGTAATAGTGAGCACGCACGCATACATAGGCCTCGTGTCAGTGTCACCGTCAGCAGCGTCGCCCCTGACGCACACTACAGAGATGTGGCGGTGGCCAGCGCGGGCCTCGCCGGTGGCCACGATCAAGAGGAAGACGCTACCGTCCTCCTCCAAGACTAGCAGGCGGCGCTGATCCTCCAGCGACTCCGGCACGGTGAACGGGTAGCACGTCTCGTACTTGATGTTCTTCGCCAAGGGCCAGTAGTGATTGCCGAACGCCTGCGTCAGGTGATGATGTCCGCCGGCGAGCCCCAAAATGGCACCGGGCACTCATAGCAGTAGACGAAGGGTTCCTTGGAGGCATCGATCAGGCCGTCCATGAAACGGTAGTGGCTATAGGGGACGTTCCGCCAGTTGAATATATGAGCAAGTTACTACGAGATTTACTACAAAATAAATCATGACGGCTATAACAGATTAAACTAATCATGCGGACTAGCATAGTAGATGAACAGATCGAATCTAGGACACAGACTAGAAACATGAATTCTACCACGATTTCAAACAGGAAGGACAGAAACACATACGGTGCAACGGGAGCTGCACCATTGGCGTTGAGGTTGTCGCCCATGTCGTTGAGGAAGAGGTTGCCGAGGTCGGGGAAGAAGTCGTCGTCGGTGAAGTCGTCCCTGCTAGCAGTCGCGAGAGTGCGCTCCCCAAATTTCAACAGCGCCCGCTGAATGGAGCGCAGGAGGGAGTGGCTGTAGGGGACGTTGCGGCCGCCGAATGGAGCGCAAGAGTAGCCCACGAAGCAGTAGATGGTGCTCCTCCGTAGTCTCTATTCTTATCTCTATCTCTACTACTCTGCTTTGTTTTTTACAATATACTGGTTTTAGTTGTCAAATCGAATAGTACTGCGTCGTCCACTGCACGTCCGGCTGAACACGCCTCCTCGCCTCCATCAAACCCCTCCGTTAAACCCGCATGCAAACCGAGAAACCTACTCCGGCCCGCGGGAGGAAATTTTCTGATTGCCGTTGGAGAATAATAGAGTCACGTCCAATCCATTTGAGTTAATTGCGTGTATGATTCTCCCTCTATAAATAGTTAATTGCATCCTTAATCTTGTATTCTAAGTACTCTGTGGGTTCCACTGTCAGTACAGTGTACATGACTTCCAGGCTGGCTAAAGTGTACTCATTACTGGGAGTGGTTGGGTTTTGTGATATGACGGCTTTACTGCCGCGCCACAAGCGGGGTGAGAGGTGAGACTCCCGTGCAGTGCCGCCCTCTACACTTGTACTACATCGGTCGTGGTTTATTAGTCCCCCATTGAATTTGACTGAAGATTTAACTGACAAAATGTTAGTGCATGTCAACAAAAACTATATCATTGGATTCGTGTTTGAACATAGTTTTGAATGATATAATTTTAGGTGACATGCATCAGTAGTTATCGTACTATATATAATGTTAGTTCAATTTTTGGTCGTACTAATCTATAGTAGTAAGGTGCTCGTGCATTGCACCGAAGAGTGAAATGCATTGATCGGGGAGTTGTTTATTTTGACAAAGGATGTGGGGGTCATCTCATGTGTAACGGGTATCGATAGGTTTCTTCTAATATTATTTCATCTCTAGAGCTCACAAACATCTGGGTGAAATAGGTAAAAAGGTATCTTTTGCAAACAAAAGCGTTCAACTGTTCAACCTGCATCCAAAACTTGTGAAGAAATAACACTTATTGTGCTTTGCAAGAAATGATCTTTAAGAATTAGTATTTGAGTATCAATTGTTATACATGTTGGCTACAGATGACATGGCACTTTCTTATAGTCAACAGTTGGCTATACTATTAAGTAATATTAACCATGCCCTTATACACCAAGATGGAGGGATTAAATCAGGATGACTTGCAAGCGGGCAGAGGAGATGTAAGAAATGGTTCATCGTAAGTCTTTCACCATCACTGTAGTAAAAATTCATACATGGAAGATTCTAGACTAAACCATAAACGGATACACTTTTATTCATGCGCGATACTCCAATAGAGCAAGATCCTGCATGGAAGTCTCCACATGCTTAGACAGTGGATTACATTGAGTGAAGACTAATGATCAACATTAAACTTGATAATGCGTATGTCCAGGTGAACCTTCTTGGAGTCCCTGTGCACCACATCGGCGGGTAAAGGATGCCATGGGTTTTCCAAGTCCATATTGGCGGGATAGTCCCAGCTCCCCAGAGTCCAAGTCCGTTCGATGAGGCCGGTGTCGCCGCCCACGCGACCCAGAGGGGTAGTAACACTGACCACGCACCCATACATCGGCCTCGTGTCAGTGTCAGCGTCAGCGGCGTCGCCCCTGACGCACATTACAGAGACGGGGCGGCGGCCTGCACGGGCCTCGCCGGTGCCCATGGTCAAGAGGAAGACGTTGCCGTCCTCCTCCGAGACTAGCAGGCGGTGGTGATCCTCCAGCGACTCCGGCATGGTGAACGGGTAGCACGTCTCGTACTTGATGTTCTCCGCCAAGGGCCAGCAGTGACCGCTGCACGCATCCGTGAGGTGATGCACCATGTCCGCCGGCGAGCCACAAAACTGCATCGGGCACTCATAGCAGTGGACGAAGGGCCTATTATCAGGTTTTTGGATTGTTGGAAATATGAGCAAATTACTATGATATTTAATCCAAATAAATAGGAAATAGATCATGACAACATTGACAGAGATTAAACTAATCATGCGAACTAGCATAGCAGATGAATAGATCACATACTAGAAACATGAATTCTACCACGATCTCGAACAGGAAGGATAGAATCACATACGGTGCAGCGGGAGCAGCACCGCCGGTGTTGACATTGTCGCCCATGTCATCGAGGATGAGGTTGCCGAGGTCGGGGAAGAAGTCGTCGTTCGTGAAGTAGTCGCTGCCAGCAGTCGCGCGAGTGCACTCCCCAAAAACCTGATCGACCCTCTCCCGTACAGGATCACGAGAGGCGGGGTTCCGGAGACCTGTTGTCCCTTCTCCCGGTGCACACCTAAAGGAGGGATGGAGAAGACTTGCTTGGCGGCGCAATGATCTGGAACGGTGGTGAGAAACTATATAGTGCGGGCCGGGTAGGTCGTGGGAGTATAGCTCTGTCCTCGGCTCGGCTCAATCCCGCAACCCGCGGCGCGTCGTGACGAGGCGTGGCATGGCGAGGCGAGCGAGGAGGAGGAGCGCATGTGTAGGTCTCTCTTCTCATTCTCATACAAGTGGTAGAAGAGCTCACCTTATAAAGGCCTACTAGCAAAATTCCAACATCGACCAGGCCATTGATGAAACGGGAGTGGCTGTAGGGGACGTTGCGCCAGTTGAATATATGAGCAAGTTACTACGAGATTTAATCCTAATAAGCACAAAATAAATCATGACGGCTATAACAGAGATGAAACTAATCATGTGGACTAGCATAGTAGTAGGATACAGAGTAGAAACATAATTCTACCACGATTTCAAACAGGAAGGACAGAAACACATACGGTGCAACGGGAGCAGCACCGTTGGCGTTGAGGTTGTCGCCCATGTCCAAACACCACGTAGACACGGTCTTTGAGCATGGTTCATAGTCGTTCCACGCTCGGGCATTGAAGTTTGTAAGTATTTTAGATTAGAATATACTACTCGTCCGGTGCTAGTAGTAGAGCAGAGTCCTACTCTACTACTCTACTCAAGCAAGTTAGGGCATAACACTGTAGGGAGTACCAGTACTGTGATCACTCAAGAAAGTTTTCTGGCATCGACATGACCCTACGCTGCTGGTATGTGTCTCGTAAGTCAAGCGGCGTGCTGTAGTCATCATCACCTGTCCACTTCCCGCAGCACATATTCGCTTCTCCATCTTTGTCCGCACATAATCTCGTCCAATCTTCCATCCCTGCTAAGGCGCCTCCCCCTCTCGTCCAAAACCCAAGCACTAACAATGGCAGAACGGAGCAGCGTCCGCCGAAAGAGTGGCTGGAATTCGCTCCCCACAAAGGTAATCAAGCTCATTGTTTCGTGTGTGGACAATCTCAGTACCAGGCCTCTCGCCGTGTGCTCGTCGGGGCTGTACCGTTTACTCAAAGCCCTCAGGCTGGAGCTTTTTAAGCCAGCTCCTTGCTTGCTGATGCCACCTGATCTTTAGAAACGGCGTGTCACGCAGCATAACAATCATAGGGTGGTGAGCATCAACCCCCTTGACTGCGATCCGATCCCCGTTAGCCTCAACTACATTAACGGTATGTACTGGGTCGGCATGAACACGTCTTGGATGGTGCTCGTCGACGGTCACGGCAGCTGGATGCTCGTGGGGGTCTACACCCGGTGATTGATCCCCCTTCCTTCGATTAGCACTGCACTGCTTTGGCAGCGCGGCCCAGAATACTCAGAATCTTATACTAGCCAACATGATACCAAGTTTGATTTGCTCAAGGTTGTAATCTGCCAAGTGCCCACAAGATCTGCGAATTATAAAGACTTCAGGCTAATTGCGTTCTTCAACCACGGTCTCGCCTATCTAACAGGTCACTGCGGTAAGTGGATAAATCTGCACGTCCATCGCAGGATCATAATCCTCCATGGTTCCCTGATGCCATTGAACACAAGGGCTTCATTTACGCTGTCCACTCCTTCTATGGCTGGACGTATTGCTGGCCTACTCCATTCATCGCTACAAACGGCTGTTACAGCAGTATGTTACTTTCCTATGATATCATGATGGCTTGCTTATATTACTGTCAACATTTGCTGAAAAAATCTTCATGCTCATAACATGCTGTTCTTAAGATTGACTAAACCAAGAGCCCTTTTTTATTTGACTCCAACTTGATATGATGTTGTAGGCCGCCTGGTGTCCCTACCCTTCCTAATCCCAGAACCTTTCAAAGAAAAGCGGCATTGCAGTTGCAGGTGGTTCCTGGCTCGATCAGACGACGGTGAAAGATTGATGATCGTTCGCACGTACCGGGCGTGTTGTTTCGTGGAATACAATCACAGCCACTGCAAGGTCTTTGAGCAGGATCCCAGCTTATCTGGGCCTTCAGGAATTTTTGACTGGAGGCTGGTAAGTAGCCTTGGTACACGCTCTCTGTTTTTCGGACTGAATTATCCGATTAACCAGGAGATAACCGACGGCAAGGATCATGATGGCAGCACGGTTTCGTTCATCAGGCAAAACTGTGTGTACACAGCGTACCATGCGTCTCTGCATGCACCATACCCTGATATGTGCCGCCACGCTCTGCAGCCCAAAGTGGGAGAGAGGGTCGCAAGTATCAGACTTCGACCTGCTGGCTGGAGTTTCCCCCGTCAGGCACCATCTGGTTCAAGCCGTCAGCCAATCTCCACAACTTAATAAATAGTAACGTCTAACTGAGCCAGTTAGTTAGATGCGTACACTTGGTGTAGTAGGATCTTTATTTAGTTTGATGCATACACTTGTTATTTTTTGTTAGACCTTTTGTAATGATGGCTGATGTTTGGTTTGGAAGAGAGAGGTGCGTCTTCACTCTTCTGGCCTGCTTACTGCTTCTGTTGCACCCCCAGCCCTGGTTGCTGCTGCTGTTGTTTTCAATGTATAATCAGTAGTATATTTCGTCTGTTGGTTGAATAAATGTGTTGTTAGAACGACAAACACAATGTTTTGGAAGTCGTTGCACGGTTCGATCCTTTAGTGCCCCGTACCGTACGTAGCGCATACTATTTATCGTACGGAACACATTTTTTTGAAACTCGGAACACATTTTCCACTTGTTGATAACATGCAGCCCACTTATGAAGGCCCAATAGAGAAGACCATAATTAACTGGAAGGGAGGCTCTCACATGAATCCGGCCCAGGAACATGCTCATGGTCCCCTAAACATAAATAAGTAAATAAATAAATAAAGCTAAACGCTCATGCAC
This sequence comes from Aegilops longissima, assembly GCA_021605205.1. Classification (NCBI taxonomy): domain Eukaryota; kingdom Viridiplantae; phylum Streptophyta; class Magnoliopsida; order Poales; family Poaceae; genus Aegilops; species Aegilops longissima. The sequence goes on from CM038682.1 coordinate 344,196,534, forward strand.
CAGTTCTTTGCGAAAATAGGTAGCCCAGTATTTCTTTTTCAAGAATACCCAAGCTAGGCCTATTTGTTTTCTTCGAGTTACTGGGCTGCAAATCTTTCAAGACGAGAAGGGATGCATTTCGGCCTGGCTTAAGAGTATGGTTAATGTCTGTTAAAAGTAATATCAAAAGGGGTTGAAAATTCCAAAAAATTTATAGCAAATGGGATATAAGTTTCTTTTTTTGTTTTTGTTCTTCACTGATATCTTATACGTATTTCATTGGATTTAACATGACATAGTACTAATTTATTTTTAAATTTGTTTTAGTATGGCTATTAATTTTTGGATTAAGAATATTTCGTTCCCCAGCAAAAATTTGCCAATTTTCAAAATTTTCCACATATTTAGTTAATTTTTTGACCCTGGTACTGACCAGAAAATGGCCAGCAATTCTAAAAATGGCAAACGGGCTGCAATAAATTCCATATGAATTAGAAAATGAGTCAAAATTATAAAAATAATAGCAAATGGATTGTACACGCCACAGATTTCGAGGCTGACTTGTTTACGCAAGGCTTTGTCAGTGAACACACGATTCTAGCAGCAGTTAGTGTTGGATGTCCATCCAACGGCCGACGTCTTCTTCAATCTCTGATCTTCCTGCTCCACCGCTTAAACTAGCGCCGCCGGACTGCTGCTCCCTCCTCTTGTGGCTCACCAGTGATGCCGCGAGCTTCCCGGCCACCCTACTCCCTCCGCTGGCCTGGGCGCATGCAATCAACTGCCTCCTTATTACGCAAAATAATGATTCCTCCCACTGACATCTGGGGCGCACCGGTTAGGAGGCTGATCTGTGGGCCTACTAAGTCGACGCGTACGCAGGGCTTGTCAACTTAGTCAACAAACGATTCTAGCAGCAGTAACCGTTGGATTTGAATCGAACGGTCCTGCTGCTTCTGCAATCGCTGCTCTTCTTGCACCAGCCGCCCAAACCAGCACCGGGGAGACCGCCTGCTCCTGCCTCCAGTGGCCGGCTGTGCTACTGATGAGGCCTCATCGCCCCCTACTACTCCCACCGCTAGCCAGGCCCTGTGGCGATGGCAGCCTCACACCGTAGCCGAACTAGTGAACCCTCGCACTCCTCTCCGCGTGGGCATCCACTACCGCGTCTACCCCGGCTCCGCGTCGTCCCTTTCCTAGCCTCGCCGTCGTCCACCGCCTTGGTGCTCTCGGCGCGGCGTGGTCAACGACATTCCATCAGAAGAGTACTGTACGTGGAGAGGCTGACAGCTGGGTCCATGGCCACAGCCTAGTTTTTTTGTGATTTGCCAAGTAAGTCGCTTTCTCAAGCCTGTTGGGCTGCAAATCTTTCAAGACGAGGAGAGCTTTCATTCGGCTGGCCGAGAAAATGGCCCATCAGTAATGAGAAATGGGCTGTACATTTATAAAACACATCAAACCGGCAATTAGTTTCAAATATCTTTTTTTTATTTCAAGATTTTAAATTACATTAATTTTTATGCATGGAGAATTTGTTGGATTTTATATTGATATACATTTATTTTTAAAATCAGTTTGAATGTGAGTCGAAATTTCGGGATTAAAAACAGTTCGGACCGCACGAAATATGCAAAATTTCGTATAATTTTTTAACCGTGGCCAAAATATGGGATGTAATGCTAACAAAAAGAATATGGGCTCCAAAGAAACCCATAAGAATTAGCAAATGGGCTGTGAATTATTAGAAATTGTGGCAGATGGGTTGTATGCTGTATTCCACATATTTGAGGCTTTCCTAAAAAAAAGGTTGACGCACAAGCAGTGACTATTGGATGTCCATCGAACGGCCGTCGTGCTTCTTCAATCTCCGCTCTTCCTGCTCCAATTACTCAACAGGCGCCGACGGACTGCTCGCTCCCTCCTCCCCGTCCCGGCTGTGCTTCTTTGTCAGACAGCCTCACCGCCCCACCAGACTCCCATCGCTGGCCTAGCCATCCTCTACTCACCCACACCTGTTGTTATTCTCCGCGACAATGAGATTTAACCAAGAAACCTCAGACAACAGATTCTCCATGTGGGAAACAACTGCCGAGTCTTCCCAACCTCCGTGTCGTTCCCTTCCTAGGCCTCGCCGTCGTCCACCGCCCTGGTGCTCTCGGCGCGGCCTGGTCAACATGGTCAACGACCGACATGCATCTGAAGCGGACTGTACATGGAGAGGCCGACAGCTGGGTCCACGGCCGCACGCAAGGAAATGCCCCCTTATTACGCGAAAAATAATGATTCCTCCACCTGACATCAGGGACCCACCGAAAGGGCCTCTGTATTTCACACAAAAAATGTTACCGCGGCTGACAGCTCGGACCCACCAGCTATATCTTCGAACGCAAGGAAGTGCCTCCTTATTACGCACAAAAAAATGAATACTCCCCCTGTTAGCTGGGACCCAGTATAGTGGCAGGCTGACTTGTGGGCCTACTAAGTTGACAGGGACGGAGGGCTTTGTGGTGCTCTTGGCGCGGCATGGTCAACGTGGTTAAGGAACGGCTTCCATCGGACGTGGACTGTACGTGGAGAGGCTGACAGCTGGGTGCACGGCTGCAGCAAGGAAGTGCCTCCTTATTACGTGCAAAATAATTATTCCTCCACTTGACAGCGGGGACCCACCAGACAGGCCACCGTATTTCGTGAAAAAACGTTTGCCCCTGACTGCTGGGACCCACCAGCTACATCTTCGCACGCAAGGAAGTGCACGATACCGGGACCCACCTGGTCAAGCGTCACGAAGCGTTGTCATTCTGGTCGCGAACGATGTACGTACATATATGCTAGTCGATGTAGAGGCGCGCACGTGTCGTAGTAGAGGCGCTCACGTAGCATGTACACGTACGTACAGCGGCCAGGGTGCAAGAAAGAAAATACGGCCACGAGTGTGTACATACGGGCGGGGTCTCAAACGCCTACTCGCGCATACGTACAGCTAGGGCTCGTGTACATGGCTGGGTCGGAACTGAGAAACAGCGTCGTCGTGGTGTTCATGGGGAGGCAACAGAATGCGTCGTGTTCATGGGGAGGCAACGGAATGCGTCATGTTCATCGGGAGGGCTTGGACGGAACAGGCGATGGAAACGAGGCCTGGCATACCGCGGAACAGAGGAAACGGCCTTGTGTTCGACCGGCCACGTTCGAAACGGGATCCTGTTCATCGGGAGGGGTCTGGCGTACCACAAAACGGTGGAAACGGACCTCCTACGGTCGAAACGGGGGTCCTGTTGATTGGGAGGGGTGTGGCGTACCGCAAAACGGATGAAACGGACCTCCTACGGTCCAAAGGGGTGTCCTGTTGATCGGGAGGGGTGTGGCGTACCGCAAAATGGACGAAACGGACCTCCTACGGTCGAAACGGGGGTCCTGTTCGTCGGGAGGGGTGTGGCGTACCGCAAAACGGGACTCCACAGGGATGATGTTCATCTCCACCGTCGACCTCCTCCAGCCTCCACGGGCTCCTGTTCATCCAGCCTCCACTGCGCGCTACTCCACCGCCATCGCTCAACCACCCTCCACCGCTCACTGCTCATCCAGCCCTCCACACCACGGGGTCCTGTTCAACCACCCCTCCACGGGCACCCCTCCATTATCTACTGTTCATCCAGCCCTCTACACCACGGCGTCCTATTCATCCACCCCTCCACGGGCACCCTTCCACCGTCTACTGTTCATCCAGCCCCCCACCACACCACGGGGTCCTGTTCATCCAGAGGCAACGCCACCGCTCACTGTTCATCCAAACCCCCCTCCCCCGCAATGCTCACCGTTCATCCAATCGATCGGCTTCAGTTAGCAGCAGTAGCGAAGGAATCGCTTGATCGGGTTTAGTTAACAGCCATCGATCGATCGCTCGGGTTCACTAACGCGTAGCCTGCAGTGCAATTGCTCGGGTTCAGTTAGAGCCCAACGCCTCGCTCGGGTTCAGCTAGAGCCAACGCCTCGCACACACGCGTGTATGTGTACGAGAGAAACGCGCATCGCTCGGCCCCCGACCTCCCACCGTAACCGGGAACTCCCCGAAATTTTTCTTCCCCTCGCTTCTACCACGGTTTTTTCCGTCATGGATGGCCCAAAGAATGTCATGCAGCTGCGTCTCCAGCCCGCCCAGGACAAAAAGCCCATTTTCTGTCATGATTTTTTGTCATAGAAGTAGGAACCCAACACATCTATGATGATATCGGGTTTTGTCACAATTATCATCACAGGCGTGTCATATGTATGACAGAAAAAAAATTCGTTCGGCCCAAAATGTCACGGATGTGTCTCTTTTTTGTAGTGTTGTCGTCAAGTGGAATTTTTTCTCCACACGGATAATCTTTGTGCTTGAGATGTGGCTCTGGGGTGGATACTCCAGTTGACTTGCACCTCGTCGTCTTTGCGGCTTGGGATGGAGTGCACGTTGTATTTGTGGCACAGCTCCGAAGAAGAAGGTTGCAGTCGACCTGCACCTCGTCATCCTTGCGGATAGGGATGGAGCGCACATTGTATTTGTGGCGCAGCTCCGAAGGAGAAGGTTGCAGTCGACCTGCACCTCGTCGTCCTTGCGGATAGGGATCGAGCACACATTGTATTTGTGGCGCAGCTCTGAAGGAGAAGGTTGCAGTTGACCTGCACCTCATCGTCCTTGCGAATAGGGATGAAGCACACATTGTATTTGTGGCGCAGCACCGAAGGAGAAGGTTGCAGTCGACCTTCTCCTCCTCGTCATTGCGGATAGGGATGGAGCGCACATTGTATTTGTGGTGCCGCTCCAAAGGAGAAGGTTGCAGTCGACCTGCACCTCGTTGTCCTTGCGGATATGGATGAACTTCAAACTTAGGTTAGTACTGGACTGCAGCTAAGCCCCCGAGTGGGAGGGTTGCTCACCACTCGGTAGGATTTTTCAAACTTAGGCGAGTACTGGACTGCAGCTAAGCCCCCGAGTGGGATGGTTGCACACCACTCGGTAGGATTTTTCAAACCTTAGCCGAGTACTGGACTGCAGCTAAGCCCCCGAGTGGGAGGGTTGCTCACCACTTGGTAGGATTTTTCAAACGTAGGCGAGTACTGGACTGCAACTAAGCCCCCGAGTGGGACGGTTGCTCACCACTCAGTAGGATTTTTCAAACTTAGGCGAGTACTGGACCACAGCTAAGCCCCCAAGTGGGAGGGTTGCTCACCACTCGGTAGGATTTTCCAAACTTAGGCGAGTAATGGACTGCAGCTAAGCCCCCGAGTGGGAGGGTTGCTCACCACTCGGTAGGATTTTTCAAACTTAGGCGAGTACTGGACTGCAGCTAAGCCCCCGAGTGGGAGGGTTGCTCACCACTCGGTGGGATTTTTGAAACTTAGGGAGTACTGGGCTGCAGCTAAGCCCCGAGTGGGAGGTTGCTCACCACTCGGTGGGATTTTTCAAACTTAGGCGAGTCTTGGACTGCAGCTAAGCCCAGTGGGAGGTTGCTCACCACTCGGTGGGATTTTTCAAACTTAGCGAGTCTTGGACTGCAGCTAAGCCCCGAGTGGGAGGGTTGCTCACCACTCGGTGGTTTTTTCAAACTTAGTTGAGTCTTGGACTGCAGCTAAGCCCCCGAGTGGGAGGGTTGCTCACCACTCGGTAGGATTTTTCAAACTTAGGCGAGTACCGGACTGCAGCTAAGCCCCCAAGTGGGAGGGTTGCTCACCACTCGGTAGGTTTTTTCAAACTTAGGCGAGTACTAGACTGCAGCTAAACCCCCGAGTGGGAGGGTTGCTCACCACTCGGTATGATTTTTCAAACGTAGGCGAGTACTGGATTGCAGCTAAGCCCCCGAGTGGGAGGCTTGCTCACCACTTGGTAGGATTTTTTATACTTAGGCGAGTACTGGACTGCAGCTAAGCCCCCGAGTGGGAGGCTTGCTCACCACTCGGTAGGATTTTTTATACTTAGGCGAGTACTGGACTGCCGCTAAGCCTCCGAGTGGGAGGGTAGCTCACCACTCGGTAGGATTTTTCAAACTTAGGTGAGACGGATTCTCGGCTAATCCCCCGAGTGAGAAGCTTGCTCACCACTCGGTAGGATTTTTCAAACTTAGGTGAAACGGATTCGCGGCTAAGCCCCTGAGTGAGAGGCTTTCTCACCACTCGGTAGGATTTTTCAAACTTAGGCGAAACGGATTCGCGGCAAAGTCACCCACTGGGGGATTTCAGACACAAATAAAAGCAACAACAATCGTTTAAGAAGACTGTAATGCTCTTGTCTTTGATAAACAAACTACAAAGGTATTTCTTATTACATCTCATTCGAATGAGTACTTAAGTATAAAAGGGGCGGAGCAGCTCCGCGTTCCAAGCCCGTGGCTCGTCTTTCTTATGCTCGACATTGTAAAGATGATATGCTCCATTGTGGAGAACTCTGGTGACAATGAAGGGACCTTCCCAAGCAGGGGCGAGCTTGTGTGGTTTCTGCTGATCCACTCGAAGAACCAAGTCTCCTTCTTGAAAGGCTCGACCCCTCACGTTTCTAGAGTGGAATCGATGCAAGTCTTGCTGATAAATGGTCGACCGAATTAAGGCCATCTCTCTTTCCTCCTCTAGGAGATCGACTGCGTCCGGCCGGGCCTGTTCTGCTTAATCTTTGGAGAAAAGCTCGACTTGGGGTGCATTGTGAAGCAAGTCACTCGGTAGAACAGCTTCAGCTCCATAGACCAATAAGAATGGAGTTCGGCCAGTCGACCGATTGGGAGTTGTTCTCAATCCCCGAAGAAATGATGGAAGTTCATCAACCCAGGCGCCTGCTTCGTGCTTGTGATCAAGCATCAGTCGGGGTTTCAATCCTTTGAGAATCAAGCCATTTGCTCTTTCTGCTTGTCCATTTGACTGGGGATGGGCGACCGAAGCATAGTCGACTCGTGTGCCTTGGGAATCGCAGAAAGTTCTGAACTCATCAGAATCGAAGTTCGATCCGTTGTCACTGATGATGCTGTGCGGAACCCCATATCTGAATGTCAATTCTCTGATGAAGCTGTCGGCAGTACTGGCTTCAAGATTCTTGATAGGTTTGGCTTCAATCCATTTGGTAAACTCGTCGACTGCTACAAGCACATGAGTAAAGCCGCTCCTACTAGTCCTCAGGGGTCCAACCATATCTAATCCCCAAACAGCAAAGGGTCAGACGAGTGGAATGGTCTTCAGGCCTGATGCAGGCTTGTGGGACATATTGGAGTAAAACTGGCAGCCTTCACATTTGTCGACTATATCTTTCGCCATTTCATTTGCTCGTGGCTAATAAAATCCAGCTCGGTATGATTCGGCCACAATGGTCCACGGGGACGCATGGTGGCCACAGGTCCCCGAGTGGATGTCGTTGAGGATCACTCAACCTTCTTCTGGCGTTATGCATTTCTGGCTGACTCCAGTCACACTTTCTCTGAACAGCTGTCCTCTTATCACAGTAAAGGCTTTGGATCGACGGACGATTTGTCGAGCCTGCTCTTCATCCTCTGGGATTTCCTTCCTAAGGATATACGCAATATATGGCACTGTCCAGTCGGGAGTGATGACCAAAATCTCCATGATCAGGTCGACCACGGCTGGGACTTCGACTTCAGTCGGATCTGTGGCACTCTTAGGCTGCGGGGGCTCTTCCGTGAAAGGATCTTCTTGAACTGAAGGTGTGTGAATGTGTTCCAAAAACACATTGTTGGGAATGGCTTCCCTCTTGGAACCTATCTTCGCCAAATCATCGGCTGCTTGATTTTTCAGTCGAGGTATATGATGGAGCTCTAACCCCTCGAACTTCTTTTCCAACTTCCTCACTGCATTGCAGTAACCAGTCATAGCTGGGCTTCTGACGTCCCACTCCTTCATCACCTAATTGACTACTAGATCTGAGTCGCCGTAGACCATGAGGCGACGCCGAGTGAGATGGCCATACGTAACCCATATAAGAGTGCTTCATATTCTGCTGCGTTATTGGAGGAATCAAAGTGAATCTGGAGAACATATCTGAGCTTGTCCCCTCGAGGGGATACCAGTACCACCCCAGCACCGAAACCATTCAGCATCTTGGAGCCATCAAAGAACATGGTTCAGTGCTCTGAGTGGACTTGAGTCAGCAGTTTCTGTTCGATCCACTCGGCGAGGAAATTTGCTATTGCTTGGGACTTGATAGCTTTCTTTGCCTCAAACTTGATATCCAAGGGAAGGAGTTCAATTGCCCACTTTGCCACTCGACCAGTTGCATCTCTGTTGTTCAGAATCTCTGATAATGGAGCGTCGCTGACGACTGTAATGGAGTGGTCAGAGAAATAGTGTGCAACCTTCTTTGTGGTCATATAAATCCCATAAACAAGCTTATGATAATGTGGATATCTTTGCTTTGATGGAGTCAACACTTCAGAAACATAATATACTGGGCGCTGAACTTTATAGGCTTTTCCTTCTTCTTCCCGCTTGACCGTAAGTACTGTACAGACGACTTGTCTAGTGGCTACAATGTAAAGCAGTAAAGGCTCTTTACTGATTGGGGCAGCAAGCACCAGCTGGGTGGAAAGCAGGGCTTTGAGCTCTACAAACGCTGCATCAGCTTCAGGAGTCCAGTCAAACTTATCAGACTTCTTCATCAGTCGGTAAAGAGGCAATGCCTTTTCACCGAGGCGAGAAATGAATCGACTTAAGGCGGCCAAACAACCAGTAAGCTTCTGGACATCGTGCACACGCACGGGGCGTTTAATTTGGAGAATGGCACCAACTTTCTCTGGATTAGCGTCGATCCCCCGTTCGGAAACGAGGAAACCGAGTAATTTTCCGCATGGAACTACGACTGTGCACTTTGATGGATTAAGCTTGATATCATACCTTCTGAGGTTGGCAAAAGTCTCAGCAAGGTCAGCCAGCAGGTCGGAACCTTTATGTGACTTGACCACAATGTCATCCATGTATGCTTCCACATTCCGACTGTTTTGAGTGGGTAAACACTTCTGAATCATCCTCATGAATGTGGATCCAGCGTTCTTCAGGCCGAATGGTATGGTGACATAACAGAATCACCCAAATGGAGTGATGAAAGCTGTTTTTATCTCATCGGGTCCATACAGTCGGATCTGATGATACCCGGAATAAGCGTTCAAAAAGGACAAGCCCTCGCACCCCACGGTCGAGTCGACTATCTGGTCGATGCGGGGGAGAGGAAAATGATATTTTGGGCAGGACCGATCTATATGCTTGAAGTCAATGCACATGCGAAGTGAGTCATCCTTCTTGGGGACCATGACAACATTGGCTAGCCACTCGGAGTGGTAAATCTCTCGGATAAACTCAGCTGCTAGGAGCCGAGTTACTTCTTCACCAATTGCTTTTTTTCTTCTGAACGGCGGACCGTCGAAGATGTTCTTTGACTAGTTTCACTTTTGGGTCGACTCGCAAACAGTGCTCAGCCAGCCCCCTGGGAACACCTGGCATGTCAGAAGGTTTCCATGCAAAGATGTCCTAGTTCTCATGGAGGAACTGGATGAACGCTTCTTCCTATTTGGAGTCGAGTGTGGTTGAAATGTGAGTCGGAGCGGCATTGGGTTCGGTCGGGTGAATATGAATCGGCTTCGTTTCACCAGACGACTGAAATGCTGAATCTGTGGCAAGCTTCTTAGTTCGCAACGATCACTCGGATCTGCATTTTTCTGATACTCATGTAATTCCACTACTTCCATTTGTGCATCGGCGATCTTTGAGCCTTTCTGGAAACACTCTTCTGCCTTCTTCCGATTGCCAGTGATAGTGATCACTCCTTTGGGACCAGGCATCTTCAATTTGAGGTACACGTAACATGGTCGAGCCATGAAACGTGCATAAGTTGGCCTGCCCAGAATAGCGTGATAAGCACTCTGGAAATCCACGATTTCAAACGTCAACTTTTCTTTGCGGTAATTCTTGGAATCACCGAAAACCACATCGATGGCGATTTGGCCAAGTGACTCAGCCTTCTTGCCAGGAATAACTCCATGTAAACTCATATTGCTTTCGCTGAGCCTGGACATCGGAATGCCCATTCCCATCAAGGTCTCCGCATACAGTATATTCAGGCCACTGCCACCATCCATCAGAATCTTAGTCAACCGAGTGCCTTCGACGATTGGGTATACCACCAACGCTTGCCTCCCAGGGGTGGCTATGTGCGCTGGGTGGTCAGTTTGATCGAATGTAATGGCTGTCTAAGACAACTTCAAATAATTGGGTGTCACCGGAGCGACAATGTTTACTTCTCTGTTGATGACTTTCAGTCGACTTTTGCTCTCGAGATCAACAAAAATCATCAGAGTGGAATTGACGTGGGGGTAACCATCATCGTCCTCTTCCTTATCCTCAACCTTGTCCGACTCTTTCTCCTTCTATTTGGGTTGTTTCTCCCGGAACTGCTGGATTACGAGCCGACATTGTCGAGTGGTATGTTTCCGGTAAATGAGATTACCCTCCTCATCTTTTTTGGTGTGAATGTGGCATGGTAATCCAACACATCATTTCCATCTTGATCTTTTACTTTCTTGGGGTTCCATGGACCTTTGGGCTTCCCCTTGAATTTTCCTTGAGTCACAGCTAAGGCTTCTCCAGGAGCAGCTGGCTCGGCTTTGCGCTTCTGCTTCCGACTGGAGTTCCCTCCTCCGGTTTCGTGAACGACTATTTTGTGCTTGCCACTCCGGAGCCAATCCTCCTCTTCACCATTGGCATACTTGGTGGCAATTTCCATCATTCGACTCAGAGACATATCTCCGGTTTGACCGAACTTCAGATTCAACTCTTGATACTTGACACCTTCCTTGAAGGCACAAACTGCTTGGTGATCTGACACATTTTCCACCGTGTGGTGCAACGTGATCCATCTCTGGATATAATCCCTCAAGGTTTCATTCGGCTTCTGCACACCAGATTGCCACTCTGTTAGCCCTGCTGGCCATTTGCATGTACCTTCAAATGTTCTAACAAACACTCAGGCGAGTTCCTCCCAACTGTAGATGCTGCCTGGCGCCAACTGATTCAACCGCGCTCTGGCCGAGCCCTCCAACATCAAAGGAAGGTGCTTCATGGCCACTTCATCATTGCTGCCACCGATCTGAACAGCCACTCGGTAGTCCTCAAGCCAAGTGTCAAGCTTGGACTCACCAGTGAACTTGCTGACTCCAGTCGCCAACCTGAAGTTGGGAGGAATCACTGCGGCCCTGATGGCTCTGCTGAAACACTCGGGACCTGAAACATGCACTCTGCTGCCGGTCGAATAATCTCTGTCGTGGCCATCTCTGTGTGCCCTGTTCCTGTCAACCAGACCTTGAACGAGAATGGATCTCGCGTCAAAGCCCGGCTCCCGGGGGTCGACTAGAATCCTTCACCCACCACTGTGAGGGCGTCTGTCATCGTGTTGCCGAGGCGCATATGACCCACTCCTTGGGGGAGGCGTGGGTACTCGACGACGATCATACTACTCATGGTTTCTGTACTGATTTTGTCGATCTCCACGTCCCTCACGCCTTGGAGGTGATCTTGGGCTGTGAGCCGACTGAACTGTGTCTGCCATTACAGATCTACTATGAATCCTATTCCGAGACTGTGATACTGCTGTGTTCTGCTCTCCCGCCACCCAGAGCAAAGCCCGAATATGCATCAAACCCCTACCAGCCTCCGACTGGGAAGGCTGAATCGACTTTGCTATTCGGGCAGCAGCTATGAGATTCTGGATCGGAGTTCGATATACCTGGGTTGGAGGTGGAAAAATTGTCGTCGACTGGACTCAGGAACTTTTTGCCGAGCACGCTCGTCGAGTGCTTGCTGGAGGTTCTCCAGTCGAGTGCGCTTAGCCAAGTTGGCCAGGCGCACCTCCTCCAAGGCCCGGACCTCGAGGGTTTCTCCAACGATAGGAGTGTGAAGTGCATCCATGTTACGGCGGCGCAGCTCTTCTCTCTGCTGCGAAGAGAGGGGCTCGGGGCGGTACTCTTCGTGGACATGCGACAGATCGCCTCCTCCATCACCACCGTTGTCGCGGGGGAAGCCTGGAGGACTGCGTGGTCCGTTGACCATCAGGACTTCCGCCGCGGGTCACTGCTGTCGCACTCGGATGCAGTCTCAATGGAGCCAGTTGAACGGGCCGTAGAGAGTTTCGTCGGGCTCGATTGCCGCAACTTGGGGGTGGCCGACTGGTGAGCCACCGCGTGCCTCACCCACCGCTGGAGTCTTGACGACCGGAACGCTTGCGCCAACGAGCAGCAGGGAGTGAAGATGCCGCAGGAGGACGCCATGATGCACGCGCGAAAGTGCGTTGCCCCGCGGACGGGGAGCGCCTCGACGTCAAGTGGAGCCTCTTGGAGCCAAGCGGAGTCGTCGGCGACGAACACGAGCGCACCGAGACGGATCTGGCGGCCCTCGGCCAATCCTCCGCCCGAAACTATGCTGATGGGGATCGGAAAAATTGCAAATTCTCAAACAAGTCGCTAAGACACCTGCCCCGCGGCGGGCGCCAACTGTCGTGGTTCTATGTCTGACAGTAGAATAGGTGGTAGGGATGTAGAGGCAAGATCCTAGCTATGGAGAAGTTGTATGCACGAGTTTTACGAGTTCAGGCCCTTCTCGGAGAAAGTAACAGCCCTACGTCTCGGAGCCCGGAGGCGGTCGACTGGATTATATGCGTGTGTGTTACAGGGGGTGTGAACCCTTGTGCCTGTGGAGGGGGGTGGCTTATATAGAGTGCGCCAAGACCCCAGCCAGCCCATGTTACAAGGGAGTTAAGGTACATCAAGAGGGGGACGTTACTGGTAACGTCCATAATAAAGTGCTATAAATGGCTATTAAGTCTAGGGGTTAATGTCCGACCGTTGCTGTGCAGAGTGACTTTAGATCTTCTGTCCGTCGAGTGTTTCTTGTTACGGTCGAGTGACCTTGATTCCTCCGAGTGGAGATGTTATTGGTCGAGCGGATGATGGTATCCCTCGAATGCTACTAGCTTTAGAGTGATGTCCTTGGGGAGGGTATTAAGGTCAGGCCTTGTGACCCTACCCTAGGTACATGTCCTCATCACGAGCAGCAAGGCCGCCCATGCTTACTGGGAAGCGAGCTCTTTGACCATCATGCACCAGCCGCCGCCCGCCTCAATCACAACTTCTCCATTAATGGGTTAATTAAAGCACCTGGACGGAGGGTGTTTGCTTGTGATCCCATGGCAGCATTTGCTTTGTTCATGTTTTCAACTCGTATTCCTCCCTAATTTAAATTGCCACATAGGGCAACGGATAATATGACCACAAATAAAATGGCAACGGATAATACGACGACAAATTTACAATGACACAGATAATAATTGTCTTACATATTCTGGATAATTGAAAATGCCACATGCGGCAAAGCCCGGAAGACACGGGGGCAAGAGAAGAAGGAAATTGCAGACAACGATCTGGGTCGCTACTGTCTCTACTCGTCGATGGATCGCCGGGCGGCGAAATCCTCCAGCTCCTTCTTCAATTCCTCACGTCTTTGCTTGAAAGCAGCCACAGATTCCTCCACCTCCTGCTCGCGCTCAATCCGGAGCTTCCTCATGCCACCCATTAGTTCCTCGATGACCGCTTTCAGCATCATCTCCTAGGCACTGCTCTGCTCAGGCAGCATCTTCCAGCCGGCGGCCACCTCCTCCTTCTCGGTGACTAACTTGAGGAGTTTTGCAATGTCACCCACGAGTTGCTCGACGAGGCCGGTCGACTTGTCAACCGAGGCATCGCTGATCTTGAGCAGCTCCATCAAGCCGTTGACCAGCTCCTGCCGCATAGTGACACCAGCGAGAATGTCATCATCGCCCGTGAAGGACTTCAGGAACGTCGGCTCGTCGCGATGGCCGACGCCGCGAATGCGCTTGTGAAAGCCCTCGCGTGCCCGTGAGAGCATGTTCGAGGGCTTCGCGGCGCGCCGGGACATCTCTGCTATGCCTGCGGCTGCGGCTTCACGGTGGGACCTCTCTAGTACTTCCACTGCCTTGGTCTTTGCTGCCCGGTTATATGTCCACCCTAAACTCCTCCTACCGGTCATGGCGGAACAACTTGGCAGAAAAACCAGTTTTGTGGGTGATGATGAGAGGAACTGTGAAGTAATTTTTTGGTTGGGTGGTTTTTATAGCCCGGTGCCAAGTGTGAACACATATTAGTTTGATAGTTGTGAATAGATTTGCAATTACTAATTGCGTTGTAATCAGCAATGTGACGAGAAACAAGGTCAAAATTTGTTGATGGCAGAAGGTTGACCACGTTGTTGCTCGCCGTTGAGGCGGCCGCAGCGCGCTCCGCTCTGACGGCCCTGCACGCGCTCTGCTCGCCGTTGAGGCAAAGTTACAATGGCAACGGTTAATAATTCTTAATAATCATCTTACATATTCAGGATAATTTAAAATGCCAAATGCGGTAAGGCCCAGAACACTCACGACCTACATATGCATACAATTATAACAAAATATAAGCTAAAAGGCTGAGATGGCGGCCTTCCGATGATGGTCTTCTCGGACTCCATGATCAGCATAGCACCCTTCTGGCCATTCACTCCAAGTGTCCCGACCCACCTCCGCCTACGGAGCTGCTGGCGCTGGGAGGCTCTTGGGGCTGCTGGGCCTCTTCCAGAAGAGCTTGATAGCATGCAATTGCGTGCATGACAACTCCGCGGAACCGCTCCATTTCCATATCTCTGGGCTGGTAGCAAATTCCGTCGATCACCTACATCCTCAAGATATCACGTTGGCGATGTTCTACTTCGTCAGGGATGTCAACTCTGCCAAGGATGCGCTCGAGCCTGGCCACCACATCATCGGGATCGAGGTTGACACGGCCGCCACGGGCAATGATGAAGCCGCAGGCTGCTTTTGTCTTGACTGAATCGCAGAGGTCCTCTGCCCATTCCTTGCGGGGCATCAGGCTCTCGATGAGCACTGGTGACGGCGGCTCTTCGGGTGGGTCATCGATCATGCCGCCGAGCAGCTCTGGATCTTTTGCATAGTGTATGGCAAACTGCTCATCACGCCTCCTCTGCAATATGTCGATTGTGCTCCCAAGGACTGTGACGCCGATATCGCTGCCGATGGGCCATGGTGCCTGCATCGGCCGATGAAGCTCTTGCTCCTCGACCTGCTTCGGCTCGTTCTTCTTGCCGAAGATGTAACCAGGTAGGCGTCGACGTTGAAGCTTTGGTCGTTGCCTGGCATGCTTGGAATAACTAATGGTAGATGGGTGAGGACTAGATCTTCGCAGAGTGTCGCGGTGGTGCGTTGCCGCCTGGGTGATATGCAACAAGCCGTTAGCTGGTGGCGGGAAACCGACGAGGGAATAGGCGTGGATTTTACAATTCACCCATGTGGAGCGTGGGAAGCATTCGCTGGAGCGCGGGAAGACTAAGTGGAGCACACACACAACCCAAATACCGTATCCGATGTCACGTGTTATTTATCACACAAGTGTTAAAATAAGGAAACACATGTGTAACTTACTAATCATCGCACACGAGTAGTCGCAGACGCATCGTGTGCGATACTCCTAGCCACTGCAAGCAACTAGTTTGCATTTTTCAAAGTTTTTTGTACACACGGAATTGCACACGAACTAACTGCATTAACCGTCTGTGTTGTAATTTCTCATCGCAAACAATTCATCAGAGTCGGTTGTCTGCCACGTATCACACACATCTTGTTAAGGTGAACCGTTTCTGTTGCGTTCGCTAACCGAAAACAGTTCGTCCGAGTGAACCATGTGCCCTATATCACACAGACCTTGATCTTGCTAATCGTTTATGTTGCACTCCCTAATAGCAAATGGTTCATCGGAGCGAACTGTATGCTGTATATTGCACACACATTGATATGGCTGCCCGTTTCTGTAGTTCTGCCTCATCGCAAACAATTCGAACGGGTTAACCGTGTGCCCTGAATCGCACACACCACTAAAATATGAACCGTGTTTGATGGCTCCGCCATCGCAAACATTTTGCACCTTTTTTGATGGTTTTTTACATCCCCGTTTGTGATTAATGCATTGCACACAGTTTCGTCAAAGGGTCTCTGATCGTAGTGTCGCATTAGCAGCATCCTGCAGTAGTGTGCGACATGCCGGTAGCGGGCTTCACGGGCATTGGGACATGGAGGTGGTGATCAGGTACGGCTGTGTCATGGCTGGGAGTAGTTCTACCGTGCCTACGACCTGTGACATGGGTACTTCCTTCTCTTCAGGTACGACGGCGATGCCATGCTCACTGTGAAGGTGTTCAACACGACTATGTGTCGCACGCGCAACCAGGACGATGATGATGCCAATACGTTCTGCCTATTCTTCCTCTACATTTGTCTTTGTCTCACATTGATTGCTAACGGTCATTGTTGCATTTGGTCAGGCAATGGGAGCAGCAGCAACGACTCTAGCTACAGCCAAAGCAGTAGTGACTCTGGCTGCAGCAAATGCAGCAGCGAGGATGATCCGGAATGGAGTGGGGAAGAAGAGGAGCAGAGTGGGGATGAGGAGGTGCTGGCCGACGATGGGCAAGAGATGGTGGTGGCTAAGGATGACCTAGCGATGCTGGTGGCAGACGATGGGCAAGAGATGGTGGTGGCTGACGATTGGCAAGAGATGGTGGTGGCTGAGGATGACCTAGCGATGGTGCTGCCTGAAGATGGCTTCGCGATCGTGGTGGTGCCTGACAATGACCTCGCGATGGTGGTGGCGTCGGCGATCCCACAGCCGGGTGACAAGACCATGCCAATTGTGGTAGAAGACTACATCCCACTGCCTCGCCGCTCTAGGCGCATCAGGATGATGAAGGAGAAGGAGAAGGAGGAGGAGTGAACTATGTCAGGTATGTCAGATCTCCAAAATGATCTATACTTAGCTTTGTTTCCTCCGAAATGACCTAAGTTATCTCTAATATGCTTAGGTACCTAGGTTTTCTCAATAATGACATACACTTGGCTTACTTGTGTAAAAAATGGCATAATTATGCTTAGTTAACTCAAAAATGGCATAATTAGTTAAGTTAGCTCCAAAATTACCCATTTAACCTAGGTTAGCTCCAGTATGATCCATTTTACCTAGGTTAGCTCCAAAATGGCCAAGTTTACCCAGGTTAGCTCCAATATGATCCAGTTCAGCTAGGTTAGCTCCAAAATGATCCATTTTACCTACGTTAGCTCAAAAATGGCATAATTACTTATGTTAGCACAAAAATGACCTATACTTACCTTATTTTTCTCCAAATTGACATAATAATCTTTGTTAGCTAAAAAATGGCATAATTACCTATGTAAGCTCTAAAATGACACAAATAAGGAATAAGAAGAAGAAAAACAAGGAAGAGGAGAAAAAGAAAGAATAGAAGAAGAAAGAGAAGAAAAAGAAAGAATAAAAGAAGAAGAATGAGAAGGAAAAGGGTAAAAACCATCTTCTTCTTCTTCTTCTTCTAGTATTCTTCTTCTTCTTCTTCTTCTCCAAAATGACCTAAGTTAGCTCTAATATGCTTAGTTACCTATGTTAGCTCAATAAAGACCTATACTTAGCTGTTTTATATCAAAAATGGCATAATATGCTTAGTTCACTCAAAAATGGCATAATTAGCGAGGTTAGCTCCATTTTACCTAAGTATGCTTACTTCTTCTTCTAGTCTTCTTCTTCTTCATTTTCTTCTTCTTCTTCTTCTAGTCTTCTTCTTCTAACTTTCTTGTTTCCCATTTTGCAGATTACATTTACTTCACGGAAGCTTACATGGATGGAGTGCTTCTTTTCCCTTTCTGCTTTTATTTTGTATCGATGAACAATGTGGAACTTGTTATATATATGGATGGATGGATAGGTGTTGGATGAACAATGTGAAACTATTGTAATATGTATGGATGGAACTATGTGTTGGTTATGTATGTATATATGATGAAACTTGTGTGTTTGATATGTCTGCTATGAAATTTGTGTGTTCAAACTTGTGTGTTGAAATTGAATGAATTTAAGAAAATAGAAAAAACAGGGGCTATACAGGCTCTTTGCCGTCTGCTGGCAGACGGCAAATACCTTTGCCATTAGCCAGCAGACGGCAAAGCTTCCACGTGGCAGCTACCTGTGAAACCAGGGGGCTGGCCTATTTGGTTCCTTTCCCGTCCGCGGGCTGATGGCAAAGCGCACCGTTAACCCCCCTAACGGCCATAAGCTACCACGTGTGTCGTCCAGGACCTTTGCCGTCTTCCGGCGGATGGCAAAGACCGTTTCCTCTTTGCCGTCGGCCAGCAGACAGCAAAGAGCCCTTCGCTGTAGCCTATTCAGTTGGGCATGTTGCCGTCTGCTGATGGATGGAAAATGCCTTTGACGTCTACTGACGGACGGCAAAGGCCTTTGCCGTCTACTGACGGACGGCAAAGGCCTTTGCCGTCCGCCAGGCATGCCTTTGCCGTCTACTGGCGAACGGCAAAGGCCTTTGCCGTCCGCCAGGCATGCCTTTGCTGTCCGCCATGGCGGATGGCAAAGTGCCTGATTCCTGTAGTGATGTTCCCATATTTTGGCACCATAATATTGTCCAATACAACAATACTTATATATGCTTACTCGTCATTATCTTTACTTGTTCCTATGGACGTCGATAGTCTCCAATGCACACCTTTTGAGATTATAATTAAATTTATGTGATCATCCTTAGAACTAACGTTATACTTATGTGAAAAAACTAATTTCGATTGTACTAGTGCTCAAAGTCTGTAAAGGTGTCATCATAGAAAATTACAAACATGCCACCAAACCTTTTTGCTAATGGTACATGTGCAGTTTGTAAGACTTGAGTAAACAAATCTATTTTTGTTGTCTTTCATCTTATGTTTATTCACAACATGAATATAGTAAAAAAAACTCCTTTTAACTGCAAATATAGCTACCATCCAAAATAGATGATGGTCTTTTACACATAGTTTTAACATTTCGAAATGTCATTCTTCCAAAATAGATGATGGTCCAAATGTAAGTATGCTTTCACCTTCACCTTTGTTGCGTCGATATCTTCAAAACCAGACGCTGATCAGAATGCTTTGGATTTTATACTAAAGCTACGCCATGTTTCATTTACACCATTGCCTATTCTGCACTAACCGTTTACAACATTTTATCAACGTTATTTTCCGCTTATATTTGCTACACTTTTTTGACAAGAAGTATCTCGCACACTTTAATATTTGAGGGATTGTACTAATTTATTTATGGTATAATGCATTTTTAGGAGGGTGTTGCATTTCTTTTGTTAGTTTTGAGGGAGGGAAACTACAAAAAATCTTTAAAATACTTTAAAAACTTAAATATCTTGAAAACATTTTTTTAGGGACGCAACAAAATTGTGAGATGACATGTAGGAGTAGTGAAAAAACTAGAAGAACATGTATAAAAAATCAAAGGAAGCATTATCTGCAATATTAACTTCGTAATCTATGTACATAAATTTATTTAAAGGTAACTACTGGTTTTGTGCTTTAAGAGATTCTATGTACCCACATGTTGCAATATAATGTAACCTGCAATCATTGTTTAGATATGATCTCGTGAAATATTGCACGACTACAAATGTTTTATTGTTGTTTTCCATTCTTCTCAAAAAAGAATTCTTTATTTGAATAATTTGCACGCATGAAATGTTTGAATGTTTACCGGTTAGTGTATTCATACTCTTTGGAACTTTGGATCTCCATACCTTAAGAATATAGTGATTATTTTGAAACCCTGGGCTCTAACCATGCATGTGCCCCAAATTATTTGTACCTTTTTTCTAAATGTGATTGAATTACCATGTTCTGGATGATTTGTTGGGCCGGACTCCATTTGGTTATGAAGAATTAATTTAACTTGTCCAAGCCCAAGTAGAAAAGGATTGTTAAAATTTTCAACTTATTTATCTGACTACAAGCACATATCTTGTGAAAAGGGCATCCTGCATTGTACACCCATGCAAATTTCAACTTCATGACCAATGTACTTTGCAATATGCAAAAAAAGACTAAAACGTGTATGAATATTACACTTGTTAGTAATATTAAGTTTTTGGCATTTTTCATAGAGATTTTAGCTTATTTACAAAAAAAAACAGAAATGAAGTTGTATTTGAAGCTGAAAATTTACACATTACACTCTTCCCTTGTAGCACTATTTCTTCTTAGAATTCTCTAGAAACTTCCATGTGCTTTTCAAATTGTATTTTTAGAATTTCAAAAAGATCATGAGGGGGTGGGTGCAAGTAGGATCTGTAAACCGATAAGACATTATATTTTTTCCTTAGAGACTAGTTAACAAATTGGCAAGCTTGAGTACATATCACATATTCCAAATTTTGTTTATCACATATAGAAAGGTCGTTTACTAACTTTGTATATCTACTTATGATGCACAATATGAATTTGGTATCTGAAATATAAAAAGATGACAAGTTTAACACAAACTAACTTTGTTCATTGTCATGTAAACTATTCCGAACACTACTTGTGATGAAACAATAACAATACTGCAAATAGTGGCGTTTCTCTCTTCTTGAAACTAGATGACACCCGATACGTTGTCGTGCATATTAGATTTAGTTGTATGAGGAATCCTAAACTAATAATATGAAAAATAAAAATACTATATATTTTTAGCATATTTAGTTGTATGGAATATGAATTTTACATTAATCATTTAAGAACTAAAATTTAAAATACATATGCTTTACTATATTTAATTATTGACTTGAGTTTGTCTCATGCACATTTGCATGTTCGGGTGGGCCTTTCCCATGCATGTTTGCATATTGAAGTGACATGTGTAGAGAGAAATAGATTAGTGGGGGCTAGCTATTTAGATAATAGGTACATAAGATTTGTATTAAGTTAAAGAACAATTATGTTGTGCGTTAGACCTATCTCACCAAAGAATTAAACTCCTTTTACGGTACATCAAATTATTCTGCACCGTTCATTGTTGTGATTGAACATCCTGGATACATTTGTACTACACCACAATGGAGGCCAGAAATTACCGAGCTGTCCTCGAGTCAAACTCCAATTCCAACCATATTACTGTTAGATCCACTTAATACTACACCTTAAATCGAGTAGTACAATGTACTGTAAAAAAACTCAATTTGATATGAAGGAATGAGGTACTTTGGCCATTTGGTATAAAGTTATGAACATAGTCCATATTTTTCATCACTGTAACATTTAATATATGCTTCCTCCCCTCTTGCAACGAATTAGATAATCTTCATACATGCATTACTTTAAGTTAAGAAATTCTTTGAGTTTAGCTTCATATTATGTAGTTTCTCTCATCAAAATATTAACCTAACTTTCCTTGACCACAACCTTGAGTGGTGGTCTTGTGAGTTGCTTGTTCTGCTTTCTGGGATCTTCTCTAATCCTGTACTTGAAACTTCTGTGCTTTCTATATGGTATGCCTCAGTAGAACCTTAAATAATTCTTGCATGATGTGTTGTGATGTTTAGCATGCTAATGTCCTTTTGAACAGCACATCTACAGTTGTACTCTTGTACAATCTTCCTTCCAGTATCGGAACAGCTGCAAGGTAGCTAATGCATTTGTTGCTATTAGTATACATTTTTATACCAAATTTAACAAGCTAACGCATGATATATACATGTGTCAGTGTGCGCATCTCAAATGAACTAGGTGCTGGCAAACCAGAAGGCGCCTGCTTGGTGGTAGATGTTGCTTTGTCTATTGTAGTTTTTTCAGCAGTCTTGGTGAGCATAGCCCTTCTAGCATTGCACCACTTCATTGGATATGCATTCAGTAATGAGGAGGAGGTTAGAAATTATGTCGCTAGAATGGTGCCCATAGTTACCATCTCAGTTATTACAGACAGCCTCCACGGACCTTTCAGGTATCCATATGTCCTTCGCATAAAATATTGTTTTGTTTTACAGAGGCAAAATATTTAGCTCATCTCATTAACTAAAGGAAAAGAACAACATTTTTAGCACATTACCCACCAGTCAACCACTACAAAAAATCACTCTCCTAATATATGTCCTTTGCATGAAATATTGTTACAATTCACAAGCATCATAAACAAAATTAGATGAAGGAATCAATTGGAATTGTGTTTTTGTTATGTATTACTCCCTCTGTAAACAAATGTTTAGTGACCTAAAACGTCTTAAATTTGAAGTGAGCTAAAACTTCTTACATTTGTTTATAGAGAGGGAGTACATATTTATTGTAATGGCATGTTTCTGTTAGACAATTAATCTAGCTAGATGAACAGTAGAATCTTATACCGTATAAATCTTGTTTTCTAGTGTCTTATTTAATGCCTCCATTCTTGTAGGCGTTTCTCGGGGCAGTGGATGGCAGCATTTAGGTGCTTTCGTTAACCTGGGTGCATACTATCTAGTTGGGATCCCCATTGCACTCTGTTTTGGTTTTGCAATGAAACTAGGAGGAATGGGATTTTGGATTGGCATGACAGTCGGCAGAGCCACACAGGTCACTCTCCTGTCTTTGATTACTGCTACTACAAACTGGGACAAGATGGTAAGTTATTTCTCCACTTTTTTAGACAAAAGGATACACAACCCATCTTAAATATAATAACAGAGCAGAAAACCGACATACTTAGGGTCTCTTTTGGTTAGCAAGATTTTTATAACGAGGGAGTAGGAAAAACACAGGAATGGAATGTCATGCCATCTTCAATACTACATGATTAGTATGAACAGTTGATTGTAGATAGGAAAAACATATGGTTTTGCATATGAGGTTAGAGTGGATGCAGATTTTCCTATGAAAACCAGTAAAAATTAATCCTAAGGAAAAAATCCTATGGATTGTGATCCTCTAAATCAAACAACAAACTCCATGGAGGATATTTTTCCACATTGAAAACATCCTCCATGTAACTCAAATAAAGAATCCTCCAAAATTTTCTTTTCAAATCATTTGAATCAAAGTGACCCTAAAGAGTCTTATAAACACACACACACACACACACGCACACATTGCACCCATCACTGAGCTAAAATAAAGTTAGCGATGCACCACAAAGAAACAGCATAAACATCCATATCCTAACAGTGCTAAAAGGAAGCACGACAAAGAGAAACTCAAGAAAATGCACCATAATGCCAGGATCACCGTAATAATTGTCCATATGGCTACCCTAGACGAAACGGATAGCAGAGTCACCATAACGGCCTTGGGTTTGTTCATTTTTTGAGGCCAGTCCAAATCGGGACTACAAGCCTCAAAATATGGAGAGTAGTGACGCTGATATAGAGTGAGCTCCAAAGGCAACCGTCACAACAAGAGGGAAGTTTCAACTCATTTCGTCCTCCCTGCCAATGGCACAACCAGCTGTACAATTGCCACTTCCACCAGGAAGAGCGCCCCTTAATGGACACCTTCTGCCTCCTAACCGCCCCTTAATGGTGCTCGTTCTTGCCATGGCTTCCCTTAGCCCGCGCCCATTCCAATAGCCTACTTCTCGCGGCTATAGAAGGTTGATGCCCTCCCATCTTGCACTTATCTGTTCCCTCTTCGATGCTTTCCCATCCACCACTTCCACTCAATGGCTCAACACAAGCAGTGGGATCAAGAGAATCTGGCACCTTTTGGTCCGACTTTGGTCGTGCTTTGTTCGTTAGTCGAAGGATGGATGGACAAATGGAGTGGCAGATTTGGGATCGAGTGCTCACCCTAGACGTGACACCGACAATGGACAATGGCCGGCATGGCATGGCGCTACTAAGGCCCTTTCCTGCATCATCGATGCTTGCAATATCAGGGACCATGCATTGCCGATGTGGGGTGAGGCCGTAGAGACCCTTTTTCGCTAGATTGCATGTCCAACACTGCATTCTGCTACTTGCGAGTTGCGTTGGGATTTTCCCCGAAGAAGAGATGAGATGCAGCACGGTAAAGATAAGTATTTCCCTCAGTGAGAACCAAGGTATCAATCCATTAGGATAATCACACAAAGCTTCGTGAACAACACCTGCACACACACAAAAGAAAATACTTGCACCCAATGCATGCAAGAGGGTTGTCAATCCCCTTGACTTGTTACTTGCAACATGATCAAATTTCAAATCTTCTATATGTAGATGGATAAATTGCAAAGCAAATAAAAGTGATAAAATTGCAGCATAGTTTCGCGTTTTTATATATAAGTAAAGTAGACCCAGAGGCCATAGTTTTCACTAGAGGCTTCTCTCTCGAACACATAGCATATGGTGGGTGAACAAATTATCGTTTTGGGCAGTTATTACTAAAGCGCATAGTGATGACGATATCCAAGGCAATGATCATGTATATAGGCATCACGTTCGAGACACGTAGACCGACTCCTGCCTGCATCTACTACTATTACTCCACTAATCGACCACTATCACGCATGCATCTATGTTATTAAGTTCATGAAAAACAGAGTAACGCCTTAAGCAAGGTGCCATGACGTATACAAAGTAAACCCAATAAATATGAATAAATCCATCATTTTACCCTTAATGGAAACAATACAAATATGTGTCTTGTCCCCTTCTGTCACTGGGATATAGAGCACCCCAAGATTGAACCCATTACAAAGCACCTCTCCCACTGAAGATAAATCAATCTAGTTGTCCAAACTAAACGAATAGATCAGAGAGAAATACAAAGCTATAAAAATCATGCATAATAAAGTTTAGAAAAGACTGAATTACTTCTCATGAATATTCAGATCATAAACCCACAATTCATTGGATCCCAAAAAACACAACGGAAAGAAGATTACATCAAATAGAACTCACGTCAAGGAGAACATGGTATTAAAGATCGGGGAGAGAGAGAGAGAGAGAGAGAGAGAGAGAGAGAGAGAGAGAGAGAAGCAGCCATCTAGCTACTAGCTATGGACCTGTAGGTCTACGATAAAATACTCACGCAACATCGCAAGGCAGCAAGGATGATGTAGAAGCCCTCCGTGATCGTTCCCCCTCCGACAGAGTACCGAAAAAGGCCTCTAGATGGGGTCATGGAAGAACAGAAGCTTGCGGCAGAGGAAAAAGTGTTTCGGGTGGCTCTCTGTTGGTTTGAGAATATTTGTGAATTTATAGAAGCAGAATTAGGTCAAGAGGTGCCACGGGGGGCCACAAGATCGGGGGCGCACCTACACCCCTAGGGCGTGCCTTGTCGCTCACCCGTGGCTATTCAGGTCTTCTCCCAAGCCTTCTAGTATCCGTCCTGGTCCAGAAAAATTAATCCAAAGTTTTTTCTTTGTTTGGACTTCATTTGATATTGATTTTCTGAAAATCCAAAAACAAGCACAAAAAAAAACTGACACTGGGCACTAGGTTAAAAGGTTAGTCCCCAAAAATGGTATAAAATTGCATATAAAACATCCAAGATTAATAATATAATAGCGTGGAACAATCAAAACTTATACAAACATTGGAGACGTATCACATTCCATGCTGGCCTCTGCAGCATCAGGACGTCCAATGTCGTAGCACCCCGCAGCTATCGGCGCAATCGTTGTCGCGACTACTTTGTTTGCAGGCTAGTCTTATTAGTTTGATTTTCACTTGTTCTATGAATGTAAAATTTGCGGCGTGACTAATTTTCCACCCCCTAATATAGTTCTATATGTGTAGTATGTGCTTGTTTTGTGTTCTATCTCAATGGAATTGGGGATGTTTCACTATAGCCTATGACAAACTAGTCCCACCAATGACCAACATAAATGTTTTAGATGCTCTGCTTTATGGTGAATCTAAAATCGCGTGCATCCTATAGAGCCTCCGTAGGTTATAGTGACCACCTCCATAATGCATTTGGAAATCCAAATTATGACACATTTGCTAGTGCTCTAATTCCCCATGAGCATTGTTGCTTCCACAAAAGCAGTTGGCCCCCCAAGTGGAAGGGTGATGTAGCAGCAAGCAAGTATTTTAGTTAGTTCAAAACCATGGTTTATCGAAACCTGTAGGAGGTCTTAAGTTACATCTAGTGATTAGTACCTACACATAATTATAAAACTTCTTCTTGTCCCCAACTAAACTAGTGAGGTTGTCAGTCTCACTAGTCATGCCAGTTACAAAGGATGAATATATAATGATGCTAGAATTGATAACTATAGACAATTAAATAATTATTAAAATGTTAATAATAATGGAAGAGATTGATCAAGGTAAAGCAATAAGAATGAATGAACCGGGACCCATAACTTCACTAGTGGCATGTGTCCGTAAAGCATAACATATGTTGGTGAACAAATTATAGTTGTATATCGATTAATTTGCTATTTTTATGGTTGTGACTATATATGAATTACATACAGCCATTACTTCCATGCATGTATAAATCGTTATCCAACTGCATTTATATCTAATACTCCACCCCTACCGCTATCCAGCATGCATCTCGAAGTGTTATAAAAAAGCAATGCATTAAGTAAAGTGACCTAATGTTGATAACATGTTGTCTTTACCTCCGGCTCATCACCGAGAAAACGGAGCAAATATATGTTTATCATTAGTGGCAGTAACACAATACACTACTTTTCACTTTCTATCACTACGGTAGAGTACTTGCAAGGTTAAACCCTACTAAGATACATCACTTCCTCTTGGGGGTCGTTAATTTAAACATGGTCAATGCAAGACTAATAGATCGGAGAGCATATATGTATACAAATCATTTAGTAAACAACACAAAATAATCTCAAAATAAATTGATGAGGGAATCCAAGAAAGGGACCAGGCCCAAGAAAGGCATGAATCATATAACGGCCTTGGTGAGGACGTGGTCCAATCAGTGTGGGACAACCAGTCGGACAAGGACAGCCAGTCAATATCAATCCACCAGTCGGACGTAACTGAGGTCAACAGACGAGCGCTTAAGAGGAGAGCTACCCATGAGCCATTACTAGTAGCACAAATACTAGTCGTTGCAACCCTCCTTGAGGGCGCATTCTATATAAGCCGAGGTAGGGGCATCAGGCTGAGGGTTCACATTCTTTGTAATCATTCATACATACAAGAGAGAAACACCGATAGGAAGTAGGGTATTACCTCCACAACAAAGAGTATGAACTGATACGTCCATTTTGCATCATGCTTTTATATCGATATTTATTGCAATAAGGGATGTTATTACACATTATGTCACAATACTTATGCCTATTCTCTCTTATTTTACAAGGTTTACATAAGGAGGGAGAATGCCGGCATCTGGAATTTTGGGCTGGAAAAGGAGCAAATATTAGAGACCTATTCTGCACAACTCCAAAAGACCTGAAACTCCACGAAAGTTATTTTTGGAAATAATAAAAAGTACTGGAAGAAGAATCCACGTCAGAGGGGCCTCCACCTGTCCACGAGGGTGGGGGCGCGCCCTACCCCCCTGGGCGCGCCCCCCTGCCTCGTGGGCCCCCTGTTGGCCCTCCGGTGCCCATCTTCTACTATATGAAGTCTTTCGTCCGAAGAAAAATCATAAGCAAGCTTTCGGGACGAGACTCCGCAGCCACACGGCGGAACCTTGGCGGAACCAATCTAGGGCTCCAGCAGAGCTGTTCTGCCGGGGACACTTCCCTCCGGGAGGGGGAAATCATCACCATCGTCATCACCAACTCTCCTCTCATTGGGAGAGGGCAATCTCCATCAACATCTTCACCAGCACCATCTCCTCTTAAACCCTAGTTCATCTCTTGTATCCAATTCTAGTCTCATAGTCCGGGATTGGTACCTGTAGGTTGCTAGTAGTGTTGATTACTCCTTGTAGTTGATGCTAGTTGGTTTATTTGGTGGAAGATCATATGTTCAGATCCTTTATGCATATTAATACTCCTCTGAATATGAACGTCAATATTCTTTGTGAGTAGTTACCTTTGTTCCTGAGGACATGGGAGAAGTCTTGCTATTCGTAGTCATGTGAATTTGGTATTCGTTCGATATTTTGATGAGATGTATGTTGTCTCTCCTCTATTGGTGTTATGTGAACGTCGACTACATGACACTTCACCATTATTTGGGCCTGGAGGACGGCATTGGGAACTAAGAAGTAGATGATGGGTTGCTAGAGTGACAGAAGCTTAAACCCTAGTTTATGCGTTGCTTCGTAAGGGGCTGATTTGGATCCACATGTTTCATGTTATGGTTAGGTTTACCTTAATACTTCTTTTGTAGTTGCGGATGCCTGCGATAGGGGTTAATCATAAGTGGGATGCTTGTCCAAGTAAGGACAGCACCCAAGCACCGGTCAACCCACATATCAAATTATCAAAGTACCGAACGCGAATCATATGAACATGATGAAAACTAGCTTGACGATAATTCCCGTGTGATCTCGGGAGCGCTTTTATCTATATAAGAGTTTGTCCAGGCTTGTCCTTTGCTACAAAAAGGATTGGGCCACCTTGCTGCACTTTATTTACTTTTGATACTTGTTTCTCATTACCAATTATCTTATCACAAAACTATCTATTACCTATTATTTCAGTGCTTGCAGAAAATACCTTGCTGAAAACCGCTTATCATTTCCTTCTGCTCCTCGTTGGGTTCGACACTCTTACTTGTCGAAAGGACTACGATAGATCCCCTATACTTGTGGGTCATCATGAGCCTCTATAAACCTTGTGTGTACACCTATTTGCATCTTTTGTATAGCCTCTATGCCACTATGTTTACACCCTATATAAATTTTCAGGAAAATATCCATGGTAGTTTGCACCCACCATGGGGTTTAGTGTCTATTGAGCTATGGTGAAGATGGTTTCTTGATCCTCTACCATCGACAGACAAGCTCTGGGATGTATCATTTGCTTCAGTTCACTTAACTTCATCATTGATGACTCAGTGTGGCATCCTAATGCCCTGCTGATAGATGGCACACTTCTAGTGCAAGGGAGCTTGCATTTCCATGTTAACGACATGGGCATCATGTGCCTGCATGATCTAGTTCCGTAAAGGGCTATCAGGCGGATGCCTATTGGGCATCGGAGGTGCTCCTGGAAGTCATGCCTTGGCAATCCTGCTACCAGCTAATCAGAAAACTCAATTCTGGCTCATTGTATGCTCTCATGAAGTCCGTCTCTAAATGGGAGAAGCTCTGGAAACCACATCGTCGTGGCTGAGGTTTTCATGGAAAACACTCCACTGTGTGATCCGGTGGTGAATATTCAGAGCTACACCATGCACAATGTAGGTGCCAGTGGTGATTGTGCGGCAGCAACCCGAGTAGCAGAGGAATAGTTCTTGAGCACTCCCATCATGGATGATACCCGGAAGGAAGGTGTATGGAGGTTACCCACCTAGCCACCTTGGTTGAGTGCGACCGCCTGACTCGCTTGGAGCAAACCTTGGCAGCACAAGAGCATGATGCAGCCGACACTAGTCGGCATCACATGTGATCTTCTCCATCACTAGTCAGGCAAGGTCACATCATGATTCCTGAGTGACAGGGGGCTCAAGAGAGTTCCATGTTTTGTAAACTCCACTGCAGAACATTGTCACGTCTACCAGACTGGCAGAATCCATGAGGCAGGCAAGAGACAATGCTACAATGGAAAATATTCGTCACGTGACCACCTTTCTGAAGGTGGTATTAGAGAATAATGATGTGGTTTCTCAGTCACACGATAAAATGGTGTCATGTTCCATCAGGAGGAGGCCTCCCGGCTTAACAATCAGTCAAGCTGATAAAGTCAGCTCATCATAACCTAGTCGGTATGTTGGGCATCACACTCATATTGTCAGCGATATTATTTATCTGGCAGCATGATGATTTAAAGTGTCATCAGGATGATTATCCCCGGTAGCAAGATGATTCACCGCATCGTTGAGAGTATTATTCTCGTTGGCATGATAATGTGCCACATCACTGGGGTTTGCCTGCTCGGCATCATGATGATTTAGCTTGTCAAAAGGATGACTCTCCCCATCGGCGAAATATTCCTCCCACTGGTACGCGTCGGTCCTAAACAAACGGTTTTTAACCCCTTTCCGCGACGGCATTTGGGACCGTCGCCAAGTGAGTGTGGGCGATAGGGGGGTCCTTCCCACACGACCCAGAAAACGTCGGGGATAGGGCCCCTACAGTACTCCTACTTGTTTCTGCTCGCATTGCCATCGCAATCGGTATTCTGTGGTGCTACGTTTATGATGCGTGGCCCATCACAAACGGTTCACTATTATATAACGTGTATGATGTGCGGCCCATCACAAACGGTTCACCGTTAAGAAGATTAGCTAATCGTCGTACGAGTGTCGGACAGGATTATGAAACATCGGAACGTCGTAACATTGTCATACACGACAACTATCGCACACGCTATTCTGCGGTGCAACGTTTATGATGCATACTTCATCATAAACAGTTCATGGTTGCGAATCGTGTACGATAAGGCAACTAACACAAACGTTTAGTTTGCCCACACTGTTTGTGATATTGTCTGACATCGCACGCGCTTTGCAAACGGCAACTGTGTGCATGCTTGCACACGTTTCCTCTCTGTGAACCGTCTCGGATTATGGTGCAAATCGCAAACGTTTGTGTTTTACCAACCGTGTGTGCCATAACAACCTGGAGAGTGTAATTTCACCGTAATTTAATTGCTGCTTTTCCGAATTGTACCGGATTTGAATTTGAATTTGAATGTATGCTACAGCTTTATTCATATCCATCAGGTTCCAACAACCAATGCATTATTCGATTCATAGGTACATATGTTCAAGAAGTACATAAGAACCAAATAAAGAATGATGAACCACAATTGTATACTTGTACTATTAAATAAGGTAAAGAAAGAGGCGAAATATATTCTGGTTGCTGAACAAGGTGAAGCGGAATTCCCATATTGTGCCCTCCTCCATGCAGAAGGCATGCATGACTCTAGTCCAACCCCTTGTGATGGCCGACCGCCCATCCTTCACGATCTTCATGAAAACATCTAGATAATCATCGTGTTCTGGTAAAAATACTTTAACCATTGCATGCCCACCAATCATGTAGTTTGAGAGGTAATCTTGAGTAAAGTGCTCTGGCAACCACTGCAAAGGAAAAAGATTCAGACATTTTCATCTAACACAGCTCATTATGGGAAGTAAAAAGAAGGCTGCAGAGTTCTTGTAGCGATCTGACCTGAAACGGTCAAATCTCTGTGCATAAGTGTCATCCCTGGATCGGAATGCTGACACACACAGTACTTGAAGAATTTATAACAGAGTGCAATCACACACTTGTTACATCAAATGTCTCAAAAGAGAACTTATTACAATAATATGGCTTAAGGCCATCTAAATAAGATAACTGCGGAAGCATCAAAGGTAAATGAGTCCATCAACTCCAACGGCATAGCTGAGTGCACGACAACGACCTAATGCACCTTACTCTTTGTTTGAAAAGTCTACAACATAATACGTTGCAGCGCGAAATGGGTCAGCACATGGAATATGCTGGCAAAATAACACTATAGGGCAATGAACAAGATAAATGCTAACACTACATGCATATAGGGCTGGTGGAGGCTCTATGGTTATTATATTTTTTGCGTAAAGCCAATTTTTCCTACAACAAAGGGATATATTTTATTTAACTAACAAGTTGGTTGATAAAATATTGAGAAGGTTCCTCCAACTCAATCCCCATTAAATAATATTAATAACCCAACAACTTAATTAGGAGTGATGAGATCAAATCAATAATTCAAGAACCAGATACTTATGTCCATAACCGGGGACATGGCTAATCATGATTAGTTTGTACACTCTGTAGAGGTTTGTGCACTTTTCCCCACAAGACTCGATCTCCTCTGTTGGATTTCTCGGACTACATGGTGTTTGAGAAACGGATGACCGAGACACAGTCTTTCAGTAGCATTAACTCTTTACTCTGGGTAGACAGTACCACCTACATCCCCTACATCTGCTAGTCTACCACTGAAAGAGGTCACACAACTTATTCAACTATGTCAGAGCCCATAATGGCTTCTGGATGCACACGGAAGTTTATAGCATGAATATTTTTTATGATTCCTTTGAGCCTGGGTGGCGAACCATAGGATGATCACATGGGTACTCCGGGATATCCCAGGACAGCGCTGGATTGCTCCAGGTGCCCAGACAACCATTGGGTGCTCCAGGGTGCCTCAACCAATCCACCCAGATGTGTATTAAAGTAGCCACCTTAAGTTAACCATTAATTAACAACTCTCACATCTGTCATGGATACACTCAACCAATCCACGTCTACGAGCATAGCATAGCAGTATAAACATAACGTAGGAGTAACTCCCAAGGTTTATAATAAAGGACAATAGGTTCTACCTCATCAACTACTTCCCAATACCCACATGTTAAGCAGATCCTACTCATGCAATGTTTGAGGGTTGAAACTAATGCATAAAAACTGGGTATTAAAGGGATATGATCAAAGTGTTACTTGCCTTGCTGATGATCTGCAAACCCTAGAGACTCGTAGTAGCACGCTTCGCACTCCGGAAATTCTATCGCAAACAAACAATAACATACATAAGCACTCAAGCATAGATGCAAGGGTAAAACTCAGATGAGAAAGTCCAAACTGAAAGTTCAACTGAAGTGCTTCGATTTACAAAAAGAATAAATCAAATCGGAGCTACGAAACTCAAACTACGATCAAAAGAAGTTTGAATTCAAATCTGCTTGAAACCAAATTTTAATTTGTCAAAACCATGTTCAACTTGATTAACCTGAAAGAGGGGTTCAAGAAGAAGATTTTGGCATTGGTTTCACTGGATTTGGACTAGCGGTTAAAAA
This sequence comes from Aegilops longissima, assembly GCA_021605205.1. Taxonomy (NCBI): domain Eukaryota; kingdom Viridiplantae; phylum Streptophyta; class Magnoliopsida; order Poales; family Poaceae; genus Aegilops; species Aegilops longissima. The sequence goes on from CM038682.1 coordinate 344,229,288, forward strand.
TTTGCGAGCGATTGAAGATCAGGGGCTAATCTGCGATAAAAATAATCACGGATAGGTCCCTGAACGAAAATAAAATAAAAAGAAAAAGACTAACGAAGAAACATTCGTTATCAGAGACAAACGAACGAAAACATTCGTTAACAGAGATGTTCGGGTGAACATTTGCTAAATAGATCGGATCAAGAAAAACCGAGAAAACCCTAACCCTAAAATAAAACCGATCTAGAACGAAAACCAAAAAAAACCGAAACGAACCTGTGGTTTTTACCGGTTCTTGATGAAAATCGGGGTCGGCGGTGACGCGGAATCCGGCGAGGCGGGATCCAGCGAGGCGGGGTTGCGGCGGCGGTGCAGCGTCGGCGGGTTCTTGATGGCGTCTTGTGGCAGAAGAGCGGCAACAAGCGGCAGCGGCAGCGGCGGTTTACGGCGGCGGCGCTGCTCGACGAGGAGGGGCGATCAGAGGCGGCAGTGGTTGGTGGCGGCGGGGCCTCCTCCTATTTAAAGGCCGGAGGGCGGCGTGGCTTGCGCGAGGCCGCCCGGGCGGAGTCCGCTCGGACTCCCCTCGGCGTTCGTGCCGTGCACGGCGGCGGCGGGAGGAAGGCGGCAAGGGGCGCTGGTCATGCTGCTCAGTTGGGCCTTTGGCCCGACCAAGGGAGTTTTTTAATAAATTCCGTCGAAAAAAAAATTCTTAATAAAGTATAAAAAATTTCTAAAAATGCCAAAAAAAAAAATTCGTCGTCTAAAGAAAATATTTAGAACAGAGTGAACATTTTTCTGGCCTAAAATGCAATTTTGAAAAATGCATATTTTTTTCTAATCCAAATAAAATATATATTTGATTTTATAAATTTTCCTCCAATATTCCTCTCTTTTGAAGAAGTCATATTATCTTCTCTCTTTTATTTTTAACATTGGAAATATTTCGGAGAGAAAAAAATATTAAAACCAAATTGATCCTATTTTCAAATTTGAGAAAATTCAAATATCAAAATAAATGAAATCCCCAACTCTCTCTGTGGGTCCTTGAGTTGCTTAAGATTTCTAGGATCACAAACAAAATGCAAATAAAATATGATATGCATTTGATGACCTATGTATAACATCCAAATTGAAAATTGGGATGTTACAGTTCTTACTTACCATCTTGCAGTACGCTGTTGTCTTGGATAAAGTGTAAACAAATAGTTTAATTGCCATCTTTGGACCCATTTTACTAACAATCTTTATCAGCTTCCTCACTTGATGCTGGTTCATCGATATCTCATTTTCCCACACACAGAGAGGGTGGAAACGCGGATCTTTACCAATGACATATGTACCTAAAAGCACCAAGTTAATATTAGAAGCTAAACAGCAATTGTACAATGATGTAGTACAACACTCTTTTATAATATGTCTATATACATCCGTTTGTGGTAGTCCATTTGAAATCTCTAAAAATAAAAATATTTAGGAATGGAGGGAGTATCTTATAACATCCAATATACTCACATATTAGATGAATTAACATCGTATATTATTATGGGCCGGAAGGAGTTTAGTTCATTCTTACAAATTATCGGCTGATTAACTTCTGTTGTATCCATGGGTTACAGTTAGTTTGAGCTAGTTCGTGGTCAAATAGCCCTAAAGTATATCTAAACATGAGGGCTAGTTTGAGCTAGTTGCATCTATAACCCACCCAAAAAACTATCCAACCCAAGAGGTGCTAACTGGAGCTAGTCCTCCTAGTGCATTTATTGTCAATCTAACCCCGCCATCCAAACAACTCTTTGGATGGAGTTAGTTCAGGGTTAGTAATGAGCTAGAAACTAACTCTAACCTCTAGCTAAGTTGAGTATCCAAACAGGGATGTGTTGTTGTTGTTGTTGCTGCTGCTCTTCTATGTATATCTAGACATCATTAGAACATTAATGTAACACTCTTCCTTGTTGCTATGTAGCCTAGGATTGCATATTTAGACATTAAGTATAGTGCATGTTGCTATGTAGCCTCAGATATATTACATATGGCCCTAGTTAACCTAACGAAAAATGGGTTGCAAATATATTCAGTTAAAAGTCCGATTCACCGATTAGTCCCTTATAAGTCGCCGGCCTATATAGTACCAGCTACCGATATCCTGAACAGTGATGGGATGAAAACTAACCTCGATGGAAAACAACAGTCGTTCCAAAATTGTCCTGTGTAGGTACATTGAGAAGCATGTTAAGCACAACAGGCTAAACATCAACCAAAATTATACATGACAGACAAAATAATCTCCAAAAGATAGCTTCAGTGTGCAGGTTTAAGCACGCTAGTAAATCAAAACAAGTGGAAAGGTGTGCTAACTGCAACAGGCCTAACATTTAACAACAAGCAAACATAGTCATTCAAACTGGTATTGTGCCGGTCTAAGTACACTGGTTATGGTTAAATAAAAATGGAAAGGCGTGTTAACTACAAGATGCAACAACCAAATGTAGTCATTCATAGTGGTATTGTTGAAACTGGTACTGATGAAATTGAACTGCACAGTTCATACTTGCACATATAGAACATCACGTTGTGAATAACTGAAATAAACAAGGCATATTACAAACAACCAAAGATAGCATTTGAAACTGAACATATGCTAACTACAAACAACCGAACAATCAAAAAACTTTAAAAGAGGCATATGCTAGCTATAATACGCTTAACAGCAAGCAAATATATGCATTCCTATCGGTATGTTTAAAACTGGATTGATGAAATGTACTGCACGGTAAATAATTGCACATATAGAGCATCACACTATGAACAACTGAAATAAACAAGGCATACTACAAACAGCCAGATATAGAAATTAAAACTGGACATATTCTCACAACACTACAAAAGGGACTCGACAAAACAAATCATGGGGTTTCCTCACTTGTCACAGATGGGCTCGTTCCTGTGGGAAGAGCACAGACCCGGGATGCGCTCCATGTTTTCGCAGATGGGCTCCTTCCCCTTGGAAGAGCACGGCTTTAGGGTGCCCTCCTTGATGTTGTAGACGGGCGCTTTCCCCTTGGAAGATCAGATGGGCTCTTTCCCCTTGGAAGAGCTGGAGATGGTGCCACCCTCCTCGTGGTCACCGTCGATGAGGTCTGACTTGGAAGCTATGGATCCCAAGCCAGTGTCGCAGAAGTGTCCTTCAGAAATGACAAAAGGGGCTCGATGGCGATGTAGAATGGCAAATTGTTGATAGCAAGCTAGAGGAGATAAGCAGCGGGGCCATGGATGAGATCGACGGCGGTTGAACCCAAGGGTTTGTGGGTGGGCCACTTAACCTGTGACACAGCCCGCCTCAGGCCGTCGCTGTCGATGACCTCGATGTCGTAGCCGGCGGCCGAGACATGCCCGCATACTCTAGCCCGCTGCTTGAGTGCCTGCTGCCAGTAATGGTCGTCAGCTTCCTCGGCGACGCTGGGTGAAGAGACCGCTATACACCTCTTTTGGGCTGGCGCTCCTCGAGCTCCACGGGAAGCGAGCTGGCTTAGGCTGCGACGCTCTGGAGTGGGGGATGGTGATGGGGATGGGGATCTGTGGGAAATGGGGCGTTTGGCAGGCGTCATCTAAGAAACTCAGGGCAGCCTAGGTATGGAGATCAGTGGGTAAGTTGCACGGGCAAACCGGCAGATGTTGACAATTAAGGGCCTTGCGGCGGTGGCAATGGTTGTGGGGACCTTGCTAGGGTTTCGAGCGAGGGAGGGTGTGTGTGTGTGGGTGCACGCGCAAGACCGAGGAGGTTTTGGTGTGTGTTTGTGTGCGCGCGCGCACGCCCGAGGAGGTTTTGGTGTGTGTGTGTGTGTGTGTGTGTGTGTGTGTGTGTGTGTGTGTGTGTGGAGGGGGCGCGGGGTGTTTGGGGAAATGACGCGGGTACTAAAAAATTTACTACACGGAGTCAAACGTGGGAGTGAAATGTCGGGCTATTGAAAATTTTGATGATAGTGCATCGCACATGGTCTGGAGATAACAATTGTGTGTTATGAAACAGAAAAACCCTCGAGGCAGGCAGATATTTTCTAGGGATGCGAGCGGTATTGGGAACCAGAAACATCAAAGACGGTCCGGAGATAACCACCATGTGTTACGAAACAGAAAAACCCTCGAGGTGGGTAGATATTTTCTAGGGATGCAGGCGGGATTGGGAACAAGAAACATCGCACACGGTCCAGAGATAACAACCGTGTGCTATGAAACAAAAAAACCCTCGAGGCGGGCAGATATTTTTGAGAGGGGGAGCCTCGTGGAGCCCAATGTATTGTGCGGATGTGTGTGTGACAGGTGCACCAGCGTGGCACACGGTTAGTTTGAGTGAATTGTGTCTGTTGCGTCATCCGACTTGTCTAATTCATAAATTTGGCGAAAAATGACGCGAGAGAGGGTCAGAACACGAACACACTTGCATGTGGACCAAATTTATGTATCAAAAGGGTGGTTTGCTTTTTCAAATACCAAATGCAACTTCGATGTGGTACCTCTCTCGCGAAGCGCACCGTATTGCTTATCCCCACACCCCCCTCATGTCGGCATGAAGGGAATCCTAAGCTATGAATGCATTCCCCCTCCCCCCCAACCGAGGTTCACCTAGCAGCTCCCCTCCTCCCTCGTGTCGGCACGATGGGAATCCTAAGCTATGAATGCATGCCCCCAACCGAGGTTCATTCACCTAGCAAAGTGCGAAATAGCTAGTAGCCCCCCCACCCTCGTGTCGGCACGAAGGGAATCCTAAGCTATGAATGCATGCCCCCCAACCGAGGTTCACCCTTGAAAAGTGTGAAGCAGCTAGAATCCCCCTCCCTCGTGTCGGCACGAAGGGAATCCTAAGCTATGAATGCATGCCACCCCCCAACCGAGTTTCACCCTAGCAAAGTGCGTAGTAGCTAGAAGCCCCCCTCCCTCGTGTTGGCATGAAGGGATTCCTAAGCTATGAATGCATGCCCCCCCCAACCGAGGTTCACCTAGCAAAGTGCAAAGTAACTAGCAGCCCCTCCTCGTGGTCGGCACGAAGGGAATCCTAAGCTATGAATGCATGCCCCCCCCTCCCAAATCGAGGTTCACCCTAGCAAAGTGCGGCAACTAGCAGCCACCCTCCCTCGTGGTCGGCACGAAGGGAATCCTAAGCTATGAATGCATGCCCCTCTCCCCCAACCGAGGTTAACCTAGCAAAGTGCAAAGTAGCTAGCAGCCCCCCCTCGTGTCGGCACGAAGGGAATCCTAAGCTATGAATGCATGCCCCTCCCCCAACCGAGGTTCACCTAGCAAAGTGCGAAGTAGCTAGCAGCCCCCACCCCCGTCGTGTCGCCACAAAGGGAATTCTAAGCTATGAATGCAATACCTCCCCCCAACCAAAGTTCACCTAGAAAAGTGTGAAGTAGCAACGCCCCACACACACACACTTTCAGTCGGGGCCAGAGAGGCATATATCTCACCAAGATGGATCGTAAAATGGACCAAGAATAATCCACCTTGGTCGTACAACCTCTCTCTTGTTGTTGGTCAAAGTGATGGTCGTCCATGCGAGCCCGGAGATGGGCTAGCTCACCAATAATCACGCAAGTAGCTAGTCCCCGTAGACAACCACTGCATGCGTGTGGCCCAAACATATGTATGGAGAGGTGTGTTTTTGAGTAACAATGGAACAATTTTGATGTGGCACCGTTATTTCGAACTAGAAATCCCCACACTGAGTGAGGGTTAGGTTGACGATGCATATGTATGTTACACCACACTTCAAGCCAACAATGGGGATTCGCGCATGCAAGCGTGCACATATATGCGCCCAAACTTAATTAGGTCTGAATCTCACCATGACCTATACTAAGATAACACGAACCAAATGAAGAATCCGCCATGGTAACCTATCTTGTTGTTGGTCAAGGTGATCATGGATGTCCACGCGGGTCCACGAATATATAGGCTTGTCGCCGATAACCACGCGAGGGAGTGTATCGTTCGAAGGCAACCAGTGCATGCATGTTTGAATACACAACATTGATGTGGCACGTGTGTCAAAAATCATACACTAGCTCCCTACACAGAGCGAGATCAGTTCATGATGTGTCGTTGTACTAGCCACTTCGACTTGATGGGAGGGATTCATGCGTACACATGCATGTGTGTGTGCTCAAACTGTATCATGCATGTCATCCCAGAGCAAAAATAATAATCCCCTCCTAAGTCAAATTAACCTCTCTTGTTGTCAGGCAATAAGTAGTGATGGACCAAGCAGGCCCACAGATGGAAAGCATCGATATCGCTGATAACCGCTTAAGTGGGTGCGAGAGGAAAACCACCACAACTTTGCATGTGGGCCAAACATATATATGTTGAATACCCAAAATGCACAACTTTGATGTGCCACATGCCTAAAAACCCGTAAACCATGCACCCACAAAGAATGAGGTTCATATCAAGCGTACTACATATGATGGTCCCCTTCGCCCCTCTTCACCGCATACAATATGCTCCTGCCGTAATATATGTACAACCGAAAATAATCCTCATCGATGGTGAAATTAATTAACCTCTCCCGATGTAGGTCAAAGTGATGCATGCATGCATCGACGATGGCCTCGTGGGCCCATAGATGGAAGCGTCACACGTGAGTGTCCTAGCTAGGATATGCATGTGGCCCAAAAAGGTGTTGTGTGATGTTTGAATAACCAATTTCACAATTTTGATGTAGCACGTGCCTCAGTAACCAAAAAGTACTGACACTGAGTGAGGTGTACTTGTTCACAGACGCGTACGTATAGTATATATGCTAGTCCCCTCCCACCTCTTCAACGTGTACTATATACCACCATAACACAAACAAAAAAGATTCTACCTTGCTGGTCAAATTAAGCTCACTGCCGGCTGTTCGTCAAAGTGATGGACGACGACCTCGCGGGCCCACAGAAAGCGTCACACGCGAGTATCGAGTGTCGTGTAGGACAACAATCGATTGCATGTGGCCAAAATATTTATGTACGAAAGGGTTGTGTAATGTTTTAAATAATGATTTCACAACTCTGATGTGGCACCGTCCTGCCTAACAAAACGGCCAACCCACATGGTGGCTCACAACTTGTAGTGTACTGCGAGCCACCCGCCACCCCCAGACACACACACACACACACCGCGAATCCACCGCAACTACGATGCATGTTAAATTAATTATCCCGCGATGAACATACATGTTTCCAAAGGAGGGGCGTCTTAATTTCAAAAAAATCACAGAGATCATTAAGACGTTTTTGTACATTGATTGATTGATTTTCTACGGGTATAATGTGCAAAAATCAAATTTGAGCTACATGCACAAGTGACAGTGCCCCTAAATGGATTGCAAAAACACATGTGTCTCACTGGGTGCATGTTTACTCCCCGTGCAACAAATTTCAAACATTGAGAATCTTAATTTTTAAATTCTAGTACATCCAAAACATATTTGAAGTTCAAGAAACTTATCGTGTTGTCATATGGACATCAATACAAAGTGGCACTGTACTTTTTTGTCAAATTTGAGACTAGTTTTTATGTAATCTTTATCTAATTACAGACGGGAGATTATTAGTAATTGGGAACCAATATCCCAAACGGATTAGTTTATTCGAACCATGAGCGTTAGACCAACAATGGATACGTGCCATGCTTCGGTTAAGAAATAAAGCGACAACATTAATCATCCAAATAGAAAAAATATATACGTGCCGCTGTGCGACCCGTGTGGCGTGCGAGCAGGCTTGAGTTGACGGGACGCATGCGAGCAGTCCGCCGCACAGGCAGACGGGGAGGCGTGCGTGCAGGTGTGTTAATTGACGGAGGCGTGCTCGCTACGAAGTGTCATCAGGAGGCGTGCGAGTAGATGTGTGAAACTTTGGTAGGCATCCCAGCAGTCCAGTGCGCAGGCTCACCGGGAGGCGAGCCATCGGTTTGACCGCCGCCCGCCTCTCTCCCACAACTCCCACTACTCCATATTAATGGTGCGCCCGAGCGGCCGCACCCCCCATCCTCGCTACACACACACAATCCTCTCTCTCCGCTTGCATCCTCGAGGCCGCTCTCAGTCCTCAAAGCCGTCAGTGTATGAGGATGCCGCCGAAGCGCCCCATCGGAGGGAGTGGCGATGTCGGGGTTGCTAAAGCATTGGAGCACGGCATGGGGATGGAGACAGAGGTTGGCATCACCGCCGGCGAATTATAGCTGCACCCTAACGTCGTCGACGATGTCGAGCTTCCACAGCCGGAGGCGGAGTTGCACACCGGCACCGATGACCACTCCGGCGACGACTCCGACGACGACGGACAGCTGGTTAGTCATCTATACCCATTTATGTGTCAAATAGATCATATGGTATATCTGGTTACTCCTGCCTCCCCCTTTTTGGAATAGAAATCCTATGGTTATGTTCTCCCAATCCATGAAATCTGAGTAAGTTTCGTTAGGTCCGTGTAGTGTATTGATTGTTTGAATGGTACAGGTGATAAGTGATTAGTTGTTGCATCTGTGCAAATGATTTCTGCTAGTAATCCAACTAGGATTAGTGTTCGTTCTAATAATTCCTAGCCAGGGCTTCACAATTGATTTTGAATGACCTACATATGTTTGTGCCATTATTTTCTTCAAGATTGGTCTGTACATAGATGAGTGTGCTTAAAAATTGAACCATAATCTCTGGATATGTATAAATAAATAGCCAAAAAATCCTAATCTTACTTCACGGCATGTAATCATTGATTTTATGCCAAATTTGTTTTACTATTTGTATAGGTGTTGTCTAACAATGTGGACAGCGAGGATGAAGATGGCCAGAGGAGGTACAAGAGGCAAATCCTGAAGGAGCTTTATGCAGGAATGCATAACAGGCATATTAGGACCTGGAACGGTGGCTATGGATGCCCATTTTGCGACCAGAAGCTTCATGACGCGTATCTAAGTGTTCTGGCGCATGCAAGAGGACGGGCCGTTGGCTCCTTCAAGCAGAAGTATTCTCGCAGGGTGGCGCACGGCGCGTACACAGAGTACCTGGAGAAGCTTCAGGATCGTGTCGGCCACATGTGAGATGAGATGTGGGATGGATCGAACTATGCATGCTTGAGTATGCTTAATGAAGGTTGAACTATGTACTTATGGTTGAACTATACTTATGTACGTGTACGCTTATTATCTATGTCTGAGTATGTTAAATATTTCGCCAAATTCTAGTAAAACTTACAACGGGGGACCAATAAACCAGGACGGAGGTAGTACGTCAATCACACATGATTCCCAAAATTGGAACCATGTGCACTGACTTTCATTTTGCCTGCTGCATCAATCACACACGGTTCGCTTTAGCAAACTGTCACCCCCAAAATTCTTTGTGGGATAGAAAACCCTCACCACCCAATTCAAAAAGAAAAAGAAAACCTCACCATCCCCACGCCACAAAACCTCACCCCGCCGCCACCCCTCGCCCCTCCGACGCTCCCCATTCACACCTGCACAAGCTCCTCCGCGTCTATGCCATGGCACCGCCTATCGCGGCGGTAAACACTTAGCTCGATGCCTGCCGCCTCCGCCAGGCTGCCGGCAAAGCCCGCCACAGTTCGCCACTTCCGCTTGCCGCCGCCTATCGCCATCGACTTTCTCGACGCTGCTCGCGGTCGATCCAGCTCCGCTCTGTTGGGGAATCTGCCGTACTGAGGGTTATTTCTCATGGACGACAAGGTAACTAATTTAACGAGATATTATCTCATCTCTTATCCCAGTTCATCTGCCTCCTTTAATCACCCGGCGGAAACCGCCGTGAATTCATTTTTATTCAAGCTGATTTGAAGGTTTTCTTTCATTCATAGAATGTACAGTGCGCCGACACTTCAGGACTTTGCGACCGCCGCCAGAGATTCCATCTCTCCGTACCCAATAACTTTATGTTCACTCTCACCCTAAATCGGTTGGCATGGCCTACTTTCCTAAACATATTCTAAATATTACTACATTTGGATAAAAGGTGCCACATGCACCATATACGTCAAAGGGGATTTCCCCCCTCTTCTTTCTATATTAGGCAAATTAATGATGTATTGTTCTTTCGATTACTCTCATATTTCTATGATATCATGTTTACCCTATCTGTTTAATTATAGATTTTTTGTCCTTCGATTTCAACTGTTGTACAGTTCTTTCAATTTGGGCCCATATTTGCATGTTACCATATTTTCTTTAACAATCCTACCATTTTCTGCAGAACATCCCTTGCTATGCGACAGAATATGTAGTGCACATTATTTCCCTTTACATAGATCAAGGCTCCACGGATGTCATACTGCACACAAACCATGGATTTACAATCGTTGCTACTGTAAGACTTGATGAACGTGGTGACTCCTATTTTGGCACTGGCTTTTCGAAAGAAATTGTAAAGTTTTATGTACTGAAAGATGGCACTAAAATTGCACTGCACATAAAAGGGCCTGGTCATGAGATATATGCTAACTTCCCCGACAAAATCATCCGTCCAAACTTTGTTCGAAGTAAGTTTTATTTTCACCTATCTGCATGTTGACTTACCTAGCAATGTCAAATGAATTGTGTAGTATTTAAGCAACCAATTGTTATTCCCTTTGCTTACTATATTCCTACCTAATAACTTCTAGTTACTAATACACTTTTCTATTGCCCTGTTTTAACTAAATATTCCCTGTACTCCCATTTCTATCAGAAAGTGCCGCTGACAAGGAGACTCCGGAGGTGGAGAATGGGGCTGCCAACAAGCGGAGGCGGGGCAAGCTAGAACCGCAAGCGACTCCAGTAGGCCTAGACTTCATCAGCAGCCTCCCCGATGATATGTTGAAAGTCATCATCTCCCTCTCCCCAATCAAATATGGGGCGCGGATGTCAGTGTCAAAACTGGCGGATCTCGTGTAGGGGGTCCCGAACTGTGCGTCTAAGGCGGATGGTAACAGGAGGCGGGGGACACGATGTTTACCCAGGTTCGGGCCCTCTCGATGGAGGTAATACCCTACTTCCTGCTTGATTGATGTTGATGATATGAGTATTACAAGAGTTGATCTACCACGAGATCGTAGAGGCTAAACCCTAGAAGCTAGCCTATGGTATGATTGTTGTTGTCCTATGGACTAAACCCTCCGGTTTATATAGACACCAGAGGGGGCTAGGGTTACACAGAGTCGGTTACAAGGGAGGAGATCTACATATCCGTATTGCCAAGCTTGCCTTCCATGCCAAGGAGAGTCCCATCCGGACACGGGACGAAGTCTTCAATCTTGTATCTTCATAGTCCAACAGTCCAGCTAAAGTATATAGTCCGGCTGTCCGAGGACCCCCTAATCCAGGACTCCCTCAGTGGCCCCTGAACCAGGCTTCAATGACGATGAGTACGGTGCGCAGATTGTCTTCGGCATTGCAAGGCGGGTTCTTCTCCAAATTCTGAGTACCTATTGAGTAGTGTCCGGCTTCCCATAAATGTTGCACTCCTTGGCTTCCGCGCCTAATAATGGCTATCTTCCACGTGTCGAGCGAATGCGAGAAGCCAGGGTATTTTTACATTTGCCACCCTAGGCATGTGAGTAAATCATCTATTAAAGAGACGGGGAATTCTCAGATCCAGATCACATCTTCCTCCCACAGCGAGTATCCATCGGAGCACCCCCGGAAAAATCCATTCCAACATGGCCGGCCGTCGCAGCTCCTCCTCTCATTCTCGTAGCCCTAAGCCCGGCAATTGGAAGAAGTGTTCCGTCCCTCACAGCCAATTAGTAGAGTTACAGACCCAGGGATTTCTCCCTCCAGTGTATATGGTCCCCGTTCGAGCGGGCTCGCCACCTACAATGGCGGGGAGCAAGCGGAGAGCTTTCCCAACCCATCCATGGGGGAGCGGGTATGCCTTGTCCCTTATTTATTAAGAGGGCTCGGATTTCCAATTCATCCATTCCTCCGCGGGCTCCTAGAGTTCTACGGCCTCCAGCTGCATAACTTTACTCCCGCCTCCATATTACACATCGCTGGCTATGTCGCCCTTTGCGAGCTGTTTCTAGGCTGCGAAGCTCATTTCGAGCTATGGAAGAGGCTATTCTGCCTCGTACCCCGTACACAGGAGGGGTTGATGTCTACTACGCAACCTTCTTCTTGTAGACGTTGTTGGGCCTCCGATTGCAGAGGTTTGTAGGAGAGTAGCAAATTTCCCTCAAGTGGATGACCTAAGGTTTATCAATCCGTGGGAGGCGTAGGATGAAGATGGTCTCTCTCAAGCAACCCTGCAACCAAATAACAAAGAGTCTCTTGTGTCCCCAACACACCTGATGGAGTCCTGGATTAGGGGGTATCCGGACAGCCGGACTATATCCTTTGGCCGGACTGTTGGACTATGAAGATACAAGATTGAAGACTCCGTCTCGTGTCCGGATGGGACTCTGTTTAGCGTGGAAGGCAAGCTTGGCGATACGGATATGTAGATCTCCTCCCTTGTAACCGACTCTGTGTAACCCTAGCCCCCTCCAGTGTCTATATAAACCGGAGGGTTTAGCCCGTAGGGCAAGGACAATCATACCATAGGCTAGCTTCTAGGGTTTAGCCTCTACGATCTCGTGGTAGATCAACTCTTGTACTACTCATATCATCAAAATCAATCAAGCAGGAAGTAGGGTATTACCTCCACCGAGAGGGCCCGAACCTGGGTAAACATCATGTCCCCTGCCTCCTGTTACCATCCGCCTTAGACGCACAGCTCGGGACCCCCTACCCGAGATCCACCGGTTTTGACACCGACATTGGTGCTTTCATTGAGAGTTCCACTGTGCCGTCACCGTAAAGCCGGATGGCTCCTCCGATCATCGATAACGATGCGGTCCAGGGTGAGGTCTTCCTTCCCGGACAGATCTTCGTATTCGGTGGCTTCGCACTACGGGCCAACTCGCTTGGCCATCTGGAGCAGATCGAGAGCTACGCCCCTGGCCACCAGGTCAGGTTTGGAAACTTGAATCACACTGCCGATATCTGCAGAGACTTGATCTTCGGCGGATCCGAGCCCATACCAGGTGTGACGCACTATCACAACGACCACGATATAGCTCTGCCGTCGGACAGTGTTCGGGAAAGCACGCCAGCAACCACTCCGGCCTTCAATCCGGAACAGACTGCGCCATTCGAGAGCGGGCGGATAGACCCCGCCTTGGAGGCAGCACCCTCAATGGCGATAGAGCCGAATACTGACCTTACCCCTCACGAGAGCCGGGACACCGAACCAATGGACTCGTCTCCGACACCGGACTCGCCTGCGCCCATGCCCATCAAATCTGATTGGGCACCGATCATGTAGTTCACCTCCGCGGATATCTTTCAGCACCCGCCCTTCGGCGATGTACTAAACTCGTTAAGGTCTCTCTCCCTGTCAGGAGAACCTTGGCCTAACTATGTTCGGCTAGAATGGGATGCGGATGACGAAGAAATTCACTCCCCACCCACCACCCACTTAGTAGCCACTATCGATGATTTAACCGACATGCTCGACTTCGACTCCAAAGACATCGATGATATGGACAACGATGAAGGAGACGAACAGGAACCACTGCCCACGGGGCACTGGACCGCCACCTCATCATATGATATATATATATATATGGTGGATACACCCAGAGAAGGCAATGGAGACAAGACAGCGGAGGATGACCCCTCCAAGAAGCAACCCAAGCGCCGACGTCAACGGCGCCGCTCTAAGTCTCGCCATAGCAAAAGCGGTGACACCAGCACAGGAGATCATAGTACTCCGGACAGTGCCGAAGATGATGACAATCCCCTCCAGCAAGATTTAAAGCCGGAGGACGAACAAGCCAGCCATCCTGAGCGAGCGGCAGAGGGAGAAGCAGAGGATGACAATTACATGCCTCTCACCGAAGACGAAGTGAGCCTCGACGACAAAGAATTTTTCGTACCCGAGGATCCCGTCAAGCAGGAGCGCTTTACTCGCCGGCTTATAGCCACAGCAAATAGCCTAAAGAAAAAATAGCAACAACTTTGTGCTGATCAGGATTTGTTGGCAGACAGATGGACTGAAGTCCTTGCGGCCGAGGAATACGAACTCGAACGCCCCTCCAAGGATCACCCAAAGCGCAGGATGCTACCCCGACTTGAGGAGGAAGCATTGAGACCTACATCACCAGCGTATGATGCGGCTGATCGGCCACCTCGTGGCCGAGACAGAGAGGCATTTCAGCCAGAAGTTCAGCCCACACCCCGCTGCCGCTCAAATAAAAATGCCAAGGCACCGGGAAATACGTGTGACCTGCGAGACGTATTGGAAGACAGGGCAAGACACGCAAGATCAATCTACGGATCACGAGGGCACGCCCCTACGCGGGACGGTGACCGCCACACCGGATACAGTAAAAGCAAATCTGGTCGGGCCGAATACAACAGGTAGGACTCAGATGAGCTGCGCCGCGATATAGCCCAACACAGAGGCGCGGCACACCCCCTATGCTTCACTGACGAAGTAATGGAACTTGAACTCCCAGAGGGTTTTAAACCCGTAAATATCGAATCATATGATGGCGCAACAGATCCCGTGGTATGGATCGAGGACTTCCTCCTCCACATCCACATGGCCCGCGGTGATGATCTACATGCCATCAAATACCTCCCATTAAAACTTAAAGGACCAGCTCGGCATTGACTGAATAGCTTGCCAGCAGACTCCGTCGGCTGTTGGGAGGATCTGGAAGACACATTCCTCAATAATTCCAGGGCACTTATGTGCGACCACCAGATGCCGATGACTTGAGCCACATAATTCAGCAGCAAGGGGAATCGGCCAGGCAATTCTGGACACGGTTCCTAACCAAGAAAAATCAAATTGTCGACTGTCTGGATGCAGAGGCCTTAGCGGCATTTAAGCACAACATCCGTGACGAGTGGCTCGCTCGGCACCTCGGCCAGGAAAAGCCAAAGTCTATGGCAGCCCTCACGACACTCATGACCTACTTTTGCGCAGGAGAGGATAGCTAGCTGGCTCGCAGCAACAACATATCAAGAAACCTTGGCATTTCGGACACCAAGGATAGTATCGACAGGCCACGTCGCAGTAAACAAAAGCGCCGCAACAACGGTGATAACACCGGGGATACGGCAGTCAATGCCGGATTCAGAGGCTCTAAACCCGGTCAGCGGAAAAAGCCATTCAAAAGAAGCACTCCGGGCCCGTCCAGTTTGGACCGCATACTCGATCGCTCGTGTGAAATACACGACACCCCCGATAAGCCAGCCAATCATACCAACAGAGAATGCTGGGTGTTCAAGCAGGCCTACAAGTTGAACGCCGAAAACAAGGACAAGGGGCTGCACAGCGATGACGAGGAGGAGCCACGGCCGCCGAACACGGGAGGACAGAAGAGGTTCCCCCCACAAGTGAGGATGATGAACATGATATACACAACCCACATCCACAAGAGGGAACGGAAGCATGCACTAAGGGACGTATATGCAATGGAGCCCGTCGCCCCAAAGTTCAACCCATGGTCCTCTTGTCCGATCACCTTCGATCGCAGGGACCACCCTACTAGTATCCGTCAAGGCGGATCTGCCACAGTGGTCTTAGACCCTATCATTGATGGATTCCACCTCACTCGAGGCCTTATGGACGGCGGCAGCAGCCTGAACCTGCTCTATCAAGATATAGTGCGCAAAATGGGTATAGACCCTTCGAGGATCAAACCCACAAAAACGACCTTTAAAGGCGTCATCCCAGGTGTATAGGCCCATTGTACGGGCTCAATCACACTGGAAGTGGTCTTCGGATCTCCGGACAACTTCCGAAGCGAGGAGTTAATCTTCGATATCGTTCTGTTCCGCAGTGGTTATCACGCACTGCTCGGGAGAACCGCGTTTGCAAGATTCAATGCGGTACCGCATTATGCATACCTCAAGCTCAAGATGTCAGGACCTAGGGGGGGGGTCATCACAGTTAATGGAAACACAGAGCGCTCGCTCCGTACGGAGGAGCACACTGCGTCCCTCGCAGCAGAAGCACAAAGCAGCCTTTCAAGGCAATCCACCAGTTCGGTGATACAGCCCCCGGACACCGTCAAGCGCGTTCGGAGTAACCTGCAACAGGATCGCCTGTCATGTTTAGAGCCAGCCTAGCAATTCGGCCCCCGCCCTAGTCTTAGTCAAATGGCGAAATTTGCGCCGTGCGTACATAATTACGCATTGAAAATACCATGGGTATAGGTGAGGGCACGACCATGGCACGACCCACAGTGCGGTTCAACCGCACTAGGGGCTGGCTACCGCTATCGTTCTTTCTCTTTCAGGACTTTAATCTCTGGAAGCACTATCCGGCAGTACGATCACCGGACACATGATACAGCAACCAAGGAGGCAGGAAGCTACGTCGCACAATGGAATCCCCAGGTGGTCTCTATTAACGAGTGTAATACCTGCTTTAAATACCAGTCTGCAGTCTGCCCTTGGATGGGACATGTCAAATAGTCCTATTTTTTGCTTATTGCACTACTTGTATCAGTGCGCTTCGACGCATTTCTTAATAAACAATGCATAGCACTAGTCTATTATTGCATTATATATTCCTTTTTTTAATATGTTCATTTGTAACAGTCGGCACCCGTACAGTCTGGTACGGCCAATACGCCAGGGGCTTCTATATACCACATAATACGGCGTGAGAAGTCCGAACACTTTCGACAGTGCGGCACCCCGAACCTATAGCATTATATGCATCGGCTCCGAATCATGTCTTGGGTCAATAGTTGGGTTTGCCCGGATCCCATGTTTTGGTACCTTACGTTCCGCTATATCAGCTAAGGTAGAACTGGGAGAACTACTGCGATTGTGCCCCGGTTCTTCCGGCCAAGCACCTCAGTAGAGAAAGCCAAAACTGACTGTCATGATGAGGTGAGAGTTGGTCGCTGTTCGAGAGGTCTCAAGTCCCTAACGACTTTTTCGGCTTCGGGCGAGGAGTCGGCCTTGTCCGACTTAGGCGTGGATAACGCCCCAAATTCAGCCTTCCGAATACCAGGGGCTTCGCCAAGATTTAAAATTGTAGAGTTCTATGGCTAAGTGAGAGTGATAAAGCATCATAGTCTGATTGTCTGGTTCGTTGCGCTGAGCACCTCCCTCGAAGGACCCAAAGATGGGAAAAAGAGTGCTCAAATTTATCCCGAACACCCCAGCACTAGTTGTATGGGGGTAGAAGCCGACGACTAGCCAACTCTCATATTTTATAAACAGGCGCACAGAAGGTAATATTTTAAATTCAACAGCGTTGCATAGCGCACATGAACTAGTTTTCAAAATACAGGATCACATGAGCAAGTTCATTCAAAAATTACATCTTTGGAACACTCGTCCGCCACAAGACGGCACCCTTCAGACACCCTCATAATACATCTCGTGGTGGCGATGTTTTGCCTCAAGGGCGCCCTCCTTCACCAGCTTCTCGGCGCCCATCTTGGCCTAGCAGACCTCCGCACGGGCAAAAGCCCTCACGCACACCTTCAATACAGACGATCATGATGACTTCCAAATTGGGCAGGCATCCACAAGCCGCCTCACCAGGCCAAGTAGCTGTTGGGAAGGGCATCGCCAGCCAAATCCGACTATAAGGTCCTTCATGGCCTGTTCGCCACCTTGTGGAGCTCGACCAGTTGCTTCACTGGTCGCTCATAAGTATCGGGTGTTCGGTCCCAAAGATATCGAGACCAGAACACCTTCTCCGTCGAGCTCCCTCCTCAGCCCGGTAGAACTCCGCGGCATCAGACACACTACGGGGCAGATCTGCGAACACCCTTGAAGAGCTCCGAACTCGGGTAAGTAAATAGAAACTTTCTTTCACATGCTTGCTTTGCATAATGAATGGCTTACCCGCCGCTATCTTCTTCATCGCTTCAATCTCCTAGAGGGCCTTTTGGGCTTCGTCCTTGGCGTGTTTTGCGCTTTCGAGGGCCTTGGCAAGCTTGGACTCTCGCGTCTTCGAGTCAAGCTCCAAGGACTTGTGCTTCCTCATGAGTGCCTCGAGCTCTTGCTGCACCTCGACTACTCGGGCTTCTTGTTTTTCTCGCTCGGTGCGCTCCTGGGACGCTTTGTTTTCGGCCTCGGACAGCGCCTGCTTCAGGGTCGCCACTTCGGTCGTGGTCCCTGACACATTCATGATGATCCTATTATCTTGCAACCAAATTTCTTTTTTTACATATAGACAAGGTATTTCTTACCTCTGTTCTCCTCGAGCTGCCTCTTGGCAAGGCCGTGTTCTTCCTCGGACCGCTCGAGGTTCTGCTTCAGTGCAGCGACCTCTGCAGTACGTGCGGCAGCGGCCAGCAGTGAAGCCTGCATACGCATATAGACATATTTGGATTAGTCTCCTGTAGTTATTATTTGATCCTCTATTCGGCTTTTCTTCACGAACGCCAAACAGAGCATCAGGGGCTACCGTCTATGCGGTAATGTTTTCCTATATTTCGATTAATCACCTCAAAGCCTGTTAGGAGGCTGGCATAGGCTTCAGTCAGTCCGCTCTTGGCGGACTGAACCTTCTTGATCACCTCACTCATAATAGTGCGGTGTTCTTCGTTGATGGAAGCGCCGCGAAGCACTTCCAGCAAGTTGTCTGGTGCCTCTGGATGAACAGAGGTCACCGTCACGGGCGGCTTGCTCCTCTTAACAGGGAGCCGCCTGCCGGAGTCTGGGACCACTGGTGGTTCCGGTGCGGTGTTCGGCTGAGGGCCGAACTTGGAGCCCTTGGGAGTTTTGCACCCTTTGCGCCCAGGGTCCGGAAGGTCGCCTCGAGGCGCCTCTAGGACCACCTCTACTCGGCTTGGTACCCTTTGAGACAACACCTCGACGTTGTCCGTGAGGCGAGGGGAGGAGGCGGTCGGTAGTGAACCGGTACTCATAGCCGACGGGTCCAAAGAACCGTCCGACGAAGATACGTCGATGCGGTCTCGAGGCGGACTGCATAATCACATTCGGCGTAAGGAGGAGCAATGCAATAAAAGCATACCATGAGTTACTCTGGTATCTGAATACTTACGACTTCGCCAGGGGCTTGTCCCTGGTCAACCACTCATCTTCGCTATGAGCGGCGGTCGTGGAACAGTCTGGAAGGAGAGTCCTTCCCTTCTTGGACCCTTCGGCCTCCCCGGTTGGGGCGGCCTTCCTTTTTCTGTCTCCCTCGGCTAGAGGGGGAGAACCTCCATCTTCCTCCTCCTCGTCTTCACGGGAGGAATGCGTCTTGGATTTATCGGACGATGAGTCCGATATCACCTGATGCCGGGAACTCTTTCGAGTCCCCGCGGTCTTCTTCTTCTTGGTCTTCTTCTCTGGCACCTCATAAGGTGCCGGAGTCAGCATCTTTGTTAGGAGAGCGTTGGCTGGATCTTCGGGCAGGGGGGCCGGGCAGTCGATCTGCTCCGCTGTCTCCACCCAGTCCTGTCAGAGGCATGGGAGCTCAGATCCCGCACATGATTAAATTGAGGAAAGTGAATACCCTATAAGGTGTAGTGAACTTACTGGATTCGCAGGGCGCTTCGCGCTAAGTCCACGGTCCTCGGTAAGGGAAGGGGGGACCTCGGCGCCTTTGAACAGCACCCTCCAGACGTCCTTGTGCATCGTGTCAAAGAGCTCGCGCAGAGTTTGGTGCTGGGCCGGGTTGAACTCCCATAAGTTGAACGCCCGTTGTTGACACGGGAGGATCCAGCGGAAGAGCATGACCTGGACCACGTTGACAAGCTTGAATTTCTTGCTTATCATGTTCCGGATACACTTCTGGAGTCCGGCTAGCTCTACTGATGAACTCCAGGACAAGCCCTTCTCTTTCCAGGAGGTGAGCCGCGTGGGGATTCCTGATCAGAACTCAGGGGCCGCCACCCAGTTGGTGTCGCGCGGCTCGGTGATGTAGAACCACCCCGATTGCCACCCCTTTATGGTCTCCACGTAGGAGCCCTCGAGCCATGTGACATTGGGCATTTTGCCCACCATGGCACCTCCGCATTCCGCTTGTTGGCCGCCTACAACCTTCGGCTTGACATTAAAGGTCTTCAGCCACAGGCCGAAGTGGGGCTGGACGCGGAGGAAGGCCTCGCACACGACGATAAACGCCGAGATGTTGAGGATAAAGTTCAAGGCCAGATCATGGAAGTCCAGCCCGTAGTAGAAC
This sequence comes from Aegilops longissima, assembly GCA_021605205.1. NCBI lineage: Eukaryota > Viridiplantae > Streptophyta > Magnoliopsida > Poales > Poaceae > Aegilops > Aegilops longissima. Next base: position 344,249,455 of record CM038682.1, read on the forward strand.
ATGAGGCCGCGGACGAAAGGGTGAAGGGGGAACCCTAGTCCATGGACGAATTGGGTGAGGAAAACTACCCTCTCGTAAGGCTCCGGGGTAGGGACGATCTGCCCCTCGTCAGGCAGCCGGTGCGCGATATCCGTGGCCAAGTATCCGGCTCCCCGCAGCTTCTTGATGTCCTCCTCTGTGACGGAGGATTTCATCCACTTGCCTCCCGCTCCGGACATGATTGGAGCGATGTGAGGAGGAAAGTGCGAACTTGGGTGTTGGAGCTCGAGTGCGCGAGAATGGATAAGCAAGGAGGAAGAAGGCGTGAGTGAAAAAAGGTGAACTCTTATCCCTTTATAAAGGCGGACGAAACTGTACGCTCCCACTAGCCTAGTAAACCCGCTTATTCCCCAAGCGCCGTAATTGATGGCGCGGTTGGGTTACCCACGTCCGTATTGATGAGAATCCCATAATAAGGGGACACGATCTCTGCTTCGACAAGACGTGCCAAAGAAACCGCCTCGCAATATGCGCCAAGGCAGGTAGAGAAAAACGGTTCGAATAATGACCGGGTCGTGATATGATGTCAGGATATCAAGTGTGTCAGCAGATTGGATATGTGGAAATATTATTCTCTCTACGGTGGTATGTGGAACTTGTTATGCAGAGTCGGACACTATCCTTGTGTTCGAGATCTTCTATGGAGTATTCGGAGGAGGAACCCGCCTTGCAATGCCGAAGACAATCTACGCGCCGGACTCATCATCATTGAAGCCTGGTTCAGGGGCTACTGAGGGAGTCCTGGATTAGGGGGTATCCGGACAGCCGGACTATATCCTTTGGCCGAACTGTTGGACTATGAAGATACAAGATTGAAGACTCTGTCTCGTGTCCGGATGGGACTCTCCTTGGGGTGGAAGGCAAGCTTGGCGATACGGATATGTAGATCTCCTCCCTTGTAACCAACTCTCTGTAACCCTAGCCCCCTCCGGTGTCTATATAAACCGGAGGGTTTAGCCCGTAGGGCAAGGACAATCATACCATAGGCTAGCTTCTAGGGTTTAGCCTCTACGATCTCGTGGTAGATCAACTATTGTACTACTCATATCATCAAGATCAATCAAGCAGGACGTAGGGTATTACCTCCATCGAGAGGGCCCGGACCTGGGTAAACATCGTGTCCCCTGCCTCCTGTTACCATCCGCCTTAGACGCACAGTTCGGGACCCCCTACCCGAGATCCGCCGGTTTTGACACCGACAACACACAATACAGTGGTAAATTGTATAGGTGCACTAGTTCGGCGAAGAGATGGTGATACAAGTGCAATATGGATGGTAGATAAAGGTTTTTGTAATCTGAAAATATAAAAACAGCAAGGTAACAAGTGATAAAAGTGAGCGTAAACGGTATAGCAATGCTAGGAAACAAGGCCTAGGGTTCATACTTTCACTAGTGCAAGTTCTCTCAACAATAATAATGTAGTTGGATCATATAACTATCCCTCAACATGCAACAAAGAGTCACTCCAAAGTCACTAATAGTGGAGAACAAACGAAGATATTATGGTAGGGTACGAAACCACTCAAAGTTATTCTTTCCGATCAATCCATTGGGCTATTCCTGTAAGTGTCACGAACAGCCCTAGAGTTCGTAGTAAAATAACACCTTAAGACACACATCAACCAAAACCCTAATGTCACCTAGATACTCCAATGTCACCTCAAGTATCCGTGGGTATGATTATACGATATGCATCACACAATCTCAGATTCATCTATTCAACCAACACATAGAACCGCAAAGAGTGCCCCAAAGTTTCTACCAGAGAGTCAAGACGAAAACGTGTGCCAACCCCTATGCATAGGTTCATGGGCGGAACCCGCAAGTTGATCACCAAAACATACATCAAGTGAATCAATAGAATAACCCATTGTCACCACGGTTATCCCACGCGAGACATACATCAAGTGTTCTCAAATCATTAAAGACTCAATCCGATAAGATAACTTCATAGGGAAAACTAAATCCATTCCAAGAGAGTAGAGGGGGAGAAACATCATAAGATCCAACTATAATAGCAAAGCTCACGATACATCAAGATCGTGCCGAATCAAGAACACGAGAGAGAGAGAGAGAGAGAGAGAGAGAGAGAGATCAAACGCATAGCTACTGGTACATACCCTCAGCCCCGAGGGTGAACTACTCCCTCCTCATCATGGAGAGTGCCGGGATGATGAAGATGGCCACCGGTGAGGGTTCCCCCCTTCGGCAGGGTGCCAGAACGGGTCTAGATTGGTTTTCGGTGGCTACAGAGGCTTGCGGCGGCGGAACTCCCTATCTATTCTGTTCCTCGATGGTTTTAGGGTATATTGGTATATATAGGAGGAAGAAATACGTCAGGGGAGCCACGAGGGGCCCACGAGGGTGGAGGGCGCGCCCATGGGGGTGGGCGCGCCCCCCTGCCTCGTGCCTTCCTCGTTGCTTCCCTTACGTACATCCCAAGTCTTCTGGATTGCTTCTGTTCCAAAAATAACTTTCCAAGGTTTCATTCCGCTTGGACTCGCTTGATATTCCTTTTCTCATAAACATCAAACAAGGAACAAATAGAAACTGGCACTGGGCTCTGGGTTAATAGGTTAGTCCCAAAAATAATATAAAAGTGCATAGTAAAGCCCATTAAACATCCAAGATGGATAATATAATAGCATGAATACTTCATAAATTATATATAGATACGCTGGAGATGTATCAGCATCCCCAAGCTTAATTTCTGCTCGTCCTCGAGTAGGTAAATGATAAAAGAAAGAATTTATGAAGTGTGAATGCTAGCAGGTGCATAAATTTGATCAATGATAATTTCAATGACCTTTTCTAGCATCATTATATGTCATAACAGTAGCTCAACTCATAGAACTTTGCATGATCAAGTAACAAACTATTCACATGTTAAAGTATAGATCATAAAATTTCTTGAAAACTAACAAACTATGTTCTCAGTTATCAAACAATTGCAATTCATCTTATTTTCAGGAAGAGTCTAAGTCAGAGCTTTGATTCAGCAAACTTCACATACTCAACTATCATTTAGTCTTCCATGATTGCTACCACTCAAAGCATATTTTTAGAACAAATAGAATCCATCGAACAAAGAGAAAGATAGGGGCTTAATGTTTCGCCTCCCAACCTTTTACCTCAAGGGTAATGTCAATAGTAATAATTCATGCTCAAATATATTTGAATGGCCATATATGCTTAGATCTTTCCATCACATGATGCTTGCCAACTAAAGAGTAGGTTGGAATGAGAAGGAATACTATTGACTCTTGCATAAAAGTGAAAGATAGGCCCTTCGCGGAGGGAAGCAGGGATTTGCAGAGGTGCCAGAGCTCCAAGCAAAAACAGAGATGAAAATAATTTTGAGAGGTATGCTTTCATTGTCAACATAACGACCAAGAGTTCCCAATATCTCCCATACTACATACATTACAGGCGGTTCCCAAACAGAAAGGTAAATATTTTTACTCCCCATCCACCAACAATCATCAATCCATGGCTTGCCCGAAACAACGGGTGCCTCCAACTAACATCAAACCTGGGGTTTTGTTTGCAATTATTTTTGATTTGATTTCGATCTTTTGATCATGGGACTGGGCATCCTAGTTACCAGCCACTTTCTCGTGAATGATGAGCGGAGTCCACTCATACTGAGAATAACCCACCTAGCATGGAAGATATTACTAACCCGTAGTAGCTACATGAGCGATTCGGGCATACAAAACAGATTATTATTTGAAGGTTTAGAGTTTGGCACATGCAAATTTACTTGGAACGGCAGGTAAATACCGCATATAGGTAGATATGGTGGACACTCATGGAATAAACTTGGTTCAAGGAATTTCGATGCACAAGCAGTATTCCCACTTAGTACAGATATTTTGGTTAGCAAAGGATTCTAAATAGCAAGCACCACATGTTAGAGGATCCATAACAATATAACTTCTATATAAATATACCCAAGCATAACTCATTATGTTGTCTTCCTTGTCCAACTTCAACTAATTTGCTCAGGTTTGAAAATAATTAATGTGGCTCACAATCATAGAAGTTGTCCAAGATAATATATTTATATGTGAAAATCTCTTCCTTCAATATTCTTTCATGAATTGTTCAAGTGACCAATACAATGCTTGCTAACCTTTAATAAATCTACCACCTCTACTTCTTATATGTGAAGGCATTACTCCCCATGGGAAAGGCATATGAAACATATATAATTTCAGATTTATGACATTCAAATCATTCAACCATTTAGTCATAGGATATAAGTGAAGCACACGAGTAAATGACAAACTACTCCAAAAAGATATAAGTGAAGATCAATGAGTAGTTAAATAATTATGTAGCTATGTGAAGACTCTCTAACATTTAAGAATTTCAGATCTTGGTATTTTATTCAAACAGCAAGCAAAACAAAAGAAAATAAAATGACGCTCCAAGCAAAACACATATCATGTGGTGAATAAAAATATAGTTCCAAGTAAAGTTACCGATGAACGAAGACGAAAGAGGGGATGCCATCCGGGGCATCCCCAACTTAGGCTCTTGGTTGTCCTTGAATATTAACTTGGGGTGCCTTGGGCATCCCCAAGCTTAGGCTCTTGCCACTCCTTATTCCGTAGTCCATCGAATCTTTACCCAAAACTTGAAAACTTCACAACACAAAACTTAACAAAAAATCTCTTGAGCTCCGGTAGCGAAAGAAAACAAAACACCACTTCAAGGTACTGTAATGAACTCATTATTTATTTGTATTGGTGTTAAATATACTGTATTCCAACTTCTTTATGGTTTATAAACTATTTTACTAGCCATAGATTCATCAAAATAAGCAAACAACAGACGAAAAACAGAATCTGTCAAAAACAGAAAAGTCTGTAGTAATCTGTATCAAACGTATAATTCTGGAACTCCAAAAATTCTAAACTAAATTGGTGGACCTGAGGAATTTGTCTAGTAATTATATTCAAAAAGAACCAACTAAATAGCACTCTCCATTAAAAAGTTGAAGCTAATCTCGTGAGAGCTAAAGTTTCTGTTTTTTACAGCATGATCATAAAGACTTCACCCAAGTCCTCCCAAAGGTTCTACTTGGCACAAACACTAATTAAAAAATAAAACCACATATAACCAGAGGCTAGATGTATTATTTATTACTAAACATAACCAAAAAGCAATAAACTAAAAAAAATTGGGTTGCCTCCCAACAAGCGCTATCGTTTAACGCCCCTAGCTAGGCATGATGGTTTCAATGATGCTCACATAAAAGATAAGAATTGAAACATAAAGAGAGCATCATAAAGAATATGACTAGCACATTTAAGTCTAAACTTCTTCCTATGCATTGGGATTTTTTGATCAAACAACTTATGAGAACAATAATCAACTAGCATAGGAAGGCAAAACAAGCATAACCTCAAAACTTTAAGCACATAGAGAGGAAACTTGATATTATTGCAATTCCTACAAGCATATATTCCTCCCTCATAATAATTGTAGCATCATGAACGAATTCAACAATATAACCATCACATAAAGCATTCTTTTCATGACCTACAAGGATAGAAAATTTACTATTCTCCATATAAGCAAAATTCTTCTCATTCGGGATAGTGGGAGTATCATAAGAGACTTGAATACTATAAATTGTTTCCACATTAAAAGAGTAATGTTCAGAAAAAGGGGAATCATAATCATGACAAGTTTTATAAATATAATCATCACTACTTTTTATATCATAAGTTTCATCACAATAATCATCATAAGTAGAAACTTTGTTCTCATCATAATCGATTGAAACCTCTTCCAAGATAGTGGACTCATCACTTAATAAAGTCATGACCTCTCCAAATCCACTTTCATAAATATTATAAGAAGATTCAACATCCTAAAAAATAGTGGGATCATTACTTCCTAAAGTTGACACTCTTCCAAACCCACTTTCATCAATATAATCATCATAGGTACAAGGCATGCTATCATCATAACAACTTTGCATATCAAAACTTGGGAGGCTAAAAATATCATCATTATTAAACATAGCATCCCCAAGCTTGGGAAAACATTTATTTCAGCAAATATATTCTCAAATATGTCATTCTCATCAAACATAGCTTCCCCAAGCTTGGGCCTTTTCATATCATAAGCATAATCACTCTCATCATTAATAGTATGGATAGCACCAATAGTATATCAATTATCATATTCTTCCAAGCAAGTGCCCAAAAGATTTTCAAGATCATAAGAAGTATCATTACCTTCACAATCATAATCATCACAACAAGCAATAGGCATAACGAGATCATCATCAAGTGCATCATCTTCCACAATTATTTTTGATTCATTTTCATGGGGCACAACAATAATAGGAGCAACATTATTTGGGAGAGATGTCTTTTTACCTCTCTTCCTTTTTCTTTTCTTCTGCTTCACCTCATGTGTGCGTTCAATCCTTTTTTTGGAGCTCCTTATTAATGAGATTGGTTGAATAGAAGGCTCCTCCTCGTTATCTGATTCATCATAAGAAATAATAGGAGAATATTGGGAAGTCTCTTCCCTTTCGTTAGTATTCTCTTCATCTTCTATTTGTTTTCTTTTCTTTATGTAATTGGCAATATAAGGATTTTCAATGCAATTCACCGCACAATACATATAAATTTCCTCTACATCAAATCCAAGAAGTTTATAACGGGCAAATTCTGGAAGATGCTTAGTTATACGTTTCATTTCTTCGTAGCCCATAAGAAAACTAAGTTCATTATAATGTGCAAGGGAAATCAAGTCATCACAATTTTTGGACACGATGCGATCATGAAACAATTTGCATTTGATATTTAAATGACCATGTTCATTGCAAAGTTCACAAGTATGGCTAAGAAATTTTAAATTTTTAGCACTAACATTTAGCCTTTGTTGCAACAATTTAGTTTCTAAATGCTTATGCCTCTTGCAATATCTATCTTCCCTATTTGGTGTGTACTTGCAAAACCAATGAACTCCACAAAAATTGACATGTTTATAGGAGACATTTTCATCATAACTAGTGCAATCATCATTAGTACTATGGATATTCAAGGAATTCATACTAACAACATTATAATCATGCTCATCATTCAAAGATTTAGTGCCAAACATTTTAATGCATTCTTCTTCTAACACTTTGGCACAATTTTCCTTTCCATCATACTCACGAAAGATATTAAAAAGATGAAGCGTATGAGGTAAACTCAATTCCATTTTTTTGTAGTTTTCTTTTATAAACAAAACTAGTGCTAAAACAAGAAACAAAAAGATTCGATTGCAAGATCTAAAGATATACCTTCAAGCACTCACCTCCCCGGCAACGGCGCCAGAAAAGAGCTTGATGTCTACTACGCAACCTTCTTCTTGTAGACGTTGTTGGGCCTCCAAATGCAGAGGTTTGTAGGACAGTAGCAAATTTCCATCAAGTGGATGACCTAAGGTTTATCAATCCGTGGGAGGCGTAGGATGAATATGGTCTCTCTCAAGCAACCCTGCAACCAAATAACAAAGAGTCTCTTGTGTCCCCAACACACCCAATACAATGGTAAATTGTATAGGTGCACTAGTTCGGTGAAGAGATGGTGATACAAGTGCAATATGGATGGTAGATAAAGGTTTTTGTAATCTGAAAATATAAAAACAGCAAGGTAACAAGTGATAAAAGTGAGCGTAAACGGTATTGCAATGCTAGGAAACAAGGCCTAGGGTTCATACTTTCACTAGTGCAAGTTCTCTCAACAATAATAACATAGTTGGATCATATAACTATCCCTCAACATGCAACAAAGAGTCACTCCAAAGTCACTAATAGCGGAGAACAAACGAACAGATTATGGTAGGGTACGAAACCACCTCAAAGTTATTCTTTCCGATCAATCCATTGGGCTATTCCTATAAGTGTCACAAACAGCCCTGGAGTTCGTAGTAAAGTAACACCTTAAGACACACATCAACCAAAACCCTAATGTCACCTAGATACTCCAATGTCACCTCAAGTATCCGTGGGTATGGTTATACAATATGCATCACACAATCTCAGATTCATCTATTCAACCAACACATAGAACCTCAAAGAGTGCCCCAAAGTTTCTACCGGAGAGTCAAGACGAAAACGTGTGCCAACCCCTATGCATAGGTTCAGGGGCGGAACCCGCAAGTTGATCACCAAAACATACATCAAGTGAATCAATAGAATAACCCATTGTCACCACGGTTATCCCACGCAAGACATACATCAAGTGTTCTCAAATCATTAAAGACTCAATCCGATAAGATAACTTCAAAGGGAAAACTCAATCCATTACAAGAGAGTAGGGGGAGAAACATCATAAGATCCAACTATAATAGCAAAGCTCGTGATACATCAAGATCTGCCGAATCAAGAACACGAGAGAGAGAGAGAGAGAGAGATCAAACACATAGCTACTGGTACATACCCTCAGCCCCGAGGGTGAACTACTCCCTCCTCGTCATGGAGAGCGCCGGGATGATGAAGATGTCCACTGGTGAGGGTTCCCCCCTCCGGCAGGGTGCCGAATGGGTCTAGATTGGTTTTCAGTGGCTACAGAGGCTTGCGGCGGCGGAACTCCTGATATATTCTATTCCTCGATGGTCTTAGGGTATAATGGTATATATAGGAGGAAGAAATACGTCAGGGGAGCCACGAGGGGCCCATGAGGGTGGAGGGCACGCCCAGGGGGGTGGGCGCGCTTCCCTGCCTCGTGCCTTCCTTGTTGCTTCCCTTACGTACACCCCAAGTCTTCTGGATTGCTTCTGTTCCAAAAATAACTTTCCCGAAGGTTTCATTCCGTTTGGTCTCTGTTTGATATTCCTTTTCTGCGGAACACTGAAACAAGGGAAAAAACAGATACTGGCAGTGGGCTCCAAAAATAATATAAAAGTGCATAGTAAAGCCCATTAAACATCCAAGATGGATAATATAATAGCATGAATACTTAATAAATTATAGATACTTTGGAGACGTATCAGGGGTCAATATATCAAGTGGGCGGAGCCGAAATATGGCGCATCGCCGGGATCGGATACCTGTCCGGTACTCCGAAGAAGTCATCCGAGGACTGGCCTTCGGAGTGGTTTTATATGGAGGACGTCCCCCTTCCGGACCCTATTCGGATGGGCCTTCCTGAGTTCAACAACGCTCCCTTGAAGGAACGCCGCAGCTGGCGCCCTCAGAGCCCTCAGCAGGAAGATAATGGGGAAGTCCTTTACCTGATGGATCGGATACAGACGCTGGCCCAGTCAGGATTGACAGTAATCGAGGTTATGTCAATATGTATAATGCGGGGGGTGCAACCACTTCAATATCGGGGGCAACCCATGTGGCATTTCAACGGAGAAGACGATGCCACCCGTTGCGGTCGTAAGGGACCGGACTCAGTTGCTGTTTTAGCAAAAATTATGTCTGATTTGTACAAAGGAGAGGAAGAGGAGTTCATCCGCATCAAGCCACAGGATGGATTCTCCATGTACAACCCTCCAAGCTGGGTGAGATGCTACTTTTTACTCCCAACCTTCCCGCATTCTTCGTCATAAGTATTTACCTTGCCATTGGATAGCAGGAACTGCGAAAAGCCATAAGGGAGGTCTACAGCCCGCCTCCACAACCGGAGGACCCCGACCGGGCCCTCGACCCCGGACTTGAAGAAGATCCGGACACATTTGTGGAGCTTATTGACAGGAAGTTCTACCAATTAAGCTGCGACGGTGCCAAGGTGGCCATCATAGCCGATTATCCAGGACTACTCCCTGCATCGCATGTAAGTAAAACCGGAGTCCTAACTTCCAAGAAGGATCCCTTTTTCTGCACCTCACCTACCGCACACATATGGTGTTTTATAGGGAAGGCCCTCGTGTCGCCATGCCGAACCCGTAGTGCCTCACCAACAAGGAACACCGAAGCTGGGTAGGCTTAAAAGGAAGGCAGTCAGGACTGAGATGCCATCGTAGTGGTATGAAAGAGAACCCCGCTCTGTGGTGGTCGTCTTTTAAAATATAATAACACCCATGTTTGCTAGTAGGAAAAATGCTTGCCGGACTATATTCGGAGAGGTTGTCGGTCACGCCTCCACCAGTCGGGCTCCAGAGCCGGATCTAGAGGCGGACGCTAACAAGGGGCCGACACCAGATGTTCCTCCTACAAAGGATGCGGATAGGCTGTCCTCTACAAATTCCGAAGTAGAGAGCGCCATGAATCACAGGCGTCGCCGGGCCGTACTTCATGACGCTTGTTTCTCCCAAGAGGCATTCGACGCCTTCAACTCAGGAGACGCGTATATCCGAGCTACTCAAAATGGTCTTGCCAGAGCCACGGACCAGTATGTGAAGGATATACAGGTAAGAAAATCTAATAAATATGTATATCAGTAGCCTCTGAGACTTGAAACAGTTGGCACAGCTAATTTAAGGATCATTGTTTGCATAGGTTCTTACGGAGAAGAATGCCCAGTTGTCTCAAGAGCTGGAGGAATGTAAAGCCCAGCTTCAGGCCGTAGTTGCCGCAGTGAAGGAGTCGGAGAAGGCCCCCTCAGGTAACACTTGCTTCCGTTGCAAAGAATGTCATGTACCAGGTAGTATGCGGCATGCGTGCAACTCTAACAATAGATGCTGTAGATGACACCGGAGTGAACCCGGAGGCCGTGCCAGGGGGTGAGCAACGGGCTAACCGACAGCTAAATGCTGGCGAGCGCGTGCTTAGGCGGGTTAGGCAGGAGAAAAACGATATCCAAGATGCCAATACCCAGCTGGGCGTTGAGCTTAAGGATGTTCGAGCCCAGCTTGCCGACTCCGTAAAGGAGAATAAGAGGCTTCGACGCGGCATTTTCAGTAAGTCCTTGAACGAACTTTTTAAAGAGCTCGGCGAGGAAACCAGCTGACAGAATTATATCTGTAGGTATGCTGATAGGTCGTCCCGCGGAGGAGATGCCCGGGTCTATAGGCGATCTTCTGCCGGAGCTCTCACAACTGCACGAACAAGTACGGCAGGTGATGCAGGGCATCGCACAAGCCTTGTGGCCATCCGCCTCCCTACCCGGAGGCATGAGAGAGCTGTCAGAAAAGCTCAAGGGAGCACGACGGCGCTTCCGATTATGGAAGATATCAGCCTACCGACAAGGTGCAAGGGAAGCCTGGGCCATGGTGAAGATGCGATATACCAAGGCTGACCCGAACCACATGGCCGAGGTCGGACCTGTGGGGCCTGATGGGAAAGAGATCCCCATCAGTTTGGTTTATGACCAGGTAGAATTAGCCGCGAAGTATTCTCAACAGGACTGTAGGCTAGACAGTCTATTAGATGGTATAGAAGAAGAGTTTAGTTGTAGCGACCAGACCTCAAACAGTCTGATCTCTGTGCTCAGTGTCATCCCTGGATCAGTAATGCTGACACCACACAGTACTCTAAGGATTTATAACAGAGTAGTAATCACACACTTATTACAATCGAATGTCTCAAGAGAGAACTTAATAAAATAAATATGGCCTAAGGCCATCTAATAACGATAACAGCGGAAGGCTTGGAAGAATAAGCGAGTCCATCAACTCCAACGGCATCACTGAGTATAGAACCACGACCTAAGCACCTTACTGTCGTTCGAAAAGTCTCAACATGAAACGTTGCAGCCCGAAACGGTCAAGACATGGAATATGCTGGCAATGTAACACATAGAGAATAATGGAATGAATAGCCTATACTACATGCATATATGGCTGGTGGAGAGCTCTATGGTTACAGCTTTTGCATAAAGCCAATTTTTCCTCACCGCAAAGGAATAAATTTATTTAACTATCATGGTGGTTGTGAAACATTGAGAATGGTTGACAGCATTCTCAATCCCAATTACAAGTACTCATTAACAAACCCAACAATATTAATTAGAAGTAACATGATGAGATTCACATGATATCCGGTACTAGATACTCAAGATGTCCATAACCGGGACACGGCTAACCATGATTAGTTTATACACTCTGCAGAGGTTTGTGCACTTTTCCCCACAAGACTCGATCGCCTCCGCTTGATTTCTCGCACTACATGATGTTTGAGAAACGGATGACCGAGACATAGTCTTTCGTAAGCACTAGCACCTTACTTGTGGGTAGACCGTACACCTACTTTCCCTACATCCGCTAGTCTACCCGTAAGAGTTCGCACAACTTAGTCAACTATGCCAGAGCCCATAATGGCTTGTGGCTGCACACGGAAGTTTCTAGTTTGAATAATCTCATGATCCCTTTGAGCCTGGGTGGCGGTCCGAAGAAATACAGGCAAGTCCTGATAGAAACCAGGTGCCTCAATCCACCCAGATGCGTGTTTAAGTTGCCACCTTAAATAAACCATTAAATAACAATCTCACATTTGTCATGGATACACTCACCCAATCCACGTCTACTAGCATAGCATAGCATGATAAGCAAACGTAGAAGTAACTCCCAAAGGTTTGATAATAAAACAGGTAAAGGTACTACCTCATCTACTTCCCATCCCACAATTTATTTAGATCCTAATCATGCAAGTGTTTTAGGATAGATCAAATGCATAAAAACTGGGTATGAGAAAAGTATGATCAAAGTGTTACTTGCCTTGCTGATGATCCGCGAAACCTAGAGACTCGAAGTAACAAGCGGTGCACTCCGGGTAATCTATCGCAGACAAACAAACAAGCATACAATAAATATTCATCTAATGCACATGTAAGACTCAAATAGATCTAACCAGATAGTTCAACTTAAGAACTCCGGTTTGCAAAAAGAATCAAATCAAACGAAGCAACGAAAGTTAAACGGCGGAAGAAAACAGCTTCGTTTTACTAATCTGGATCTAGGTCAAATTTTACAGAAGCAAAAACTTGTTTAAGTAGATTATTCGGAAATAGGGTTTCGAGACGAAACTCCAGGTGCTTGAATCGCCTGATTCCGATAAACGAGCGAAAAGTTGTACTAAAACAAAAATCGGATTTGGAATCGCGATCAGAAAAATCGCGGATTAAATCCGAGAAAAAAACCGACGAACAGATTCGAACGGAAAAAGAATAAAAAAATAAAAAATAAATAAATAACCGAAAAAATCGAAGAAAACCGATCGGTTTTTTTTAAACGCCACTGTAATCGAGGCGGCGGCGAACCTCGGCGTACGTGTGGCTCCTCATGGCGGCGGCGGCGGCGGGTCGGGGTTTGGTAGGCGGGCTCGGGTGGGCTGAGGCGCCGGGCGCCGCTATTTATAGAAGCGCCCGAGCGAGTCCCGCTGGTGCGGCCCAGTAAGGCGGTGCGCGTTTTTTAATAAAACATTACACGCAGAAAAAAATCAAAAGAAGTACTAAACGGACTCCAAAAATCCCGAAATAAATTTTCCCGCTTCTAAAATCAAGCCGGATTTAATGAACATTTATTTGGGGCCTAAATGCAATTTTCAAAACGCGATTTTCCTAAATTCAAATAAAAGGCGAAAACTCCAAAATAAAATCTTATTTGATTTTATTATTAAATCTTCATTATTTCTTTATTTTGGGAAATTCATTTTATTCCCTCTCTCATATTTTTGTAATAGAAATAACTGAAGATAAAATAATTAAAATCAACGATCCTATTTTCAAAATTTGAGAAAACTCAAATATGAAAATAACAAAAATCCCCAACTCTCTCCGTGGGTCCTTGAGTTGTGTAGAATTTCTCGGATCGAGCAAAATGCAAAGAAAATGCAATGAAAAATATGATATGCAATGATGCTCTATGTATAACATTCCAAATTGAAAATTTGGGATGTTACAAACCTACCCCCTTAAGATGAATCTCGCCCTCGAGATTGGGGTTGGCTAGAAAATAGGTGAGGGTGGTCTTTAAGAAAATCTTCCTCTCGCTCCCAGGTGGCTTCATCCTCTGTGTGGTGGCTCCAAACCTTGCAAAACTTAATGACCTTGCTGCGAGTGACTCTGCTGGCATACTCCAAAATCTTAACCGGTTTCTCCTCGTAGGTCAAATCATCATTCAACTGAATTGCTTCCAGTGGAACGGTGTCTCTCAGTGGTATATCGGCCATCTCTGCGTGACACTTCTTCAACTGAGAAACATGAAACACATCATGAACTCCTGACAATCCTTCGGGTAATTCCAACTTGTATGCAACTTCTCCCATGCGTTCCAAAACACGATAAGGTCCTACAAATCGAGGTGCTAACTTTCCTTTAACTCCAAAGCGCTTAACTCCTCGAAGCGGCGATATCAAGATAAACTCGTCTCCGACTTCAGATTCGCCTCTCCTTGCGTTTTGAATCCGCATAACTTTTCTGTCTTGACGGGCTACCTTGAGCCTATCGCGAATCAACTTTACCTTATGTTCGCACTCCTTAATCAAATCCGTCCAAACAATCGGCGGTCTCCAACTTCATCCCACAACAACGGGTCCTGCACCTCCTTCCGCATAAGGCTTCGAAGGTGCCATCTTCGATCGGTTTGGTAACTGTTGTTATAAGGAAACTCCGCATACGGCAAATTGTCATCCCAACTTGATCCATAATCCAAAGCATAAGCTCTAAGCATATCCTCCAAAATCTGGTTAACTCTCTCGGTTTGTCCATTTGTCTGTGGATGGAAAGCTGTGCTAAACTCCAGCCTGGTTCCCAAAGTTTCATGCAACTACTTCCAGAACTTTGAGGTAAATTGGGTTCCTCTATCTGATACGATACTCCTCGGAACTCCATGCAAGCATACAATCCTGGTCATGTATATCTTAGCCAATTTGGTACTGCTGTAAGTAGTCTTTACTAGAATGAAATGAGCTACCTTCGTCAAAAGATCGACTATAACCCAAATCGAATCATAGCCTGAACGAGTCCTGGGCAATCCCGTGATGAAATCCATTCCTAGTTTACCCCACTTCCATTCGGGTATAGGCAATGGTTGTAACAATCCTGCTGGCTTCTGATGTTCTGCCTTCACCTTCTGACATACATCACAAACTGCTACGTACTCTGCAATATCTTTCTTCATTCCAGTCCACCAGAAAGTATTCTTCAAATCCAAATACATCTTGGTATTTCCGGTGAATCGAATATGGTGAATCATGTGCCTCTTGTAGAATCAACTTCCTGATCTCCGGGTCATTGGGCACATAAACACGGTCCTCAAACCATAGGGTATCGTGCTCGTCCTCACGAAATCCCTTAGCCTTTCCTTAGCTCATTCTCTCCTTTATAGAGGCAATCTCTTTATCAGTCTTCTGAGCTTCCTTGATCTTGTCCATCAAAGTTGACTGAATCTCCAAGGCTGCTACATATCCTCTCGGAACTATTTCCAAACATAGCTCTCGAAGATCCTCGGCTAACTCCTTTGGTATTTCTCCCGTCATTAATGTGTTTACGTGACTCTTACGGCTCAACGCGTCTGCTACAATGTTAGCCTTTCCGGGGTGATAATGCAATCTCATGTCATAATCTTTGATGAGCTCCAACCATCTCCTCTACCTGAGATTTAGCTCCTTCTGCGTGAAAATGTATTTCAAACTCTTGTGATCCGTATACACCTCACAATGATTTCCAATGAGGAAATGTCTCCATGTTTTCAACGCATGCACTGCGGCTGCTAACTCCAAATCATGCGTAGCATAATTTAGCTCATGAGGCCCAAGCTGTCGTGAAACATACGAAACAACTCTTCCCTCCTACATAAGCACAACTCCAAGTCCTCGACGTGAAGCGTCACAATACACCTCGTAATCCTTGGTCTGATCTGGCAGAATTAACACTGGTGAGGTAACCAAGTGTTTCTTCAACTCTTGGAAACTAGCTTCACACTCCTCGGTCCAAATGAACTTGGTATCCTTCTTCAACAATTCTGTCATAGGCTTCGCAATCCTTGAAAAATTCTCAATGAATCTCCGATAGTATCCAGCGAATCCAAGGAAACTCCGGATCTCTCCAACTGTTGTTGGCGCTTCCCAGTTTGTTACGGTGACAACTTTAGTGGGGTCCACTGCTATACCTTCTCCTGATATAACATGTCCAAGAAATCCAACTTCCTTCAACCAAAACTCACACTTACTGAACTTGGCATATAACTGATGTTCTCTGAGCTTCTCGAGTACCAAACGCAAATGCTCCTTATGTTCCTCTTCATTCTTCGAGTAAACCAAAATATCATCAATGAACACCACGACGAACTTATCCAAAAACTCCATAAACACTTTGTTCATCATGTTCATAAAATAGGCAGGTGCGTTAGTCAGACCAAATGACATAACGGTGTACTCATACAGCCCGTACCTGGTGGTAAAAGCCGTCTTAGGTATATCCTGCTCTCAAATCTTCAACTGATGGTACCCTGATCGTAAATCGATCTTGGAAAACACCTTAGCTCCTTCCAATTGGTCAAACAAGTCATTGATCATCGGTAACGGGTATTTGTTCTTAATGGTCACTTCATTCAATCCTCGATAATCAACAACCATTCTTAATGATCCATCCTTCTTCTCCACCGAATCTTGGTGATCCCCAAGGCGAAGAACTTGGCGAATAAAACCTTTATCCAAGAACTCCTTAATCTGCTTCTTAATTTCCTCCAAATCTTGGGCTGGCATCCTATATGGTCTCTTAGATATCGCCCAAAGGTGCTCGGCAGTAGTTCAATCGAAACTTAATGTCTCTATCCGTGGAATGCCCGCAACTCTTCCGAAACACGTCCGGTAATCCTTTACCACGGTACTTCCTCCCGCACAACTCCCGATAAGGAATTTACATGTGCTCTCCTCGGCTCATGCCGTGATACATACTTGATTCTCCTCCTTCGGTGTGGTAAGAAAATTGACTTCTCGGCGAAATCTATGTTCCCTCCATACTTCGACAACCAATCCATACAAAGAATTACATCCAATCCTTGTGATTCCAATATGATTAAATCCATTGGGAAAACATGCCTCCCTATACTCAATGGCACTTGGAAACATCTTTGACTAGCCATATACTCCGCTCCCGGTGAGCTTACTAGCATGGGTGTCTTAAAAGTTTTAGTGGGTAGGCTAAACTTATCCGCAAATCCCCTTGATATGAATGAATGCGATGCACCAGTATCAAAAAGAACAACTGCAGAAATGACTTAACCAAAACTTACCTATTATCGCATCCGGCTGAGCTTCAACCTCCTCCACAAGAACGTGGTTCACTTGTCCTTTGTTGAAAGGGTTCGGCTTCTTTCCCGAGCTTCCATTGCCATTTCCATTCGGCTTTCGGACATTCGCTTGCATAATGTCCAGTCTTGCGCACTTAAAGCAAGTGATGTGGCTCAGTCTACCTTGGATGGTGTTGACGGGTTGGTGCGGTTCGTCCATTGCTTCCTCCATTCCGCTCCCATTCTTGGTGCCATTATGGTTGTGCGAGCTACCTCCTCCATGGGTATGCTGAAATTGTCCTCCGGCTTCGGGTAAAACGAAGTTTCACTGAGCTCGAGTTATTCTTCCCCGTCCATACTTCCTCTTGCGATTGTCAATCTGCTGCTGCTTCCTTCAATCATAAGCGCACGATCTACTAACTCCTGGTAGTTATTGAAAGTGGCTACCATCAACTGCATGCTCAGCTCATCATTCAGTCCTTCTAGAAACTTCTCCTACTTAGTCTGCGTCCGTAGTAACGCTATCCGGGCGAACGTGCTAGCTTATCAAATCATCTACATCTTGTGGCGTCTGTCCTCCTTGGCGCAAGTTGCGAAACTCACGCTTCTTCATGGCCATAGCTCCTGCTGAAACATGGGCAGATGGAAAGCTTGTTGAAACTGTCCCATGTGACAGGTGTCACTGGGTAAGTGGTCAGTAAATTCTCCCACCATGCTGCTGCGGGTCCTTCAAGCTGATGTGCGGCAAACTTCACCCTTTCTCCATCTGTACATCCTGCAGTGGTCAACTCCTCCCTATCTTACGGAGCCAATCATCTGCAACAATCGGCTCGGTGCTCTCGGAAAACACCGGCGGATTCAGCCTTAAGAAACGGGTCAAATGGTCAACAGGTGGTGGTGGCGGTGGGTTGTTGTTGTTGTTGTTATTGTTGTTGTTGTTGTTGTTGTTGTTGTTGTTGTTGTTGTTGTTGTTGTTGTTGTTGTTGTTGTTGTTGTTGTTGTTGTTGTTGTTGTTGTTGTTGTTGTTGTTGTTGTTGTTGTTGTTGTTGTTGTTGTTGTTGTTGTTGTTGTTGTTGTTGTTGTTGTTGTTGTTGTTGTTGTTGTTGTTGTTGTTGTTGTTGTTGTTGTTGTTGTTGTTGTTGTTGTTGTTGTTGTTGCCTTGGTTCTGTACCAATGTTTGAATCAAGGCATTATGCTCTGAATCAACTGAGTGATCTCTCAAGGAAAACAAATTCGGGTCGCGTCTCGGAGGCATCCGAGGGTTTTAGAAAAGACGAGAATTTAGAATAGAATGAGGTCTAGAGAGAAACACTACCCATATGCACATGAGACAAATCACACAATATCACTCCAATCAATTCAAACAAGGGCATACAACGGTCTATCTATCGTTACAAAGTGCTGAAACTAAAACTAAAATAACATGGGGTAATCTACTCTTGTTATGGTGGTCAACTAGAAAACTGCTCCGATGAAGACTCCATGATATCTGCTCCACTTCATCTTCGTAATCATCATCACTAGGATCGGAATCGGTGTCGTCGATGATGATGTAGTTCTCTGGACAGGTGCTATCTTCATCTTCTCCTCCGGGTGCTGAATTTCCCATGAGTTCTTCAATCTTCTCCTTAAGATCACCATTTTGTCTCACTAGAGCTACAATTTCCTCCATGTAGTCCTTGCGAGTGGCCTTCAGTTCTCCTTCTAGTTCGATAATCTTGGCTTTTGCTTTCTTCAACTCCATCATGTCTCACAGACATCCGGTTCTCCTGGCGTCGAATGTGCTGGTTTAACTCCTGGATGAAAGCTGCAATGGATCGATCCTTCTTAGTGCCAACTATCTCCCATTGTTCATCTCGGCGTCCGCAAATCTGGTAGATAGTATCCTTGAGGTCTTCTTTATAAACTTCTCCAAAGCGCCCCATGGTTATGTGGGCTGCCATACTCTTTCCCAAACTCCAGGTTGGTGCATTGAAAACGCACTCTATGGGCTCCGTGATTGGCGCAAACGTCCTTCCGGGAACTTGAGCTTGAATCTTCCAGCGCTCTTCTTCGGGTAAAGTGGAATTGTAGGTCCCGGTGAAGCTTGGTAATCCTATGTTAAGGTACTTAGTGACTTCCTTCAGGTGGCTTCCAAAGGGTATATCCTCATCCGTTGAGTGAACTTGATCCTCGCCTGGCCATCCTAAAAGAGTAGAAAAGATGAGGAGTCGAAATGAGAAGAGAGAGTAGTGATCTAGGGCTTTAGCTTAATGGTCGTGTCTCACAGTCAACGTGTGCTCGATACCATCTCTCAGAGCGACCAGACCTCAAATAATCGATCTCGTGCTCGATGTCATCCTCGGATCAAGAATGCCGACACCACACAAGACTCAAGGAGTTATAACAGAGTAGCAATCACACACTTATTACAATCGAATATCTCAAGAGAGAACTTAATAAAATAAATATGGCCTAAGGCCATCTAATAACGATAACAGCGGAAGGCTTGGAAGAATAAGCGAGTCCATCAACTCCAACGGCATCACTGAGTATAGAACCACGACCTAAACACCTTACTCGTCGTCTGAAAAGTCTGCAACATGAAACATTGCAGCCCGAAAACGGGTCAGCACATGGAATATGCTGGCAATGTAACACATAGAGAATAATGGAATGAATAGCCTATACTACTTGCATATATGGCTGGTGGAGAGCTCTATGGTTACAGTTTTGCATAAAGCCAATTTTTCCCTACTGCAAAGGAATAAATTTATTTAACTATCATGGTGGTTATGAAACATTGAGAATGGTTGACAACATTCTCAATCCCAATTAAAAGTACTCATTAACAAACCCAACAATATTAATTAGAAGTAACATGATGAGATTCACATGATATCCAAGTACTAGATACTCAAGATGTCCATAACCGGGACACGGCTAACCATGATTAGTTTATACACTCTGCAGAGGTTTATGACTTTTCCCCACAAGACTCGATCGCCTCCGCTTGATTTCTCGACTACATGATGTTTGAGAAACGGATGACCGAGACATAGTCTTCGTAAGCACTAGCACCTTACTTGTGGGTAGACCGTACACCTACTTTCCCCTACATCTGCTAGTCTACCCGTAAGAGTTCGCACAACTTAGTCAACTATGCCAGAGCCCATAATGGCTTGTGGCTGCACATGGAAGTTTCTAGTTTGAATAATCTCATGATCCCTTTGAGCCTGGGTGGCGGTCCGAAGAAATACAGGCAAGTCCTGATAGAAACCAGGTGCCTCAATCCACCCAGATGTGTGTTTAAGTTGCCACCTTAAATAAACCATTAAATAACAATCTCATGGATACACTCAACCAATCCACGTCTACTAGCATAGCATAGCATGATAAGCAAACGTAGAAGTAACTCCCAAAGGTTTGATAATAAAACAGGTAATAGGTACTACCTCATCTACTTCCCATCCCACAATTTATTTAGATCCTAATCATGCAAGTGTTTGAGGATAGATCAAATGCATAAAAACTTGGTATGAGAAAAGTATGATCAAAGTGTTACTTGCCTTGCTGATGATCCGCGAAACCTAGAGACTCGAAGTAACAAGCGGCGCACTCCGGGTAATCTATCGCAGACAAACAAACAAGCATACAATAAATACTCATCTAATGCACAGGTAAAACTCAAATAGATCTAACCAGATAGTTCAACTTAAGAACTCCGGTTTGCAAAAACAATCAAATTAAACGAAGCAACAAAAGTCAAACGGCGGAAGAAAACAGCTTCGTTTTACTAATCTGGATCTAGGTCAAATTTTACAGAAGCAAAAACTTGTTTAAGTAGATTATTCGGAAAGAGGGTTTCGAGACGAAACTCCAGGCGCTTGAATCGCCTGATTCCGATAAACGAGCGAAAAGTTATACTAAAACGAAAATCGGATCTGGAATCGCGATCAGAAAAATTGCGGATTAAATCCGAGAAAAAGAAAAAACAACGAACAGATTCGAACGGAAAAAGAATAAAAAAATAAAAAATAGATAAATAAATAACGAAAAAAACCGGAAAAAAACCAAGAAAACCGATTGGTTTTTTTTTAAAACCGGCACAGAAATCGAGGCGGCGGCGAACCTCGGGCTGCTGCTCCGCTCATTGCATTGTGGCGGCGGGCTGGGGTTTCAAGCAAGGGCTCGGGTGGGCAGAGGCGTCAGGCGGCCGCTATTTATATAGCGCCCGAGCGGAGTCCCGCTGGTGCGGCCCAGAAGGCGGTGCGTTTTTAATAAAACATTACGCAGAAAAAAATCAAAAGAAGTACTAAACGGACTCCAAAAACCTGAATTAATTTTCCCGACTTCTAAAATCAAGCCGGATTTAATGAACATTTATTTGGGGCCTAAATTCAATTTTGAAAACGCGCATTTTCCTAAATTCAAATAAAAAGGCGAAAACTCCAAAATAAAATCTTATTTGATTTTATTATTAAATCTTCATTATTTCTTTATTTTGGGAAAGTCATTTTATTCCTCTCTCATATTTTTGTAATAGAAATAATTGAAGATAAAATAATTAAAATCAACGATCCTATTTTCAAAATTTGAGAAAACTCAAATATGAAAATAACGAAAATCCCCAACTCTTTCCGTGGGTCCTTGAGTTGTGTAGAATTTCTCGGATCGAGCAAAATGCAAAGAAAATGCAATGAAAAATATGATATGCAATGATGCTCTATGTATAACATTCCAAATTGAAAATTTGGGATGTTACATTAGTCAGTCTAAGTGACTGTGTACTTCAAGTGACATATATTGTCCCTAGTCGGTTTGTAAATCATTTGTCATGGCGGACCCTTTCGCTTCAACCTCCGGACCCGGCAGTCCGAAGTGTATCCGAATACCCGCTCAGTTATGTAAAAAACCGGGATATGCGTGGAAACCAGGCGTAGGGGTCATAAGTGCTTGAACAGACAAGTACCCAACTAGCTATGTTATATTACATGGATAGTAAGAAACGACTTCCAGGGAGAATAGTTCCGTTAAGGGTTCCTTTTCCTGGGTACGCATGCATTAATGTGCGTGTCCGGACTGCGAAAAGAGACGCATGATATAAACATCTGGGGGCATGTGGAACAAATAAATAGAAATCGTCTTTTGTTCACCGACCGTGTATTCCCTTAAGAACGCTAGCTTTCGGCTTCACCCAGTCTGAGGTACACATCCGGCTGACCCGGCAGTAACAATCACAGAGGTGCTCCCCTTATGCCATATCCGAATTAACGGGAACGTAGGGCATAAACACAAGATCCAGGCAACCCAGCTTAGCCAAAACTTAAGTCATATCGATGCATATAATGGCGAAAAAAGGTACATGGGAAAAGTAACACATGTGTGGGGCCTAGAGCCCGGAACGTAGCTATATTAAGCTTCTGTATATGAAGCCCCCAGGTATCATGAGCGCGGCTAGCGCGTCAAGATTGTGTAATAAGGACACATTTTAGCCTTTCAAGGCCTTGAAGAAAAAAGGAGAAAAAAGAAAGAAAGAAAAGACAGATAACGAATATATAAAAAATTGACAGAGGTAGGGAGACGAACACAGAGTCCGGCACTAGGCATAGAATCTTCAGAATCTGGCTGCGTTCCATGGATTTGGCTCGAGTCGGTTGTCCGATGCATCCCGCAGATGGTACGCTCCACCGGTCAGAACTTGGTCAATAATGAAGGGACCTTGCCATTTGGGCTTGAGCTTGTTCTTTTTCTTCTCTGGTAGGCGTAGAATGAGTTCGCCAACGTTATAGGTTTTGGCCCGTACTTCTCTTGTTTGGTACCTTCGAGCCTGTTGCTGATAGAATGCAGAACGGGCTTTTGCCACATCACGCTCCTCCTCCAGGGCGTCCAAACTGTCCTACCGATCAAGCTCGGCTTCTTTCTCTTCATACATGCGCACTCGAGGTGAGTCATGAATTATGTCGCAGGGCAGTACCGCCTCTGCGCCGTACACCATAAAAAACGGTGTGTATCCGATAGTGCGATTCGGCGTGGTCCGCAGCCCCCATAGTACGGTGTCGAGCTCCTCTACCCAGTGCGTATCGGATTCCTTCAAGGATCGCACTAATCTGGGTTTAATGCCGCTCATGATAAGACCATTTGCACGCTCGACTTGACCGTTAGTTTGCGGGTGATAGACGGAAGCATAATCGAGCTTGATGCCCATGTTGCTGCACCAAAGTTTTACCTCGTCGGCTGTAAAGTTCAAGCCATTATCGGTGATGATGCTGTGGCGAACGCCATAACGGTGTACAACCCCGGATATAAAGTCTATCACTGGTCCGGATTCCGCTGTTTTAACTGGTTTGGCTTCTATCCATTTGGTGAATTTATCCACCATGACCAATAAGTATTTTTTTTCTTATGGCTTCCCCCTTTGAGGGGTCCGACCATATCAAGCACCCAGACCGCAAAGGGCCAAGTAATGGGGATTGTTTTGAGAGCGGTAGGTGGCATATAGCTTTGGTTTGCAAAAAGCTGGCAACCGACGCAACGTTGAACGAGGTCCTGTGCGTCTGCTCGAGCCGTCGGCCAGTAGAAACCTGTACGGAAGGCCTTGCTTACAAGGGCCCGAGCTGCGGCGTGGTGGCCGCCAAGTCCTGCATGAATTTGTACCAAAAGTTGCCGCCCTTCCTCTTCGGAGATACACCTTTGGAGGACTCCGGTGGCGCTTTTCTTATAAACCTCTCCCTCGTGGACCTTGTAGGTTTAGACCGCCGAACAATGCAGCGCACCTCATTTGGGTCCTCGGGTAGTTCCTGCCTAGTTAAGTAGGCCAGGAATGGTTCTGTCCACGGGGTGATGACAGCCATTATCACGTGGGTGGAAGGTGTGATTTCGGTGGCAGAGCCTCCGACTATGTCAGAGTGTTCGGTATCTGGTGTTGTGGCCGGGTCCGGACTATTGTTACCGGTCTCTCCTTCCCATACCACGGATGGCTTAAACAGCCTTTCCAAGAAGATATTAGGTGGGACAGGATCGTGCTTAGCACCGATACGGGCAAGGATATCCGCCGCCTGATTGTTTTCCCGGACCACATGGTGGAATTCAAGCCCCTCGAACCGAGCTGACATTTTGAGGACGGCATTGTGATAAGCCACCATTTTTGGATCCTTGGCTTTGAAGTCTCCATTTATTTGAGATATTGTGAGGTTCGAGTCCCCACGCACCTCCAGGCGTTGAATGCCCATGGAGACTGCCATCCGGAGGCCATGTAACAAGGCCTCATATTCTGCTGCGTT
Source organism: Aegilops longissima (assembly GCA_021605205.1). Classification (NCBI taxonomy): domain Eukaryota; kingdom Viridiplantae; phylum Streptophyta; class Magnoliopsida; order Poales; family Poaceae; genus Aegilops; species Aegilops longissima. The sequence goes on from CM038682.1 coordinate 344,273,891, forward strand.
GTTGGAGTCTGTGTATAGTATTTGGAGTACGTATTGGACTGTATCTCCGGTGGGGGATGTCAGGACGACGCCAGCCCCCAGACCTGCCAGCATTTTAGAGCCGTCAAAGTGCATATTCCAATTGGAGTACGTGTCGTACTCTTTAGGGAGTTCAGCTTCTATCCATTCAGCGATGAAATAAGCTAGAACTTGTGACTTAATGGCTCTCCGCAGTTTGTATATTATGTCGAACGGGAGGAGCTCGATAGCCCATTTAGCAATCCGGCCCGTGGCCTCGCGGTTGTTTATAATGTCATTGAGTGGTACTTCAGAGGCCACCGTAATTGAACACTCTTGAAAGTAGTGTCGTAGTTTCTGGGATGCCATGAAGACCGCGTATGCTAACTTTTGATAATGTGGGTACCGTGATTTGCATGGAGTGAGGACAGTGGATACATAGTATACCGACTTTTGAAGCGGGAACTTATGTCCGTCCGTCTCTCGTTCGACGACAAGCACTGCGCTTACAACTTGGTGTGTTGCCGCTATATATAACAACATTGGTTCGCCGACATTTGACGCGGCCAAGAGTGGGTTTGTGGCCAAAACGGCTTTTATTTCTTCTAGTCCGGCCATGGCCGCATCCGTCCACTCGAAGTGTTCGGTGCGTCGAAGAAGGCGATAAAGAGGTAGTGCCTTTTCTCCTAATCGGGAGATGAAGCGGCTTAAGGCAGCCACGCATCCAGTAAGCTTCTTGATTTGCTTGAGGTATGTTGGGATGGCCAACTGTGACAGAGCTCGGATTTTAGCCGGATTTGCTTCGATTCCTCTGTTGGAGACGATGAAGCCTAAGAGCTTTCCGGCGGGTACGCCGAAGACGCATTTTTCCGGATTGAGCTTAATGTCGTATTTCGGAGATTGTCGAACGTGAGCCTCAAGTCGTCTATTAAGGATTCGACGTGTCTGATTTTAATGACCACATCGTCTACGTATGCCTCCACTGTTTTGCCGATCTGTGTCTCCAAGCATGTCTGAATCATGCGTTGATAAGTTGCACCGGCGTTTTTGAGCCTGAAAGGCATGGTGTTAAAACAGAAGGGGTCGTATGGAGTAATAAATGCCATTGCGGCTTGATCAGACTCCGCCATCTTAATTTGATGGTATCCGGAGTATGCGTCAAGGAAACACAATGAGTCGTGTCCTACGGTAGCCTCGATAATTTGATCAATGCGAGGGAGGGGGAAGGGATCCTTTGGGCAAGCCTTGTTAAGGTCCTTGAAGTCGACGCATAGGCGCCAGGATTTGTCCTTCTTTGGTACCATCACCAGGTTTGCTAGCCAGTCCGGATGTTTTATTTCTCGAATGAATCCGGCCTCCAGTAACTTGGCTAGCTCCTCTCCCATGGCTTGTTGATTGGGCTCAGAGAAACGCCGAAGAGTTTGCTTGACGTGGGATTCCTGGCATGTCTGAAGGATGCCAAGCGAAGATATCCCAATTCGCACGCAAGAACTCCCGTAGCGCGGCGTCTACTGTGGGGTTTATGCCCCGATGGATGCTGTTTTTGTAGGGTCCGTTGGATGGACTTGGAATTTGAGTATTTCATCCAATGGTGTAAAAGAGGTGGACTTGGATCTTTTGTCGAGTATCACGTTGTCCCTGTCCACTGTGGAGCGTAGCGCAGTTAATTCCTCGGCCGCGAGGCTTCGGATAACGCCTCGAGGGCCAGTGCGGCAGTTTTGTTTTTGGCGCGGAGTGCTATGTCCGGATCACTAGCTAGAGTGATGATTCCATTGGGCCCGGGCATATTGATCTTCATGTACCTGTAATGGGGTATAGTTTGGAAGATCGAGAATGCCTCCCACCCTAGAAGGGCGTGGTATCCGCTATTGAACGGGGCCACTTGGAATGTGATTTCTTCGGACCTATAATTCTCCGGCGTGCAGAATACCACATCTAGTGTGATTTTCCCAGCACATCGTGCCTCCCGACTAGGGATGATTCCTCTGAAGGTCGTGCTGCTTTGCTCAATGCGGCTTTTGTCTAATTCCATTTTTTGAAGAGTCTCCTCATAGATGTGGTTTAATCCGTTGCCGCCGTCCATGAGCACTTTAGTAAGCTGGAAGCCATCCACAATTGGACTAAGGACCAAGGCGGCCGGTGCTCGGGCTGTTCGGAATTTAGTTTCGTCACTGGCATTGAAGGTGATAACCGTATCGCTCCATGGATTTATTGCTGCCACGTGGCAGACTTCGGCGAGGCTGCGGAGTGCTCGCTTACGCCTGTTATTTGAGGCGAAGGTCTCGAAGACTGTCAATACTGTATTGTTGTTTTCCACGGGGTGGTGCTCTGTGGTATTGTTGATGAGGAGATCCTCACCGCTCTTGGCCACCTGCAGGAGTACCCAACATGCTCTATGGCTATGTGTTGTCATGGTATCCGCTGTACTGTGAATTTTGCATGGCCCATTAAGCCATCCCTCCAATACGGTTCCACGCCCTGTAGGGGTTTTTTGCTTCTTTGTAATTGGATCGGGTGACTTACGAGAGTACACCCTTTTAGTTCGGACGGGGGGTTTTGTGAGAGCCGGAGGATCCCAAATTTTTTTTGGGTTTTTTAGGCGCTTTCCATCGCACGATACTTTCGTACTATGGCCGCCAAGTCAGCGAAGTGTGCTATGTCACGGCGACTTATGGCATTGAGGATTCCCCTGTCTATGCAATTTTTCCAAAAGAATGAAATTGCATCTTCCTCGCGACAGTCCTTAACCTTGCTCATTACAAGGAGGAATCTGGCGTAGTGGTGTACTGTCTCTTGGGGCTCTTGTCTAATGTGGGAAAGATCACTTATATCTGGGTGGGTGGGTAGATTTAGGTCCGAACCCTGACCCGGTCTGAGACCCAGGGGTGGAGGAGTTTCCGATTTTGGAAGTTCGGGCTCCAGGATGTTGCCCGCTAGGTCTAGCTTGCTGTCTCATTCTAGGTTCAAGGCTTGGGCCATGTCCTCCCGTAGACGGGTATCCGGCTCGGAGAGCTCGGGGATCTGGACATAATTCGTCCTCAAGATAGAGGAAGAATTGCTGAGTTGCTCCTCCACCACCGCTATCTGATAGGTGACCGGTGGAGAGTTAATCTCCCTTTGGTCGGGTTTAAGCCCAATCCGATCATAGTCCGTAGCGACTCCCAAAGCGGCGATGCGATCCAAGAGCTCGTTCAAGGAGGAGAGATCCATTGGATCCATCTGCTCGGCGAATCCCGAGCCGGCATGGAGACGATTTTTGATGACCCGAGAGGTCATCGTCGGCGCAGCGGCCGAACGGGTGGTCATGATGAAGTCGCCTAGTCGGAGAGTTTGGCCTACAGCCAGGGATCCCCCGGAGGTGATGTTGTCCTTGACAACGAGACGAGCCATCAAGCCTTATGGTTACGACACAGTGGAACTCTCAATGAAAGCGCCAATGTCGGTGTCAAAACCGGTGGATCTCGGGTAGGGGGTCCCGAACTGTGCGTCTAATGCGGATGGTAACAGGAGGCGGGGGACACGATGTTTACCCAGGTTCAGGCCCTCTCGATGGAGGTAATACCCTACTTCCTTCTTGATTGATCTTGATGATATGGTTATTACAAGAGTTGATCTACCACGAGATCATAGAGGCTAAACCCTAGAAGCTAGCCTATGGTATGATTGTTGTTGTCCTACGGACTAAACCCTCCGGTTTATATAGATACTGGAGGGGGCTAGGGTTACACAGAGTCGGTTACAAGGGAGAAGATCTACATATACGTATTTCCAAGCTTGCCTTCCACGCCAAGGAGAGTCCCATCCGGACACGGGACGAAGTCTTCAATCTTGTATCTTCATAGTCCAACAGTCCGGCTAAAGTATATAGTCCGGCTGTGCGACGACCCCCTAATCCAGGACTCCCTCAGCGGACAACCCTCCTTTCTCGGCGGTGGTGCCCCCTATGGAACTCCAGCCCTCTCGACCTCATCGACACCCACGAGCTCTGCCATGGCTATCGCAAAAGCTTGGATGCGTTCTCCAAGATCCTTAGCAGTCACCTTGGCCCAACCAAAGGCCTTAGAATGGGCAAGTTCCGTTCTAACGGCAAGGACCGATCCAAGCTTGACGACTGGTTCCTATCCCCCGCCCTTGTTCAGCTCGAGGAGCTCACTTTTAATGATGGGCATATGTGGTCGCTGCCAACGTCTGCACTCAGCCTCGCGCCCATGCTGCGTGTCGCCAAGTTCAGGAACTGCCATTTCCCGCCCCTTAATGACGCGCCCGCTCTTATTCTACCATGACTGAAGCACCTCGAGCTCGTTGTCGTCTGCCTCTCAAAGGGTGACATGGAGCGCCTGCTCCGTGGCTGTACTGCACTCGAGTACCTTCGTCTTCACGCGATCAATGGGTTGAGTACCTTCCACATCACCTCCATGACTCTTCGGACTATTTATGTGTGTTGGTGGTGCGACAGGAAGACATCACAAGATGTGTACCATGGTATGGTCATTGAGGACACACCTGCACTTGAGAGATTACTTGTAGTTGATCAAGAAGGTCCAACAAGAATCAATGTCACTTCGGCACCAAAATTGACAGTGGTGGGCTACTCGTCTGACAAATACTTCGAACTTGTTATTGGATCCACACCCGTTCAGGTACAACAGCCGCCTTCTACCTCTCCTTATAAAAATTAACATTATATCTAATTTCGAAGAAGTTTGTTCGTATGTCATTCAGAAAATGATTCCGATATGCTTGACCCCGAAACTACGCACAGTGAAGGTCTTGGCACTAGAATCTATCGGCCCCGACCTGGAGCAAGTTGTCTGTTTCCTTAGATGCTTTCCGTGCCTGGAGAAGCTATATATCGAGGTGATGTTCCTTTCCTGTTAAATGTTAACCATGAGGGAGTTCAATTTGTGACACCTTTTTCCAAGTTTACAATGACAATGTACTACGATTTCTGAAGGTTCTTTTCGAGGATTTCAGTACATACATGCCCCCCCCCCATATTGGTTGCTTGATCCATATGGTTACAATCAATAAGCATTTCTCCTTTGGATTCATCTGTACTAGTTTTCTTAGGGAACTTTTCATCCACTCCAACCTCTTGTGAAGAAGGCTACATTTTTCTAAAATGTAATCAAATGCCCATGTTAATCATGTCAGATCGAAGATCACATGTTAGTGCATTTTACAAATCCTGCAAACCAAATAGCTAGACATGTAGTAATGTGCAAAACTGCATGTAGGCACTAACACGTTTTCTTCTTTTGCACATAAGATTAGGCCCAGTGGTGGATAATGTGATACAATATAACAATCACGTCGAATGCCTAGATCTGCATCTCTCAGAAATTACTTTGAACTCCTACCGAGGGACCTTACCAGAGATTATATTCGTCGGGTTCTTTGTCCTCGGAGCAAGGGTGCTGAAGGAAATGAGGTTTGCCCTACATTTATTTCACAAAAATGAATGGTTTGTTGATTAGCGCCGGCGCCTGCGGCAGAATGGAGTAGGCTCCAAAAATGTTGAATTTCATTTTGGAACTTCAGATGACAGAGTAATCGGAAGTCATCGTGTCAACCCCATACATGACTTCTCAGTGGCTGACCCCTTCGCAAAAATTGTGAGGATTCAAAACCAGACTTAGAAGCGGTGATATTAGTTTGAACCTCTCTGATATCCATGTTCAACGGATCAGCGCGAGCGTTTGCAGTTGATGAGCTGAATTTCATTTCTAATATTAGTTTGAACCTTGTAATCTTCGAATTTGAGCCATATAACTCTATAATTTGAACCTTGTAACATTTCGAGCTTTTGTGATACAATCGTTAAATGGCATCGTATGAGACTCGTATATTGCTAGCACTATTTTGACCTTAATATGCAATGGTCTTAGATTTTATTAACCATTCTAGAATCAGTTTACCTTGTCGATCTCACACCACACGATCTGTATAGCTAACTCGACTGCGATCTTTGACATTATTGCACACAGTTGGTTTCTTCCATCGTGTGCACTGTGGAGCGCAGAATTAATTATCGCACTCGAGTGTCCATCATCACCCTTCTGTGTAACTTTGACCTCATCACCCAAGGGTAAACTTATGACCGAAGTCATTCCACACACTTCGTTTTTACAAAGCTTTTTGCCAATAAACGCCCTCCATTTGTCCCTCTTCTAGCCGACGCATGGCCAAACTAGCCGGGCGGGAAGCTTGCGCAGTAAACCACGCGGTAGCGCTGGAACAGGCTCACCGACGATACATTTGGCGCCTATTCGAGCCCACGTGTGCGGTGCGGTGTTGTCAAGCATGCACTGGAATCCTCTGCTATGAACGCTGTGACAAGACGTGACGATTACAGGCCAGCTGGCCCCCATTTATTACAGCGGCCATTTAACCTACCCTTGTGTCTCTTCAACCTTTCGATCGCACCCCACCATTGCAAGAAGCACACCCACCACAAGAAATTCTTAGAGGGTATCTTGTGCGGCTCCAATGGCGCTCCGAGCGGCTGCCGACGACGAGCAACACTTCACCGTGCGTGCCGTGGTGGACACCCAAAGAAGGTTCATGGACCTCTCGGTGGTGTACACCAACGACCCGATCTGGGTGGAGCACTCCATCCACATCATGGAGCTGTTGCTTGCCGCGGAGAAGTACAAGCTGGTCGGGTTCGACCTCGAGCACACCCGCGCTCATGCCAGGTCTCGTCCCAAGGTCGCCGTCGCCCAGATGTGCGTGCGCCACCATGTCCTCATCTACCACTACTGCCTGGCCACAAGGCCTTGCGAGCGTTTCATCAGGTTTGTCAATAGCCCCCACTACATGTTTGCTATGGTGGACATCACCAACAATGTAAAGGCGCTCGAGAATTCGGGCATCGCCTGCTAGAATCTTGTCGACATCTAGGGCCAATACAAGATTTGGGGCAGCAAGGAGCATGAGAAGGACTCACTGGTTCACCTCGCCGAGGCCATCATCGACCCCTACTACAGAGACATGAAGGATTCGTGCAACAAGGACAAGCGTGCCTGGCACTCGGCCTGGATGGAGAAACTCGACAAAGCTCACGTCCTGTATGCAGCCAAGGAGGCGTACACGAGCTACGACATGTACAGGCGGATTGTTGACATGAGTAAGTGCCTCCTTCCCCAAAACGGTCAGGGATCTAGCCGGAAGCAAAGCAATGCCAAGCATCGTCGCAACAATAAGTAGATGATTAGATCCTCGTTTCTCCTACTTTAGTATGCATGTAATTGCTTTCTTTGGTGTGTGTAAATGTTATGTGCGTAGTCACTTGTGTAATTGTATGCTTAATTTGGTTATGCAGTGCTGTCTTTTTAAGTATACATGTTGATGCTCTGTAGATAGAGCATAGATGTTGTGCGGACAAAGAAAATCACATCGCACATGGACTAAACAATGGAACCCGTCGGTGATGTTTTCATCAATCACTCACAATTGTAAACCAGCAATCATTTGCTCACAACACACACGACTTGTTAGCAGTAATCTTCTATGTTGTTATCGGTCTTTGCACACGTTTCCGATTACGGACCTGTTTGCCTCGTATCACACACATCTTATTCATTTGAACCATTTCTGTTCTCATGTCTCAACGCAAACAGTTCATCCAAGTGAACCGCATGCCATATATCGCACACACCTTTGATCTGGATGACTGTTTCTTTTGTATTGCCTAATCACAAACAGTTCATCTGAGTGAAGCGTATGATATACATCGCACACACCTTCATCTGGCTGCCCGTTTCTTTTGTTCCTCCTCATCGCAAACGGTTAATTGAGCTGAACTGTATGCCCTGCATCGCACACGCAACTAAAATCTGAACCGTGTTTGATGCATCCTCCATCACAAACGTTTTGCACCTTTTTTGATGGGTTTTTTACACCACCATTTGCGATTATGGCATCGCACATAGTTTCGTGAAGGGTCTCTGATCGTAGTGTTGCGTTAGCAGCATCCTGAAGTAGTGTCCCCTCAACAGCGGAGAGGTCGCTGTGGTTGCCACGGCAACCCTGATATACTTGAACTGGTCGGAAGCGCCTATTCATTTCGATTGGTCTAATCACCGGCTCACATACCATACTTAGATAGACTAGCACTGATTCTGGATCTGCTCATCAATGATTACCGACTACGCAATGTCTTGGTAGATGGAGGCGGTGCGATAAACATCCTCTATGCGAGCACTTTGAAGCAAATGGGCACTTCTACATCCAAGTTGAATGTTAGCAATATGATGTTTCACAGTATCATCCCGGGGATAAAGGCCATGCCTCTTGGTCATATTCCCCTGGAAGTTGTTTTCGGCAGTAAGTATAATTTCCAACAACATAACCTCATGCACCTTTGAGGTACTCAATTTTCAGAGTCCCTACATGTTATTCTCAGACCATCAGCTTACGCCAAGTTCGTTGCTAGGGCGTGCTATGTGCACCTGAAGCTGAACATGCTTGGTTCAAAGGGATCCATCACTATTACTCATGACCCAAAGTGGGCTAAGATTGTGCACATAAGGGAGCAACAGTGCAAACAATCCGCTAAACCATTAGATGTGTCACCTCGCAAGAAAATGACACATGAGTCTGCCTTTTGGTTGGCCAATGACGTCAGGAGGATTAAAGGCCATCCTACAGATCACTCCATGACAGCCTAGATAGCCACCGACCTAGATGAGAAATGGGAAATTGCGTTCATCAGCTTCCTCCATGAGAATTGGGATATCTTTGCATGCCAGTCGCCTGAGATGCCAATGATGGGGAACATGATAATCAACAAAAAATCACGCTACACGATCGCACTCAGGAACACTATGAAGGGAGGGTAATGATACTCTCACTGACTAGCGGAGTAGCGGAAGTTGTGTAGTTTCTGAGTGCAGCGCGACAATTCTCCCAGCTAGGTTTTACCTCCCAACCATGAGAATTTCTCTTAGATGATCCAGCAATACAGAGTAGAAGTAGACGACCACCGGAGGGATCCACGCATTATGAAGTAGTAACCCAACAGCACTCCGTCGTCCAGGAAGAAGAGCTCCGAGAAAACTACACAAAGATTAGTCTTACAACACTCCCAAATGTCAAGGATAATTGCAAAGATTAAGAAGACTTATGATGGAACTAACTTTAGAGCTCTTCTGGAGGTTTAACAACTAGCTTGACAAATTCGCCCGCCACCAGATTATACTCATGCATGCATTTCTCGAGTGAGTGAGCACAAATCAGGGTGTTCTTAAAAATATCTCGCCCGCGAGCTTCAACATCAAGGCCGACCAGGGGGTATAATGGAGCTGGATTGGCAACACTTGCCTCCAGGGTAGCTGGGTTGAGGGAGTTGGCAATTACCGCCGCTTGCAACATAGTGGCCCTAGTCGAATGGCACACCTCTACTAAACTGTAACGCCCTCGATGCGGCTATATCTCCCACGTGTCGAAGCACGACTTAGAGGCATAACCGCATTGAAAGCAATGTCGCAAGTGAGGTAATCTTCACACAACCCATGTAATACATAAGGGAAAGAGATACATAGTTGGCTTACAATCGCCACTTCACACAATACATGAGTAAAGCATTACATCGTACAGATACAATCAAGGTCCGACTACGGAACCAAAATAAAAGAAGACTACCCCAAATGCTACACAGATCCCCGATCGTCCCAACTGGGCTCCACTACTGATCAATTGAAACGAAACAACACAATGAACAAGATCTTCATCGAGCTCCTCCTTGAGCTCGGATGCGCCGCCTGCGGTTTCATCGGCACCGCAAACTGGTTTTGAAGTATCTGTGAGTCACGGGACTCAGCAATCTCACACCATGAGAGCAAGACTATTTAAGCTTATAGGTAGGACAGAGTTGTGAGGTGGAGCTGCAGCAAGCGACTAGCATATGTGGTGGCTAACATACGCAAAAGAGAGCGAGAAGAGAAGCAAAGCACGGTCGAACAACTATGATCAAGAAGTGATCCTGAAACTACTTACGCCAAGCATAACTCCAACACCGTGTTCACTTCCGGACTCCGAGAAGAGACCATCACGGTTACACACGCGTTGGTGTATTTTAATTAAGATCAACTTCGGTTTTCTACAACCGACATTAAAAATTCCCATCTGCCTCATAACCGCGGGCACGGCTTTGAAAGATAATACCTGCAGGGTGTCCCAACTTAGCCCATTATAAGCTCTCACGGTCAACGAAGGATATTCCTTCTACCGAAGACCCGATCAGTCTCGAATCCCGGACTACAAGACATCTCGACAATGGTAAAACAAGACTAGCAAAGCCGCCCGAATGTGCCGACAAATCCCGATAGGAGCTGCACATATCTCGTTCTCAGGGCACACCGGATGAGCAAGACGTCGGGTTGGCATAGACCCTGATTGCCCAGGGGGCGCCCGACATCGCTCGGTTTGGACCAGCAATCGAAGGAGAACTGGCCCGGGGGTTTAAAATAAAGATGACCATTGAGTCTGCAGAACCCAAGGGAAAAAGGCTTAGGTGGCAAATGGTAAAACCAAGGTTGGGCCTTGCTGGAGGAGTCTTATTCAAAGTGAACTGTCAAGGGGGTCCCATAAATCATCCAACCGCGTTAGGACGCAAAATCCGGGAACATAATACCGATATGACGGAAACTAGGGCGGCAAGAGTGGAACAAAACACCAGGCATAAGGCCGAGCCTTCCACCCTTTACCAAGTATATAGATGCATTAATTAAATAAGATATATTGTGATATCCCAACAAGTAAACATGTTCCAACAAGGGACAACATCTCCATGTTCCAACAAGGAACAAACTTCATCTTCACCTGCAACTAACAACGCTATAAGAGGGGCTGAGCAAAGCGGTAACATAGCCAAACAACGGTTTGCTAGGAAAGGATGGTTAGGGGCTTGACATGGCAATATGGGAGGCATGATAAGCAAGTGATAGGCATCGTAGCATAGGCATAGCAAAAGAGCAAGCATCTAGCAAGCAAAGATAGAAGTGGTTTCGAGGGTATGGTCATCTTGCGTGAAATCCCGCAAGGAAGAAGAACGAGTCCATGAAGAAGACAAACGGACGAAGTCGAACGAATCCTCACAACTCCGGAACGGAACCGAAGCTAACGAGAGAAGCAAACCGGAAAGAAGCAAACAACATGGTAAACACACAAGCATAAACATGTCATGATGCACAAACAAGTATGATGCATGTCCAGTTTAATGAGGCATGGCATGGCAATATGCACAAACAAAACTACAAGTTAAATGGAGCTCAATATGCAACGAGTTGCATATTAACGAAACACCACTTCAATCATTTAGTTCTCTCTCGGTTTATGTATCCAACAATATTAAATATTGGTTAACATGGCAAGTGGTGAAGCATAATTAAACTACCTATTTAGGCAAGTTTAAATGAGGCCGGAAACAACAAACGATAATTCCGGAAAATCCTCATGTCATTTAGCAATTTTAATGCAAACATCAATTTTAGACATTTTAAATGTTGTTATCATGATGCGGATGACATATACAAATTTTATGCAAATGTTGACATCTAATATGATAGGGAGCATTTGGTCACCATGGCGGAACAAAAGGGGTGCCACGGCAACGATAACGGAAATGGTGCCACGGCAACATTCCGGTTCCGATAACTCGATTGAGATGCCGGTGCAAAGGAAAGTGTGGATGTGCAGAACATGCAAAAGATGGTGGGGTGATCCCGGATACCGGGTTCCCATGGGTCGACGGCATGGCAACCGAGGAGGAACGCGCAAGGAACAACTCGGACACGGTTTGAACATGAGCATCTCATACAACACATGCATTCGGTCCACGGGTGATCATCTCGAGATTATACTTTCGAAGCGTGCATTTTCGAAGCGGTTCGAGTCGTCGAGGGAAGTAGTCGTTCATGTTCGTTTCGAAGAGGCACTTAACGAATCCAGCATCTTCGGGGCGACGGTAGTGGAAGTAGTGGAAGTAGTTGTACACGGCGATGAGTTGTACACGCCAGAGATGTTCAGGTCGACGGTAGTGGTACACGCGACGTCGGGGTACTTGTCGGTCCGGTTTTGGCGGTGTAGATATACACGTTGTCGGGGTACTAGTCGCATCACCGGGTGTAGTCGAACCTAGCAAGCGATGGTCGTCGTGCTACTTGACGAATCCACGTAGATGTTCAGGGTCGCCGAGAGGAACTTGTCACATGGAATCCACCGAGGCGGTCTTGTGTCCCTTGATTCAGTGGCCTTGGCAACGACAAAAGGGGCAACATCACAAGTCACGGACAGAGGAGGTGCTACCGGGCGCTGATGGTGGTGGAGCAGGGGAAGTCAACCCGGGCTCGCGTGCAGGCGGATCGAGCAGGCAGCAACGCTGCTCGTCCTCCTCGGTCGAAGCAGAGGAGGCGACGGCGCGGGCCTGCTGAGGAGCTTGGGGCGGACATGGGGGTTCCTGCTCCTACCAAAGACGACGACGGCGGAGGAGGGAAGCATGAGGCAGGGGGCGTCGGAGTGGATCTCAGCCACGGGGAAGGTGGACGGCGGGCTTCAGAGCAAGGGGAGGCAGTGGTGCTGGCCATGGCGCCAGCAGACGGGACGGTCGCAGCTTCGAACGGCGACGGGGGACAAGGGCGAGGCGACGTCGCAGGATTGCGGGAGGCGAAGCCACAGGGCGGCGCGGCAGAGATGCGGCAAGGAGCTCCGGCAGGGACCAAGGCGGCGGCAGGGGAGGACCCTGGAGGCGGGGCGACGAGCGAGAGGAGGGTTCGGGCGCGGTGGAGGCGACGAGGGGATCGGGAGGAGCGGGGCTCTCCCTGGCGATGCGGGTGTGCGTGGCGGCGGTGACGCGCGGAGGGAGATGGGGGTAGGGCGCGAGGAGAGGGAGAGGGGGTCGGGCGCTGGCGGCGCTGGAGGGAATCGAGAGGGAGAGATGGGGATCGGGAGAGAGCGCTGGGAACGACGAGGAGGAGATGGATCGAGGGGATCGGGCTAGGGTTAGAGCTGGGGCGCGGCTGGGCCTAGGAGGCTGGTTGGGTCGGCCCAGGTGGAGAAAGAAGTGGCCAGAGGCCTGGCTGGGCTGCAAGGCTGCTAGGCTGGGCTCTCTCACTACTAAAAGAAAAGAGAAAAAAGAGATTAAGAAAGAAAAGAAAGAGGGTTAGGGAAGAAAAAAGCGCAAGGGGATAATTTTCCCGGACTCACAAAAATGAGTTTGATCCAAGAAAAATAGGAAGACCATGATTGAAAGATTTAAATTCAAACTCATTTGAATTTAAATTCAAATGATTTGAATGGAAGTGAGGGTTTGGGAAGGTCCAAAAATGTTCAGATTTTTGGTGGATCTCCGGAATATGATAAAAGAAATTTAGGGCAAAGTTTGGAGACCAAACTTGAAGCAGAAAAAGGAACAAAATTATTTTGCAAGTGTGTTTATGGGTGATTCCGAAGTTAATGGAATATTTTAATATAGCTCCCTAAATATCGGGAGGGTATGTTATAAAGAGAAGTCACCCTTCCCTCGATTTAAATAGATCAAAAGATCTATGCAATTTATTTAGTTGAGTTTTAAAATTTAAATGACATGATGGCATGATGCAATGCAACAAATAAATAAAACACACGGCAAAGCTCGGAATAGCTGGAAGTCTTCTGAGCGTCGGTCTCGGGGCGTTACAACACTCCACCACTACAAGAGGATCTCGTCCCGAGATCTAGGATGGCACCGGATAGAAAAACGGAAGAAGAAAGAGGTAAAACTAAGTTGCTTCTTTGACAAAAGAGTGAAACCAACGAACCTTGAGAGGTTGACAAAATTGAAAGAAAAAAAATACAATGAAGATGACGAGATTGCAAACACTCCGTAAGATAAGAAGAACATGGGATACAATGAGAACCATGAGGTTAAGTGACAAGATAGATATTGACACCACTCCGGTTAAAACAAGATAGAGAAGGTATAAGAATGATATAATTTGGACAGCACTCGGACTGAAAACGGAAGGAATTAGAATCATGAACTTGAGAAGATGGGATGATACTTGATGAAATCAACAACACACTGCCTCTGGAACTATTGAAAGAATGGCACAATGGGTAAGGAAGATTTCAGACAGCTCTCCGGTTGAGGAAGCAGGCAAAACTTGATAAGATGAGAGAACTCGAATGAAAACATGACACTCCGGCTAAACGGAGAAGCAAGGAGAAGAACATGATGTTGACAAAACAAGATGATGGGTCGAAGAGAGCAACATCACAATGCCTCCGAAAGAAATGAAAGAATGGAATGGAATGGACGAAGGGAAACAAGATCTTGAAAGAGCACGCTTACAAGAAATGCTAGAACGGAGTTGTTGGATTATCAACAACGAAAGGAACAAGCTTGTTGTGGGCTTATGGAACACATCTCAAAATTATGAGGTGAGCTTCTGCCACCAACGGAAACAAATGATTGGATTGATATCAACAAGGAAACGATAAACTTATTTCACCGGGAGGACAAATGAAGAACTTGGGTCATTTATAAGCACCATAAATAGCAACAATCCTTAGGGAAAGCTTTAGGTGAAACATGACACAAGATGACTCCAACGAAGAGATTGGTGGATTTAAAATATCTCATTCTTGACAACATGTGAATCATGAAACACGAACTCAAATTGTCGAGAATGACATAACACCACCTCAAATGATAAGGTAGAACGAATTGCACTTTGAAATGCAAGAATAAGTATACTTGAACTCCTCAAAACAAAACATGTGTTGAACACCATGTTTATTTTAGAGTATAGCTTGGCGGATCTTAACTTCGAGAAAAATCTTGAAGAACAATTGAAGAATGAAAAGAATCCTTGACGAACCATCATGTAGAGCCTCCATGAAGAACTCCGCATTTAAAAGGATCATAAAAAGAAAGAGAAGTTGAAAACACAAGGTGAAGCCTTGCGATGATTTAGATGGAGCTTCGCGACGAGATAAAGCGGAAAACTTGGAACTCCGGAAAAGAAAAGATGAAACACTAGAACGGAGAATTACTTCATCATGAACAATCTCCGGAAGAAAAGAATTGAATCAACTCGAAGAAATAAGAATAAGATTTATTGTATGCTTATCCTTCATCAAATTAAATTGATGACAAGCAATGGATTTGGCATACTACTTATTCTCATTGAAAAATGATTACAGATAGAGATATAGCGCAAACTTCAGAAGGTATTGATGGAACCACCAATGGGATTTGGAAAAAACAAATATTTTGATATGATAACGAAGGAAGTGAAATCTTGAACGAACCACCGTAATAATTGAAAATGAAAGAAGATACTTGAGGGGATTTAGATACATGAGAACGGAGAGATCATGAAGTGATTAGTGAATACTTGAATGATGCACCGGTAAGATTTGGGGAACAAGAGCTGAAAGCTGAGAATGAGGAATTATGACATGATGGCCTTCGGAGGAAAGAAGTGGAAACAACTCATGAAATGCTCCGGATGGTTATGAAATGAATTCTCACAATCGAAAACAATTATGAGAGGATGGCATAAGATAGAACTATGAATCTTCAAGAGAACGGACCAAGATTTAAGAGAAACTCTTCTTCGGTCTTCACATGTTGAGAATGATGATGAGAACCACCATGAATTATTGAGACACTCCGGAATAAAAATTTGAAAGGTTGAACCAACGATGAAAAGAATTTGAAAGATCTTGGAGAAATCCATGACCGATGAAAGCCCATTCTTACGTCAAACTTAGAAAAGAATTTTAGAAGCTCCGGAAAACTTAGAAGAGGATGATCTGAATGGCCTCGGATCCGTTGCCTCCTACTGTGGTGGCTAGCCCTATTTATAGAGGCCCTGGTCCTCTTCCCAAATGCTGGCAGGAAGGGATGCCACAACAGCCAAATTTGAAGGGAGACAACGAGTACAAGTTATCCTGACTAAAGGTGGTCTTCGCCTGCCAAAGGCTCTGGTGGTGACGCCGTCCTGGGCTCCACGGTGACCTCCACCCCGCCGGCCCCATCGGTCTTGGTCTCGCTGCAATCGATATGGAAACATTTGCCCGACGCCGGGACTCTCGCAAGCGCTTGCCTCTTTAGCACCAAAGAGGAACGGGACATCAGGCGCTTGTGGGCGCCTCCCGGCGCCGCTTGGCCCCGGTCGTCATGGCTTATGCCACAGAACCTCGCGAGGTGCCCTTGCCTTGATCTCTCCGCCTCGCGAGCCAGCCTGGTGAGGCCGCCCAGAGGAGGTATTGCGCGCCTCGCCTCATGAGGGTCTTGATTGTTTGTCGGTGAAGATGGGTCATACAGGTCACCCGGTGGAGCCACGCCAGGGCGAGGCGAGCAAGTCTGGGACCTCGTTCCTGTGATGCCGACATCGGTGCCCGGAGGCTTAGTCGACTGGATTATGTGTGAGAGTTACAGGGGTGCGAACCCTTGTGCCAGAGGAGGGGGTGACTTATATAGAGTGCGATAGGACCCCAGCCATCCCATTTTATACAGGGTTCAATGTACGTTAAGACAGGCGTTACTAGTAATGCTAGCTATAAAGAGCTATAAATAACCTTTAAGACTATGGAGTGAATGTCTGACCGTTGCCATCCTGGGTGGCTTTACACCTTCTCCCTCCGAGTGTTTCTTTGTGTGGTCTAATGACTCTTTCTTGGCCGAATGGGATTGGGGTATCCGATTGAAACAGCTGGTCGAGTGGATTGCACTCCAGTGTGACTTCAGTCGGTATCTTCTGTTGATTCTTAATGAACTTGACTTTAGGGAAGTGTCCTTGTGTAGGGCGTCTAGGGCAGGCCTATGACCCCACCCTAGGTACATGTCATCGTCACTAGCCCCCGAATGGATTGAGGTCCGAGTGAAGAAGGGTTGAAGTTTACTCCGACTTGATTCTTATGCTCCGGAGGTATTTTACTTGAGTCTGTGAATCATGTTGAAACTTCAACCTTTTTTTAGTTGCCTTGATCGATTCAGAGGTCGTCGAGTGGACTATACTGACAATCTTCGAGTGTAGATATGGTGCGAAATCTTCAGCGTGATTGGTTGCTTTGTTGTCCCCGGATCTCACTGGATTCAAAATTTTGGGGAAGCGCGCGGAGCGGAGTGTGCTGCAGTAATCGGAGTGGGTAGACAGGGACGCCTCGATTTTTGCACCGCCTTTTTTGTCATGTATCGGGTGAGCGACCGTTGCGGGATTTGACAGGATTGCTCGGGCCCATGGGTCGGCCACTCGGAAGTAGGCCCATAAAAGTTCGTTGAGGCCGATGCGTTTGCACAGTGCACCTCATTCTCTCTTCTTCCTCCTCTGCTTCTCCACCGCATCCTCCTCTACTCTCGACACCGCCGCTCCGCCTGTACGTCGTCCGCCGCCATGGGAAAGGACAAGACAGCAGCCCTGGAGCGCGAGAAGAAGGCGACGGCGACGGCAAAGGGAAAGAAGACGGCTCGGGGATGTCATCGCGGTCCGGTCTGCCACTGGGCTGGATCTAGGGAGATTAGATCCGCTCCACGGTTGAGCGGGATGACCTGGAGAAGCTCGTTGAGGATAGCCTGATCGCTGACAAGTCTTGGAGATTGCCAGAGGGGGAATCTGAGCCCTAGCCGCGCGAGGATGAGCGTGTCCTCCTTGCCACCCATGTAGACCGAGGTTTCTCTCTTCCTCCGCACCCATTCTTTAGGGGTTTCTTGAACTTCTTCGGTGCCCAAATCCATCATTTCCCTCTGAACACCATCACGTATCTTGCTGCTTTCATCTCGACGTGCGAGAATTTCTTGGGTTGCCAGCCGCACTGGGGCCTGTTCAAGCACATCTTCACTTGTTGATCTCAGTCAGTGAAGAAGGCCCATCCGACTGACAAAAAGACGCATGTGATTCAAATGTGCGGGGGTTTAGGGATTCAGACCAGAGGTAGGAGTACTTTTCCTTCCATTACCCTTCCCGAGTTAGTTCAGGGGTGGCAGTCGACCTGGTTCTACTGCAAGGATATCCCAACTACTGGTTAGTCGACTGGTCTCCCCCCTTTCACTATGGAAGGACTCCGCCAACCCTCTTCACTAACTGTGGCCCCCGAGGAGAGAGGCGAGGTTAATCTTTTAGTCGACTAGGTCGCCAACTTGGTCCGGGAGGGGGTGACTGGCATGGATCTGTTGGAGGTGTTCCTCAGTCGACGCATCCAGCCTCTCCAAGCCCGAGACCACCCGATGTGGATGTATTCAGACCCTGGAGACACTGTTCGGGTCCATCCAGAGTAGGTCGCCGAGGAGACGGTGGCTCAGTGGCTGCGAAGCATCACCGGAAACAAGGACAACCCAGTGGGTCGAGGAGAGTTCAGCCATTCGACACCAACCATGAGCCAGAAGAGGTAAAGCTTAAAACACCGAGTGTTTTCTCTCTTTGACTCGCAGTTTCTCTTGAATCTGACTGATTTGTGTTGACTTGCGCCTTGCAGATCTACACCAAGATGTACTTGATGCCAAACGGAGAGTAGTTCCAGGAAGGAGAGGAGAGCACAGAGGAGAGTGGCGCCTAGCAATCCCCAAATGACAATGAAGATGATAGGGACGACTCGGACGGCACTGAGGGGACCGACTCACCGCCCCGCTCAGAACGTCGATCCAAACAATTTCAAGACCCTGCAGGTGGGCGCGGCAAAGCAGCTCCTCCAAGCGCATAAGTGCAAAAGCGCACTCGGATTTCGTCCCCGGAACCGTTTGAAAAAACCGCTAAGCAGCACAAGGTCGCCCCATTGAAGCCTCGGAAGGACCTGCCCAAGATCAAGGTGGATGTTCCTGTCGCCTCTGCGTAAGTGTTTTGCTTCCCCTATTTGCCTTCTATGATTTGTCGACTCATCTGTTTGCTTGACCGAGTGAGTTTTTGGAATTTTCAGTGCAGCTACTTCTGGGACGTCCATGAATATTGACAAGGAGCAAAATGACGAGGAGACTGCAGATGTGGCCACTTCTCGAGCGGGTATAACTCCACAACCTTGCTCTCACTTTGACAATTGTTCTGTTGGTCGACTGAACTCTTACAGTCGAGTGTTTTGTAGCACCACCGTATGTTTTTTAACTTCCAAACAATGATGACCATGAAGGCGTGCCTCAGAAGAACATAGGAAGGAAGAGCAAGACTTCGAGCAGGAGGGTGCCTGCCAGCAAGGTGCCTCAGTTGACACCAGCCCGTAACCAGCCATCCAAAGAATCCGAGATCCAGCTTTGGGCTATCGCTTTTTCACGATCCTGTGTCGACTGATCATCCTTCGGCGTCGACTTCCCAAGTCCTTGCTCCGTCTGTGCAACTCCATGCTTCAGATCCCCTGGCTCCTTCGTCTGTTCCACCAACTCCGCTCTTTGTTACTCATCATGTCCCAGAGGACCAAGTAAGCGCTGCAAAGGAATCTATACGCCAAGTAGGCCTTATGATGGAGCAAATGAAGGCGGTGCACGAGGCTAGCAATGCTGCCTACAATGCCAACTCTGCCCTTCAAACCAACGTCCAGGTGAGTTGATTTCCGACTGGTCTTTTAGCTTGATCTTTGCTCTGTTAGGATATGGTGCTTGAAAACTGCTACTTTATTATTCATGAGATGTCCGTGGATGAGCGTTTTGGCACCTTTAATGTGCATCTATCATGAGTCTGTGTCTTGAATCCACTCACCCACTGGGTGTTTTAACTTTTGTTGTGTATCTCTTTTCACTTGAGTGAACTCTTGAATCAGTGGGGCACGCAGAGTGCACCCACTGGGTGTAGTCCCTGAGACCGCCATTGAATGTTTGATTCGGCGGGGGTCTTTGCGAAATGTTTACCTGTAGTACTTCCACTCGGTCTAGACAGGTCACGCCGAGTGGGAATCAGACCAGTGGGGGCACGCCAAGTGCACCCACTGGGTTAGTCCCCGAGACCGCGGTCGACTGCGGGCAGTCGGCGGTGGTCTGAGAACAAGCGCTGTCATCTTTTTACTCCTTCCACTCGTACTGCGCAGACCATGTCAAGTGGGCAATCGAACCAGTGGGGGCACGCCAAGTGCACCCATCGGGTGTAGTCCCCTAGACTACTGTTGAATGTTTGATTCGACAGTAGCCTTAGAACTCTTTTTTTAATAACATATGATCTTTGCATCTTATCACTCGGAAATGACTGACTCTTGTTTCTTTTGACTGCCTTGTCTTGCTTGTTGATTGTAGAAATCTTGCGAGCTCGGAGCCCAGTTTGTTGAATTGGAGAGGAAACAAATTCAGCTCAACCTTGAACTGGAACTGGCCAAGCAGAATTTGCAGAAGGCTAAGGATGAAGCAACTGCCATGGGAGGTAACAACTTGTCGACTATTTGCCTTGTCATCTTTTCCCTTTCGTCTTTTGAACCGAGTGACTCCACTCGAACAGATGTGCGTAGTGAAAACAGACAACTCCAAGCTCGTCTACAGAATGTTATTTCTTTAGACAAAATGAAGCAGGCTCTGGAGCAGAAGGACCTCGAACTTGCAGCAGCGCAAAAGACGGCGCGGGAGAAAACTGAACTTGCTGGCAATAAGCTGGCTTCAGTCGGCAAGTTGGAAGAAGAAAACGCCAAGCTGGAGACTGCCATTGACAAAGCCAACAAAGAAGTCGTGCAGCTGAAGAAGGACAAGGTGGCCTTGACTGACAAAGTCGGAGATCTCACTCGGAGGAGAGACGAACTGGAGACTTATCTGGGAGGACTCGCCAAGAAGATGTTCCTTATGCTTGAAGGTACTTTCCCTTGTCCGACTAATTTGCAACTGTCGACTCATCATACGATTGTTGACTCACCGTTTTTCTATGTGTGCAGAATTCTATCAAAATTTCGAGGAAGAGACTGGGCGGATTGAGATGAATCTAGACCCCATCAAATTCCCCGTCAAGGACGAAGCTGCAATGAACATGCTGCAACTGGAATCTCGCCTCGCCAGCGTTATGGACTATCTCGCGTGACTGAAGGTGGCGGTGTCGCGGATCGACATGGAGCTCTGGCCAGGCATGACATTCCAGAATGACCTCGAGTCTTTGATGACTCGACTCCATGAAATCCCTGGTCAAGTGCAGGCATGGAAGAAGTCATCTCCTCGGTGCGGCACTGACGTGGCTCTGTCTCTGGTCCATGTTCATTGCAAGGAAGTTAAAGAAGAGAAGCTGGCAGCTCTCAAGGTCGCCAATACCAAGAAGCTTCAATTCCAGTCCTTCATGGAGACCTTCAACAACGCTGCCACACGCATTGCTGATGGAATCGACCTGGACGAGTTCGTCGAGCCAGCCAGCCCTCCTCCTGCTGAGTGAAAAACTTGATGTCTTAACTTTATTTGCCTCGGAATGGAGAGTGATTTTGTAACCGTTAAACTCTTTCGGCCTGATGCCCGAGTACTTCTGTTTGTGGTTCTGAACCTTGCTGGATTTATCCGAACTTGGTTTTTCTTTTGAATATGGTTGCTTTGTCTTACTACTTTCAGATCTCTTGACTCCGAGTGAAACTTGACTCTTCACTCGGAATAGACGTTGTACTTGTGGCGCAGCTCTGAGTGCAACCATTACGTTGTACTTGTGGTGCAGCTCCGGGTGCAACCATACGTTGTATTTGTGGTGCAGTGCAGAGTGCAACCATTACGTTGTACTTGTGGTGTAGCTCCGAGTGCAACCATACGTTGTATTTGTGGCATAGCTCCAAGAATGCAGCCAAGCCACTGAGTGGGAGGGTTGCTCTCCACTCAACGTAGTTTTGTAACTTAGGTGAGTACGGGATCGCAGCTAAGCCTCCGAGTAGGAGGGTTGTTCTCCACTCGAAGTAGTTTCTTAACTTAGGCGAGTACGGGATTGCAGCTAAGCACCCGAGTGGGAGGATTGCTCTCTACTCGGAGTGGTTTTGTAACTTAGGCGAATCAGATTCGCAGCTAAGCCCCGGAGTGAGAGGGTTGCTCTTCACTAGGAGTGGTTTTTGAACTTAGGCGAGTACAGGATCGCAGTTAAGCCCCCGAGTGGGAGGGTTGCTCTCCACTCGGGGTGGTTTTGTAACTTAGGCGAGTATGGGGTCGCACCTAAGCCCTCAAGTGAGAGAATTTCTCTCCACTCGGAGTGGTTTTGCAACTTAGGCGAATCAGATTCACAACTAAGCCCCCGAGTGAGAGGGTTGCTCCTCACTCGGAGTGGTTTTTGAACTTAGGCGAGTACGGGATTGCAGCTAAGCCCCCGAGTGGCAGGGTTTCTCTCCACTCGGGGTGGTTTTGAAACTTAGGTGAGTACAGGGTCGCAGCTAAGCCCCTGAGTGAGAGGATTGCTCTCCACTCGGAGTGGTTTTGAAACTTAGGCGAGTACGGGGTCGCAGCTAAGCCCCCGAGTGAGAGGATTGCTCTTCACTCGGAGTGGTTTTTGATATTAGGAGAGTATGGGATCACAGCTAAGCCCCCAAGTGGGATGATTTCTCTCCACTCGGAGTGGTTTTGTAACTTAGGCGAATCGGATTCGCAGCTAAGCCCCCGAGTGAGAGGGTTGCTCTTCACTCGGAGTGTTTTTGAAACTTAGGCGAGTCAGATTCGCGGCTAAGCCACCCACTGGGGGATTTGAACACATATGTTTATGGGATAACAATCATTAAGATACCGCAAAAATCTTGTCTTTGATAAGCAGAATTGAAGGATTCTTATTACAACTTGTCGATCAGAGTGTTTAGGTATAAAACTGGTGGAGTAGATCCGCATTCCATGAGTGTGGCTCGGCTTATTTCTTGGCCACGTAGTAGAGGTGATACTCCCCATTGTGGAGCACCTTGGTGATGATGAAGGGACCTTCCCATGCCGGAGCGAGCTTGTGAGGTCGTTTCTGGCGCACTTGGAGCACAAGGTCTCCTTCCTGGAGTGCCCGACCTCTGATATTTCAGGCATGGAATCGACGCAAGTCTTGTTGATAGATGGTCGATCGGATCAGAGCCATCTCTCGTTCTTCCTCCAGGAGATCAATCACATCTTGGCGTGCCTATTCAGCTTCAGCTTCTGAGAAGAGTTCCACTCGGGGGGCATTGTGCAGCAAGTCACTCGGAAGCACAGCTTCAGCCCCATACACCATGATGAAAGGAGTTCGGTCAGTCGACCGGTTGGGAGTTGTTCTCAGTCCCCACAGGACGGATGGCAATTCAAATACCTGACTCCAGCAGATGCTTGAGATCGCGATCGCCGGGTTTCAGCCCTTGAAGGATCAAGCCATTCGCCTTTCTCGCTTGCCCATTCGATCGCTGGGTGCGCAATGATGCGTAATCGAATTCGAAAGTGCCTTGGGAAGCACAAAACACTCTGAACTCATCAGAATCAATGTTGGAGCCATTATCTATGATAATACTGTGAGGGACTCCATATCTGAATATTAGCTCTCTGATGAAACTGATGGCAGTGCTTGAATCAAGATTATTGAAAGGCTTGGCTTCGATCCATTTGGTGAATTTGTCGACTGCCAGAAGAAAATGAGTGAAACCACTTCTGCCGGTCTTGAAAGGTCCAACCATGTCCAACCCCCAAACTGCAAATGGCCAGACGAGTGGAATAGTCTTCAAGGCAGATGCAGGCTTGTGAGACATGTTTGAGTTGAACTGGCAGCCTTCACACTTGTCGACTATATCTTTTGCCATCCCATTTGCACGCGGCCAGTAGAATCCTGCTCGGTATGCTTTGGACATGATGGTCCGAGAGGAGGCATGGTGACCACAGGTCCCCGAGTGGATCTCATTTAGGATCATTCAACCCTCTTCTGGGAAATGCAACGCTGAGCAACTCCAGTAACACTTTCTCTGTAAAGTTGTCCACCTATCACTGTGAAGGCTTTGGATCGACGGACGATCTGACGGGCCTCATCTTCGTCCTCCGGGAGCTCCTTCCTGAGAAGATATGCAATATATGGTACCGTCCAGTCGGGGTGATTACCAGAACTTCCATGATTAGGTTGACTACGGCCGGGACTTCAATCTCAGTCAGATCGGTTGAACTTATCGGTTGCGGGGGCTCCTCTGTGAAAGGATCTTCTTGGACTGACGGGTGTGGAGATGCTCCGAGAACACATTGCTGGGTATAGGTTTCCGAGTGGAACCTAACTGTCGGTGTACAAAAGTAGGGGCCTTTCTGTACCCCTTTACTTGTGCACGGGCAGTCGTAGCCACACCTGCAGCCAGGCTTGGCGGGGTAGAAAAAAGAAAGATACAAGGCTGTCGAGGCAGCACTCAAGCCAGAAGCATAAAGAGAAAAGGGACAAGATGGGCTTCCCCCAGCAAGAGCCTTGCCGGGGCAGCCTTCGTAGCTTCGGCAACAGCCTTGCCGGGGCAACTTGCCCAACACCAGCAAGGCCACCACCCTTGAGCCTGAGAGCTCTGACACTATCAACAGTGTCAAGACCAAGACTCAGGGGTGCCTTGCGTAGTGGCTTGCAGATCTTTGTGAAGACCAAAGGCTTGCAAGCCTAGATGAGAACCAGAAGACAAAGACCCCCGGCAAGATCTTGCCGGGGACGACAAAGAACCTTGCAGGGGACGCCCACGAGACCCCGGAAAAGCCCTTGCTGCCTGCTGGGGGCATCTGCGGGGCCGAGACCAGGCCCGCACTTGCCAGAGTTTCGCTGCCCCGCACCCGTTCCGATGTGGTGGCCAATCCGCCAACAAGGTGAGCGCATGCGTGGTAGCATGCAGCTTCTAGGCCAACTAGCCAAGCACTAGCATGGTGGCATGCAGATCTTCGTGAAGACCCTGCCACCGCACCAGCTCAGAAGCCAGCCAGCCAATGTGGCGCTGCATGCCTCGTCAGCTTGGACGCGCGTCAGAGCGAGGCGAGGCGGCGACGGACGGGACGAGCTTCTTTGCCGTCCTCGATAAAGCAAGAGGGCACGTCGGCAGCGCATTAAATGTGTTTTTCCTACGGTGCCAGGCGATAGACTTGTACACTGTACATACTTTCCACCTCATGTGTGCCACTGTGGCAACCCCTTTGACATATAAAAGGAGGCCTGAGGCGTACTGAGGAGGGATTTGGACTTTTTGGACTGGGCATGCACTGCAGCTAGTTCAAGAGCTCAAGAACACTAAATACACACAAAGAAGGACTAGGGTTTTACGCATCATTTGCGGCCCGAACCTAGGTAAAAATCCCCCTGCATTGATATTCTAGACGGGCTCTTTGCGCAGCTCCACGCCCCGCCAACCGTAGAAGGGACTCCCCGAGGGATCCCATAGGTGTCGTTCCTGAGCCCCGACATCTTTGGCGCGCCAGGTAGGGGGCGATGAGGCTGTGAAAATCTGGTTTTGGAGTCAACTCATCGACTCCTTCGTCGTGATGGCTCGAGAGAAGAAGGCGACGTCGATCAGCCACACTCTGGTGCCATCAGCTAGGCGAGGCAGTGTTGTCCGCAGCCGCAACAACCATCCGCGTGGTGACGGAAAAGCTAAGTCACGCAAAACCTTGAGCAAATTCCTTTTTGTAGGGTTATCTTCCTCAGAGGATTTTGCTCTTTGTATGGAAAACCTGCACGCAAGGGAACCCTTCTGCTATTGGCAATGCCCTTGTTCAGTTTCGAGTCCGCTCAACAGTTCAAGCGGCTGCGCTGAGAAAGGCAAGGTGGCTTGCCCGGCAGCAAGCGCCCCCCGGCAGGCTGCTAAGGATCCGTTCCTCAAAGCGCCACAGCATGGGTTTACGCGTCGGTAAACCTATCCTACTAGGCGTAGGGTGTGTACATACAAGGAAAGATCGAACAGGAAGATAGCATGCTTCATTTCAAAGTACTGCAGAGTTATATTACATCAGTGATTGTCGCGGTTCTAACTTAAGATAAATTGTCTTGGGCATGAACTGGCAACAACAAAGGAGAAACGGGGTGGCTAGTCCCGGCACTGTCCCTCCACCCTCTTGACTCCGTCGATGCAGCTGATGATGGGCTCGATACGCTCTTCGAGCGCCGCGAGGTCCGTGTCCTCCGGCAAGCTCTCAAGCGCGTTGGCAAAGTTGATGCTAGGGTTCCAGAACGCCACCTTGGTGAGCACCTTGGTCAGGGCGCCCCGGCAAAGCATCCGGGCCTCATTGGTCAGATAAGTCGGTTGATTGGAGCGGAGCTGCTCCAGGGCGTCAAGGACGCGCTCGAAGAACAAGGTCAGCCTGGCATTGGGGCTCACGTTCGCCTCCTGGGAGTACCTGACATCCGGCATGCCCATGACGGCTAGCTGCGTGGTGAGCTTCTCTGCAACGTTGATGAGACGGCTGATCCAGAGATTTACGCTACCCACATAGTCCTTATGGGCGGCGGCGTCATCACTCTGCATCTGCTTTTCAGTCTCGAGGGCCTTGTTCAGGGTCTCCTCCCGGGCCGTGACCCCTGAAAGTGTCCCCTCCAAGGCGCCCAGTTGCAGCTTCAAATCATCAATGGAGCTGTTGGCCTCAGAGAGCAGCTTGATCTGGTCGGAGACGGTGACCTGTGAATCCGCCAGAGTGCGGTTGGTTGTGACCCTCTCCTCCGTCAGCTCTGAGACCTTCTTCTTCAGCTCCTCCCACTCCATCTCCAGCTTCTTCGCCTTGCCGGCGTGGTCTAGGGCCAAAGCATCGAGTGCGTCCTTGTGCCTCTGCTCCATCTCCTGGGTCCGCTGCGTGACAATCTTCCCGATTTCCTCGTCCTTGCCGCGGAGCGTGGCGGCAAACGCCTGCTCGCGGGCAACGAGGTCTTCCTTCTGGGTCTCCAGAAGAGCTTGCTGTTGTAGCCGGGCGGCTTCGTCCTTGGCGGCCTGTTCCTGCGCCACCTCTTGGGCCTTCTTGATGCCAGCCTGCTTTAGGATGAGCTCTCGCTTGCGCTCATCCAGCTCACCCTAGGCAGTCCTCAGTTCCTCCTGAGCCTCGCCAAACCAGACCTGCATCTGAGCGACGCGCTCCTCAAAATCCGCCTCCGCCTTGTCCGCCGCCGCCATCCTGGATTTCACTTTGTCTTGGCGGGCACAGTGGAGCGCCTGGAGATTCTGGAAGTTGGCGCTCATGGCTCGGAGAAGCCAATCCTCTTGGGAACTGCCGCCGCCGGCGCTCGGTTCGTCAACAACCTAGAACCTGGCGGTGGCAAGCGCCTCATCATCAAACACCTCCCCTTCAGCTGGCGCTCAGGCGCTCATCGTCCCTGGGAGGCGGATGAACAGGTCGTCGGCCACCCTCAGGTACTTGCACCTGGAACTCTTGGCCACCTCCTCCTCGGTGGGCTCCTTGGCGGCCTCCTCGGCAGCAACCTCGCCGGACTCCCCGGCAGGCCCGTTGCCGGCCTTCCCAACAGCGGCCTCGCCGGTCTTGTCGGCAAGCCCCCTGGTGGCCTCCTTGGCGGCTTCCCCAACCGCGATCTTGGTGGCCTTGGCTTCGGTATCCTTGGCGACCTCCTCGATGATGGTGTCGATATCTTCCTGGTCCGTCGAGGGAGGGTCTGGAAACCAGAAAGGAGAATGAAACGAGGCCAAAATCAAAGTTCAGAACAAAGAAAAGAAAGAAAACAGAGACGGGAGGCAGGCCACTTACCCGTGCCGAGCTGAGAAGAAGTGGTTCCCTCCCCACCAACCGGGACGGAGCCGCCAGCACCCAAGCTCGCCTCCTCTTCCTTCGTACGTGTGGGCTCGGCGGCAGATGCCCTTGCCGGGGACGCCCCTCTGGATGGCGTGGTCGACGAAGGCGGCATGCCGGGGCGGCCCTCAGCGGCTCCTCCTGTTGTCGCTCCCCTCCTGCAAACCCGGCAAGGTCAGCACCAAGGATTCATGCCCCAACGCCCGTTGATGAGGAGTGAGTAAAGAACTCACGCTGGGAGCTGAAGCGGGGGCTGCGTCGAGGGCTTTTGTCTAGGCTGATCTCCACCAACACCGGTGTGCGCGTAGTGTTTGACATGGATGTAATTGCGTGCTTCAAGTACGTCTGCTTTTCTTTTAGCAAGCAACAATTCTACTTCTTCATCACCCATGGCGTCAGAAATAATATTACTTCCCGATTCGAACAAGCTGCTGTTAATTTGGCTCTGGGCGATGAGTGCTTTAAGTAAGAGGCAATCGTTCTCGTTCTTCTTCACTTTCCCGTTGCGCTTCTCGTGGTCGTGGGTGTAGCCTTTTTGGCCACTTCCTTCTTGGTACTTGAAGCATTTCTAGAAGAAAGTCTGGTTGCCTGCAAGGTAGACTGCCGAGCAGACGGTGAAGCTTGGACAGACTTCTTAGCAGACGGTTTATCTATGACGGACCGCTGAGATGGAGGTGCTGCTGTGACGGAGTACTGGGCTGTAGGAGCAGAGGCATCGGACTGCTGACCATGCATTGAAGCTATGTCGGGTTTCTGCGCAGGTGGTGCCAACTTGTCGGCGTGCTGAGGAGGTCGTGCTAACGCGCTGGTTTGCTGAGCAGTGAAGTGCCGACGCATTAGTATGCTGATCACGCTACCAAGGATCGACGGATCGATGAGCAATGGTTCTCGACCTATGACTACTTAGTAGGCGGTTCCGAAGCATTAGACTGCTTAGCGCCTATTCCACCAGTGTTGGTCTGGCCGAGCATGTGCTGCAGCTGGGTCCCCATCGCTTCAGCCGCCGCATCTTAACCGTGGTGCGGCCATCGCAGCTTGTAGGCCTTGCCATTGGCTGCTTTGGGGCGGAGGATGACATGGCATGTACGCCACAAAGTCGGTTCGGCTGATCACATGTTGATGCATCAGCCCGCGAGAGCTGCTGTGGCAAGGAGAGCATCACCGGTTGAGGGGCGACAGTGGTTGCTCTTGGCGGGGCTTCAGGAATCTCATCGATGAACTCTATTTCCTTTCGTGGCCACTGGGTGTGATGAAACAGTGTTTCTCCCCAGGTCCTTTGCTCATGGAAGTCTCCTAGGACATTCTTCGTGAAAATTCATTGAATCCAGGCTTTACTTCACCACGTAGCACTTCACACAGCCCGCTTCAATGGCACATTGTCCAAGAAGAGGCCATCTTCCAAGAAGGGTGGAAAACCCAGTGCTGTTGCACATTTTAATGTAACTTCATAATGTGTAAGCACGCCCTTCACCTGTCTTTCATTCTAGATAGATCAGATATAGCATCATCAATGAAAGCAGCTGCAGCCTCAAGTGTCATTGGGTCACCGATGCACAACTACTTTTGTGCAAAGGTTGTCGCAATAAGCAAAGATCATCCATGTCGGCCTCCCTCCCATTTGTTGGCTATCTTTCAAGTTTAGAGTCTTCACACATCATTGACTCATCAACATCCTTTCGAACAGCTGGATATATCTCCTTCTTCAACTTTTCAAACAATGCATTCTGCTTCATTTCACTCCTCGCTTTTTTTCATGCTGAGCCTCTCTTCTTTGCTGAGTATGAAAGCCCTCATGTGCGGGACATTAACACCTATACCCCTTGCAAGGCCAGGGGGCTCTTTTGTGTCCAGAGCAATGGACAGAATCTCATGGCCCTGAGTTCCTGTAGAACCTTCCAGGGATCTTGGAAGCCTCTACCATCACTTCATACAGTTTGTCATCACGTGCGTTGATGGAGTCCTGGATTAGGGGGTGTCCGGATAGCCGAACTATCACCGTTGGCCGGACTCCTGGACTATGAAGACACAAGATTGAAGACTTCGTCCCGTGTCCGGATGGGACTTTCCTTGGCGTGGAAGGCAAGCTTGGCGATACGGATATGTAGATCTCCTACCATTGTAATCGACTGTAACCCTAACCCTATCCGTGTCTATATAAACCGGAGGGTTTTAGTCCGTGGATCTAACAACAATCATACCATAGGCTAGCTTCTAGGGTTTAGCCTCTTTGATCTCGTAGATCCACTTTGTGCTACCCATATCATCAATATTAATCAAGCAGAGTAGGGTTTTACCTCCATCGAGAGGGCCCAACCTGGGTAAAAACATCGTGTCCCTTGTCTCATGTTACCATCCGCCTAGACGCACAGTTTGGGACCCCCTACCCGAGATCCGCCGGTTTTGACACCGACATTGGTGCTTTCATTGAGAGTTCCTCGGTGTCGTCGCTGTCATGAAGGATGCCTCATCCCGTCTTTAAAGACAGCAACGTTGCTAAAGGAGCTTTGGCCACCGGCCAAACTCTCTGGCTTGGCGGTTTTCTTATGACCGCTTGTTCGTCATTCAGCCGACGATGACTTCTCGGTCATCGAAAGCAATCTTCACGTTAACTCGAACTCGCCGAAAGAAGAACCGATGGAGCTCTCTTCCTTGAACGAGCTCTTGGATCGCATCGCCGCTCGAGTCGCCATGCATCACGATCGATTGGGCCTAAACCGATCTGAGAAAGATCAACTCTCCCTGTGCTACCCACCACGTAGCTGTGGTAGAGGAACAATACGGCGACTTTTCTCCTACCTTAAGGACTAGCTATGTCCGGATTCCTGACCCTCCATGCCAGATTCCTCATGAAGGGAGGACACCACTCAAGCCCTAAACTTAAAGTCGCAGCAGGGGCTAGATTCATCGACAACCTCCAAGAACCCAAGCTTCCAAGTTCGAAACTTCTTGGCCCTCGAATCTTAAATCGGACGTGGTTCGAATTTAATTCCACCCGCCCACCCAAACATAAGCGATCTATGCCAAATCCGCAAGAGCCCGTGAAACAATACATCATTATCGGGCGATTCTCCCGGTTATGGACAGGATAAAGGATTGCCGCGAGGAGGACGCAATCTCATTCTTTCTACAATAATTGCACGGACAAGGAATCCTAAACGCCATAAGTCGTCAGGAAATTAGACGCTCACGACTTGGCGCCCATAGTATGAAAGTATCGCGATGGAGAGCGCTCGAAAACCAAATCATATTTTCGGATAATCCGGCCCCGAATACGACCCTAGTCCGAAATAAAAGGGTGCATCATCACCAGGCACCTGGGTTACATACCAAAAAGCAAAAACCCGCCCAAGGGCATGGAACCATACTGGAGGGATGGCTCAATGGACCCTGCAAAATTCATAGCAGAGAGGGCGCCACTCCAACTCATAGCCTTAGAGCATGTGGGATACTACGGCAGGTGGCCAAAAGTGATGAAGAGCTCTTAGCTCCAGAGCACCAGCCCAGCAATACTAGTACGGTATTAACATTCTTCGAGACTTTCGCATCAAATAATATGCGGAAACGAACACTCCGCAGCCTTGCCAAAGTCTACCAGATAGCAACAATAAATCCATGGAGTGACACGGCTATTACCTTTAACGCCAAAGGATTTAACCTAAATTCAACAGCCCGAGCACCAGCCGCATTGGTCCTCACCAATAGTGGACGGCCGCTTACCAAGGTACTCATGGACGGCGGCAGCGGATTAAACCTCATCTACGAGGAAACCCTTCAAAAATGGAAATAGACCGGAGCCGATTGAGCAAAGCAGCACAACCTTTAGAGGAATAATCCCAACGGGAAGCATGTCAGACAGAAAAATCACACTAGATGTGGTGTTCGCACGCCGACAATTATAGGTCCGAGGAGGTCACATTCCAAGTGGCCCTGCTCAGCAGCGGATACCACGCTATATTAGGGCGAGAGGCATTCACAATTTTTCAAGCTATATCCCATTACGGGTACATGAAGCTCAAAATGCCCGACCCAACGGAATTATCACTCTCTAGTGACCGGACATAGCGCCCGCCGAAAATAAAACAGCCGACTTGCCCTTGAGGCACTATCCGGCCCTAGCGGCAGAGGAACTCATCAAGGCTGTCTCCACGGTGAACAGGGGACGACGTGATACTCGATAAGAGATCCAAGTCCACCTCTTTAAACCGCGTATTTAAATAGTCAAATTCCAAGTCCATCCAACGGACCCTACAAAACGGCTCCATCGGGCACAATTAAACCATGATGTGGACGCCAGACTACGAGAATTCCTACGAAAATTGGGACATTTTTGCTCGCACCCTTCGACATGCCAGAATCCCACGCCGGTCGGGCAGAGCACAGCCTAAATATCCTAAAAGGATTCAAGCCACCAAACAAGCTTTTGGTGTTTCACAACCCAAGAGACAAAGCCATGGGAGAGGAGCTAGCTAAACTATTGGAGGCCGGATTCATCAGAGATATTAAACATCCGGACTGGCTAGCAAACCTGGTAATGGTACCAAAGAAGGACAAATCCTGGCGCCAATGTGTCGATTTTAAGGACCTTAACAAGGCTTGCCCAAAGGATCCCTTCCCCCTCCCCTGCATCGATCAAATTGACGCTACCGCAGGACACGATTCATTGTGTTTCCTTGACGCATACTCCGGCTACCACCAAATTAAGATGGCAGAGCCATACCAAGCCGCAACGGCATTCATCACTCCATACGGCCCATTCTGCTTCAACACAATGCCCTTTGGGCTCAAGAACACCGCTGCAACATATCAGCGCATGATTCGTATATGTCCGCAAACCAGATCGGCAAAACAAAGGAGGCATATGTAGACGATGTGGTCGTCAAATCCAAGCATGTAGAAACCCTAGTCGACGACTTGAGGCTCACATTCGATAATCTCCAACATATGACATCAAGCTCAACCCGAAAATGCGTTTGCATACCAACCGAAAGCTCTTGGGCTTCATTGTATCCGCAGGAATTGAAGCAAACCCAGCCAAGATCCGAGCTCTCACAATTGGATATCCCCAAAGACCTCAAACAAATACAAAATTGATCGATGTGTGGCGGCTCTAAGCCGCTTTATCTCCCGCTTAGGAGAAAAGGCATTACCACTTTATCGCCTCCTCCGCAAGACCAACACTTCGAGTGGACGGATGCGCCACGGCCGACTCAAAGAAATCAAAGCCATATTGGCAACAACCGTCTCGGCCGCGCCCAACATGGGCGTAACCAATGCTATTATACATCGCAGCAACCCATCAAGTTGTAAGTGCGGTGCTCGTTGTCGAACGAGAAACGGATGAACACAAGTTCCCCCTCCAAAAACCAGTTTACTACGTGTCCACTGTCCTAACTCCATGCAAGTCACGGTACCCGCATTATCAAAAGATAGCATACGTGGTGTTCATGGCATCCTAGAAGCAGCGACACTACTTTCAAGAGTGTTCGATAACAGCAGCCTCCGAAGTACCTCTTAATGACATTATAAACAACCTCGACGCAACGGGCCGGATTGCTAAATGGGCCATTGAGCTCCTCCCGTTTGACATAACCTACAAGCCACAGCGAGCTATTAAGTCGCAAGTTTTGGCTGACTTCGTCGCCGAATGGACTGAAGCCAAACTCCCTAAAGAGTACGACGCATATTCCAACTGGATCATGCACTTCGATGGCTCCAAAATGTTGGCCGCCTGGGGCTGGCGCTGCTCGACGCTCCCAACCGAGATACAGTCCAATACGTACTTCAAATAATGTACACGGACTCCAACAACGCAGCCGAATACGAGGCCCTTCTACATGGTCTCCGGATGGCAATCTCCATGGGAATTCAATGCCTAGAGGTGCGCGGGGATTCGAACCTCGTGATATCCCAAATATATGGGGACTTTGATGCCAAGGATCCGAAAATGTCAGCTTATCGCAATGTCGTCCTAAAAAAATGTCAGCTCGGTTTGAGGGGCTCGAATTTCACCATATAGCCCGGGATAACAACCAGGAAGCGGATGTGTTGGCACGATTGCATGAAAGCGCGATGCCGCCCCCCAACATCTTTCCTAGAGAGGCTTTTCAAGCCATCCGTATTATGGGAGGGAGAGACCGAAATAACAACCCGACCCAACCACACCGCCCCACACCAAACATTCCGACATAGTTGGTGGTTCCGCCAACGAAATAACACCGCCACCCACGCAATAATGGCAGTCATTGCCCTGCGATGAACTATTCCTAGCCTACCTAACTAGGCAGGAACTTCCCGAGGACCAAAACAAGGCCCGCTGCATAGTGCGGTGGTCTAAAGCCTATAAGGTCCAGGAGGGAGAGCTTTATAAGAAAAGCACAACCGGAGTCCTTCAAAGGTGTATCTCCGAAGAGGAAGGGCGGAATCTCCTGGCTAAAATTCATGACGGACTCGGTGGCACCATGCCGCAGCCCGGGCCCTTGTAGGAAAGGCCTTCCGTACAGGATTTTATTGGCCGACGGCCCGGGCAGATGCTTAGGACTTAGTCCAACGATGCGTCGGTTGCCAGCTCTTTGCTAATCAAAACCACATGCCACCCACCACCCTCAAAACTATACCCATCACCTGGCCCTTCGTGGTATGGGGGCTCGACATGGTTGGACCCCTTAAAGGAGGAACCCACAAGCAAAAATACCTATTTGTCATGGTGGATAAATTCACCAAATGGATAGAGGCCAAGCTCAGAAGACGGCCAATCCGGACCGGTGATAGACTTTATATCGTGGGTAGTACACCGCTACGGCGCCCCCATAGCATCATCACCGATAACGGCACGAACTTCACGGCCGACGAGGTCAAACTCGTGCAAAACATGGGCATCAAGCTCGACTACGCTCACCTATCACCCCCAAACTAACGGTCAAGTCGAGCGAGCAAACGGTCTAATCATGAGCGGCATTAAACCCGCACTAGTGCGGTCCTCAAGGAATCTAACACGACCGGGTAGAGGAGCTCGACCCATACTGGGGCTGCGGACCACAATCAATCGCACTACCGGATTCACACCATTTTCTATGGTATTCGGCGCAGAGGCAGTTTTGCGTGCGACATAATTCATGACTCACCTCGCGTGCGCATGTACGAAGAAAGAGAAGCCGAGCTCGATCGGCGGGACAGTTTGGACACCTTGGAGGAGGAGCGCGACATGGCAAAAGCTCGTTCCGGATTCTATCAACAACAGGCTCGAAGATATCAAAGCAGGGAAGTACGGGCCAAAGCTTACAATGTTGGCGAACTAGTTTTACGCTCACGACAAGAAAAAGGACAAACTCAAGCCCAAATGGGAGGGTCCTTCATCATCGACTGTCCCGACCGCAGAGCGCATCGCTCGCGAAACACATTGGATAACCGACTCGAGCCGAACCCATGAAACGCAGTCTCCGAAGATTCTACGCCTAGCGCCGGATTCCGAGTTCTTCTCCTCCTCCGTCTATATTTTATACTTTAAGCTGTCTTTTATTTCTCTCCTTCTCCTCCTTTTTCTCGATGCCGTTAAAGGCCTGCTTATGCATTGTTCGCACACACTTGACGCGCCATCCGCGCTCATTATACCTGGGGGCTTCTTTAATAGAAGCTTATTTATACGGGCTTTATGCCCAACACATGTGTCACACTTCCGCATGTACCTTTTATTCACCATTATATGCATCGATATGACTTAAGTTTTGGCCAAGCTGGGTTGTTCGCTCATGTGCTTACCCCTACGCTCCCGATTGTTCGCTAGGTGGTAAAGGAGCACCTCTCGCGATTGTTACCGCCGGGTCAGCGGACGTACCTCGACCGGGTGAAGCCGAAAGCTAGCGTTCTTATGGGAATATTTGGTCGGTGAACTAAAAGACGATTTTTTATTTTTCATTTATCTGCCCCCAGATGCTTTTCTGCTTTTTACGTAGTCCGGACATGCACTTTAGGGCATGCCTCCTGTGAAAAGGAACCCCTAACGGAACTATTCTCCCGGAAGATGTTTCTTACTAACCATGTAATATAACATAACTAGTTGGGCACTTGTCCGATAAAGCACTCATGACCCCTACGCCTGGTCTCCACGCATGCCCCGGTTTTACATAACCGTGAGGGTATTCGGACACACTCCGACTATTGGGTCCCGAGGTTGAAGCGAAAAGGTCCGCTATGACAAACGATCTACAATCCGCTAGAAGGCATTTTACATGTCATTTTAAATTACATAGTCAAATTGACTCGATTGTATTCCTCTTCAATGCCATCTAATAGGCTGTCTAGTTTACGGTCTTGTTGGGAATACTTTATGCCAACTCTACTTGGCCGCACACTAAGCTCACAGGATCTCCTTCCCGTCTGCCCCACAGTCCGACCTTGGCCATGTGGTTTGGGTCCGCCTGTACCGCTGCCTTCACCATGGCCTGTGCCTCCTCGGCGCCTTTGACGACAGGCCGATATCTTCCATAGTCGGAAGCGCCGCGTGCTCCCTGCTTCTCGCAAGCTCTCCAAGGCCTTCGGGCAGGAGATAGATGGCCACAAGGCCTGGGCGACGCTCATCACCTGCCAACTCGCTCAGCAGTTGCAATAGCTCGAAGAAGGTCACCCAGAGAACGGGCATTTCTCCGCAGGACGACCCGTGAGCATACCTACTGACACATAACTCGTCAGCTTGACTTCCTCGCCGAACTCTTTTTCAAAGTCCGCCAAGCACTTACTATAAATGTCGCGACGAAGTCGCCGATTCTCCTTCATGGAGTCGCATAGCCAAGCACGAACATCCTTTAGTTCCTCACCCAGCTGGGTGTTGGCATCCCGAGATTATTTTTCTTGCCTCACCCTTGTAAGCACATTCTCGCCGCCTTCAACCGGCGCAAGAGCTGTTGCTTGTCCGGATCTAGTCCGCGCCATCTACAATATTATTGTCGATTTACACACACGCCGACTTCACAAACTACTTATCTTTTGAAGCATATATTACCGTAGGGGTCTCTGTGGCTCCCCTCAGAGCGGCTAGTGCGCCTCAAGTTGGGCCTTGCATTCTTCAAGCCCCGACAGTCGGGTATTCTTTTTGTAAGATCCTCAGATGACAAATGATCCTTAAATCAGTTATTCTAACTATTTTAAGTCTCGGGGACTACTGCATATATAACCGTCAAATTTCTCACCAGATGTCCTTTACATACTGCTCCGTGGCTCGCTAGACCATCTTGAGCGGCACGGAGGTGCGATCTCCCAATTGAAGACATTCAATGCCTCTTGGGAGAAACATGCGCCACGAAGAACTGTCGCGGCGCTCGTGATTCATGGCGCCTCCACCTTGGAGTTGGTGGCGGACAATCCTCGGCATCCTCTTGCCGGAGGAACGTCCGACGACGCCTCGTGCTCGCCTCCGCTTCGACCCGGCTTTGGAGCCTGGCTGGCGGAGGCTCGATTGGCAACCTCTCCGGACACAGTCCGGCGAGCGCTCTTTTTCCTGAAAAGGGCACCAGCGTTAGTACGCCTTCCAGGAATCAATCCTGCGAATATGGTGACGCTACCATACCGCTGCGGCGGCATTTCGATCCGACCGCACTTTTTAGCTCGGGCCGAGCTGCCCTTGTTGGCTAGCCACCGCAGCTCGGCCTCCCGCCTCGAAGGCACCCCTGCGTAAACACCATTGGTATACGGTGATAAAAAATAAGCACGGATGGGTCATTATCGAGTATTGGGACCTCGGTCTCAGCCACCGTGAGGCTGGAAGTATTCCGGTAATCGGCCGTAATGGCAACCAAGGCATTATCGATGCTCGCCAGGAAATACCCCATCAATCAGCTCCACCAATATGTCCGGATCCTCTTGGGAGGCCAGATCGAGGAGCCGCTCCGGATCCTCGGGTTGTGGAGGCAGGCTGTTTATGTCCTTTACGGCCTGGCGCAGTTCCTGCGTCAAAATCACAAAATGAGATACCTAACCATGGGAATACGGATCGGATGTGCAGAAAAGAAACGTCCGCTTACCCAGCTTCAAGGGTTGTTCATAGAAAATCCGTTCAATGGACTGACGCGGAGAAAATCTTCCTCTTCTCCCTTGTATAGCGCGGATGTCGGATTTCGGGTTCCGGCAGACCCTTGAGGTTCGAACACTGGGGTGCGCGCGGATTCTTGCCTTCTACCTACCTGCACCCCGCCGCCTCGCTAGGATCTAAACTACGAAAGGAACATCACAAGAGACACAAGGTTTATACTAGTTCGGGCCACCATTGTGGTGTAATACCCTACTCTAGTTTGTGGTGTGGTGGATTGCCTCTTGGGCTGATGGTGATGAACAATACAAGGAAGAACAGCCTCATGAGGGTCTGTTCTTGGCTCGTGCGATGAACTTCTAGGGGGAGTTCAGTCGCCTCTCTCTATCTCTCGTTTGTTCTCTTGCTATCTTCCCTGCATGCCTCTACCTCATGGGAGGCTAGGCCTATTTATAGGCAGAGGCCTGGGCCTCTTCCCAAATATTGAGCGGGAAGGCGCCAACAATTGGCCATTTGAAGGGAACATTTGGTACACTTATCCCGACTAAAGTTGGTCCTCGCTTGTCAAAGGCTCTGGTGGTGGCCTTGACTTGGGCTCCTGAATGACTTCCTTCCTGCCATTGGACTGGTCTTGGTCTCGTTGCACGAAATGGGCGCCTTTGCTTGATGCTCTCGCCTCGCTTGCTCCCTTTGCACCAAAGAGGAAAAGGAGGACCTTGCGGGCTGGCCCCTTGGTCGTCATGGCTTGCGTCCACGGGCACCTCGTGAGGTACCCGCCTTGATCTCTCCGCCACTCGCGAGCCAACACTGATGAGGCCGTGCACGAGAAGGCTCCTGTCGTCCGCCCAGCAGGCTTGGCCCTCGTGAGGTCTTGAGCTCGTGTTGATGAAGATGGGCCGTGATGGGCCCCCTTTGAGCCATGTCGCAGGCCGCGAGTGCGAGCAAGTCTAGGACCCCGTTCCCGAGCGCCCCGACAGTAGCCGGGCCCAAAGGCGCGCCCGGACTTGGCTGAGCCGAGGCGAAGGGCAAAAGCGGCGCCACGGGCCCTAACAGCCTGCTGCCTTGGGCGCCAGCGTGGCGGTTGATTGGGCGTGGGTGCCTCGGCAACCGCATGGTCGATAAAGGCGGCGTCTGCCTAGGCTTTGCTTCCTTGCTTTCTCTGACAGTTCTGCTCGAGATCCCCTTTCTTGCCCTCTCCTTCCTGCCTCCGAAATCTTGAGATCCCTCCGACCGCGCATGCCCTAGCAGGCATGGCGCCTCGCCTGAGCCCGGCCGGGCTTAATACGCTCCTGCCTGGACTCACCAGAGCGTGTCGGGCGAGCCTTGCAGGTGCGCCCGGATGGCGTCAGCGAAGGGGCATCGGCAGAGCAAAGGTGTTCAAGGCCGGCTCAGCCCTCCCGAAGGCCAAGGGCACCTTCTATCCGCTCTTTGTAAATGCCATCGTTGCGGTCGATGCCTCCCTTTTCCGAGTTCTTCTTCTCCGTCCTCCGCCATTACAAGCTACAAGCTCTGCACTCCACCCCAACTCCGTTCTCCTCCACAGGCGATCTTCGCCTACTCATGTGAGGCTCACATTGGGGTGCAGCCCTCGGTGGCCTGCTGCGCCACTATTCTCCCTCAGGACCTCTCGTGGTTCCTCCTCTGCGTGTCTGAGCTCGTCGCATCCCCTGGTAGCTCCATCGCCATTTGAACCCGGGAAGAGGATCGAGGCTTGAGGAGCAAGTGGGTCTTGGTGGATGTTGGGTGCATCCACCCTCATTCTAATCTTTCCCACGGCACCCCATACACTCCGGCTGACTGGTCTTGAGTGGGCCTCGTGGATCCCGTGCAAGGCGGTGTTGGAAGGATGGACATGGACACGAGGCCGGCCAACATGGCGTGGCCATGAAGCTGATCGGCGCTTGTCGCTGCTGAGGGAATTCTGGAGCACCAAGCGGCTCGCCTTCGTCGATGCCCACCTTAGATGTGGAGGCCCCACCGAGCCCTGCGGTCTTGGCGATGAAGACCTGGCTGCGGTTCTCAATCTTTGGTTAGAGGCGGCGTGGCGAGGTTGGGGCGCTTCGCCCCTGTTCCTCTGCGATGGCGGGAGGCAGGTAGTGTCGTCCATGCCCGTCTTCAGCGAGGACGGGCCCGATGCCCTTGAGGCTCCAGGAACCGGTGGACATGTCCTCTGCGACTCCAGTGAGGAAAAGGAAGAAGGGGCGGGAAGGGGCCCGACTCGGCGACCGGCCGGAGAGTCGAGGCTCCCCTCCCGGGCGCAAGTCCAGCGTTCTCGCATCCTGAAGCGGCGATGGCGGCGAGGATGATGATGAAGCAGGGCGCGGAGCTTGCCCCCAATCCCGAAGAAGGATAGGACCGGGCTGGTCCCCAGCAGGTCTGCCCGGCATCGAGGCGATCCGGTGGCGCCTCCTGCTCCCGAGCTCCTTGAGGCTGATCCCGATGGCGGATCTCGGGCTTCAAGTATGGCGGAGGTTGCTTTCGAGCTCGCGACCATTTCGACGATAAGTG
Organism: Aegilops longissima; assembly: GCA_021605205.1. NCBI lineage: Eukaryota > Viridiplantae > Streptophyta > Magnoliopsida > Poales > Poaceae > Aegilops > Aegilops longissima. Next base: position 344,313,982 of record CM038682.1, read on the forward strand.
CTCGACTCTGTCTTATTTCTTGTTTTGTCATTGAGGAAGCAGCGTATGTATCTCTTGGTTAGGCGCTAGCGCCCATGACAAGAAGCTGAAGGGATCTCCTGAGATTCCGTGGGGAGAGCGCTCTGCTTGAAAGAAGGTGGCCGTGATGCATGGGCCTCTCCTGCCCGGTCATCCTCATTTGAAAGCGGCGCTTGGCATATTAGCGACTCTGAGGTGTCACTGCTGGTGCCACCGCCACGGCTGTTGGTAGCGCAGCGAGGTCCCGCCTCGGGACACCGTGGATACTGCTGCCGTCCTCTCCTCCTACTCCACCAACTGCTATCTCTCGACTCCTCCTACCGTTACGGATCGTGCTGCTGCTTGCTGGACCGATTCGGCAGGATCTTTGAGCGTCGACCTTGTATGGTGGCGGGCGCTGGGCTGGCTTCGGCTGGATTAGCTCCATGCTTCAATCCGGCGGCGTTGGTCAAGCCTCGACGGCTTGCGGCGAGGAGAAGCAAGCTGTCCTTAGGCGAAAAACTGCTTTGACGCCGCCTTGGGGAGGTAGCCGAGGTCGAGTTCTTTGCAAGGCGTTGGAGAGCGAGCTGCAGGGCTGCGGGACCAGCTGCCAAGGAGGCCCGCCGCGCCAAGAGCAGGAGGAAGGCATGAAGGCTCGCGAGGTGGCCGTCAGGATCGGGGCCAAGCTCAAGAAAGCGCCGTGAAACGCCTAGGCGTCTGGAGTAAGAAGTTAGAGCGAGGAAGATCGAGCTGGGCGGCAAAACACGGTCCTTGCCGAGGATCGTGGCCTTCACGGACATGGAGGTGAAGGCTCCCACCTTCTTTGAGGAGCTTTATGATAGCGGCTGGAGCCTGCCGGCTGGTGGCGCAGAGGGCGGCCCCGCCGAGCTACTTCCTTTCTGGTTCACGCTCTTGAAGATGTCGCCGTTGGCCTTGGCCCTACGGCTGAGGCCAAGGCGCATGTCTTGTCTTCTACAGAGCTGACGCGGGTCCTCACCCACGTCTACCTTTGCGATCCCAACGTCGACCTCGACAACTCTTTGGAGCAATGATGGCGAGCTTGCCGCTGCCACTTCTTGGCCGTGAAGGGTCGTGCAGAGGCTCTGCTGGGAAGTTCGGGGCCTTCAGCACCAAGCGAGCGGGCGCTACCAACCTGCTGGACTCCACAAGGTGAACCCGCTCCGCGCAACTCCACCGCCACTCTGTTACGCTGATTCTGCACATGTATCATGCCTCGGGGCGTTTAAACTTGCATTTGGCGTTGTGATAACATTTATGGACTGTAATATTTGCTTTTGAATTCCTTGAAATTTACGCTTACTACTTGCTTATGTTCTCTGCATGGCCGAGCCCGACGCGCATACCTCGGCCGCCCGTTAGCCCGGCCAGGAAACAGGGGCGGGACCAGGAGTGAGGCTACGTGACAAGTTAGGCTCTGAGTCGCGATGCTCGAGTCCCCCTTGGCGCACGAACAACAAGTAGGGAGGTGAGAGGTGGGTGGATCTACCGTTTTACGTCTGCAGAGCCCGGCCCCGCGCATACCTCAACTTCCATTATCCTTTCGGAACTAAGGAGTGCGGGGCTATGTGACCAGTTAGGCTCCTGAGTCGCGATGCTCGGGAGTCCCCCTTGACGCTCAAATGGCCTTCGTACCTTGGCTCCGCTTCGAGGGAGGGGCCAGCGACAAACCAGGCCGGGGGCACAGGCTGGAGTGGCGTCACGCTGGGCATGACCAGGCACAGCCCGTGCCCATCCCTCGCGCGGCACTCCAGGGGGCGTTCGCTGAGGCAGGCAGAACAGAGCTCTGGGCTCCTGAGGTTGATGCAGCCAGGGGCCACCCTCGGTTGTTTATCCTGCGCAGACATAGTGCTTCCATGTGTGTGCAGGCATAGCCGCTCCTCGGCGGTGTCGTCAGCCGACACGGAACATGGTGCTTCCCAGGTGTGCGTGGAAGGGCTCCCCTCGGGAGGAAACCAGGCGTGGACAGCCCATACCGGCAATTGGCTATGCGGTAGGGGCTGTCGAGGTGTGTCTGGGCACCCGTGAGCCAGTAGCAGGACTCACGGGCTCTACCTCCAAGCGGAGTTCGCGCTGCACTTCAGGCCTTATCTTGTGATGTGTTCCTGTAGATTTGGTTAGATCTCGGTAGCTCTCGTCCTCGGGTCCTGCCCTCGAGCTGGTCTCGGCCGTCCATTGGTATGCCGGTCGCGATGTCGTGGACAAGGCGGAGGTGAGGGCTGGAGAGCCGATAGGACCCTGAGTCCACGATGCTCGGTACCCCCTTTAACGTGCAGCGGTCGGCATGAACTAAGAGAAGGTGCCATGGATTGGCATCAAATAACAAGCATAATGGGTTGAGCATGACCGAAATAAGCATAAAGAGGATACATGCCGCGGGCCTGGCCCAGCGACTTGGGGATGATGCAACCCGGCGCCCCCAATAAGGTAAGCTAGGAACAGGAACTAAAAAGGATACACGCGAGGGACGGACCCGACGACGGGGAATAATGCACCAGGGGGGCGCTCCAGGTAAAAATGAAACTTGAGCGATGTCACCTGGTAAGCGTCGAAGGCGAAAGGTTGTTGGTGCAGCGGAGACTCGGTGGGCTGCGGGAGGCCGATCCTCCACGAGCCCCGAGGCCCGAGGCCTCGGGAGGCTCGAGGCGCTGGTGGCTCCTCGTGGACCATCTCCATCTCCGCCAGGAGGCTGCGGGCGCCAGCCTCTTGAGCTTCTGTGATGCTCCTCATGAGGTGTAACGCCCGGATTCGATCGCCAGTGTCGCGCTTATTATACGTCGTTGCCATGTCATTTGCTTGCGTGTTGCATCTTTGCCATGTCATCATCTGCATTTTATATCATGTCATCATGTGCATCGCATTGGCATACGTGTTCGTCTCATGCATCGAGCATTTTCCCGTTGTCCGTTTTGCAATCCGGCACTCCTATGTCTCTCGGCGCCCCCTTTGCCTCTTTTTCGTATGCGGGTGTTAAGCGGTCTCGGAATGGACGAGGTTTGTCAAGCGGCCTTGGTATAGCACCGTGAACCGCTGTCAAGTTTCGTGCCATTTGGAGGTCGTTTGGTACTCAACGGTTAACGGGTAACCATAAAAGCCTCTTTTATTGCAGCCCAACACCCTTCAAAGTGGCCCAAAACCCAGCAAACTCCCTCCATGCTCTCCGCCGTTCGATCACGATCGCGTGGCTGAAAACCGCACCTCATTTGGACTCTCTAGCTCCCTCTACCTATAAATATGCCTTCCCGTCAAATTCGCGGATGATTTCGGAGAACACCCTAAAAATCCGTCCCGCTTCGCCGGACACGTCCGCCGCCACCGGACGAATCGCCGCCCGCCCCAGCCACTGGCGTCGCGCCATGTGGCGCCCACTTTCCGCCGCCCGCGCCCGCCCGCGGCCCATCACGGGTCCCGAGCCGGCCGCCGCCCAAGGCAGCGCCCGCCAGCCGCCCGTCGCCGAGCCCGCGCCCGTAGCAGCGGCCAGCGCCGCGCGCGGATCCCCGCCGCCGCCGCCTCCTCGTCGTGCCCGAAGGCCGGCCCCTCCGTCGGCGCCAGCGCTCCGCCTCCGGCCGAACTCCGCCGCCGCCTCTTCACCGGAGATCCGCCGCGGCCGCCCCTCCGGCTTCGCCCGCCGCCCAGACCTCGCCGACCCCGCGCCCCTCCGCCGTCTCCTACGCCTCCGGCCGCCTCGCCGTCGCCGGAGTCGGCCCGCTCCAATCCGGTCCGGGTGAACCAGATCCACCCGGAGATGAACCAAACGTCGCCCCGATCCCGGATCTCCTCGTCCCGCACGCCTCCGTCCCGCGTTGACTTTCGCGGAGGTATAATTTTCGTCTAAGTCCCAGGATTTTTGTAATTTTGTTGCATTTTCATCATGCCATAACTCTGCATCCGTTGCTCCGTTTCGTGCGTGTAATATGTCAAATTGTTCGCCTCGTCGAGTACATCATTTCTTCTCATTGCATCATTTACATTTGAGCTCATCTTGATGCCCGAAATGCTGTTAGAAAAGGGCTATGTGATGTTAGTTTCAGATTCTTGTCAGAACTTGCACTTTTGTCATTTTTGCCATGATTGATGTGTGCACCCTATGAACTTGAGTCCTACATGTGTTTTGTAATATGCCATGCCATCTTTACAGGGGTGTATGCCCTGTATTTTTGTGATCTATTTGGTGACTAGCACAAGCATGCAAACTAGGCTTCATGATGTTGCTGATTTTAGTCCCTGTTCTGCTGATATTTTTATGCCATGTAAACTTGATGCTACCAAGAGATCCATGCTTATTTTGAGATACTTCAGTAAGGATGTTTTGAACATATGGTTATTCTCTATCCATCCATGCCCTTGTTTGCAATTTTGGAGTGCCATAGCTTGAGTTAATCGAGCTCTACTTTAGCTATAAAATGTTTCCTGGCAGGTTGTTTACATGTTATTCAATTTTGCCAAGGTTGTTGTAGTTGATCCGTGTGTGCTATGATGTTGTTCTTGCCATTTATAGCTTCTATGCCATGTCTTCTTACTGTGAGTTGCCTTGCTATGCCATGTATTGCTCTGTGGTGAGTGGTTCAAGCTCACCAACATGCCTACTTATTGTTGTTCCTGCCATGTATGAATCTGTCATATAACTTGCCATGTTTACATGGGTGCCATCTTATTTTCTGGTCCTTTTTGGCTCATGGTCACTAAAGGACTTTTGTTCTCTGCATTTAGCAGTATCATTCCATGCCTTTTTTGCCATGATAAGTTCCTGTAGCATGTTGTTTGGTAGCTCTAAACATTGCAACCTGATGTTAATTCTGCTAAGCCTGTGAACCTGTTATTATTTGCAATCTTGCCATGTGTGTTTGAGCATGTTCTAGTGATTTCTGGAGATAGCTCAGTGTTCATGTTTTGTAATGCTTTACCTGTAAATCATGCCCATGCCTTTTGTTATTACATTGAGGTCCTGTAGCATGTTGTTTTGATGCTTGCAATATGCCTAGTTGCTGTTTTGGAAAGCTTGTCCTTTAAACTTGTATAGGGTGTATGTGTTGAACCGTTGCTCCGTTTTGAGTGTGCTCTATATGAAACTTGCTTGATTTTGCATGTAGCTTCATATTATCATGTTGCATCCATGTTTTGAGGTGTTTGCTTGATGTTTGTATGCATTTTGCATCAATGCCATGTTTATCTTGTTTTGCTCATATCTTCTAGGCCGTAGCTCCGAATCTAATGAACTTTATATGTAACTTGACTAGAATTTCGTGTAGATCATCGTGGTGCATCTTAACTTTCTGTTTAACCACTTGAACATAAGGTTTATTCAGATCTGGACCAATTTCGAAATTTGCATATGAGGACTTACCGGAATTGTTATATGTTGTTCCCGGCCTCATTTAAACTTGCCTTGATGTGTTGCTCTTGTTTGCATCATCTCTTGCCATGAGTAGCCTCAGGTAGTCTTGTCATGCATCATGCTTGTTGTGCATCATGTCTTGTTCATGTGTGGTGTGTTTACTATGTGGTGTGCTTCTTCTTGTTAGTTCTGTTTCGTTCGATCGTGAGGATCCGTTCGTCTCACGCTTGGTTCGCTTCATCCGTTCGTCTTCTTCATGGACTCGTTCTTTTTCCTTGCGGGATTTCAGGCAAGATGACCGCTACCCTGGATCTCACTACTATCATTGCTATGCTAGTTGTTTCGTTCTATCGCTATGATGCGCTACCTATCACTTGTTCCTCAAGCCTCCCAATTTGCCATGTCAGCCTCTAACCTTTGTCACCCTTCCTAGCAAACCGTTGTTTGGCTATGTTACCGCTTTGCTCAGCCCCTCTTATAGCGTTGTTAGTTGCAGGTGAAGATGAAGTTTGTTCCTTGTTGGAACATGGAGATGTTGTTCCTTGTTGGAACATGTTTACTTGTTGGGATATCACAATATATCTTATTTTATTAATGCATCTATATACTTGGTAAAGGGGAAGGCTCGGCCTTATGCCTCGTGTTTTGTTCCACTCTTGCCTCCTAGTTTCCGTCATATCGGTATTATGTTCCCGGATTTTGCGTCCCTAACGCGGTCGGGTGATTTATGGGACCCCTTGACAGTTCGCTTTGAATAAGACTTTTCCAGCAAGGCCCAACATTGGTTTTACCATTTGCCTCACCTATTACCTTTTTCCTTGGGAGTCGCGCCCAAGGGTCATCTTTATTTAGCCCCGGGCCAATGCTTGTCTAAGTGTTGGTCCAAACTAGAAACCCTTTGCGGCGCCACCTCGGGAAACTTGAGGGCTAGTTTTAGTTGTACGGACTGCTCATCCGGTCGTGGCTCGAGAGCGAGATACGCTGGCTGCTATCGAGGGTGTCGGCACGGGAGGTCTTCTGGTCTTGTTTTATTGCTGTCGAAATGTCTTGTAGCCGGATTCCGAGACTGATCGGGTCTTCCGGGAGAAGAAATATCCTTCGTTGATCGCGAGAGCTTATCATGGGCTAAGTTGGGACACCTGCGGGTATAAACTTTCGAGAGCCGTGCCCATGCTGTTATGTGGCAGATGGGAATTTGTTAATATCGGTTGTAGTAAACTTGAAGCAAACTCTTCTAAAATACACCAACCGTAATGCGTAACCGTGAGTGTCTCTTTTCGGGTTGATCGAGAGGAGAACACCGTTTCGGGTTATGTCGGCGTAAATAGGAGTTCAGGATCACTTCTTGATCATTGCTAGTTGTGACCGTTCCTTTGTTTCTCTTCTCGCTCTCATTTGCGTATGTTAGCCACCATACATGCTTAGTCGCTGCTGCAACCTCACCACTTTATCCCTTCCTTTCCCATTAAGCTTTGCTAGTCTTGATACCCATGGTAATGGGATTGCCGAGTCCTCGTGGCTCACAGATTACTACACCACCAGTTGCAGGTACATGTTTGCGATGATCATGACGTGAGAGCGATGTTTGCTTGTTTTGGAGTTCTTCTTCTGCTTCTTCTTCGATCAGGGGATAGGCTCCAGGTCGGCAGCCTGGGCTAGCAGGGTGGATATTATTTGAGTTTCTGTTTATGTTCCATCCGTAGTCGGATGTTGATCTCTTGTATATGATGTTGATGTATTCTTGTGGCATTTGTGCCTTATGTATGTATCCCCATCTATTATGTAATGTTGATGTAATGATATCCACCTTGCAAAAGCGTTTCAATATCTGGGTCTATCCTTGGTGGGACCATCGAGTTCCTTTTGGATAGGGTCGCATATTGGGCGTGACATGAGTCTTTGATGCGTGGCAGCCGTGTTTCGCAAGCCGTAAGGCATGCTGACGTAACTGTATAGGTGGACCTTGCAGCGCCCCCACGCGAGGAGGGCCAGAGGCGCTCTGAGGCGGCTCGGTTGAGCACTGGTATGTCGATGCAGACGCGCAGCCCACCATCCTCGCCTGGATGGGGAGCCACGGCAGGTAAGCGGCGGCTGCCACGCATGACTCTTGACTCTTGCAGCTCCTGAACAATCTTGCTGGCGAACTCCTGAGGGTTTTGCCCTCCTTGCCTTGCTCCTTCTTGAGGGAAACGTGCTTCGAAACACGCCTCCAAGTGGTGCCCAAGCGCCTCCCTCGTGACCCCAGCAAGGTCGGTGGCCCTCCAGGGGGGAGCCCCCGAGCCCTGCCTGAGGAGGGCGCCGGGCCGGACGATGTCTTCTTCTTCTTGGGAACGGTCTCGGGAAGCCTCCTGCTTCCGCGATCCGGGTCCTCCAGTGGCGCGGCCTGAAAGGCTCGCTCTCAGGAGCACTGCTGCGTCTTTCTCTTCGCAGGGCACCGTGATGACTCCGCCACTTCCACAGCATCTTGAGGACGTTAGTAGCCGTGGTGGGTTCTGACCATGAACTTGGCCAGCGCTGGGTACCCGAGGATGGCGTTGTATGGCAAGGCGAATGTGGGCGACGTCGAAGTCGATGAGCTCGGTGCGGTAGTTGTCGCGTCGCGCCAAGGTGACAGGAGGTGAACCTGCCCGATCGGGACCGTGGAGCCGTCGGTGACCCCAGAGAAAGGCTTGGTCGGCTGGAGCTGATTGTAAGGCACTTGGAGATTGTTGAACGTTTCCACGGACAGGACGTTGAGCCCTGCCCCGCCATCGATGAGGGTCTTGGTGACTAGCACGTTGCTCGATGATTGAGAACAGAGCATCGGGAGGACTCGGCCGTGGCCGCACACTTGAGCTGATCCGCCGAGTGAACGTGATGGTGCACGCCCGACCACGAGGCGTGTGGCTTGAGCTTGGGGAGGACTGCATTCACTTCACAGGCGAACTGCTTGAAGATGCATTGAGAGGCTGGGGCTTGAGCTCGCCCCAGATCAGAGCGATCGCAAGACTGCTCTGAGCCCCCAGCCCCTCGTCTGATGATGGTCTTCATTTCTCCTTGGCTGCGGTGATAGAGGAGGGAGGCCTGCGTTGCCTTGCGGGCGATCCTCGCGAGGCTGATCCCTCCAGCCTCCCTCGCGAGGTGGGTCTTGCCAGCGATCCTCGCGAGGTTGGTCGCGCCATCCTTGGCGAGGGTCGCGGTCTTCCCAGCGTCCTGGCGTTCCTTCCTCCTCCTCGGCCATAGCCCTGGTCGCTGCGGTCGGGACGTCGGCCGATCTTCCCTTCTCGCACGGCTCGTAGTTCTTAACATTCACTGGTGTTGTGGGTGTGGAGGTCGTGGTACACGCAGTACCGGTCGCCCTTGGAAGACTCGGGCTGATCTCTGCCCCGCTTGGTGTCCGGTTCTGCCGTGAGCACGGCAGCCCCCTTGCGCTTTACGTCCTTGGCCTTGGGTTTCTTCTCTTCTCGGTGCGGCGGGCAGCTCGAGGAGGGAGAGACGCCTTCCTCGACCTGGCGCGCTTGGTCGCCAAGTTGAACAGTTCAAGGAAGTGCATGATCTTCATGCATCGCCACTCCTCCTTCATCTTGGCGTCACACACCATCGGAGAAAGGCGGAGATGATGGCCTCTCGGTCACCTTGGGAATCTTGAGGCGTGCGTTGTTGAAGCGCTGGATGTACTTGCAGGTCTCTCCGGTTGCTGCTTGATGCGGCGCATGTCGCTCACGGCGGTGGCGATCGCGAGTACCTTGGAAGTTGGCGATGAAGCGGGTACGCATCTCGTCCCAGGAGGAGATCGTGCTTGGGGCCAGGTTCAGGAGCCAGGTGCGGGCCCCGTCTTTGAGCGCCATGGGAAACCAGTTTGCCATGACCTTCTCGTCTCCGTTGGCGGCTTCGATGCCCAGCTCGTAGAGCTGGAGGAACTCTGCGGGGTCGGCCGTACCATCATAGCGAGGAGGCAGGTCCGGCTTGAACTTGCCGGGGCACGCAATGCTGCGCAGCTTGGGGGTGAAGGCACGGCAGCCTGCTGTGGCCACGGCAGGCCTTGGATGACGAAGATCTTGGTCTTGCGGGTCCCCGTGCCTTCGAATGCCCAGGAGCAGCGCGAGGTCTTGACGTCTTGGGAGCTGGGCGTGGTCGCGACGAGCTGGAGCGGGAGCACTCGGGCAGCTTCTTGCGGGCGAGGACCTCGACAGCTCTGCTCTTGCAGCGCTTAGCGCCGAGCGGAGAGGTTCCTCCCAGGGACCCACGCGCTTGGGGCCAGGCGCCTTCTTAAGGCGGCGGCGGCGCCCGAGTTCGTCGCCGCTCGCAGGGGCGGGTTCGTGCAGCGGAGACGGGCAGCGGGGAGCCCCTGCGGCGCGGACGAGCTTCAGCGGCGGTCGAGCCACTTTTTGTAGACGCGTCGACAGGCGGTAGCACAGAGCTCGTTTGCCGCGATAAGCGCAGCTCGAGCCTCCATGGCGCGCTGAACGCGCGAGACGAAGAACCAGCAGGCGGCGAGGGTAGCAATGCGCCGCCTTGCCTCACGGAGGATCTTTGGGGCGATGCTTGCTGCTCGTTCCCGCCGGGCTGATGGCGGCATTGACGGCAAAGCGACGGGAACAACGAGGCGCCCGCCGGCGGAACCCGTCTGAAGCGTCTGGAAGCGAGAGCGGCTCGGCGCTTCGGCACGCAGGCCAGACGGGCGTCGACATGGATGCGGTGGTCGACGGAGAAACAGGCGGCGGAAGGCGACTTCGGCGCACCTACAGGCGCGCCAAATGTTGGATTTCGGTTCCGCAGACCCTTGAGGTTGAACACTGGGTGTGCGTGGAATCTCGCCTTCTACCTACCTCGCACCCGCCGCCTTGCTAGGATCTAAACTACGAAAGGAACAACACAAGAGACACAAGGTTTATACTAGTTCGGGCCACCATTGTGGTGTAATACCCTACTCTAGTTTGTGGTGTGGTGGATTGCCTCTTGGGCTGACGGTGATGAACAATACAAGGAAGAACAGCCTCATGAGGGTCTGTTCTTGGCTGGTGCGATGAACTGCTAGGGGAGTTCGATGCGCCTCTCTCTATCTCTCTCGTTTGTTCTCTTGCTATCTTCCTGCATGCCTCTACCCTGTGGGTGGCTAGGCCTATTTATAGGCAGAGGCCCTGGGCCTCTTCCCAAATATTGAGAGGGAAGGGCGCCAACAATTGGCCATTTTGAAGGGGAACATATGGTACACTTACCCCGACTAAAGTTGGTCCTCGCTTTGTCAAGGCTCTGGTGGTGGCCTGGCTTGGGCTCCACAATGACTTCCTTCCTGCCGTTGTAATGGTCTTGGTCTCGTTGCACAAAATGGGCGCCTTTGCTTGATGCTCTCGCCGCGCTTGCTCCCTTTGCACCAAAGTGGAAAGGAGGACACTCTGTGGCTGGCGCCTTGGTCGTCATGGCTTGCGTCACGGGCACCTGGTGAGGTACCCCGCCTTGATCTCTCCGCCACCTCGCGAGCCAGCCTGATGAGGCCGTGCCTGAGGAAGCTCCCTGTCGTCCGCCCCGCGAGGCTTGGCCCCTCGTGAGGGTCTTGAGCTCGTGTTGATGAAGATGGGCCGTGATGGGCCCCCCTTTGAGCCACGCCGCAGGCCGCAGGCAGGCAAGTCTGGGGACCCCTGTTCCCAGAATGCCGACAGCGGACAAGATCTTCACTAGATCGGCGACCGATCCCGGCCCCTTACGGCCATGACGGGTGGCATCGTCCTCCCTGTTGAAATCCCACATGGGGTGCCCCCTATACTGGAGCGGCTGCACCCCCCGCATAATACATGTGGCCATGCCACTGATCATGGTCAGTCCGGAATGAGCTAACAATCTTATTCGGCTCATCAGGTATAGGACGTCCATATCATCTTCCCTCTGGGAGCTCCTCGGGCGCCAACTCAGGCGTTTCTTCAAAGGACCATCGCTGAACTCCGGGAGACCGATACGAACAGGTCCGACAGTGGGACGTCTTCTATATAAAACCATTCCGAAGGCCAGTCTTCGGACGCCTTCTTTGGGGTTCCGGATAGATATCCGGTCCCGGCGATGCGCCATAGCTCGGCTCCGCCCACTTGATATATTGACCCCTCATGAGAACGGGGTACAAGGCAGAATAATCTCTTCCACAGCACAAAATGAGCCTCGACGCCCAAGAACAGTTTGCAAAGGGCCACGAAGCCCGCGATGTGCAAAATGGAGGCAGGCGTAAGGTGGTGCAACTGGAGGCCGTAGAACTCCAAGAGCCCCCGGAGAAACGGATGAATTGGAAATCCGAGTCCTCTTACTAGATAAGAGATAAAAGCATACCGCTCTCCTTTGGAGGATCGGGGACACTCTCCACTTGCTTTCCGCCCTTATAGGTGGCGAGTCCGGCTCGAACCAAGAACCATGAAGGCGGGGAAGAAATCCTTGGTTTGGAGTGTCACTAGCTCGCTATCTGGGACTGAGCATCCTCCCAATTTCAGGCTGAGGCTTGGGGCGCGAAGGATGAGCAGCGTCGACATCCCATGATGGAATGGATTTTTGTCGAGGCGCTCGATGAAAGCTTCGTGGAGGGGGGAATGGTGTGACTCAGATCTAGATCCTCGTCCCTTTATAGGCGGCTCATTTGCGCAGCTAGGGGGGTAAGTGTAAAATACCCTGGCTTTTCGCATTCATTCAAACATGTGGAAGATGGCCATTATTGGGCGTGGAATCCAAGGAGCGCAGCATTTATCAGAAGCCGGACAATATTCGACAAGTATATGGAATTTGCAGAAGAACCCGCCTCGCAATGCCGAAGACAATATACGCGCCGGACTCATCGCCATTGAAGCCTGGTTCGAGAGCTCTTGAGGAGTCTGGATTAGGGGTGTCCGGATAGCCGAACTATCACCGTTGGCCGGACTCTTGCACTATGAAGATACAAGATTGAAGACTTCGTCCCGTGTCCGGATGGGACTTTCCTTGGCGTGGAAGGCAAGCTTGGCGATACGGATGTGTAGATCTCCTACCATTGTAACCGACTCTGTGTAACCCTGACCCTATCCGGTGTCTATATAAACCGGAGGGTTTTAGTCCGTAGGACGAACAACAATCATACCATAGGATAGCTTCTAGGGTTTAGCCTCTCTGATCTCGTGGTAGATCCACTCTTGTACTACCCATATCATCAATATTAATCAAGCAGGAGTAGGGTTTTACCTCCATCGAGAGGGCCCAAACCTAGGTAAAAACACCGTGTCCCTTGTCTCCTGTTACCATCCGCCTAGACGCATAGTTCGGGACCCCCTACCCGAGATCCGTCGGTTTTGACACCGACATGCGTTTTCAAAGTAATAAGTTTCGTCATCACGCCTCTTTGCACATGCCCGCAAGTAGTCTCTCGCACGTTCGCCCCTGATTTCACTAAAGGCCGAGTTCCCACCCGCCATTACTACTTCTTTGTCCTCCTGTTCCCATATCAGTTTCATGCCATAGTATCCTGCCACACCCATAAGGTGGGGCTGTATGTTCTTCTTCTGAAGTTCCGATTGCTTGAAACTCTTCTCAGCAAACTCTGGAGTTGCCCTGACCCTTTTGAATTCTGCCTAGTCTGCCTTTGTAATTTGGGGGTATGCGGGGATTGGATCCTTGCCTTCACTCAAGTACTTCTTGTACAGCACGTGCTTCCAGTTTCTCCAAGCATCCCTAGCCTTCTTCAGTGCAGCATGTTCCACCTGCATTCTCCACTACTCTGGAATGTTGAAGTGATCCATGATCTCCCGGACTATCCTTCGCCTTGTTTCTGTGTCAGACTTCCGAAACCCCGGCAGATTAATGTTGAGCCTTGCCCTGCCAACAAATCCACACACACTCCTGAACCTCATGCGTGCTTTATCTGGTTTAGTTGGAGCCCAGGACTTTAAATCAATCTCGGTTACTTCATATACACCTTTAGGCTGGTGTGTGGGCTTCCTTGGAGTGTTCCTCTGTGTCCTAACCGGAAGGGTAATTGCTGCAGCTCTATCCCATTCAAGACCACTTGATCACTCACAGTCTGCTGAAGACGTTGGGTTGTCCGAATCAGATGAAGATACATGGCCTGAATGAGTGTTGTCGCTGCTACTCGACATATACAGAGAACACATGCAAAACTTAGGAAAGGAGGGTAAGCATAAAACTAACAACTTGGTATCAAGATTTCTAAACATGCCATGCAATAATTTAGAAAATGTACGACTAATTTGTTAAATTTGTGTGACTCGGGCGCCCGCGGTCTGTAAATAGGCAGTAACTTATTAGAACAAATACAGCTTATATGTAGTAAGGAAGGTAGATAATGAACGTATATACACTCTTTGTTATTTTATAGCCAATTTGGGAACATACGAAACAAAATTGGAAGAGGGATTGCGAGGAAATATGCCTCACCGCGATGGAGAGCAGTAACTAACAGGCTTCTTAATGCAAACCCGGCCGGGCCACAGAAGAGACGAGGGTTACTGCATCAATATGCTCGAGGGTGGCTAGCGAGCAAATGAAGACGGCAAGGCACGGGCCACCGCGTGTTGGGAACGGCAGTGGAGGTAGGCTTGACGTCAAAGAGCGGGCACATGGCCGGGGTGAGTACGGCTGCGCCAAAGAGGGTTCTGCTATGGATCTGGGGGAGGGGGAGCTGGCGAAGGAGATTGGGTGGACTAGTTGAGTGAAACGCGGGCGGACGGTTGGGTGTTGGGGAGTCTGGGTGTTGGCGGCCTTGGTGAAAAGGGTGAAAACTATCCCCGGTCGCCGCGCGCGTGGAAAGGCCTATGCAAACGGTTGCCTCTAAGCGCTCGTGTGCACAAACAGAATAATTTTGTTTGAAATGAAGACGTACTAATTTTGAAATGAAGACGTGAGTTCATCGTTTCGCCTCTAAATTTTTCCCACGTAAACCAATCACAATTTTACCACGGGCTTTATTTGCTGGCGCATTTCAGGTCTCGTATGCTATATGTAAGACATTTTTTGGCACTTACCGTGCATGTTGGCATATAAATCAATTCCTAGCCGAACTGCATTTCCTCTCGAAAGGGATGAGGATTGCCATTTGATCTAGGAGCATCCATCGGTGCACACGTACGATCCGTGGGGGTAGGGTTCTGGCCAATCAGAACGCACGACTCAGATCGCGCGCGCAGCAAGGGGGGCATTGGCCACGGTTTGATAGGCACACAACTTTTTTGTGTGAACCGTGTGCTATTTGAAAACGTTTTTTGGGAGGGGCTATTTGAAAACATGTACATGTGCTATCAAAGGGATGAGGATCACCGATCGATCAAGGAGAATCCAAGGGTGCAAACGTACGATCCATGGGGTTTGGGTTCTGGCCAATTAGAACACACGACTCAGATCGTGCGCATGGCAGAGGGGTGGGGGGGTGCATCGGCCACGGTTTAGTGGACACACGGCTTTCGTGAGTGAACTGTGTGCTCTATGAAAACATTTACATTACCAAACATCATATTTTTGTTCGAATGAAAACATGAGTTCATCGTTTCGCCTCCAATTTTTTCCATGGTAAGAAATCACGAGTATAGTGGAGAGTATCATATACTAGTATCATGAATATACAATATATATGATACTAGTGTATGATACTACCTTTAATTAATTATAGCGCATAGTATAATACATAGAGTATAATATCATATATATAGACCATATTTATTGCCATGCATGACACAAATTAGCATCACATTTAACATGATAAGGTATCTACCTATATTTTATTATAACCCTGTTTATATATATTTAATTCTTTGCCACATCAGCATACTTGCTATTTCTGAGTGCATGACATCGTCGGCTATGGTACCACCACTATGGCCAGCCTTATATAGTGGGGAGTATCATATACTATATATATAGTATCATGTATATGATACTAGTGTATGATACTACGTACGTACCTTCATAGTGCACATATAGTATCATAGAGTAGTACTAGCTCCCTCTGTAAACTAATATAAGAGTGTTTAGATTACTAAAATAGTGACCTAAATGCTCTTATATTAGTTCTGATGAATATATATATCATAGATTACCGTATTTATGGCCATACATGACACAAAGTAGTATAGCTTTTATTATATATATATATATATATATATATATATATATATATATATATATATATATATATATATATATATTACTACCTATCTACCTATATTCTGCTTCTTTGCCACATCATCATATTTTCTATTCCGGGTGCATGATACCGGCTATGATACCCCACTATGGCCACCTAATAAGACTGCTAAGTAATATGGGAGTATCAAGCGGTATGATGCATGCCAAATAGACTTTTTGGATGATGTGGCACACAGTTAAATGATGAAAGAGAGAGTGTGGTATCATATCATGATACCGTATCATATTAAATGTTGTACTACTTTGTGTCATGCATGGTAATTAATAAGGAACCTAAGATACTAACTTATGATACTATGCATGCGCGCATTACGGAGGTATTGCCGATCATATACTAGTATCATGCATATATACTCCCTCCTTTCCGATTTACAGGATTATCTCAAAATTTTAGTTTTTCCATTTTATAAGGCTCAAGTTAGCATCTTAGGTTGCCTTACTAATTGTCATGCATCACACAAAGTAGTAGTACAACATTTAATATGACACGGTATCATGATATGATACCACATCCTCTCTTTCCTCATTTAATTGTGTGCCACATCATCCAGAAAGTCTAGTTGACATGCATGATACCGCATATGATAATACCATTACAACCAGCCTAAACCGGACCGGAAAGGAGGGAGTATGAGACTAGCCACAATGGAGAGTACACTAGTAACATACACATATCCCTAGACTATATATGTTACTACGTACCTTCATAGTGGGTTGTCAAGTGTTCTTAGTGTGCTCCTTCATTTCCACATCTGATAAAGGCACCATTGGTAAGAAGCTTTGGCGTATCTCCGCCAAGTGTTCTTCGGCATAAGCGCTGAGAACTGGGTTGTCAAGTAGTACCATCAAATGGGCTTTCTCTGCTAATTCTCCGGGTGTAGCCATTTGCGTGCTAGCAAGGACCGGCTTACCTTTCAGCCTTCCCTCGTGGAGAGAGAGGGGAAAACCTATAGGTCTTTGTTTCATGTATTCGGTGCAAACCTCAACCACCTCCCCCACGGGATAACCTTGTAGGATGCTTGCCTCTGGATGGTTTCAGTTCCGACAAAAGCGCTTCAGTATTCCCAAGAACCGGTCGAAGGGATACATGTTGCGAAGAAACACAAGACCACAATACTTTATCTCGTCGACAAGGTGCACAGTGAGATGGACCATGACATCAAAGAATGACGGTGGGAAAAACATCTCTAGGTTGGACAATATTCTTGCAATATCATCTTGCATATGATCCAACTCTTCAGGGTCTACAACTTTCTGCCATAGTTGGTTGAAGAAATCACAGAGCTCAATGAGTGTGTTTCTTATATCTTTGTCCATCAGATTCCTGATGGCCACCGGGAGGATTTGTGTCAACATTACGTGGCAATCATGTGACTTCATGTGTCCCAACTTAATTTTACCTGAGCTCACATCTAGGAGACTTCTGATGTTTGCGCAGTAGGAAGAGGGTATCTTAACTGACACCAAATAGGTGAAGAACTGTGTTGCTTCTTTTGTACTGAAATTGTAACTCTGGCAAGCTTTGATGAATTCGTCATCATCTTCTGCTTCACTCTAGCATTGTGATTGATCAACAAGCATATCGAGCCGTGAAGCGTCACCATCCTTTCTTTTACCTTTAATCTTGAGCAGAGTACCAAGGATGCTTTCAAATATGTTCTTCTCTACGTGCATGACACCGATGCAGTGACGTACTGATACGTCTCCGTCATATCTACTTTACCAAACACTTTTGCCCTTGTTTTGGACTCTAACTTGCATGATTTGAATAGAACTAACCCGGACTGACGCTGTTTTCAGCAGAATTGCCATGGTGTTATCTTTGTGCAGAAACATAAGTTCTCAGAATGACCTGAAACTTCACAGAGATTATTTTTGGAAATAATAAAAAATATTGGCGAAAGAATCAAGGCCAAGGGGCCCACACCCTGTCCATGAGGGTGGGAGGCGCGCCTGCCCACCCCCGCCCCCCTCCCAAGGCACGCCCCCTACCTCGTGGGCCCCCAGGAACTCCACCGACCTCAACTCCAACTCTATATATTCGTGCTTAGGGAGAAAAAAATCAGAGAGAAGGATCCATCGCGTTTTACGATATGGAGCCGCCACCAAGCCCTAAACTCTCTCGGGAGGGCTGATCTGGAGTCCATTCGGGGCTCCGGGGAGGGGAATCCATCGCCATCGTCATTGTCGGTGTCAAAACCGGCGGATCTTGGGTAGGGGGTCCCGAACTGTGCGTCTAGGCGGATAGTAACAGGAGACAAGGGACACGATGTTTTACCCAGGTTCGGGCCCTCTTGATGGAGGTAAAACCCTACATCCTGCTCGATTGATATTGATATTGTGGATGTTTACAAGAGTGGATCTACCACGAGATCAAGGAGGCTAAACCCTAGAGGCTAGCCTATGGTATGATTGTAAGGGTTGTTGATGTTGTTGTCCTACGGACTAGAGCCATCTGGTTTATATAGACACCGGAGAGGGCTAGGGTTACATAGAGTCGGTTACAATGGTAGGAGATCTACATATCCGTATCGCCAAGCTTGCCTTCCACGCCAAGGAAAGTCCCATCCGGACACGGGGAGAAGTCTTCAATCTTGTATCTTCATAGTCTTGGAGTCCAGTCGATGATGATAGTCCGACCAATGATAGTTCGGCTGATGATGGTAGTCCGCTATCCGGACACCCCTAATCCAGACTCCTCGGTAGCCCCTCGAACCAGGCTTCAATGACGATAAGTCCGACGCGTATATTGCTTGGCATTACAAGGCGGGTTCCTCCTCCGAATGATAGAAGATTGTGAACACCAGGATAGTGTCCGGCTCTGCAAAATAAATTCCACGTTCCACCGTAGAGAGAATAATAATATATACACAAGTTCAATCCGCTAACGTTTTTTGTGGCATGACGTCACACCACTACCAAGCCATTACTTGAATTTTTTTTTACTCTACCACCTCAGCGCATTTAGCGAGGCGGTTTCCTTGGCACGTCTTGTCGAAGCAGAGATCGTGTTTCCCCTTAATCCGGGATTCTCATCAATACGGACGTGGGTAACCCAACCGCGTCATTTATGGTGACGCTTGGGGGATAAGCGAGTTTTACCAGGCCGGTGGGGGACGCACAGACTTCGTCCGCCTATATAAGGGATAAGGATTCACCTTCTCACCTACGCCTTCTTCCTCCTTTGCTTATCCTTCTCCGCAAGACTCGAGCTCCAAAGCCCAAGTTCGCAAGATCTCGTCTCAACCTTCTCCGACCATGTCCGGCGGGAGGTAAATGGTTGGCCTCCACCGTTAAGGAGGAGCACATCGCCAAACTGCGCGGGCGCGGATACCTCTCCGGCGACATCACAAGCCGGCTGCCCGACGAGGGCAGCTCACCCCACCCCAGGCCCCATGAGAGGGTCGTCTTTCTTCCCCACTTCCTCCGCTGGATGGGCTTTCCACTACATCCCTTTGTCCGGGGCTCATGTTCTACTATGGCCTGGATTTCCATGATCTGGCACGAACTTCATCCTCAACATCTCGGCGTTTATCGTGGTGTGCGAGGCCTTCCTCGCATCCAGCCCCACTTCAGACTTGTGGCTCAAGACCTTCAATGTCAAGCCAAGGTAGTGAAGGGCACTCAAGCGGAGTCGGAGGCGCCATGTTGGGCAAGATGCCCAATGTCCTTTAGTTGAAGGGCCTTCGTGGAATCCGTCAAGGGGTGGCAATCGGGGTGGTTCTATATCACCGAGCAGCGTGACCCTACATGGGCGGCGGACCACGAGTTTAGATCTGGTATCCCAGGCAGCTCACCTCCTGGAAAGAGAAGGGCTTGCTGTGGGGTAGTTCGGAGGAGCCGACGGACTCCAAGCCATATCAAGAAGCTGGTGAAGAAGCTCAGGCTGGTTAACGTGGTCCAGTCATGCTCGTCCGCGGATTCTCCCATGCCAAGAGCGGCATTCAATCTGTGGAGTTCGATCCGGAACAGCACCAGTATTGAGCAGGCTCTTCGACACGACGTCAAAGCGCCTAGAGGGTGCTGTTCAAAGGCGCCGCCCCGCATCCGCGATCAAGATCGCGATTTCGCTCGCAGCGCCAGCCGACGAGGTAAGTGATTCTACCCTTTACGGACACTTGTTTTTCATAGTTTGACTCTATCACGGGTTTTAATTTCCCTTCTCCTTTGACAGACTGGATGAGGAAGGCGGAGCAGATTACATACCGGCTCCTATGCCAGAAAATCCGGTGGGCCGCCTGCCTAGCGGGGCTGCTGGTTCCGCACCGCACGTGGTGCCGGAGAAGAAAACCAAGAAGGAGGCCACGGGTGCTCGAAAGAGTGCCCGTTTTCAGTGTCCGACGACTCGGGCGGACTCCTCCCGAAAATGAGGAGGAGAAGAGGACTCTCCCGGAGGAGGAGAGAGGAAGAGGAAGGCTTCCCCAACAGGGGGAGGCCGAAGGGTCCAAGAGGAAGGACTATTCCCGGACAGCTCCGCCAACATCAACGTTGGCGAGGAAGAATGGCCTTCAAGGGCCAGCCTCGGCGAGATCGTAAGTATCCGGATTCCTGAATGATTTATAATATCTTTTTCTCGTCACATAGTGTCATTACGATGCCGCATGCTGCCTGTAGTGCGCCGGTGATCTCTCCCGCTTCATCGAGCGGGTCGTTGGCTTCGTCGGATGTAGACTCCATCCCGACCGCCTCCACCCCTCGTGACGCCGAGGACGCCGAGGTGGGATCCCAAGAAGGGACCCATCGGGGGGAGGCTCCGGAGGCGCCACAAGGCGTCCTCCCGGACTTTGCGCGGACTCCACATCGAACCCGCAGTGGTTCCGGAGTCCGCCGCGCCCTTCGAACGAAGGGCAAGACCGTGGACGCCGCGGCTTCCGTCCCAACCGGGGCGCCGAGCAATTTGTTGGAGGCGCTGCAGAGCGCTTCCATCGAGGAAGAACACCGCACTATTATGAGTGCGGTGATCCGAAGGTGCAGCTCGCCAAAGCGGGCTGACTGAAGCTTCGCAGAGCCTTCTATCGGGCTTTGAGGTAAGAAGTTAAAATATGCAATGTAATACCGCAGAGAGAGTAGCCTGATGCTCGGTTCGGTGTTCGGAAAGAAAAGCGGACTGAGCATCTAAAAAAGAAGATATACGCAGGGTTGCTAAAAATTATGTCAATATGGGTTGCGAGGCTGCGCTGCTGACCTCTACCGCACTAATGCGGAGGTCGGTGCTTTAAGCAGAGCTCGGCGGTCCGAGCAAGAGCTCGGCCGCGCCAGAAGCAGCTCGGGACAAAGAAGGTGAGTAACACCACTTTGAACTTGTACCTTCTGAGAAAAGGATTTAGGTTGCAACGAAAATAACAAGGATAACATGTGTCTGCGGGGGCCACGAACGAGGTGGCAACCACGAGCGAGGCTGTGTCCGCGACGAACGCAATAATCGACCACGGAATGGGCAGAGCGAGAAAAGCAAGAGGCACGGGTGGCGGTGGTTCAGCAAGAGCTCCGTGCTCTCATGGAAAAGCATGAGAGTTTGGGCGTGACTCAAAGAATCGAGTCCGAGCTTGCCTCGGCTCTCGAAAGTGTAAAACTGCCAAGGCCGAGGCCCATAAGTCCCTTCAGGAGATTGAGTTGATGAGGAAGATAGCGGCGGGTAAGGCATTTTCATGCAAAGCAAGCATGTGAATGTAAATTACGTGTTACTTACCCGGAGCTCGAGGCGCTTGCAGATCTGCCTCATGGCGTGTCTCGATGCCGCCGCATTCTCTGAGCCGAGGAGGGAGCTCAGCGGAGAAGGTCTTACGGTCTCGATATCTTTGAGACCGGCCATCCGGTGCCCCTAGCGACCAGGTGAAGCAGCTGGTCGAGCTTCCTAAGGTGGCGAGCAGGCCATGAAGGGCCTCATAGTCCATTTGTGGCTGGAGAGGCCATGCACAGAGCTACTTCGCCTCGTCTGACGGCTGGTGGATGTGTGCCCACAGGTGGAGGTTATCAAGCGCTCCGCCTGTATTGAAGGTGCTCGTCGGGCCCTTGCCAGCGCAAAGGTGCATTGGGGAAAGCTGGATGTGGAGAAGCTAATCAGCGACGCGCCACTGCGGGAAAGGAACATCGTCGCCCGAAATCTACTATAAGGCTGTCTGAAGGGTGCCCAAAGATTGCGGATGAGTGCCCCGAGGATGTAATTTTGAGTAAATTCGCAATGTGTTATCACATGCGCTGAAAACTTTGTTCATATGCACTAAGCAACGCTTGTTAATTTAAAATATTACCTTATGTGCGGCCGTTTATTAAATCGAGAGATGGCAAGTCGTCGGCTTCAGCCCCATGCCACAAGTGCTTTGGGGTGTTCGGGATAAACTTGAGCACTCTTGTTCCCATTTTGGGTCCATCTGGAGGCGCTCAACACAACGAACAAGGCAACCGGACTTATAGTGCTTGAACACTCTCACTTAGCCATATAATTCTATAATTTTAAATTTGGTGAAGCCCCTAGTATTCGGAGGACCGAATTGAGGCGCTATCCACGCCTATCGTCGGACATAATCCGAACTTCGCTCGAGCGGCGTAGGTCTTTAAGGACCCGAAATGACCTCTCGAACAGCGACCAGTCTCGCCTTATCATGACAGTCAGTTTTAGCTTTATCCATCGAGGCGTTAACCTGCTCAACCGGGCGCAATCGCAGTGGTTCTCCTAGTGCTACCTTAGCCGATAGAGCGGGCGTAAGGTGCCAAACATGGGAGCCGGGCAAACCCAACTATTGACCCAAGACATGATTCGAGCCGATTCATATAATGCTATAAGTTGAGGTGCCGCACTTGTGAAAGTGTCGGGACTTTATCACACCATAATCACGGAGAACATAAGCCCTGGTGTATTTGGCGTACCAAAATGTAATGGATGCAACATGTAAGTAAATGAACATATATGTATATATAAGGTATGCAATTATAGGCAAAAAGTGCTGCATTTTATTCGAGAAGATATTCTATGAGTGCGGAATGATACAAATAGTCACGGAAAGCAAGGGATTGGGCGAATTTAAAGGCGTCTCCCTCCGAGGGTAGGCAGCGAATGTTGTATTTAACAAATGTAATGCTCGTGATGGAGACCACCGAGTGTTAATCGCGCCTTTGTCCTTCCTGGCTGTTGCATCATGAGTTCGGCAGGTCGCCGCCGGACATAGTTCTGTATAAAAGAGAAAAATAAAAGAAAAAAAGCGACACACTTGGGAGCCCTGGTGTGGTCGAACCGCACTCTGGTCTGTTGTGGTTGTGCCTATCCCCTATGCCCATGGTATCTCAAAGGCGTAATTATGTACGCGGAGAGCTTCTCTTACAATTTTGCGGGGCTGGGGTTGAGGCCGCATTGCTCGCTGCGATGCTTGGAGCGTGCCGGTGGTCTTGGTTGATGTTGCTCGGGCGCGTTGGGTGCGTGTCTGAGGTCGTTTAGCGGCGGACTCGAGAATTGCCTTAAAAGGCTGCTCAGACTTCGCGCGAGCATTGTATGTTCCTCCGTTCGGAGGAGCGTTCCATGTTTCCATTGACCGTGATGACTCCACGAGGGCTGGCATCTTGAGCTTAAGGTATGCATAATGCGGCACCGCGTTGAATTTTGCGAACTTGACGCGTTAAATCAGAGCGTGATAGCCGCTCGGAGCGGGACTATGTCGAAGATTAACTCCTCGCTTCGAAATTATCCGGGATCCGAAGACCACTTCGATGTAAGCGAGCCTGTACAATTGGCCTCGACACCTGGTATGACACCTTTGAAGGTTGTCTTTGTAGGTTTAATCCTTGAAGGGTCTATGCCCATCTTGCGCCTTTGTATCACGATAAAGCAGGTTCAAGCTACTGCTGCCGTCCATCGGGACTCGTGAGGTGAAATCCATCAGCGATTGGGTCTAAAACCAATGCAGCGAATCCGCCATGGCGGATCTTTGGTCGGATGGTCTCTTCGATCGAAAGTGATCGGGCAAGAGGACCATGGGTGGAATTTTGGGGCGGCTGGCTCCATCGCGTATCGTCCCTTAGTGCGCTTCGCTCCCTCTTGGGAATATCGTTGCGTATATCATGTTTACCATCCGAACTTGAGGGGAATCCTTTTGTCGTCTGTTGTTCGTGGCGGGTCTCTTCCTCGTCATCGCTGTGTAGCCCCTTGTCACTTTGTTTTGGCGACTAATTTGCCTGCTGCTTGAATACCCAACAATCTCTGTTGGTGTGGTTAGCTGGCTTTTCGGGGTTCCATGTATTTGACAGGAGCGGTCGAGTATTGGTCCAAATTGGGCGGGCCGGAGTGGTTCTTTTGAATGGCTTCTTCCGTTGACCGGGCTTGGTGCCTCGGAATCCGGCGTTGACTGCCGTATCCTCATTCTTGTCGCCCGTTAATCGGCGTTTGTTTTGTTTCGGCGCAACCTGCCATTGCGGTCCTTGATATCGGACTGCCAGCATTTCTTTGAGGTTGTTCTGCAAGCTAGCCAGCTATCCTCTCCCGCACGAAGCGGGTCATGAGTGATGTGAGGGCTGCCATGGATTTCGGCTTCTCTGTCCTAGGTGCGGGCCAGCCACTCGTCGCGGATGTTATGTTTGAAGGCAGCGAGGCCTCGCATCCGGACGGTCGACGATTTGATTTTTCTTTGTTAAGAACCGTGTCGAATTGCTGGCGATTCGTCGGCTGCTGGATTATGTGGCTTAGGTCATCTGCGTCTGGTGGTCGCACATACGTGCCCTGGAAGTTGTCGAGGAATGCGGCTTCCAGGTCTTCCCAACATCCAATTGACTCTGCGGGCAGGCTGTTAAGCCAATGCCGAGCTGGTCCTTTAAGCTTGAGCGGGAGATATTTGATGGCATGAAGATCGTCGCCGCGGGCCATATGTATATGGAGAAGATAATCCTCAATCCAAACCGCGGGGTCTGTTGTGCCATCGTAGGATTCGATATTAACGGGTTTAAACCCATCGAGGATTTGATGATCCATTACTTCGTCGGTGAAGCATAGTGGGTGTCGCGGCGCCTCAGTATTGGGCAATATCGCGGCGTAGCTCGAGAGGCGTTATGCTGCTGTGTTCGCCCGGCGAGTAGTTATATCCGCACGACGGTATTCGTCGTGGGTCTTGGGGCACCCACGTGATCCATAGATGGATCTGGATTGTCTTGCCTTGTCCTCAATATATCTCGCAAGTCCGTAGCGTTCCCCGTAACCTTCGCTTTTTGAGCGATGCCGGGTGCAGTTTTGGTGGAGGGCTTGCGCCTCTGTCGCTGACCCACGAGGTGGTCGGTCTGCCGTATGTGTGCGCTGGTGATGCAGGTTTATCGCTTCCTCCTCTAATCGGGGAGCAACTTGCGTTTGGGGTAATTTTGGAGGGGCATTCGAGTTCATTCTCTTGACGCGAGGACCTCGGTCCATCTGTCGGCCATGGGTCTTGATCAGCTTGAAGTTGTTGCTACTTTTTCTTTAGGCTGTTTGCCGTGGCCATTAGCTGCGTCTGAAACGCTCTTGTTCGATGGGATCCTCGAGCACGACGAATTAAGTCGTCGCCGAGGCTTGCCTAAATCTCCGGAGGGAGGTAAGTAATTGTCATCCTCAACCTCTTCATCCGCCGCCCTCTCGTGAGGGCTTGCTTCGCCTCCTGTCTTTGGATCGTCTTTGGAGGAGTTGTCTTCGGCACTTTAGGGGTGTTATTATCTCTGTGCGGAATCTCCATTCTTGCCGTGGCGGGATTTAAGCGGCGCCACGACGTCGGCGCTTGGGCTGTTTCTTTAAGGAATCGGCCTCTGCTGCTTTTCGCCGTCCCCATCTTTTGGGGTGTCCACCATGTATATGTCGTATGACGAGGTGGTCTTCTAGTATCCTGTAGGCGCTGGTTCTTGGTAGTCTCCGGCATCGTCGTCCATACCGTCGATGTCTTGAGTCGTGGTCGAGTCGTCGTTAAATCGTCGACGGTGGCTACGAAGTGGGTGGTGGGTGGGCTTTGAATTTCTTCGTCGTCGCATCCCAACCATCCTGGCGTGAG
This sequence comes from Aegilops longissima, assembly GCA_021605205.1. Taxonomy (NCBI): domain Eukaryota; kingdom Viridiplantae; phylum Streptophyta; class Magnoliopsida; order Poales; family Poaceae; genus Aegilops; species Aegilops longissima. Next base: position 344,339,467 of record CM038682.1, read on the forward strand.
TTCGCCGAGGCTCTCCGGATAGCGAGAGATGCTTCGTCGCATCCCAACCATCCTGGCCGTGAGTTCGACCAGGGCTCTCCGGATAGCGAGAGATGCTTGATGAATTTATGATATCGCCAAGGGCGAGTGCTGAAAGATGTCCGCAACGGTGAATTCCATGATCGGCGCCAATCGGATTCGACCGGCGGGGCGCAGGAGGTTGAGTCGGCGAAGTCCGGCACCTCGAGTCATGAACTTCTGGCGGGACAAGGTAGGTGTTCGCTCTATCGCCGTAGAAGTTGCAGCTCGGCGGTGTCCAGCCATCCGTCCTCGATCCGAGCGATCGGCTCCGGACTATGAGTCGGAGCGGATTCGTGTCGGCCTCAAGGTGCTGTCCGTGGCGAGTTAGGTCGTGCCCATCGTGACAGCGCGGCACGCTCGGCTGCGGCTCAGATCCATCGAAGATCAAGTCTCCGCGGATATCGGCCGTGAAGTTTAGGCTTCCAAACCTGACCTGACGGCCTGGGGCGTAGCTTTCGATCTGCTCCAGATGGCCAAGCGAGTTGGCCCGCGGTCTGAAGCCACGAATCTGAAGATCTGTCCGGGGAGAAAAGTCTCACCCAGGACTGCGTCGTTGTTGATTGAAGAGTCCATCAAGCCTATCGGTGACGACACAGAGGAACTCTCAATGAAAGCACCAATGTCGGTGTCAAAACCGGCGGATCTCGGGTAGGGGGTCCCGAACTGTGCGTCTAGGCGGATGGTAACAGGAGACAAGGGACACAATGTTTTACCCAGGTTCGGGCCCTCTTGATGGAGGTAAAACCCTACGTCCTGCTCGATTGATATTGATATTGTGGATGTTTACAAGAGTGGATCTACCACGAGATCAAGGAGGCTAAACCCTAGAGGCTAGCCTATGGTATGATTGTAAGGGTTGTTGATGTTGTTGTCCTACGGACTAGAGCCATCCGGTTTATATAGACACCGGAGAGGGCTAGGGTTACATAGAGTCGGTTACAATGGTAGGAGATCTACATATCCGTATCGCCAAGCTTGCCTTCCACGCCAAGGAAATTCCCATCCGGACACGGGGAGAAGTCTTCAATCTTGTATCTTCATAGTCTTGGAGTCCGGTCGATGATGATAGTCCGGCCAATGATAGTTCGACTGATGATGGTAGTCCGGCTATCCGGATACCCTGTAATCCAGGACTCCCTCAGTCATCATCAACCATCCTCCATCACCAATTTCATGATGCTCACTGCCGTGCATGAGTAATTCCATCGTAGGCTTGCTGGACGTGATGGGTTGGATGAGATTTATCATGTAATCGAGTTAGATTTGTTAGGGTTTGATCCCTAGTATCCACTATGTTCTGAGATTGATGTTGCTATGACTTTGCTATGCTTAATACTTGTCACTAGGGCCCGAGTGCCATGATTTCAGATCTGAACCTATTATGTTTTCATGAATATATGTGAGTTCTGGATCCTATCTTGCAAGTCAATAGTCACCTACTATGTGTTATGATCCGGCAACCCCGAAGTGACAATAATCGGGACCACTCCCGGTGATGACCGTAGTTTGAGGAGTTCATGTATTCACTATGTGTTAATGCTTTGTTCCGTTACTCTATTAAAAGGAGGCCTTAATATACCTTAGTTTCCGTTAGGACCCCGCTGCCACGGGAGGATAGGACAAAAGATGTCATGCAAGTTCTTTTCCATAAGCACGTATGACTATATTCGGAATACATGCCTACATTATATTGATGAATTGGAGCTAGTTCTGTGTCACCCTATGTTATAATTGTTGCATGAATAATCGCATCCGGCATAATTCTCCATCACCAATCCAATGCCTACGAGCTTTTCACATATTGTTCTTCACTTATTTACTTTTTCATTGCTACTGTTACAATCACTACAAAACTATCACTGTTACTTTTGCTATTGTTACCGTTACTTCCATACTACTTTGCTACTAAATACTTTGCTGCAGATATTAAGTTATCAAGGTGCGGTTCAATTGACAACTCAACTGCTAATACTTGAGAATATTCTTTGGCTCCCCTTGTGTCGAATAAATAAATTTGGGTTGAATACTCTACCCTCAAAAACTGTTACGATCCCCTATACTTGTGGGTCATCAAGACTATTTTCTGGCGCCGTTGCCGGGGAGCATAGCACTATTCTTTGAGTCACTTGGGATTTATATCTGCTGGTCACTGTGAAGAACTTGAAATACGAGAAAACAAAAATTTATCCCTCAACTACGAGGGGAGGTAAGGAACTGCCATCTAGCTCTGCACTTGATTCACCTTCTGTTTTGAGTAAGCTTGCGACACCTAAACCTGCTTCTGCTATTAATTCTAATATGTCACATGTTATTGATGATTCCCCTTCTACTATGCATGATACTTATGATGAAACTACTTCTATGCTTGATACTATTGTGCCACTTGGTGAATTTCTTGATGAACAACTTGCTAGGGCTAGAGAGAATGAAATTATTGAAACTGATAATATTGATGAAAGTGATGATGAAGATTCTCCCCCTAGATATGAATTGCCTGTTGTGCCTGAGGGTTATGTTATGGATGAAGAAACTGCTAGAGACTTTCTTGCTTGCAATGATAGAAGTGATCTTAAGAAATTATTAGCTAAGCTGAAACAAAAATCTCTGAATGCTAGAATGAAATATGACCCTGCTTATGCTACTTCACCTATATTTGTTACTGATAAGGATTATGAATTCTCTGTCGACCCTGATATAATCACTTTGGTTGAATCTGATCCTTTTTTATGGCTATGAGTCCGAAACTATTGTGGCACATCTTACCAAATTAAATGATATAGCCACCCTGTTCACTAATGATGAGAAAACTCGCTACTATTATATCCTTAAAATATTTCCGTTCTCATTAAAGGGTGATGCTAATATATGGTTTAATTCTCTTGATCCTATTTGTGTGCGTAGTCCCCAGGATATGATTTATTACTTCTATGCTAAATATTTCCCCGCTCATAAGAAACAAGCTGCCTTAAGGGAAATATATAATTTTGTGCAAATTGAAGAAGAGAGTCTCCCACAAGCTTGGGGGCAGCTTCTCCAATTACTTAATGCTTTGCCTGATCATCCTCTCAAGAAGAACGAAATACTTGATATCTTTTATAATGGACTAACCGATGCTTCCAGAGACCACCTGGATAGTTGTGATGGTTGTGTTTTCAGGGAAAGAACTATTGATCAAGCTGAAATTCTATTGAATAATATGTTGACCAATGAAAATAATTGGACACTTCCTGAACCAACTTCTAAGCCAACTCCGAAGAAAAGGGGTGTTCTATTTATCAGTCCGGAAGATATGCAAGTGGCAAAGAAATCTATGAAAGGAAAAGGTATAAAAGCTGAAGATGTTAAGAGTTTACCTCCTCTTGAAGAAATACATGGTCTTAATTCATCACCTATTGAATAAGCACATGGTCTTGATAACCCGACACAGGTAGTAAAGGGAAATTCTCTCAATAGATTTGATGAAGGTGATATTCCTTGTTATAAGTCTGCTAGCCAATGCTTAGATGAGTTTGATAATTTTATTGTCAAACAAGAGAACTTCAATGCTTATGTTGGTAGAGAATTAAAACGCAATGCTTATATGATTGAACACTTAGGTGATTATATGTCTAGAGTTAAAGGTGAACTTAAACTTACTAGTAAACATGCTTCTATGATCACCACTCAAGTAGAACAAGTACTTAAAGCTCAGAATGATTTGCTCAATGAATTGAATAATAAGAATAATGACTTTGCTGTTAGAGTTGCAACTAGAGGGGGTAAAGTAACTCAGGAACCTCTGTATCCTGAAGGTCACCCTAAGAGAATTGAGCAGGATTCTCAGACAAATGATGTTGATACACCTAGTCCTTCTAAAAGGAAGAAAAAGAAAAATGATAGGACTTTGCATGCTGCTAGTGACCCTGTTGTTGACACACCTGAGAATCCCAATGATATTTCTATTTCTGATGCTGAAACACAATCTGGTAATGAACATGAACCTAGTGATAATGCTAATAATGATGTTTATGTTGATGCTCTACCTAGCAATGATAATGATGTAGAAATTGAACCTGCTGTTGATCTTGATAACCCACAATCAAAGAATCAACGTTATGATAAGAGAGACTTTGTTGCTAGGAAGCACGGCAAATAAAGAGAACCATGGGTTCAGAAACCCATGCCGTTTCCTCCCAAACCATCCAAGAAAAGGGATGATGAGGATTTTGAGCGCTTTGCTGAAATGATTAGACCTATCTTTTTGCGTATGCGTTTGACTGATATGCTCAAAATGAATCCTTATGCTAAGTATATGAAAGAAATTGTTACAAATAAAAGAAAGATACTGGAAGCTAAATTCCCACCATGCTTGCTAATTATTCTTTTAAGGGTGGAATACCATAGAAACATGGAGATCCAGGAGTACCCACTATACCATGCTCCATTAAAAGAAACTATGTTAAAACTGCCTTATGTGATCTTGGAGCCGGTGTTAGTGTTATGCCTCTCTCTTCATATCGTAGACTTGATTTGAATAAGTTGACACCTAGTGAAATATCTTTGCAAATGGCCGATAAATCAATTGTTATACCTGTCGGTATTTGTGAGGATGTGCCTATTGTGGTTGCAAACGTTACTATTTTAACAGACTTTGTTATTCTTGAGATTCTCGAGGACGATAGTATGTCTATTGTTCTTGGAAGACCCTTTTTGAACACTGCAGGGGCTGTTATTGATTGCAATAAAGGCAATGTCACTTTTCATGTCAATGTTAATGAGCATACGGTACACTTTCCGAGGAAACAACCTCAAGTCCATAGTATCAACTCTATTGGAAAAATTCCATCGATTATTTTTGGAGGTTTTGAATTTCCTCTTCCAACTGTCAAAAAGAGATATGATATTCTTATTATTGGGGACGTGCATATCCCCGTTGAGGTAACATTGTGTTATTCGAAATTTCTCCGGTTCCATGTTATTTAGAATGAGTTTGTTAACAAGACTTGATCAACCTTCTTAGTGGATTTCTTTTGATGAGCATGAGATGGATGAAGTTAGAAAGCACAACCTTCTGCACCCTCCTTTTACTTTCTGTTATTTAGAAGAAATAAAGTAAAAATAGTATTTTCTTCCAGTTTTCTGAATTATCCGTGCAATAAAAAAATACCCCGAAAATAAAAGTTCTCCAAATGCCCCGAAATTGAAATATGAATTTTTCTGGAATATTTGAGAATATCTGGCACTGAGAACACAACAAGGGGAGCTGGCACCTACCCACGAGGGTCCAGGGCGCGCCCACCCCCCTGGGTGCACCCCCTGCCTCGTGGGCCCACGGTGGCTCCCCTCCACTTATTCCAGCCACCACACACTTCTTCTTCCTCCCAAAAAAAATCACCAACCAGCTCAAGCACGAGTTCTAGCTCATTTTGCTGCGATTTTTGATCTCCTTGCTCAAAGCACCTCTCACAAAACTGCTTTGGGGGATTGTTCCTTGGTATGTGACTCCTCCAATGGTCCAATTAGTTTTTGTTCTAGTGCTTTATTCATTGCAAATTTGTGCTGCCTAGGTGACCATGTTCTTGAGCTTGCATGTCAAATTTATATGGTCCCAAGTAGTTATAATGCATGATATAGTCTCTAGGCACTTGTAGGAGTAGTTGCTATCAATTTTGTTGAGTTTGGTTTACTTTTATTTGAAGTTACTAAAAATTTCAGAAATTTTTCAGAGGAAGAAATATGTTTAGGAAAATGTACCAAGGTGGTCCTTCAAGGAAGCAAGGGCCGAGGCCACTGTCTGTGATCTTGCGACGATGAACCACCGAGGGAAGATCATGTGCGGGCTTGTGAATGGCTTTCAGAGGACTTCATGGATCGAGCAGGAATCAAGGAAGAATTTAACGCATATGTGCGTAAGCTGATCTTGTGAGCTTCGAGGCAGATAAGTGTTGTCAGTACCACTATCTCACTGATTCCTTTGTGAGGAGGTTTGAATTTTCATCATCACGCAATTCTCAAACTATCCTGTTTGATCTTTATGAAAATTCTTATACCATGGACTTAGAGGATTTTAACACTGCTTGCAAACTTCCACAATGTGGTAGTCCTAGTGAACCTCGCAAATCTGAATTTAGAGATTTTCTTGCTAGTATAATTGTGGGGGAATCTAGAGACATAACACAAGCTACCATAGGGAGCATTCATTTTCCTGCTATACATTATTTTGCTCTCTTCATAGGTAGGTGAATAAATGGTAAGGATGAAGCATGCCACATGTGTGTTCCTGATCTCAGTGTTCTCAGGAGTGCTGTATTAGGAGATAAACATTATAATTTGGGAGCCATTGTTGCACGTAGGTTGCATAATAATAGAATTAAAGGACATCTCTTTGGCGGAATTTATGCAACCCGTCTAGCTAATTTTCTTGGTATACCTATTCGTGATTATGATATGGAATTGCCTCCTTCTTATGTAGATTTTAATGCCATGGTTCACCATCAGTTTGTTGAGAGGAATGAACCGCCTCTCCAGTACCGACTAATCTTTGACAGGCGTCACGCCGTCAATATTGTCCTCCCTGCTCCTACTCTCTTTGATTTTTCAGGCAAAGGGGAGATATGTCATAACCAGGGAGGAGGCAAATGAGTACGAGAGGAGGACGAGGGCAGCTCGCCTCCAAGCTGCAGCCCACGATGTAATAGCCGCTGCATCACAGTACGACCCCAACTATAACTTTGGATATCCGCCAGGCCAGCCGTGGCAATAGACCAACTTAGGCCAAAAGCCTAAGCTTGGGGGAGTACGTATTTCTCACCGACATTATATTCATGTTCACACACTCATTGCTAATTGTCGGTGCTCATAATCTTTCATTGTACTATACATGCTAGTTTATTTTATTTTTCTTGCTTTCTTCTTGTGTTTGAAAAACCTTAAGAAAAAACAAAAAAAAACTAGTTGTAGCTTTTAGCTAGTTTACTTTTCATGCTTGTAGTAGTAATAATTTAAATAAAACCCAAAAATATTTCTTGTTCTTCTTTTGCTTGTTTGGAGCTTTCCCGTGTAAATAGTTTTATTTCTTTTCTTTTCTTTGGCGGTCGATACACTACAAAAACAAGACACATCCGTGACATTTTGGGTCGAACGAAAAAAAAATCGGTCATGCTTATGACACTTCTATGACGATAATTGTGACAAAACCCGGTATCATCATAGATGTGGTGGGGTCCTACTTCTATGACAAAAAATCATGACAGAAAATGGGCTTTTCGTCCTGGGCGGGCCGGAGACGTAGCTGCATGACATTATTTGGGCTGTCCATGACAGAAAAAACTGTGGTAGAAGTGAGGGCGAGAAAAATTTCAGGGTGTTCCCGGTTACGGTGGGTGGTCGGGGCCGAGAGATGCGCGTTTCTCGTACACACCTGTGCGATGGGTGCGGCGTTGGGCTCTAACTAAACCCGAAGCGAGGCGTTGGGCTCTAACTAACCCGAAGCGATTGCCTTGCGAGCTATCGTTCTTGAATCTGAGCTATCGATCGATGGTGTTAATAGCGAACCCGATCGGCGATTCGCCGCTCTGCTGCTAGCGAAGACGATCGATGTTGCCTCGGATGAACAAAGGCGTTCTTGGGGGGTTTGGATGAACAGTTCGGTGGGGGTGGATGAACAGGACCCCGTGGTGTTGCCTCTGGATGAACAGGACCCCGATCGATCGAGCCGATTGGGGCTGGATGAACAGGACCTCGTGGAGGGCTGGATGAACAGGACCACCCCGTGGAGGGCAGGATGAACAGGACCACCCCGTGGAGGGTAGGATGAACAGTAGACGGTGGAGAGCTGGATGAACAGTAGCCCGTGGAGGGGTGGTTGAACAGGAGCCCGTGGAGAGGGCTAATTGAGCGATGCCGGTGGAGTAAGCGCGGTGGAGGCTGGATGAGCAGGGCCCGTGGATGAGCGATCCACGGTGGAGGCTGGAGGAGGTCGACGGTGGATGAGCGATGAGCCTGTGGAGGCCGGAGGGTCTACGGTGGAGATGAAAAGTATCCCGTGGAGTCCCGTTTTGCGGTACGCCACACCCCTCCCGATGAACAGGACCCTCGTTTCGACCGTAGCGCTCCAACACAAGTCTGTTTCCTCCGTTTTGCGGTACGCCACACCCTTCCCGATCAACAGGACACCCGTTTCGACCGTAGGAGGTCCGTTTTCTCCGTTTTGCGGTACGCCAGACCCCTCCCATTGAACAGGATCCCGTTTCGAACGTGGCTGGTCAAACACAAGGCCCTTTCCTCCATTCTGCGGTACGCCAGGCCTCGTTTCCATTGGCTGTTCCGTCCAAACCGGTTGGCTCCCACGCATTCCGTTGCCTCCCGTTGAACACGACGCATTATGTTGACTCCCCATGAACACGACAACGATGCAGTTTCTCCGTTTCAACCCAGCCATGTACACGAGCCCTGGCCGTATGTATGCGCGAGTAGGCGTTCGAGACCCCGCCCGTATGTACGTACATGGCCGTATTTTCTTTCTTGCACACTGGCCGCTATACGTACGTGTACATGCTAAATGCACGCCTCAACTATGACATGTGCGTGCTCTACATCAACCAGTATGTACGTACACATTCGCGACCAGAATGACAATGCTACATACGCTTCGAACAGGTGGTCCCGGCTGTCAGGCACTTCCTTGCGTGCCAAGATATAGCTGGTGGGTCCCAGCAGTCAGGGGTGCGAATCATTTTTTTTGCCCGGACGCACTTCCTGGCGTGCAAAGATGTAGCCGGTGGTTCCCAGCAGTCAGTGGGGAAACATTTTTTTCACGAAATACGGTGGCCCGTCCGGTGGGTCCCCGCTGTTAGGTGGAGGAATAATTATTTTGTGCGTAATAAGGAGGCACTTCCTTGTTGCGGCCGTGGACCTAGCTGTCAGCCTCTCCACGTACAGTCCACGTCCGATGGAAGCCGTTCCTTGACCATGTTGACCATGCCGCGCCGAGAGCACCAAGGCGGTGAACGACGGTGAGGCCTAGGAAGGAGACGACGCGGAGCTGGGGAAGACGCGCGATGGATGCCCAGCGTGAAGAGTCTGAGGTTCACCGGTTCGCTGCGGTGTGAGGCTGCCGTCGCTGCAGAATAACAGGGGTTGTGGGTGAGTAGAGGGATGGCCTGGCCATCGGTGGGAGTAGTAGGGGGCGGTGAGGCCTCCACCGCATCGTAGCCGGCCACGGGAGGCAGGAGCACGAGGCACGACCGGCGCTGGTTTGGGCGGCTGGAGCAAGAAGACCAGAGGTTGAAGAAGCACTACGGCCGTTGGGTGGACATCGTACGGTCACTAGAGCTAGAATCGTGCATATTTACTAAGTTGACAAAGCCCTCCATCCCCGTCAACTTAGTAGGCCCACAAGTCAGCCTGCCATTATACTGGGTCCCAGTTAGCAGGGGGAGTATTCATTTTTTTGTGCGTAATAAGGAGGCACTTCCTTGCGTGCAAAGATATAGCTGGTGGGTCCAAGTACTGTCGGTGTGATAACGTTTTTAAATAAATACAGAGGCCCTTTCGGTGGGTCCCAGATGTCAGGTGGAGGAGTCATTATTTTGCGCATAATAAGGAGGCATTTCCTTGTGTGCGGCCGTGGACCCAGCTGTCAGCCTCTCCACGTACAGTCCACTTCAGATGCATGTCGGTCGTTGACCACGTTGACCAGGCCGCACCAAGAGCACCACGGCGTTGGACGATGGCGAGGCCTAGGAAGGGAATGACACGGAGGCAGGGAAGACTCGGCAGTTGTTTCCCAGCGGGGAATACGACTGTCTGAGGTTTATGGTTCGTCTGCCGTCGCGGAGAATAGCAGCAGTGTGGGTGAGTAGAGGATGGCTAGGCCAGCGATGGGAATGCGGTGGGGCGGTGAGGCCTCAAGAAGAAAGACAAAGTGACCGCATGGGAGGAGGAAGCGAGCAATCATGTCGGTGCTTGTTTGAGCGGCCGGAGCGGGAAGAAGCAGAGATTGAAGAAGACGACGGCCGTTGGATGGAAATCCAACGATCCTTTGCCAGTCGTCAACCTTTTTTTAGGAAAGCCTCAAATTTTTGGAAAACATCATACATCCCATCTGCCATTATTTCTAATAATTTACAGCCCATTTGCTAATTCTTAAGGTTTTTTTGGAGCCCATATTCTTTTTGTTAGCATTACAGCCCATATTGTGGCCACGGTTAAAAAATTATATGAAATTTTGTATATTTCGGTGCGGTCCGAACTGTTTTTAATCCTGAAATTTCGAGTCACATTCAAACTGATTTTAAAAATAAATGTATATCAATATAAAATCCAACAAATTGTCCACGCATAAAAATCAATGCAATTTAAAATCTCGAAATTAAAAAAGAAATTTGAAACTAATTGTCGGTTTGATGTATAGGCCATTTTCTTGGCCAGCCGAATGAAGCTCTCCTCGTCTTGAAGGATTTGCAGCCCAACAGGCCTGACAAAGCGACTTACTTGGAAAATCACAAAAAAACTAGGCTGTGGCCGTGGACCCAGCTGCGGCCGTGGACCCAGCTGTCAGCCTCTCCACGTAGAGTACTCTTCCGATGGTAGTCGGTCGTTGACCACAATGACCACGCCGCGCCGAGAGCACCAAGGCGGTGGACGACGACGAGGCCTAGGAAGGGGACGACTCGGAGCCAGGGAAGACGCGGTAGTGGATGCCCACGCGGAGAGGAGTACGAGGGTTCACTGGTTCGGCTGCGGCGTGAGGCTGCCGTCGCCGCAGAATAACAGGGGGTGTGGGTGAGTAGAGGGATGCCCTGGCCAACGGTGGAAGTACTAGGGGGTGGTAAGGCCTCCGCGGCATCACAGCCGGCCACGAGTGGCAGGAGCACGCGGCACGTTCGGCGTTGCTTTGGGCAGCTAGAGCAAGAAGACCAGAGGTTGAAAAAGCACTATGGCCGTTGGATGGACATCGTAAGGTCACTGGAGCTAGAATCGTTCATATTGACTAAGTTGACAAAGCCCTCCGTCCCCGTCAACTTAGTAGGCCAACAAGTCAGCCACCCACTATGGTGGGTCCCAGCTAGCAGGGTGTATTCATTTTTTTGTGCGTTATAAGGAGGCACTTCCTTGCGTGCGAAGATATAGCTGGTGGGTCCGACCTGTTAGCGGGGGGAACGTTTTTTCGTGAAATACAGAAGCCCTTCCCACGTACAGTGCGTAATAAGGAGGAATTTTCCTTGCGTGCGACCATGGACGTCGTGGGTCCCAGCCGTCAGGCTCTCCACGTACAGTCCTCTTCCGGTGACTCTCGTATGTTGACCACGCCGCGCCGGCTCTTGAGGCGGTGGACGGCGGCGAGCCCCAGACTGGAACGACCGGAGATGGGGAAGACGGCGGTGGAGTCGCAGACAGAGAGGAGTGGGAAACTTGACTGGTTCGGGCGTGGAGTGGGCCTACACTCGGCAGAGAATAACAGGAGGTGCGGAGTGGAGGGATGGCCTGGCCGTCGGCGGGGTAGTGTTTCACTGAGGAGCGCAAAACAATGCCATTGGACGCCAGAGGCTGGAGCAGGCGGTCTCGGCAGCGCTGGGGGAAGAGGACGAGAGATTGAAGAAGAATGTCGGCCGTTGGATGTAAATCCAATGCCTTCTTAGGCTTCGACCTACTGGCCCACATGTCAGCCAGTCCATTTGTTTTTTAGTCCATTTGGTGGGCTGGGTGAAACAATATGTAGCATCTATGCAGCCCGTTTATATATATGGTAGAATTTAAAGCCTATTTGCATTTTTCTCGAAATCCACAAACTTGCTGGGCTGGGTAAAAATATCATGTTGGGATAGACGGAGAAATGTTATAAAAACATAAACACATGATTGCACGTCTATTACTGCATTGGTCGGTAAAATCTTTGCAAGCTTATGTACGCAATCACTAGGAGTTAACTTGCCAAGTTATATATAAACAATTATTATTATTATTTTGTAAGAACTTTCAATTTACGAAATAAAATATCATTTAAATTTGATAAGTTAATAGTATGTAGGGTATTGTTATTTTTTAGGCTAGACGTGGGACAGTTGAGTTGGTTCTAGGGAAAAATACTGGGAGAAAACTCAGTTTACATCGAAAAAGAAAGTGGGAGAAAAATCAAGGCAAATTTTAGCATGGTCCCTCTTACCTCCCCTTTTCACATGAGAGGTAAGAGTACATAATAGATCTGAGCCATTGATTTGATCAAATAGGGGTCTGATTTACTCTTACCTTCTTACCTCCCATGTGAAAAGAGGGGGTAAGAGGGAGCATGTTAGAATTACTCAAAATTCAGATATAGGATTAATGAAAATGAAAAATAGAACTGAGCTGTATAGGAAGAGGACGAAAGATTGAACAAAATAAAGAAATACAAATGGATAGGTAATTGGCCCCATATGTCTGTGTACGAGACCTGCTGGGTCCACCTGAGGAGGGGAATATGTTGGGAGGAAGGAGATTCAAAGCACGGCAGCCGAGTGAACTAGATTTTTTTAACAGACAAGTGAACTAGTTACATACATAAGCAAATAGCCACTAAAAAAGCAAACAGGTTAATGGGTTCTTAAAAGAAATATTTCGGACAAAACAGATAATTACGACACTTAGGCTAATGCATGAAACACTCAGATAATAAAGGTGCTTATAAACAGATAAAGTACAACATCTAGACCTTCCTGGCATGCTTGATCATGACGCTGCGGCTGTCCGTGTACTCATCGGTTACGGGAAGCAGACACGCCCTCATGTCCAAGATCTGTGTGTACATTTGGTAGCATGTGTATGCGTCCTTGGCTGCGTAGGTTATGTAGGCTAGATTCAGTGGTACCTCCCACGTGTTCAGGTCCTTGGTATCGTTGTCTTCTTTCATGTTGGCGTATCAGGGGTCGATGATGGTCTCGGCGAGGTCAACCACGGAGTCCTTCTCCTGCCTGTTGCTGATAATCTTGTATTGCTTCTGGATGTCGACAAGCTTGTTGCACTAGATGGCCGAATCGTCGCGTTCTTCCTTCTCTCCACCGTAGCGAAGGTGCAGTCGGCGCTGCCGATGAAACGGGTGAATGCTCCAGAACCTCTGATGGCCCTACGGAAGTGGTAGATGAGAACCTCGCCCCGCACACATACCTGGGCGACGGCGATCCGCTGGTCCCTGTCAGGAGACGAATGGATGGGCACAAGGTCTAGTCCTGCAACCTTGTGCTTTCTCGTCTGTAAGTCTTGCTTGAGCTCGGCGAGGCTTCACCGAGTCCGGATCGTTGGTGCACATCACATTCAACTTGGTGCAGCCATAGGACTGAACGGCGAACTCAAAGGGGAACTCCTTGCTGAAGTCCATATCCACCAGGCTCACCCCTCGGATTGCCATTGGGAGTCTCTTCAAGTGAATGAGTGTGTAGGCAGCGGCAGCAGTTCGTTTTTCAGTTCATGGCGAACTGGATTCAACAGTAAACTGAGTGTGTACATGCGACAACAGTTACTACCCCTCCCTCGTCCGTTGCACGCCCCACAGAAGATTCACCCTTGGCGCATTCAAACGCCTCCATTAAGAAACTTACTCCGGCCACACGTCGGTTCACGAGCGGGTCTATATTGGTACTGTAATAACAGGAGTTAGTGGTCACTTTACTTAAATTTAATTAGCTTTAATAGAAATTTATACTTAAAACAAGCAATGCATTGGCTCGTTCTATCAGTGCCACAGGATCAACATGCACAACAATTAGAATTATTATTCTCGGGGCGCTTTACGATCAGCACATTTGTCGCACTTTCGCAAAGATAATACTACCATGTTTGAACTGTTTGTTATGGTTGTTGTCCTCTGCATCATCATGCCGTGTTTCCCAGCTTGCAAGATTCAAAACCAACAAATAAGATCCAAATAATAAGTACAACAAAGATGCCTATACATCTCATTGATTCCCAGCTTGCAAGATTCAGAACCAACAAATAAGATCCAAATAATAAGTACAACAAAGATGCCTACACATCTCATTGATTCCCAGCTTGCAAGATTCAGAACCAACAAATAAGATTCAAATAATAAGTACAACAAAGATGCCTACACATCTCATTGATTCCCGGCTTGCAAGATTAGGAACCAACCCATTAGAGCCTTTTGATAAAGTGAATATCGGGATTAAATCCATCTTGTCTAGCCATGTCATACAATTGAAGAACTTGGCGAATGCTCTTGGCCGTCACAACATCTGTAGTTGAGTATTCCTGTTTGCACAGCACAAACCAGGAGAGCATGATTTCACTTCAATAGTGGCCTCCTTTACTCAACCTGCAACTCCACTTGGAAGAGGCCTGCCTGGAGTTCCATGATTAAATTGATGCGCCTTTTTCTGCAGTTCACCTGAAATGAATCAAAGATTGCATCATTCAGCTAGCAAGAAGTACTTGCTCTCGTGAGCTGGCAGGTTCTTCTTTAGTAGTTGCACTAAAATTGAGGAACATTAAGGTTTGGCTGTCCGGCTCATGTAAGGTGCAACTATAATTTTCTTATCCTTTTGTGTAGTTCCACTAAAATAAAGTGCCATTGTGGTGACAGTGACGGCTCATCTTGCAAAGGCTAATAAAATGTTGCACGAGATTACCAGCAGAACTTGACGGAGATTTTGTAAAATCCAATCACCATTTTGTGCAGTTCCACCAAAATTGAGAGATGTTGCCCACGTGACATTTTAGTTGAACTGCACAAGACACTCATTCCAAAAAAGTGTTTTGTGCAGCTCACCAAAAGGTCACGATAGCAACAAGGTGAAATGGGTATCCCTATCTGCACAAAAAGATAGAAAGTAAACAGTTGCTGGTCAATAAGAAGAAACATATACGAATGAAAAGAAGCATCTTAATTATGTTCATGGCAATCACGCAAGGACATTAGAAATTTTAAAACGTCAGCAATGCTTCATGTTACCAGAAGCATTACGATCAACAATGAGATTCCTCAAATATGGGATTACTTTAATGGTGGCATTGCTTTTTTACAAGATACAGTAAATTAACAGCAGTTAAAGAGTTGGTTTAAGGGCATGGGACCGTGGGGACACCAGGACACTCAGCAGCATAAAGGAGAAACTTACTTATCATACTGGGGAAAACAGCAGGAGTGCCATTTGTAACACAGTTTAATTGCATCTTATCACTTGAGGCATTAGATTAACAATAAGACTTGTTAGACATGTCCCTAAGGTAACAGTGTGATCGCTTCATTTTACATGCGCCCTTACATTAACAACGGCAAAAGGTTGGTATAAGGACATGCGACTGTCAGGACCCCGATTCCAAGTCACATCGATCTAGCCGGTAACACCTCATATCACTTTGCGGCCTCACGCATGGTATTCCCACGGGTGTCGCCTTACCATGGCCCGGGACCGTTTGCGCCTTTTGGCTCACGTATATGATAGTATCGCTAGCATCCATATGATAGAGAACCCGGGCCGACATGGCTAGTCGTGAACCCAAAGCGGCACTAACCCATGAGGACAGGCATACATGAATCACATCGAGCATGTCGGTCAGCAGCGTGTGAATCCGGGCTGTAGCACTGGGCTAACAGGACTCCGGGAACCCGGGCTGTAGCAGGCTAGGCAAGACTCCGGATGTCACCGCGTGACATTTCCCCGAAGGGACAAACACAGGAACGAAGTGAAACACATGCCGGCCAGTCAAGTGTTCCGGAGCAGTAGTGCTGGGCTAGCAGGACTCCGGTGAACCGGGCTGTAGCGGACTACTATGGCTCATGGAAGCACAAGACTACATTTCCCCATAAGAGAGGCTACCAAGGATAAACAACTAGGTTGTCGGATCCCACACATACCAAGCATTTCAAAATCATACACACAATATGCTAGATATGTGCAAATACAACATGGCATCACAACAAGACTCTACGACTCAAGTATTTATTCAATAGGCTCCTAGGAGCGAGATATTACAAACATGAGTCTCATGACCCAACATTCAGAGCATACAAATCAAAGCACATGAGGAAGCTTAACATGTCTGAGTACAGACATCTACAAATGAAAAAGGCTAGGAAGCCTGACTATCTACCAGATCCTGCTGAGGGCACAAGATCGTAGCTGAGGTAACAAGCTAAACGTCAAAGTCCACGCGGAACTACTAGCGAGACTGAAGTCTCTCTGCAAAAACATAAAATAGGCAAACGTGAGTACAAATGTACCCAGCAAGACTTACATCAGAACTAGCTACATATGCATCATTATCAACAAAGGGGGTGGTGGAGTTTGACTGCAGCAAGCCAGCTTTGACTCGGTGGCTATCCTGAACTAACGACGCAAGTAACTCTTTTGAGGTGGCGCTGCGAGTCCACATATTCACCATATCAATACACCACTATGGATCCGCTCCCGTCTCCCTACGAGAACGCCATCCATAGCACTCACGCTTATCTTGCGCATTTTAGAGTATCCACTTTCACTTATCTATGAACTGATATAGGCAACCTAGAAATCCTTTACCATGGACACGGCTATTCGAATAGATGAGGTTAACCCTGCAGGGGTGTACTTCTTCACACACGCTCTCGCCACTTACCACCATGTACACGTCGTGTATCTCGGCAACCTTCAAGCGGAAACCTGGCGAGGGAGTCGGCCACGACCTGACTAACCACACAAGTCTCTAGTCCAGGTTTATCGCCTATTCGGGTTCCATCCATGAGGAGATCCGGCGGGGTGTCGCTCACGGCCCCAAGCGATGAGAGCAGGGTTCGAGGCACCAAGCAGGCGTCCCAGACACGTGCCTTGTTGTATCTACCGCAACATAGCCCACCCCTAGGGTCAGCGCTATGCACGGCACCAAACACATATCCTACAAACACCAGAAACTAGTTGCAACTCCTGGAAAGAGATCAAGTTGATTAATAAGTCGAGAGAGCTTGGAGTGCCCGGAGCCCAATGTGTGGTAGTAACTTTTTCATGGATCACAAACACAGAACTCAGTTCCTAAGGACGGCTGCAATGAGACAACCCACCATGTACTCCTACATGGCCTCTCACCGCTACCTTTACCAAATCGTGTTCACACACTTAGCTCTCAACAGTAGGACATGTTCACACGCCTCCGATTCATCCCTGATGAATCAGACCTGACTCAACTCTAGGCAGTAGCAGGCATGACAAACAAGCATGTATGAGTAGGCACATCAGGGCTCAAACAACTCCTACTCATGCTAGTGGGTTTCATCTATTTACTGTGGCAATGACAGGTCATGCAGAGGAAAAGGGTTCAAATACCGCAGCAAGTAACAATATGTCGTTGTTGTCCTAATGCAGTAAAAGAGAGCAGGAGAGAGAGAGAGCGGGATTGTATCGGAATGAACAAAGGGGTTTTGCTTGCCTGGCACTTGTGAAGATAGTATAGTTCTTCATTGGTGTCATCGATCACAACGTCGGTACAACGTCTAACGAGGGGGAACAACACCGGCAAACAGAGAAGAAACACGATCAGTGCAATGCACAATATGATGCATGCTATGACATGGCAATATGAATGTGTTTTGGGCTAATGCAAGCTAGAACAGATTGAGATGAGTCCATTTGAACCAAAGATTCTAATGCAAACCCATTTTAAGAGGTCATATTAGTGCATTAACTTGTTTCACCTAAACAGCAAGGTTAAAGTGTTCTAACATGCATGAAAAAGGTACAGATGGATAGATTGCATCTTTTTGATAATTTTTCATATATAATTTATTTCATTCTGTGCTATGGTTGAATTTCTATGAACTTTTAGAAGTTTATACAAATTTCTGGAATTTCCTGAATTAAATTTAATCCAGGAAATGACTTATGCGTCGACTGGCGTCGATGTGGCGTCGGCAGGTCAATCGACCGGTCCAGTCAAACCTGACCATGGGGTCCACTGTCGATGACCCGAGGCTGGTTAGTGTCATTGACAAGTGGGCCTGGTCAACGGCCACGTCAGTAGGGTCAATCTGACGCGTGGGTCCATCGGGATTAAGTTAAGTCTAACTAGTTTGGTTAGTGGTTTAACTAAGCCGGTGGGGCCCGGCTGTCAGTGGCATAGGGGCTTAGTTAGTGGGGTGATTAACCCCTAATAGTTGCTATCACCGAAGGCTAATCGCCGGCGTAACCAGGACGCGGCGGCGTTGGCCGTCCGGCCAACTCCGCGACGGAGCTTCATGGCGGTAGGCGCGTGGAACCGGAGCAAGGAGGCGCATCGGTTGGTGGCCTCAGGCGATGCTAGGGTGGCCGGGAACGTCGACGGCGTCGATATCCGCAGTGGCGCAGCTGCGGCTTGCACGGGTGCGAGGGCCACGGTGCACAATCGCGCGACCTGAGGCGCCCTACGGGTTCCTGGAGAAACCTGGTGCACGACTCCATGCTTGGGTTGGTCGGGCGGGGCGGCTAGCGACGGCGAGCTTCGCGGCGGGGCGAGTGCTCAGCCATGGCGGGCTGCGGTTAGAGGGCGGGAACAGAGGGGGTGAGCACAGAGAAAAGTGTAGGAGCTCACACGGATGCGGTAGAGAAGGTCAGCGGCCTCGGGGACGGACGGAAGCCGACGAATCGACGGAGACGATCTCCGGGCGCCAGCGGTGAAGACGAGGACGTTGGCGATGAAGAAAAGCCCTCCGGATCGTTTCCTTCGGCTTGGGGATGTGGTGCTCGATTGCGGAGCTGCTGGGCACGTCACGGGGCGAGGGGTGGCAGTGGTCATAGCTACTGGCGGCGCTCTCAGTGCGTTCGGATGTGAGAGGAGGGAGAGCGAGGAGGAGGAGGGGTCCAGAGAGAGAGGCGGTCGGGGGGTGTGGTGTCGCGAGGAGGTCCAGGCTGACGAGGGGAAGCGGCAAGCAGGAGGTGGCAGGCGTGTGCATGCACGGCGGCCACATGCCCTCCCCGCCCTCTTGGCGGGAGGTGGAAGGCGACGGTGGGAGCCACAGTGGGGTGGGCTGGCTTTGCCCGGTGGCTGCTCTGATGCCGCCAGTGGGCTTTGCCAGGTAAGTTCCCTTCTTTTTATTATTTCCTGTTTTCTATTATTTTTGTAACTTCAGGGCTTTATTAAAAATGCCAGGGCATTTTCAAAAATCATGAAACTAATCATGGCTACTGTTTAGAATATATCCAACAGTAAACATTTTAGTTTATGATTATTTGAGCATTTAAAATATTTTATAGCATTTAAATGCCCAAATGCAAATACTATATGATTTAATTCAGAAATCCAGAATGGCCTAGAAATATGTGCATGACTTTTGGCAGAGGTTTTCACCTTTGACAAAAATCATGAACTTTTCTAAAGGGCATTTGGGATCATGAAAATATTTTTTATTGAACCTAGTTGAATTCATTTGGTGCTAGGGCTTGGATCAATCCCCATTTCAAGTTTCATGAAATTTAAACATGATGCATGGATGCAATGCCACTAGTTACAAGCAAACTCTAGGGCTGTGATAACTCACCCCCACTAAACAAGAATCTCGTCCCAAGATTCAAGACGTGAGGTAAGAAGACAGAGGGGCACAAGACCAACACAATCTTCACGTTCTAGTTTGCACCTCATAAGGTTGTTGATTCGTTGCATACGTTGATTTTGACATCCTTGCTTTTGAGATCTTCATCCACGCGATGATGACGGAAAGAAACTCTACTAGGATTGATCTTCTCGAAGATCGAGCTATACCATATCAACTCACGGAATGAGATGTTGAAACATCTCGAGTTGAGACACAAAACACATCGAGAGGGATGGAGGAACAACGACGGGGTTTGATTTGGTGGGCAACAATTCCACGCTTAGAAAGATGGTGGATGGTGTCAAGGTGGCGAGGAAATAATTGCCATGATCCCGTAACGGGGCACCTTGGAAGAGGTGACTCATTGGACTGTTCCCTTAAGTGGCAAAAAGAATTACTTTTGATCCATAGATCATTGAAACTCTTCATACCATCTTAAGGCAATTTATAATTAATCGTTTGGCGGAGTTCAAAGGAATGGCATATCCGGATTCGAATGGATGATGTAGACTACCTTGTTGAAGACAACGCGATGGATGATTTTGCTTATCATCATAAATGGATGGGACCCATGGTAGGACCACTGTTGAAGGCGATCCTGACCAGAAATTACCGAGAAGGGTAGTCCCTGGTTGGATGGCACAATGGCGGGGGTGCAAGCTAGGGACAAAGTGCTAATGCTGGGAATGTTCCAACCATCATATCTGCCTGAGATTCAGATCTGGTTGGTGTCAGGATATTCCAGACTCATCAAGTGTACAAAGAAAAATGAAGGTTTGCAACACAAATCGATGAGATGACGTTGCGAGATTCTCGAGGAATGAACTAAGATAGCAAGCTCCAAAACATGAGCTGGTTCTGCTAAACACATGTGAACATGCTGTCCCAGACAAGCATGACCACATGGTAGTCTTACAACAAAACACTACCGAGTTCAGGTGGGGAACCATAGTCGGGGATATTGAAGTCCTTGCATAAGGCATGCTCTTAAGAAGGAACTACTTCTCCTTGAACAAATCAATCAGTGGCTTGATGTGCTAGGAAATTCATATGGAATGAAGATGATCAGTCTACCAGACCATAGAATACTTCGCACATGCATGACTAACTTGGGATGATTCCAAGGGAAACAAAACAAACCTTTCTCAAATTCATGGCGGCAACTTACACCTAATGCACGTGAATTAGAGGAAGTCACTTCTTCCATCCAAGCATAAGCTTCATGAACGGAACACAAATGCATTGCTTACAAAGTTTCCAACACTAGGTTGATGTTCAACATGAATCATGGGGGAGACAAAATGCTGCTGATGGGCTTAACAGCAATTCATCGGAATTTCCATATCACTGGACTTCCACCATCATGTGAACACGGTGATAGCATTAGTCAGACCAAAAGATGTAATGGTGTATGCTCGAGGGATCAACCACGAGTAAGACAACATTACGAACATCGCTGGTTCTGATTTGACTTGATGATAGCCCATACTCAAGTCAAAGTTTTGGCAAGACAACAGATCCAACAACTGATCATGAGGACCAATTGGTGAAGGTATCATCTTTCTTCAACACACACACAAAAGGATATCCCTTAAAATGAACTAAGTCGGGCAAGCTTTTATCATCCAACTCTCCAAGTTGTTGTTTGGCTCAGCCAACTAGCTCAGGGGTATCCAACACAGATTCTTGGAGAATGGGTGGTTTGGAGGAAAACCAACATGATCACGAGCTCAACATAACGATCGAGGACCAACCTGGTAATACTTCCGAGAAGATATTCGGAAAATCATGAACCACCGGTATGTTACTAAGCTCAAGAACAACCTTGCTTTTCAGGGCAAGGTGATATGATCAAAAGAATGAGGGGTTGTCACAATCCTAACTCATTGATCGAAGAGTGCACCAGAAATAAGGACTAGGTAGCATGATCAATCTTAGGATGATAATTTAATAACCAACACGCTAAGAATGAGAATATTGTCCATTAACTACCAAGCAACGAGGTTGCTAGGAGTATTCAGTTCACACATCACAATTCACTTGTCGGTATTCTGGTTGCAACAACACGGAACCGAGGAGCGAATGATGATGGCGAGAAGTATCACTAAGTCAAGAATTCAAAAGGGAAGGTGCAATTCTCATGATGTTCCTGACATAAAGTGGGTAATACTTCAGGGTACAATAGAACAAAAGCTGGATTGGCATTTTGATCTGCGGAATACAACTACTTTGACCACTCCAAGAAATGGATGAGGTCTTGAGTTTGTTTCTCCTAGTCATTCGAGCAGAATGGCAGACGGACCACAAGAATAATGGGCATCGATGAGCACGAGTGCACGACTACTCCTGACTACAAATTGATAGACGGAGATCAGGATACAAGTAAACAGGTACAACTCAAAAGAACATATGTTTTTCTGAGTTGTGGATGCATAGATTAGTATGTCGAGCGAAGCTCAACATTTCTTCCGGATAACCCATGCGGAAAGGGGTAGAACTGGTAGAATCACAATATAGAATGGAGGACTCATCGAGAGCACTCTGGTTGTGATCTTTTGGTTTAAAAGAACTCCTGCCAAGAATGGTTCATGGTAATTGGAAGAAAGATGTACCACGAACCTCGAGGACTATCACAAAGGTTACTAATATCCTAAAGGAACTAGCAACACTATCAACATTAGGTAAGTACAGTGAATCTCGGGTTCAAGAACCCAGAAATAGAATACCTACTACTAAATGGCATCACAGGATGCTTTCGAGAATGGTGGCCAGAATTATCACACTGGGATACAAAACATGGCTAGATTACTAGGTGGTTCTCTAAGACACCTAGAGTCATAATAGTAGCCCCAACATATATACCGAGGCAATAGAGTACCTCAACACACTGATTAGTGTGTTACTCTGGCCCAAAGGAACATTGGGAACACAAAGAAGGGGGCTGCAAATGCATCAGACTATTTGGAAACCTGGGATGGCTCGGACGGCATAACGGCTGTAAATGCTCAAAAAGATTTTAGGCATCCTGCAAAAATGGTGGCATGACCACTCAACATCACAATATCAAGGTTCTGAGGCCAGCTATGATCATATGGAAGTAGTAGAAACTGAACTGAGATTTGAAACTATCAATCATATAAGTCTATGGATTAGTAACACGTCATCCGGATAGAAAGATGAGAAGCCTAGTTCTTAATCCCCATAGAAAAGAAGAGTGACGATGTCCTGGACTAGGGGGTACTCACCACGTCGTCCCCCAATCGGTTAGATTGGGCCGAGGACCCCCAGGGCCGCATACTCATGGGCCAGTCCGGACAGGTGCCGCATACAAGGAAGATTCCACAAGACTTGGTGATCAAGACAAGGACTCCTCCCCCACCGGCGTATTCGGCTAGGACTCTTGTTATCCTAGGCCTCTGGTGCATTATATAAACCAGGGCCAGGCTAGTCGACATATATACAATATACAACAATCATACCATAGGCTAGCTTCTAGGGTTTAGCCTCTTTGATCTCGTGGTAGATCCACTCTTATAACACACATCATCAATATTAATCTAGCAGGACGTAGGGTTTTACCTCCATCAAGAGGGCCCGAACCTGGGTAAAACATCGTGTCCCTTGTCTCCTGTTACCATCCGCCTAGACGCACAGTTCAGGACCCCCTACCCGAGATCCGCCGGTTTTGACACCGACATTGGTGCTTTCATTGAGAGTTCCTATGTGTCGTCACCTTTAGGCCCGATGGCTCCTCCGATCATCAACAAGCATCTTCGTCACCAGCTCGGCTGGTCACCTTGGTTCGACCAAGGACTGCGCCCTATCTCCGATCGTCATGTTCGGATGAGGGCCTTCATCAATATCAACTCCGATCTCTATCAAGATCATGGAGGAACCATCCAGGGAGCCCGGGGGCTCAACGTCAACATTGCCCTCGGGCGACCGTACTGTTTTTCTGGACAGCGGACTTGTGTCCGCCGCCACCGCCTCTGAGCGTCGTTTTACCGATTGCTTGGTGGAATTGTCTTGAATTGAGTCTACAACAACCCTGGAAAATTTCATCGAGTTCCGATGGAGGAATCTCCGGCAATCTCCGATATACCGGAGCCGCATCAAATCTGGACGAGAATCCGGACGAGTTTAGGGCGTGGTGTCCAGATTCTAGCTCGGACTTCCTTTGGAAGATCCAACCGTTGATCGGCTGCGGAATTCCTATATCTGCCACCCCTCAAAATTTCAGCTCGATCCGACCGTCTAAACTCCGGGAACCTTCCGATTAGTGCATCACTTTTCGGATTTGTTTTCTGCGGAAAACGAATCCGACCCGAGTTCGTCTTTTTATGAACGGGATTTTGGACATCCTTTTTGAAGGAAGTTTTGTACGGGGTATTGTGTTTTGTTCCCGAACACATCCCACTAACTTTAAGATCTTTTGAACATGATCTTCAACATCACGCTGGTGTCAAACCAGTGCGGCAATATTGCTCCACGGCTGCCGACCTGCACTAGACACGTCGTCACTTTGTTAAGCCGAGCTCAACTTCTTTGGATCATCATCTCGGCAAGCCGAACAAGAGTCCGGCATCACGAAGGATAAATCATCACCAACATCGCTGCCCCACGGATTACACAGAGCGGGCATACCGGCATCACCGCACGGTCGCTTCATCAAGCCGGCATCGACCACGTCACGACCTGCATCGGCAGGGCCGCACTATTGCTTCTTCAAGCTGGTGTCCATCACGCCGACCTACTTCGACATCTCGACTGGACCGGGGGCTTCGCCATCTCTTCATCAACCTACTCCGGACACTTCAGCGTCACTAGCCGACCAGGCAATGGGTGCGCGGATCGAGTCCCAATTTTGGGAATCACCTTCCTTTGGATTGCTACAACAAATAAACCAGGTGCTATTAATCCTAGTATTTCTTTTTGCTTGTTTGGGTTAATTTTTCCCAAGGAACTATTACTCTGGTTTGTCCATCATATGTACACAGGTCTATCAAATGGTGGCCGCATTATCGACGGTCGCATGATGGTTCGGTCAGTTTCCGTACATAGTCCGTGACGCCGATCCGAACTCGAACCGACCTATGAATTCAGGCCTTGCCATGCCTTTACCGCATCACGCCGCCGCTCGCATCGACATTGATTTGGCGCCAGGCCATATTTCTTTATTACTCACTTTGCATAAATTATTTATTATGCAACGATTTTTTACTATTATCTCTGGTTTGCACTATTTTTGTGCACAGGAAAATGATCCAGCGGACTATATCCTTTAGCGTCACCTCGGTGGGACGGTGGGCTTCGTCAACACTTCATTACCCCATGCCGAGGACTTGGCATCACTCTGCCGTCCTGCATTGATCGTGCTATGTCACCACTTCACAGTGCCGAGCTCTTTGCTTCGCCACCTCGGGACCGGCTTGGGGGTTGGAACCTTGTCCCACACCAAGCTCGGACCGCGTCATCAATACCGAACACATCAAACCAGCTAAGTCGCTTTCATGCTCAAAGCTTTAATTTTTAACTTGTGTTCGGCTCGACCAAGCATTATACTTTTTTGGAAAAAAGTTGCTTGTAAAAATTTTCCTTGTCCAAACTTTGTTTGCACACACTTGACGCGCTAACCACGCTCATTATCCCTGGGGGCTTCTTTAACAGAAGCTTATTAATACGGGCTTTATGCCCAACACATGTGTCACACTTCCGCATGTACCTTTTATTCACCATTATATGCATCGATATGACTTAAGTTTTGGCCAAGCTGGGTTGCTGGCTCTGTGCTTACCCCTCGTTCCCGATTGTTCGGCTAGGTGGTAAAGGAGCACCTCTGCGATTATTCTTGCCGGGTCAGCCGGATGTGTACCTCGACTGGGTGAAGCCGAAAGCTAGCGTTCTTAAGGGAATACTCGGTCGGTGAACTAAAAGATGATTTCTTACCTATTTATTTACCTGCCCCAGATGTTTTTCTCGCTCTTTTCGCAGTCCGGACATGCACTTTAGGGCATGCCTCCCGTGGAAAGGAACCCCTAACGGAACTATTCTCCCGGAAGATGTTTCTTACTAACCATGTAATAAAACATAACTAGTTGGGCACTTGTGCGATAAAGCACTAATGACCCCTACGCCTGGTCTCCACGCATGCCCCGGTTTTTATAACCGCGAGGGTATTCGGACACACTCGGACTATTGGGTCCAGATGTTGAAGCGAAAAGGTCCGCTACGACAAACGATCTACAATCCGGCTAGAAGGCATTCTACATGTCACCTTACATTTTATAGTCAACTTTTACCCAAGTCACTTGGGGGCTCTTATGTTTATTTGAGCCGTTTCATAGTAAGTGTTTTTCTTCTTAGTCGTTGCAAAGTTAAAGCACGGCAGAAGCACTTTTTTTTCTAAAAGTCCAATTTTCGGATTGGCACCGAACATTTGATCTTGTTCGGACGTCATGTTTTAACTGACGTTTTTTGGTTTTCCAAGCTTTTGGCACTTTTAACTATTTGTGTGTTTTCAGCACAAGTCTCGCAGTGCAACGCCGGACACCTTTAGAGATTCGGCAAAAACATTCTCGGATATTGCTATATATGCATGAGTTTCGAATTGTGTCTTCGGTCAATAGTTGGGTTGCCCGGCTCCCGCGCTTGCCTCCTACGTTCCGCTTTGTTCGGCTAGGTGTGCCAAGGGAGAACCACTGCGATTGCACTTCCAGCTCGCATGTTCAAGCACCTCAGTGGAGAAAGCCGAAAAATGACTGTCACAATAGGTGTAAACTGGTCAGCGGTCCGATGACTATATTAAACGACGGGCCATTCATAACATTGGCCGAAGTGTTTCCGGCTTGACCTTGACTGTCGCCGAACACTACCGGGGGCTAGTAACTGGCCTCCCAAACTAAATCCTCAATATTTTGCTCTTATATTGGAGCTGAGGTTTCAAGATCATGCTTAGCATGACAAACCAAAGAAAGGAACCGATAGCGGGACTATTTTCTTTGGAAGACATTTCTTCTGCTAAACAATATTATAACATATCTCTCTGCGTACCTTTGTTTATAAAACCGTATGGCCAGATTGCCTTGTTTGTCGTAAATCTTTGCCCTCATAAAGGCTTTATAAAGTAGGACAAACACTCCTCGCCATCGCCGAGGAGGTTGAAGCCGATGGTCGGTCAACAAAGTTTTGTACAATGCGGATCCGAGCATTAATGACATAAAGTACTTGGATACATTGAGTCATTACACATAATTTGCGATTTTACTATGAATATCGATCCTTAATTCGGCCACTCGTGCCCGCATTAAGGCTCGGGGGCTACTGGGCTTCGGGCTTATTGTTTACAAATATTAAAGGGGCACATCAATCCCCGATCCGGTGTTGCCACCCGACCGAGTGTCTCGGGGCTACCGCATTGCTTGTTCTATGCGAAAACTTTAAGTGCAATACGCTTCGAGGAGATTTTGATCCTCGTGTTGGTCGGTCGCACCCAACCTGAGTCTCGAGGTCTGAGCACGCCGCTTTTGCGTCTCAAGTATTCTGCTGAAGCTATGACTTGAACCTCAGCCGATTTTGCAAATCAACCCGAGTCTCGCCGATTCTTGCGATCAGCGGTCTTATGTCATCCTTCGTGCATCTCGGTTTTAGACCGATACACACCTTGAGGGCTACGGCTATATATCTCGTCAGAGAATAAATTGCATCAATAAAAAATATTGACCAAAAATCAGCCCACACTCGGGGTGGTGCACCACCTCGGAAGCAGTCCGGCATAAAGCTCGGGCGCTAGTGGCTGGCTCCATAGAGGGCATTTCCGGCATTAAGCTCCGCTAAACTCCTTCAAACTTCTTTGAACCAAGGTGATTTACGACACCTAGGATACAGTCCGGCGTTGGAGCTCGGATACATAGTCCGGCGTTGGAGCTCGGATACATAGTCCGGCATTAGAGCTGGGAAGCAGTCCGGCATTGGTGCTCCGCTGCAAAAGATACCTCGAATGCAGTCCGGCGCTGGAGCTCGGACGCAAGAGGACACTGCCGCCCGGAAAAAACTTCAAACCCGAGGTGTGGCTTAAAAATAACAAGGCATTGATAAAGGCCGGAAACTTAAAGGGGCTCCTCGGATACCCGACATATAAACTCGCCGAATGCATTTCGGCAATCCTCAAGATCGAAGATGAGAAGATTTGTTGAACCAGTTTTCAAGACCGGCAACCGAAGATGAAGAACAGTTCGGAAGAATCGAGGAGCGTCCCTAGCTTGAAGACCGATTCAGGGGGCTACTGACGGTGTCCTGGACTAGGGGGTACTCACCACGTCGTCCCCCAATCGGTTAGATTGGGCCGAGGACCCCCAGGGCCGCATACTCATGGGCCAGTCCGGACAGGTACCGCATACAAGGAAGATTCCACAAGACTTGGTGATCAAGACAAGGACTCCTCCCCACCGGCGATTCGGCTTAGGACTCTTGTTATCCTAGGCCTCGGTGCATTATATAAACCAGGCCAAAGCTAGTCGACATATATACAATATACAACAATCATACCATAGGCTAGCTTCTAGGGTTTAGCCTCTTTGATCTCGTGGTAGATCCACTCTTGTAACACACATCATCAATATTAATCTAGCAGGACATAGGGTTTTACCTCCATCAAGAGGGCCCGAACCAGGGTAAAACATCGTGTCCCTTGTCTCTTGTTACCATCCGCCTAGACGCACAGTTCGGGACCCCCTACCCGAGATACGCCGGTTTTGACACCAACAAAGAGGCTGACTCAGATCAGAAGGGCATAAGGTATAAGGAGTAAAAAGAGCCTTACGTTCCCTTCCACAATCAATTCCCTTACATAACTAAAGCATTTCTAGACACAACTTTGACCAGTTTGGCTTGGTAATCCTCTGAGCAATCAGCTCGATACCAAAGCTGTCAGACCTCGATTCCAAGTAACATCGATCTAGCTGTAACACCTCATATCACTTTGCGGCCTCACGCACGGTATTCCCACGGTGTCGCCTTACCATGGCCGGACTGTTTTTAGCCTTTTGGCTCATGTATATGATAGTGTGGCTAGCATCCATATGACGAGAACCCGGCCGACATGGCTAGTCGTGAACCCAAAGCGGCACTAACCCATGGGGACAGGCATACATGAATCACATCGAGCATGTCGGTCAAGAGCGTGTGAATCGGGCTGTAGCAGGCTAATAGAACTCCGGGAACCGGGCTGTAGCAAGCTAGGCAGACTCGGATGTCACCGCGTGACATTTCCCAAGGGTCGATCAAGTGTTAGGAGCAGTAGTGCTGGGCTAGCAGGACTCCGGTGAACCGGGTTGTAGCGGACTACTATGGCTCATGGAAGCACAAGACTACATTTCCCCATAAGAGAGGCTACCAAGGATAAACAACTAGGTTGTCGGATTCCACACATACCAAGCATTTCCAAATCATACACACAATATGCTCGATATGTGCAAATACAACATGGCATCACAACAAGACTCTACGACTCAAGTATTTATTCAATAGGCTCCGAGGAGGGAGATATTGCAAACATGGGTCTCATGACCCAACATTCAGAGCATACAAATCAAAGCACATGCGGAAGCTTAACATGTCTGAGTACAGACATCTACAAATGAAAAAGGCTTGGAAGCCTGACTATCTACCAGATCCCGCCGAGGGCACAAGATCGTAGCTGAGGTAACAAGCTAAACGTCAAGTCCACGCGGCACTACTAGCGTAGACCAAGTCTCTCTCGCAAAAACATAAAATAGGCAACGTGATTACAAATGTACCCAGAAGACTTACATCGAAACTAGCTACATATGCATCATTATCAACAAAGGGGTGGTGGAGTTTGACTGCAGCAAGCCAGCTTTGACTCGGTGGCTATCCTGAACTACGATCGCAAGTAACTCTTTTGAGGTGGCGCACACGAGTCCACATATTCACCATATCAATACACCACTATGGATCCGCTCCGCCTCTTCCTGAGAACGCCATCCATAGCACTCACGCTTATCTTGCGCATTTTAGAGTATCCACTTTCACTTATCTATGAACTGATATAGGCAACCCGTAAGTCCTTTACGCGGACATGGCTATTCAATAGATGAGGTTAACCTGCAGGGGTGTACTTCTTCACACACGCCTCGCCACTTACCACCATGTACACGTCGTGTATCTCGGCAACCTTCAAGCGGAAGCTTTGGCAAGGAGTCGGCCACGACCTGACTAACCACACAAGTCTCTAGTCCAGGTTTATCGCCTATTCGGGTTCCATCCGCGAGGAGATCCGGCCGGGGTGTCGCTCACGGCCCCAAACGATGAGAGCAGGGTTCCCGAGGCACCAAACGGGCATCCCGGTACACCGTGCCTCGGTGTATCTACCGCAACATAGCCCACCCCTAGGGTCAGTGCTACGCACGGTCCCCAACACATATCCTACAAACACCAGAAACTAGTTGCAACTCCTGGACAGAGATCAAGTTGATTAATAAGTCGAGAGAGCTTGGAGTGCCCGGAGCCCAATGTGTGGTAGTAACTGTTTCATGGATCACAAACACAGAACTCAGTTCCTAAGGACGGCTGCAATGAGACAACCCACCATGTACTCCTACATGGCCTCTCACTGCTACCTTTACCAAATCGTGTTCACACACTTAGCTCTCATTAGTAGGACATGTTCACACACCTCCGATTCATCCCCGATGAATCAGACCTGACTCAACTCTAGGCAGTCGCAGGCATGACAAACAAGCATGTATGAGTAGGCACATCAGGGCTCAAACAACTCCTACTCATGCTAGTGGGTTTCATCTATTTACTGTGGCAATGACAGGTCATGCAGAGGAAAAGGGTTCAACTACCGCAGCAAGTAACAATATGTCGTAGTTGTCCTAATGCAGTAAAAGAGAGCAGGAGCGAGAGAGTTGGATTGTATCGAAATGAACAAAGGGGTTTTGCTTGCCTGGCACTTGTGAAGATAGTATAGTTCTTCATTGGTGTCATCGATCACAACGTCGGTACAACGTCTACCGAGGGGGAACAACACCGGCGAACAGAGAAGAAACACGATCAATGCAATGCACAATATGATGCATGCTATGACATGGCAATATGAATGTGTTTTGGGCTAATGCAAGCTATAACAGATTGAGATGAGTCCATTTGAACCAAAGATTCTAATGCAAACCCATTTTAAGAGGTCATATTAGTGCATTAACTTGTTTCACCTAAACAGCAAGGCTAAAGTGTTCTAACATTCATGAAAAAGGTACATATGGATAGATTGCATTTTTCTGATAATTTTTCATATATAATTTATTTCATTCTGAGCTACGGTTGAATTTCTATGATTTTTAGAAGTTTACACAAATTTCTGGAATTTTCTGAATTAAATTTAATCCAGGAAATGACTTACTGCATCAGCCTAACGTCAGTGTGACGTCAGCAGGTCAACTGACCGGGTCCAGGTCAAACCTGACCAGTGGGGTCCACTGGTCAGTGACCTAGGGCTGGTTAGTGTCGCTGACAAGTAGGCCTGGTCAACGGCCACGTCAGTAGGGTCAATCTGACGCGTGGGTCCATCGGGATTAAGTTAAGTCTAACTAGTTTGGTTAGTGGTTTAACTAAGCCGGTGGGGCCTGGCTGTCAGTGGCATAGGGGCTTAGTTAGTGGGGTGATTAACCCCTAATAGTTGATATCACTGGCGGCTAATCGCCGGCGTAACCAGACGCGCGGCGGCGTTGGCGTCCGCCAACTCCGCGACGGAGAGCTCGCGGTGGCGATTGGAACCGGAGCAAGGAGGCGCGTCGGTTGGTGGCCTCAGGCGATGCTAGGGTGGCCGGGAACTTCGACGGCGTCGATTTCCGTGCCGGCGCAGATGCGACTTGCACGGGTGCGAGGGCCACGGTGCACGAGCGCGCGACCTGAGGCGGGCTACGGGTTCCTGGAGAAACCTGGAGCATGACTCCATGCTTGGGTTGGTCGTGCCGGGCGGCTAGTGACGGCGAGCTTCGTGGGGGGCAGCAAGTGCTCGGCCATGGCGGGCTGCGGTTAGAGGGCGGGAACAGAGGGGGTGAGCACGGGGAAAAGTGTAGGAGCTCACAAGGATGCGGTAGAGAAGGTCAGCGGCCTCGGGGATGGACGGAAGCCGACGAATCGACGGAGACGATCTCCGGGCGCCAGCGGTCAAGACGAGGACGTTGGCGACGAAGCAAAGCCCTCCGGCTCGTTTCCTTCGGCTTGGGGATGTGGTGCTCGATTGCGGAGCTGCTGGGCACGGTCACGGGACGAGGGGTGGCCGGTGGTCATGGCTACGGCGAGTGGCGCTCTCAGGTGCATTTGGTGACGAGAGGGAGGGCGAGCAGAGGAGGAGGAGGGGGTCTAGAGGGAGAGGGGCGGTCAGGGGGAGGGTGCGTGGCGTCGCGAGGGAGGTCCAGGGCGACGAGGGGGGAAGCGGCAAGCAGGAGGTGGCCGGGGCGCGTGTGCGTGCACGGCGACCCACGCCTCCCTCCCCACTTGGCAGGAGGTGGAAGACAACAGGAGGAGCCACAGGTGGGCTGGGCTGGCTTTGCCCACTGGTTGCTACAAGATGCCGGCCAGTGGGCTTTGCTGTAAGTTCCTTCTTTTATTATTTCCTGTTTTCTATTATTTTGTAACTTCGGCTTTATTAAAATGCCGGGCATTTTCAAAAATCATGAAACTAATCATGGCTACTGTTTAGAATATATCCAACAGTAAACATTTTAGTTTATGATTATTTGAGCATTTAAATGCCCAAATGCAAATACTATATGATTTAATTCAGAAATCCAGAATGGCCTAGAAATATGTGCATGACTTTTGGCAGAGGTTTTCACCATTGACAAAAATCATGAACTTTTCTAAAGGGCATTTGGGATCATTGAAAATATTTTTTTATTGAACCTAGTTGAATTCATTTGGTGCTAGGGCTTGGATCAATCCCCATGTCAAGTTTCATGAAATTTAAACATGATGCATGGATGCAATGCCACTAGTTACAAGCAAACTCTAGGGCTGTGACAGCGACAGTGGATGCATCAGCACAATGTACCTACAAGGAGGCATAAAGTGGTGATGCAGAGTTTGTTCATGCTATGTGAGGGTAGCAAATCTAATCCTGGAGACCTTTTACCATGTGAGGGCAGCATGTTGGGGAATGTAGTAATTTCAAAAAATTTCTACGCACACGCAAGATCATGGTGACGAATAGCAACGAGAGGGGAGAGTGTGTCCACGTACCCTCGTAGAATGAAAGCGGAAGCGTTAGCACAACGCGGTTGATGTTGTCGTACGTCTTCACGATCCAACCGATCAAGTACCAAACGCACGGCACCTCCGAGTTCTGCTCACGTTCAGCTCGATGACGTCCCGCGAACTTCGTTCCAGCAGAGCTTCATGGGAGTGTTTCGTCAGCACGACGGCGTGATGACGGTGATGATATTGCTACCGACGCAGGCATTCGCCTAAGCACCGCTATAATATGATCAAGGTGGAATATGGTGGAGGGGGGCACCGCACACGGCTAAGAGATCAAGAGATCAATTTTTGTGTCTAGAGGTGCCCCCTGCTATATAAAGGAGGGAGGAGAGGCCGCCCTAGAGGGGACGCCAATGTGGGGAGTCCTACTAGGACTCCCAAGTTATAGTAGGATTCCCCTTTCCTTTCCGGAGTAGGAGAGAAGGAAAGAGGGGGCGAGGGAGAAGGAAAAGGGGCTGCACCCTTGTCCAATTCGACCAGAGGGGGGCGCGCCCTTCCTTTTGGCCTCTCTCCTCTATTCCCTGTATGGCCCAATAAGGCCCAATACTTCTCCCGTGAATTCCGTAACTCCCCGTACTCAAAATACCCAATCACTGAACCTTTCTGATGTCCGAATATAGTCGTCCAATATATCGATCTTTACGCCTCGACCATTTCGAGACTCTCGTCATGTCCCCGATCTCATCCGGACTCGAACTACCTTCGTACATCAAAACACATAAACTCATAATACAAATCGTCATAGAACTTTAAGCGTGCATGGACCCTACGGGTTCGAGAACTATGTAGACATGACCGAGACACATCTCCGGTCAATAACCAATAGTGGAACCTGGATGCTCATATTGGCTCCTACATATTCTACGAAGATCTTTATCGATCAAACCGCATAACAACATACGTTGTTCCCTTTGTCATCGGTATGTTACTTGCCCGAGATTTGATCGCCGGTATCTCAATACCTAGTTCAATCTCGCTATCGCAAGTCTCTTTACTCGCTCAGAATACATCATCTCGCAACTAACTCATTAGTCACAATGCTTGCAAGGCTTATAGTGATGTGCATTAACGAGAGGGCCCAGAGATACCTCTCCAACAATCGGAGTGACAAATCCTATTCTCGAAATATGCCAACCCAACAAGTACCTTCGAGACACCAGAGAGCACCTTTATAATCACCCAGATTACGTTGTGACGCTTTGGTAGCACACAAAGTGTTCCTCCGTAAACGGAGTTGCATAATCTCATAGTCATAGGAACATGTATAAGTCATGAAGAAAGCAATAGCAACATACTAAACGATCAAGTGCTAAGCTAACGGAATGGGTCAAGTCAATCACATCATTCTCCTAATGATTTGATCCCGTTAATCAAATGACAACTCATGTCTATGGCTAGGAAACATAACCATCTTTGATTAACGAGCTAGTCAAGTAGAGGCATACTAGTGACACTCTGTTTGTCTATGTATTCACACATGTATCATGTTTCCGGTTAATACAATTCTAGCAAGAATAATAAACATTTATCATGAAATAAGGAAATAAATAATAACTTTATTATTGCCTCTAGGGCACGTTTCCTTCACAGCAAACCTAATCCTAGAGACCTTGTACTATGTGAGGGTAACAAATCTAATCCTGGAGACCTTTTACTATGTGAGGGCAGCAAATCTAATCCTGGAGACCTTTTACTATGTGAGGGTAGCAAATCTAATCCCGAGACCTTTTACTATGTGAGGGCAGCAATCCTAATCCTGGAGACCTTTTACTATGTGAGGGCAACAAATCTAATCCTGGACATACTCTGTTGACTTGTCCACCAGCCGCCACTTTCTATCCTTTTTTCAACCAATAATATATATGTTCCTTATCCAGTTTGTACTGCGTTTTCCCATTATTTCCCTTTTCAACCAAGGGACCGGTTGGGTATCCGGTCTCTACTACTTTCACCATATTATTTCCTCTTTGAATCAAGTCCTAGATTCATGCTACAACTTTCCCCCCTTTCTTCTTTGTTTGAACAAAGCCCTAGATTCAATGCATGAAGTAGATTTACCCTAATAATACTAAAAATTTAGGTGGCTTTGGAAGAGCTGATGGGAGTAGAAAAAGATGCACATGCGCACACGTGGGGAGCTGGGGCAGTAGAGCAAGGCCGCTCAAGAACTTATACCGAGGGTCATCGGGATGTCGGCGGCGGGTGTCGGATCTGCGAACAATACTGGGGAGGAAGAAGGGTCGGAGGACCGCCGAGCCAGCACGTGTCGGAGAGAACAGCACAGCAGCAGAGATCGGGCCCGTCCGGCTGTGGGTTTCTCCTCGCCGGGATGACCGCGTGAATGATGCACCTAGTCCTCTACACACACCAGCCGAAGAGATCCAGCCGTATCTGTGACCAGCGGTGAGCAGAGAGAAAATGTCGCTACCGCTGTCTTGTTTATATCTGGAGAGGATGAGAGAATGAAGAGAGCAACCCTAGTAAAGCAAGCGCTCAGGCCCCTGCGTACATATATAGTGGAGTGATTATCTTTTTCTCTCCACAACAAGCATTTCAATTTGTGTACGTGGCATTAAAGAAAAGAAACTCTCTATTTAGGGTGACTACCTGTACGACTCCTACTTACTACTACTAGTAGTAGTATTGTTCACTTGTGCTCCTCGGCCCTCAATTCATTGAACAACCCCACGGGTGAATAAACATACAGTACTAGTATTTATATAGAACGAACAAGCTCGAACTATATTCGCGTAGTTAAAAGTTGAGGGCGGGGCTTTTCCCGGGCAGTACGCTTGGCAGTCTTCGTGTAGGCGGTTTGATAGAGAGGCGAGGAGGGTGACGGAGTAGCGGATTCAACTTACTTACTGCTGGAAAGGTCGGGCTGTGCGATTTGACGGCGCGTTACTGTTTGGATCCATCTGTTAGAGTTAGTTTGGGTTAGTTTGAACTCAACTAACCCAAAAATATCCAAACAGGAGTGTTAGTTTGGGTTAGTTTGAACTCAACTAACCCAAAAATATCCAAACAGGAGGGTTAGTTTGGGTTACTGTTTGGATCCACGTGTTAGAGTTAGTTTGGGTTAGCTTGAACTCAACTAACCCAAAAAAATCTAACCCACCCAAGAGGTGCTTATTTGGGTTAGTTCTTCTCGGGACACTAAAAAACACATTTTTCTCTCGCTCTACCCGCAGCAGATCCCTCCCCACTTCCTCGAAGCTTATCGTCCTCTCCCTCCCTCCCTCCCTCTCGCCATATCCGCGCTCCATCTAACCCTGTCATCCAAACACCTCTTTCGCTAGAGTTACCTCAGGGTTAGTTCAGGATTAGAATCTAACTATAACCATTAACTGAGTTAGAGTATCCAAACAGGGCCTTTGAGAGAGACGAGGAGGGAGAAGCGATACGGGCTGCTAGATTACTAGAGATAGGTGTCGCACGGAAACCAAGAAATATGGTGATAGCGTGGGTTAGCCATGTACTAGTATGATGTAACTACACTGGGCTGCCGTGTTTCGTACTCTTCCAGTCCACTCTGGAGATGATTGGTTGATTTTATATCGCTGAATAATATAAAATATTATGAGTGCAGACGCTCCACCCCGAGGTTCCTTGCTCCTTCTCGGTCGTCGGGAATCTATGTTCTTCCACTCTATTTTTTTACATGAGCTTTATTCATCCTTTTGCCAACACGCGACACATCTAGCATCAAGGTGCACGTGTCATGCAAGGGTCGTTCCATCTATATGAAGAACACGTGGGACTGGAACTACGAGATGGACATGTACCCAGGAGTGGATGTGCGAACCTGTGTAACTAGCGCAGTAAGTGAAGTAGAAAGGCACAAATAGTATGAACATGCGTGGCATATAGGAATTTGTCTCTTACTACCACTAAATCTTGTACGTGCAATGCCCGTTGATGTTATGGAGTATGTGACTAAGTACTCTACTACTACTATATTAATTGGAGGCACATATTAGGTTTTATATTTGTTTACGTGTATGCCCCGAGACCTTCCAACTAGACGTGTCTTTCTCTCCGGGTTGCACTTTGTATCGTTCATACCACTAGTACAAGAGTACTACTACGCAGGTCTCCCACCCGTAAGTGGAGACGCCTACCACGGTGTTCATGTCCCACTCTTTCACGACGGTGCGACATCCAAAGACGTGTTGTGTGTTTGGCACTCCTTCGTCAGAAGAGTTTAAACGCTAGCATTCATTAGAAATAAAAATAAATATAAATCACCAAAGATACTATACCGCGGTTTCCTTGCTCCTTGATATCGGAAAGAATACTTTCGTCACGACATGTGGGACGTCGACCATCCTGGTCCACTTGCCATGCCCGCAGAACTCCAAGGGAGAGTCACCCCAGTCATCGCACCGCAGTAATTAATAATGAGCCGTCAAATCACAGGCCCAACCTTACCCACTGTGAAGTCGCTCGGACGAAGGAACCATCATGACTTTGAATTCGCTTGAAGAAAACTATTGTACCAGCAGATCGCTAGCTACTGAGTTACTCCAGCAGAGGCCTCCTTTGGTTCATAGGATAGGAATTTTATAGGAATATGAAAATCATAGGAAGTGAGATGACATGCATCTCAATTCCTATAGAGAAAGATATGCCATTTGATGCATAGGATAGGAATTTTTCTATTGAGTCTAGGCTAATGTACTGGTAATTTGCTCTAAAAACTATAGTAGTAACTAGTAGTACTGTTACATGCTCGTAATTAATTAAACAAAAATGTATGGGTGACACAGACACACACACTAACTACTAGTACTACTACTTCTCACATGCTGGCCAGACGACGTCGTTCTCCTTCCCGACTTTGTCGGCGACACCCCACCGTGCTTGGATCTCCGCCGACCTCTCCAAGCAAAGAGCGGCAAGGCCCTCTTCTTTCTTGTGGCAGCGGGCCTCTCTTTCTTGAGTGCTTTCTGACTTTTCCGCTCCCTCTGTGCGGCTTTGGCCGCCTCTTGCTCTACCGCCCATTCGGCCTTGGCACCTCCAAATTCTGCCCACATAGGTGTGAGGTCGCGAGCGGCGATGAACACGGCACGGCGGGATGCCACCGCTTTCCTACCATTCTGTGTGCGGTCGTGGGCGGCGAGGAACTCGGCGTGGCAGGATGCCACCGCTTTACCAGTTAGTGTGCGGCGCGGTGGCATGAACGACGCTTGGTGACAGCTCTGGGGTGGAGTGGCCGGACAACCGTAAAGTGCATTGGTTTGTCAAGAGCTCAAGGACAGAAGACAAAGGAAATTTGGAATACCCTTCAATCCTGGTTTTTTGTACCGAGTAAAATGCATTGGTGGTCATTGAACTTGTCTTGTTAGCTCACTTTGATCATTGTATATGAGATATGGTGCTTATACGGTCACTGGCTCAGCGTATAGCTCCGTATTTGTCTGGTTGACCAATCAAATAGTCCGCATGCGCCTCATAAGCTCGTGTTCTTTATCTATCTATCTATGCGGGCCTACCTGTCAGTGGGGAAAGAAATAAAAACCAAAATTGTGCGTATGTGACATTACTTTTTTAGACGTTTGTCGGAGGCCTCATTGAACACCGAGCATGTATTCACCGCTCAACACTAACGGTCATACTCGTGACTCGGCGCTTGCTCATGTATATCGGCCCATCACAACGACAATCTATAAAACAGCCTAGCTAGAGAGGGTACTATGGTGCGGAGTATGTACTACCGTGAGCAACCGATCATAGTGCCACCGCACACGCAGTGTGTGTCTCGATCGATTCGGCCCATTATTCGTAAGTTATGTATGGTTGTGTGGTGTCTAATGGAGGTCGCCAAATGCTAGCTGGCGACAAGAGCGGTTGCATGGACGCCTGGTTGTCAATACGCGCTACATACGCTTCAAAGGCTCGCTCATCCATGAGTTCACATTTACCACCACGCCAAATCCGATCCGCCTCGCCTACCAAACCCCTTCCATCGCTAGTGCGCGCTTCCCGCCTAAAACGATCACCGTCTCTCCAGAATGTCAATGCCGCATTCACCGGCCTTAACTGCTGGTGCAGTTGGTGTGTCACTGACATGCGGGCCTGATGCCCGTTGGGCCCACATGTCCGTGAGACAACGCACCTGCGGTTAAGTCACTAGAGCAGCGTCCGCATTCACGCCTGACGCGACCTCTCACTGGCGCCGGCATTGCAGCAGCGCGATGGCCGAGAGAGCGCCACCCGTGCGGCATCCCGGTGCAAGCGACTGCTCCGCGTTAATGACACACGGCTACCGACGAATCTACTCCGGTGCCAGCCGTCCATCCGTCTGCCGCGGCTCATTGCCATTCGCCCGCTATATTAACTTGAGCCCCAGCTCCCAGCCATAGCCAAAGACCCACACTCATTATCCTCCGGTCCCTTCCTTCTATTGGCACCACTCCAACCATGGCCTCCGGGCAATCCAAAGCTCTCTTGGACGTACTGTCGCAGGAGTAGACGAAGGACATTGGTGGCTCCGCTCCGGGCGCGCTCCAAAGCTCTCTTGACGATTACTCACAGGAGAAGACGGCGAGATCGCTGCCTCTCGCCGCCTCCGCCGCCACGACCACGAAGCCGGGCATGGCGCGTATCAGGCGAGCCGTAGTGAGGAAGAGTAGTACACGGTAGGTCGCCACCGCTCTGGTCCCAGGAAGGCCACCGCTCCTCCACTCAGTCGACGCCAAGCTTCGTGGGATAAAAATCGGCGTCCGATTAGCCGCTTGATGGCGACGTGGAGGCGGAAATCTACATAACCTTGTGCTCCGGAGGAGGAGGTTATCGAGGCGGATAAGGAGGAGGCAAAGGCAATGGCCGGCTTTTTTGGGTTCATGGCCGGACATGGTGGTCGGGGCCCGGCGATCGTTTAGATTTGGTTTACAGTAGGTTTTAGTACGGTTTGTGCAAAATATGTAATGAACTTCGTCCAGTTTATAGGAATAGTTCTCGAAATGTAATGAATTTCATCCGGTCAATTTGAAATTTTCTTTGTTTGCACGAATTTTGTCCGGTTAGTTCATATAGTTGTAGAAAGGTATGCGGGCATCATTGGATGGCATCCACCAGTGTCCTCGGACATATGCCGGTGTAAATTTGAGGGCCAGCGCTGGAGATGCCCTAACTATCATGCTATAATCGCTAACAGTGCTCCATTATTTCGCAGGGAACAGTTATCCCTCGATCAAAATCAGATCCGCCGTGTTTCGCACTCCTCCCACGTAAGAGTGTAGACTCTTTCTTACATAAAAATGGAGCAAGTGGACGGCACTGTAGCGCGTCATATCACTCAAACTAGCCCGCCTAACACGCGGGAAAGCACCGCCCTCGTCATTTTGTTCTGGATTTCTATCAATCGATCACACAAAAATGTTACG
Organism: Aegilops longissima; assembly: GCA_021605205.1. Lineage (NCBI taxonomy): Eukaryota > Viridiplantae > Streptophyta > Magnoliopsida > Poales > Poaceae > Aegilops > Aegilops longissima. The sequence goes on from CM038682.1 coordinate 344,379,709, forward strand.
CTTTGCAAGTTCAAAAGGAAAAGGCGGCACACTTACAACTCAGACGCTGCTCACGCCGCACTCGAACACCGGCTCGCACACCGCCACCGAGGGGGACACACGTTGTCTTGCATTTTCACTGACATGTGGGACTGCAATTGAATAAACCGTCGATAGCCGAAATCTAATCGCTCGGCGGGCGTCGCTGAGAGGAGAGAGACGGGGGAGGGAGAACAGATTGCCCGCCCGCCGTGCACGGACTCCAAGAAATATGTGGTGATAATGTGAGGTGGGCCATGCGGGAGTCCGCACCGCTTCCAAGCCCGCTTCTTACCTCCCCTGCCCACTGTAACCCCTTCCCACCCCACCACCTCCCGCAAGGCCCCCACTCAGAGGCCAGCCTGCCCGCATTCATAGCAGTAGTACCAAGAAAATTTGGGCTATAAGTGGTATGTACAATGGTTGATAAGATAGTCTTATCATAAGTCTTGCATGTAATTTAGAGATGACAAAAAAACATGTGTACAATGGATCATCTCTTAGCCTTATCTTCAATAACTAGTTATTCCTAAAACATGGTGAAACATATTGTGCTAAGAGATCATCTCTTGTCTTCTCGACAAGCCCCGCTTATGTGGAGGAGAGAGAGGCATTGACAAAGTCAAGGAGTGGATCTGCAGGAGCCTGCCTCTACACGTGCTCCTAGGTATAAAAACTAATTCTAAAAAAGAGGCATAAAAAATTGTGTCTAAAAAGAAAGGTAAAAACATTTGAGAGGAAATAGATAGAGAGAAAGTGAGAAAAGGTTGTAACCTTATAGTCAACACTATGGTAGTATTACATGAGGAAGGAGGGAGTGGTGCACATGCCAAGTTCACTGGCTGCTGTGTTTCACACTCCTCCGTCGTAATAAAGGAGACAATAGGTTTCATCAAAATAAACAATGAATACTGCTGCTCGCCCACTATATCGGAAAGAATACTTTCATTCACCGACATGTGAGACGTCGACCATCCTGGTCCACCTGCCATGCACAAAATTATCCTGGTCCACCCCGGTCGTAGCGCAGGCTCAACCTTTCCCACTATAAGTTTGTCGGACGAAGGAACCATCATGACTTCGTTGAATTCCGCTTCTTCAAGAAAACTTACTCTACCCGCAGTATTGCTACCACATGCAAAGACTGGACAACACTGTACCACGTCATATCACTAAAACCCACTAGGCCAAACTAGCCCGCCTAGGATATGTACTCCCTCCATTTCAAAGTTAGTAGTACAAAGTTGACTCATCTATTTTTAAACGGAGGGACGTCTCTGTACTGCTATGATTTTGTGTTGTACGTCTCTGTACTTTTGCTATGATTTTCCTAACCTATGAACCAAATGAGGCCTGAATGCATCTATGTCGACTATTGTCTGATCGATCGCCAAGCCTACAAATTTAGGAGCTTGGGCTATTGGCCGATCGACGACGGATCAGTATAAGCGTACCACGAGCTCATCAACCCCAACATTTCTCTTCCGTGAGTGTTTTGCAAGTACTATAGCTCGCATAGTTGCTAGCCTACTAACACCAACAATCATCAAATAAGCCCTGCTGATATGATAAACAGTTCAAACTTACATCTAAGCATGCCATATATTACATCAAAAGCTGGTGAGGATACATCCGTTTCCACAACTCGGAGAGGGTTCGCATGATTCACAATCCAACAAAAGTAGAAAGTACCGCCCACACAAGACAGTGACTAGCCCTAAGATGGTTTGATAACACGCATCGTTCTGGTAATTAAACACAGGGCAATGCAAACTACCCTGAGGGATTAGCGCGACCAACTATTTCTTGTCATCGATCTCTCGGGCAATGACCACAGCATGGACAACGGCATGGGAATCGATCTCTGGGGCGATGTCCACAGGATTGACCGCGACATCGGAATCAATCTCTGGGGCATTGTCCATAGGATGGACAGCGGCATTGGAATCGATCTCCGGGGCGATAACAACAGGACGGACCGCGACATCGAAAACGATATCTAGGGTGTTGTCCACAGGACGGGCCGTGACATCAGAATCATCAAGGACGTCCACCGGCACCTGCACAACCCTAACATATCAGCAAACACATTGCAAATAATCAAAAACCACAACTTTCGGTAATAAGCCATTATTTTTTACCTTGTGCAGCTCACCGGGGGATCCCATCCCTCCGGGGGCCATCTCTGTCGGTGTCAAAACCGGCGGATCTCGGGTACGGGGTCCCAAACTGTGCGTCTAAGGCGGATGGTAACAGGAGGCGGGGGACACGATGTTTACCCAGGTTCGGGCCCTCTCGACGGAGGTAACACCCTACTTCCTTCTTGATTTATCTTGATGATATGAGTATTACAAGAGTTGATCTACCACGAGATCGTAGAGGCTAAACCCTAGAAGCTAGCCAATGGTATGATTGTTGTTGTCCTACGGACTAAACCCTCCGGTTTATATAGACACCGGAGGGGGCTAGGGTTACACAGAGTCGGTTACAAGGAAGGAGATCTACACATCTGTATTGCCAAGCTTGCCTTCCACGCCAAGGAGAGTCCCATCTGGACACGGGACGAAGTCTTCAATCTTGTATCTTCATAGTTGTCGGCGTTCTGGGAACGGGGTCCCCAGACTTGCCTGCCTGCGCTCCACAGCGTGGCTAGCCAGCGGGCCGTACGGACCATCTTCGTCAACGAGGCACTCAAGATCCTCGCGAGGGTCCAAGCCTCGCGAGGCGGACGATGCAAGACCTGCTCTGGAGTGGCCTAGCTAGGCAGGCTCACGAGGAGCGGAGATATCAAGGCGGGGCAAACCTCATGAGGCTCTCATGACGTGAGCCATGACGAACGGTGCCAGGCGGGTGCCAGGTGGGCGCCGGTGCATGCAGCGTCATTGTTTCCTCTTTGGTGCTAAGGAGGCCAGCGCAGGCGAAGAGTACCGAGGCATCAGGCAAAGGTTGCCATATTGGTGCAACGAGGCCAAGACCAAGAGGACGGCAAGGCGGGGGTCATCATGGAGCCCAAGACGGCGCTACCCCGTAGCTTTTGCAGCTAATACCGCTTTGTCGATAGCTTGTACTAGCTGTCCCCTTCAAATTTGCTCGCCATTGTTGGCTCTCTTCCCGCTCGATATTTGGGAAGAGGACCAGGGCCTCTATAAATAGGACTAGCCACCATAGTAGGAGGCAACGATCCGTAATGCCCAGATCTTCCTTAGCCACACAAACACTCAAGAACACCTCAACCTCAGGAGGTTGTTCTTCCCTTGTACTGTTCATCATCAGCCCGAGAGGCAATCCACCACCACCACACTGGAGTAGGGTATTACACCACAACGGTGGCCCGAACCAGTATAAACCCCATGTCTTTCTGTGTTGTCGAGTTCATCCGCAAGATCTTAGCGAGCTAGATCATAGATCGGTAGGAGGGAAAGACTTTGCACACACCCCAGTGTTCGAACCTTAAGGGTTTGCCGGAACCCCACATCCGACATTTGGCGCGCAGGTAGGGGTGCACCGTAGTTTCCCTTCCGTCGGTTCCTTGCTCCGTCGCTCCGTCGCTTCCATGGGGGACACTCGCCGTGCTCGAGCTGAGCATCGGGCTTCCCTCACCGCCCGCGTCGCTCAGACGGCTCCCGTAGGCAGGCCACCTCATCGCTCCCCATCTCCCGCCGCCAACGCTGCCACCGGCCCAGCGGGGAATGAGCAGCAGGCATCCTTGCTGCATCCTTCAGTGCGGCAGGACGGCCGCACCGCTACTCCATCACTCACCCCTGCTGGTTCTTCGTCTCATGCGCACCGTGCTCCCATGGAGGCACGAAGCCACGCCATCACGGCTAACGAGCTCCCCGCACGCCCCATCGACGACCTCTATGAGGAGTGGCTCACCGCCGCCGCCGAAGCCTGTCTGCGCCGCAGGGGCCCCGGCGCCGCCCCACTCTCTCCTCTCAACCAGCCACAGCAACAGACTCATGGCATGCCTCCACCGCCAATCCCAAGACGGTTCTTGGCAATAAGGCACGCGCCTCGCAGTGTGATCCATCGCCCGGCGCCCGCTGAAGAAAGAAGCTGCTAAGAAACCGCGGCCGCGAGAAGCTGCACCGCGCCTCCCGCACCACTCGCCAAGACCGCTGCCGCCGCGGTGGCGCAGCGCGACTCGCCAAGATCAAGTCTCCGGCGGGCCTCGGCGATCATGGCCGGCTGTCGTGCCTTCACCTCAACTACGTAGCATCGCTCGCCAGCAAGTTCATAATGTCGACCTGCCTCGGTACGACAACACCGCCGACACCGCGGAGTTCCTGATCTCTATGAGCTGAGCATCAAGCGCTAACGGCGCATTAAAAAGTCATGGCGAACTGGTTTCCTATGGTTTCAAGCGATGGAGCTCGATCTCGCTCCTCGAACCTGCAACACGGCTCGATCTCCTCCGGGACAAGATGCACGACCGCTTGCCGCTAACTTCCGTGGTGAGGAGTCCTGGATTAGGGGTATCCGGACAGCCGGACTGTGTACAACGTCCCACTATTGAAGCGTGAAGATACAAGACTCAAGACTTCGCCCGTGTCCGGATGGGACTTTCTTGGCGTGAAAGGCAAGCTTATGCGATCCGGATATTATATTTCCTTCCTTGTAACCGACTCCATGTAAACCCTAGCCTCTCCAAAGGTCTATATAAACCGGAGAGGTTGGTCCTTAGAAGGCCGATCACAATTACAATCATACCATCATAGGCTAGCTCTTAGGGTTTAGCCTCTCACGATCTCGTGGTAGATCTACTCTTGTACTACCCATATCATCAATATTAATCAAGCAGGAAGTAGGGTTTTACCTCCATCGAGAGGGCCCAACCCGTAAACATCCGTGTCCCTTGCTTCCTCGTTACCATCGACCTTGACGGATGATCGACCCCTACCGAGATCCGCCGGTTTTGACAATCGACATTGGTGCTTTCATTGAGAGTTCCTCCAGTCATCGCCGCCAGTTCGATGGCTCCTTCAATCATCATCAACGACGCTGTCCAGTGGTGAGACTTTCCACCCCGACAGATCTTCGTGTTCGGCGGCTTCAGCGACTCGCTGCGCCAACTCGGCTTGGCCACCGGAGCAGACGACAATAAGCCCTCACCACCGATCAGGTTTGGAAACCTGAACTACATCATGGACATCCGCGGAGACTTGATCTTCGACGGATTGGGGCCTATGCCGAGTACGGACAGTCACGACGAAAGCACGGCTTAGACCTGCCGTCGGATCGAAGCTTGGGGTGTCACCCCAGAGTATCCCGGACCTAGATCCGGAGCAGCTGCGCTTACCTAAGGGTGGAGGATGGACCCCGCCCAGGTCGCCAAGACTCATCGGTGGTGGAGCCGAACACGGGCCTTACCTCCGTGGTGGCCTGTGAACTGACCCCGGATCTGTATCCGGATGTTAGTTCCGTCCCGCACTCCCGATCCAGTCGAGCCAGTTGGGCTCGTGATGGAGTTCACCACAGGATATCTTCCAAAGACTCGCCTTTGGCTTACATGCTGACTCATTAAACTATCTCTCTTGTCGAGGCTCGGGGCCGAACTATGTCCGCTCGAGGGAAGCAAAGCGATGAAGGAATTCGCTGCCCACCCACCACCCACTTCATTGCCACTGGCGATGATTTAACCAAGGTAATCGGACTTCGACTCGGAAGACATCGACGGTATGGACGACGTATGCAGAGAGAAGAACATGAGCCACCATCACTAGGCGGTGGACAGCCACCTCTTCCTATGATATATATATATATATATATATATATATATATATATATATATATATATATATATATATATATATATATATATATATATATATATATATGGTGGATATTCAAGGAAACAAATGGCGATGAGGCAATCGGAGGATAAAACCTCAGAAAAAAAAGCAAAGAATGGATGCTTGTCGGCGCCACTCCAAGCCCTCGCCACAGCAATACCGCCTAGGTGACGAAAACAATCCGAATGGCACCAAGAAGAATACAACCTGATCAGCCCGCTCGAAAGGCCAAAATAGGAGGATGAGCAGGTCAGCCTGTAAGAACAGTAACGTAATGAATACCAGAGGAGGACAGCTACATGCCCCTCCGAAGACGAGATTAGCCTCTCGCGACGACAAGTTTGGCGTGGCTCTGAGGATCCCGTGAGAGCAGGAGCGCCTAAGTGTCGGCTTATAGCCACCGGAGGAGCCTGAAAAGAAATAGCAGCAAACTCCAAGTTGATCAAGACCTACTACGCATGATGGACTGTAGTCCCGGCAGCCAAGGAATACGGACTCGAGCACCATATATTGATCGCCACCCGTGGTCGGGATAAAATGGCATACCAGTCCGATATCAGCCAACACCCCACGCCAAAGACACACTACCTGGGCAACAAAACAAGATAGCCAAGATCGATCCACGGATCACGGGGGCTACGCATGCGATGCACGATCGCCACGCCAATACACCTTCAACAAGTCTGGTCGGGTCAATATAGCCACCCAGCAATTCGACCTGTAGTAGCTGGTGTCAAACCGGGCGGATCTCGGTAGGGGGTCCCGATCTGCAAGGCCAAGGCTGATGGTAACATGAAGCAAGGGACACAGATGTTACCTGGTTCGCCCTCTCGATGGAGGTAAAACCCTACTTCCTCGCTTGATTAATATTGATGATATGGGTAGTACAAGAGTAGATCTACCACGAGATCATAGAGGCTAAACCCTAAGAGCTAGCCTATGATGGTATGATTGTAATTGTGATCGGCCTTCTAAGGACCAACCTCTCCGGTTTATATAGGCACTGGAGAGGGCTAGGGTTTACATGGAGTCGGTTACAAGGAAGGAAATATAATATCCGGATTGCCAAGCTTGCCTTCCACGCTAAGGAAAGTCCCATCCACACACGGGCCAAGTCTTGAGTCTTGTATCTTCACGCTTCAATAGTCCGGACGCTACACAGTCCGCTGTCCGGATACCCCTAATCTAGGACTCCCTCAAGAGTCTCTTAACTAGGCTTGAATAACGATGAGTCCGGGCGTGCAAGATTGTTCTTCGCATTGCAAGGCGGGTTCCTTCTCCGAATACTCCAAAGTGCTTGTTACGCATTAATAGTGTCCGCCTCCAATCAATGTTGTGCTCCTCGCTTCGCGCCAAGGCGCCCGTATTCGGCCGACTCCCACAGATTAACGCCCGCTTTTGGCAGGCAGGATCCGCAAAGGAGCATGACTCGATCACGCTGACAAGCTTGATGTTCTTGTCCTTCATGCCTTTGATGCATGTCTCGAGTCCGCCAGCTCAGGGAACGCCCCCAGACAGGCCCTTCTTTTCCCAGAGGTGAGCAGATGGGGTTCCGGATCGAACTCGGGGCCGCTGCTCAGCTGGCGCTGCCTGGCGATGTAGAACCACCCCCACCCATCCGCTTACGGTTTCTGCGAAGGAACCGTCCAGCCAGTGATTTAGGCATCTTGCCCACCATGGCTCCTCCAGACTCCGCTTGTTGGTCACATAACCTTCAGCTTCACGCAGAAGGTTTGCAGCCATAGCCAAATGAGGCCGATGCGGAGGAAGGCCTCGAACCACGATGAACGCCGAGATGTTGAGGACAAATTGGCCAGATCATGGAAATCTAGCTCAGTAGAACATGAGCCCGGATGAAGGGATGGAGGGAAATCCCAGTCCACTGGACGGGTGGGCATTTAACACGACCTCTCAGGGGGTCCTGGGTCGAATGACCCAGGCCCAGTAGTCGTGGTGGCTATGTCTCATGCCAAGCATCCGCCACCAAGATTTGTGATGTGCTTCTCCTCAACGGTGGAAGCCACCACTTGCCTCCTACCCGACATGTCTAGCTATGGAGGAGACTTGGGCTTGGGCGCTGAGCTCGAGGGGGCAAGAATGGGCAGAAAGGAAGAAGGCGGATAAAAATGAGGAAATCTTATCCCTTTATAAAGGCGATTTAAAGCGGCGCCCCCCACTCATGGGGAATCGCCATTTCCAAGCGCCATGCATTAATGATGTGGTGGGATTACCCGCATTCCGTATTGATGAGAATCTTGTGATAAGGGGCACGATCTCTGCTTTGACAAGACGGTCAAGGAAACCGCCGCAATATGCGCTGTGGCTGGTTGTGGAAGACGGTTCAAATAATGATCCAATCGTAATGACACGCCGATTGTTTAAAAGTTGTCAGCAGATTACATTTGTGAAATACCATTCTCTCCGTGGTGGCATGAAGATCATTTTGTGGATCCCGGACATGCTCAAGTGTTCGATAATTACCTTTGAGTATTCGAGGAGGAACCCGCCCCGCAATGTCAAGACAAACTATGCCACGACTCATCGCTGAAGCTCGGTTCAGGGGCTAATGAGGGATTCCCGGATTAGGGGTATCCGACAGCCAGATCGTGTACAACGTCCCGGACTATTGAAGTGAAGATACAAGACTCAAGACTTCGCCCGTGTCCGATGGGATTTTCTTGGCGGAAGGCAAGCTTGGTGATCCGATATTATATTTCCTTCCTTGTAACCGACTCCATGTAAGTCCCAGCCCTCTCCGTGTCTATATAAACCGAGAGGTTGGTCCTTAGAAGGCCGATCACAATTACAATCATACCATCATAGGATAGCCTTAGGTTTAGCCTCTACGATCTCGTGGTAGATCTACTCTGTACTACCCATATCATCAATATTAATCAAGCAGAAGTAGGGTTTTACCTCCATCGAGAGGGTCTTAACCTGGGTAAACATCTGTCCCTTGCTTCCTGCTACCATCAACCTTGACGCACAGATCGACCCCTACCCGAGATCCGCCAGTTTTGACACCGACATTGTGGCACTCGCGATCACCATCAAGACAGCGCATCATACAAGATCAAGTAACAACCGTGAGAAACTATCTAGAAGTACATCCAGCGCTCAACAACACCCGCTTGAGGTGAAAGTCTCAAGATTATTAGTACCAGACAGTTCGCCGCTGGATGTTGTTCCTTTATGGCCCACAAGAAGATCCTCGCCAAGTTTTGCCACCGCCGAGTATCCAACATGCCTTAAGGCTATGAGTAGGTGTTGTATCCGGAGTACTATGGAGATTACATGGTCCCGCCGAGCCATTCTTCTAATACGGATCTCCGCCTCGGGCGTATTGGTTTCTGGGGTTGTCGGACGACGACGAGAGTTTGTCCGCTTAGTTCGGACAAAGGTTTTGGCGAGAGCAAAGATTATCCCAAATTCTGTTTGGGTCTTCCAAGCGCTTCCATCGCACGATTCGCATTATGGTTGCAAGTCCGCTGCTGCATTTGGCGTCGGGCGGCTTATAGCATTGAGGAGTCCTTCGTCTGCAGTTTTTAAAAGTGAGACCATGTCCTTTCATGCAGCCCCGACCTTGTTATGCAAGGAGGAATCTGGCCCAAAGATGGCGTAATGCTCGGCTCTTGCCTCGATGCGAGAGACAGTTTAGGTCTAGTTGAAACCGGATTTTGATCCGATCTACCTGCCCAGCATGCTGGCGGTCCTAAGCTAAACAGCTCAGATCCGGGTGCCCAATTTCTTCGCTCAATGCCCATTCTAAGTCCGGGACCCGGGTCGCTTTTCCTTGAGCAGCCTTGGCTCAAGGAGTTCGTGATCCCAACACAGCTTGTCCTCAAAGTTGAGGGGCAATCCGTGGTGGTTCCTCCACTCGCTTATCTCATGGTGGCCAAGGGGACCTGATGTCCCTTGGTCGGGTTTAAGCCCAATCCTGCAGAATCAGAGCGCACCCCGGAGCTGCGATGCGCTCATAGAGCTTCGTTGAGGGAGGAGAGCTCCATTGGATCCATCTGTTGTGGCAAGTTCTGGGCCCAGCGTGAAGGTTATGATTGATGACTCCAAGAAGTCATAAATCGGCGCCACCGCGATGGGGTGACCATGATGAAACCGCCCGAGCCGTAGGCGTCGGCCTACGCCGCCAGAGCTCCTCTCAAGTAATGTCGTCTGGACAATGGGGCGAACCGAGCTCGAGCCTTGTGGCGACATGAAGGAACTCCCAATGAAAGCACCAATGTCGGTGTCAAAGCCGGCGGATCTCGGTAGGGGGTCCCGATCGTGCGTCAAGGCTGATGGTAACGAGAAGCAAGGGACACAGATGTTTACTTCCAGTGTTGGGGCCCTCGATGGAGTAAAACCCTACTTCCTACTTGATTAATATTGATGATATGGGTGGTACAAGAGTAGATCTACCATTTAGATTGTAGAGGCTAAACCCTAAGAGCTAGCCTATGATGGTATGATTGTAATTGTGATCGGCCTTCTAAGGACTCAACCTCTCCGGTTTATATAGGCACGGAGAGGGCTAGGGTTTACATGGAGTCGGTTACAAGGAAGGAAATATAATATCCGGATCGCCAAGCTTGCCTTCCACGCCAAGGAAAGTCCCATCCGGACACGGGCGAAGTCTTGAGTCTTGTATCTTCACGCTTCAATAGTCCGGACGTTGTACAGTCGGCTGTCGGATACACCCTAATCGGTGACTCCCTCATGAGCCGCATTGCTCGGCATGTGAGGCGCCCGCACCCTACTCCGCCTTCCTTGATGAAGTAATGGATCATGAATTCCCGAAGGTTCAAACCCGTAAACATTGAATCATACGATGGCACAACACACCCCGCGGTATGGATCGAAGATTTTCTTCTCCACATTCACATGGCCCGCGGAGACGATCTACACGCCATCAAGTATCTTCCCCTTAAGCTCAAAGGACCAGCCCGGCACTGGCTAAACAGCCTGCCAGCAAATTCCATTGGCAGTTGGGAAAACCTGGAAGACACATTCCTCGACAACTTCTAGGGCACATATGTGCGACCACCTGACGCCGATGACTTGAGCCACATTACTCAACAGCTCGGAGAGTCGGCCAAGAAATTCTGGACTCGGTTCCTAACTAAAAATAACAAAATAGTTGACTGTCCGGACGCCGAAGCCCTGGCGGCTTTTAAGCATAATATCCGTGGCGAGTGGCTTGCTCGGCACCTCGGTCAGGAAAAACCCAAGTCCATGGCAGCTCTCACAACACTAATGACCCGCTTTTGTGCGGGTGAGGACAGTTGGTTGGATCGTAGCAGCACTACGCCACATTCTGGCAATTCGGATGGCCGCGACAATAATGGCAAACCACGATTATAACAGACATAAGTTTACGGAACAACGGCGGCGGCAACCAGACACGCATCCAGCGCCCGGATTCAGTGGATCCAAGCCGGTCAGCGGAAGAAGTCGTTCAAAAGAAATAATCAGGGACCGTCGATCTGGACCGAGACATCGGAGCACTCGTGCCAAATTCATTGCACTTTCGGACAAGCCACCCAACCATACCAATAGGGATTGCTGGGTATTCAAATAGGCCCGCAAGATAAACGCCAAGACAAGGACAAGGGCTGCAACGACGGCGGCAAAGAGCCCCGACGTCCAAACACAGAGGGACAAAAGAAACTCCCCGGTGAAAGCAGTCGACATGATCTACGCCACGCACGCCCCAGCGGGGAGCAGGCGGGCACTAAGGGCGTCTCATCCGATGGAGCGATGCCCCAAATTCAACCCATGGTCAGTCCTGTCCGATCACCTTTGATCGTAAGGATCATCCTACTAGCATCCGTCATGGTGGCTCAGCCGCATTGGTCTTAGACCCAATCATCGACGGATTCCACCTCACGCGAGTCCTTATGGATGGCGGTAGCAGCCTGAACCTGCTTTATCAGGACACAGTGCGCAAAATGGGCATTGACCCTTCAAGGATCAAGCCCACTAAAACCACCTTTAAAGGTGTAATTCCTGGAGTAGAGGCCCGCTATACAGGCTCTATAACATTGGAAGTGGTCTTCGGATCTCCGGTTAACTTCCGAAGCGAAGAGTTAATCTTCGATATCGTCCCCTTCCGCGATGGTTGCCATACCTTTGCCGAGACGAACCGCGTTAGCCAAATTCAATGCGGTACCACACTACGCATATCTCAAGCTCAAGATGCGAGGACCACGTGGGGTCATAACGGTGAAGCGAAATATGGACCGCTCTCTGACGAGAAGAACATACCGCAGCCTCTTGCAGCGGAAGTACAATATGGCCTTCTCCGACAAACCAATCCGGCGACAACAACCTCGAGCACAAGTCAAGCGAAGTCTGAGCACCCACAGCAGGATCATCGAGCACGCCAAAAGCGCCGACTAGAAGTCCGGCCTCTTCCGCCCCATCAAAGCAGACATTAGGCGCCACACCTTACAATTACGCACTTAAAATACCATGGGCATAAGCGGCGGCGATCAGCGACTCGGTCAATAGTGCGGGTAACCGCCAAATACTTTCATACTCTTTCCCTCTTATCTTTCAGGACACCGCGTTGGAGCAGCATCCTCAAAAGAGCCGAATTGCCAGACTTATAGGTGAGAGACATCCAAGGTGGCAACAGACGACATGTCAAATAGTCCTATTTTATCTCCGCTTAACGCATCCATTGTAAACGCACGCTTAAACGTATTTTCATCAATGGGAGATCATATATAGCGTCAGATTATTATTCTTATTTGAGCATTTTTTCTCTTATAAATGTTTATTTGATATTGCATCTGTACACCTTGGTGTGGTCAGTTTGCCAGGGGCTTCTCATGGCGCCCGGTAATATGGCAACTAAAGTCTGAACACTTTCAACAGTGCGGCACCATGAACTTATAGCACTATATGCATCAGCTCCGAATCATGTCTTGGGTCTACAGTTGGGATAGCCCGGCTCCCTTGTTTTGGTGCCTAACGTTTCATAATATCGGGTAAGGTAGCGCAGGGAGAACTACTACGATTGTGTCCGGTTCTTCGGACGAGCACCTCGATGAAAGCGAAACTGCCGGCATGATGTGGCGAGCTGATGCGTTGTTAGAAGGTTTAAAATCCTTAAATAATTTCCGCTTTAGGCGATAAATCGAACCGTCCGATCTAGGCATGTATAGCGCCCCGATTCGGTCTTCTCAATTCTAGGGGCTTCGCCGAAATTTAAAATTGTAGACATCTATGGCTAAGTGAAAGTTATAAAGTCAAGATAGTCCGATTGCCTTGATAGTTCGCGCCGACACCTCCTTAAAGGGACCAAAATTTGGATAAAGAGTGTTGGGTTTCCACGAACACCCGAAAGCTTAGAATACGTGGGCGAAGCCAACGATCGGGCTTACTTTCAGGATTTTATAAACAGCCGCACAGAAGGTAATATTTTAAATAACAAAAGCGCTACATAGTGCAATTAACTTCGTCTTTAAATTACAAACATGACAGAAGTGAACTCATTCCAAAATGGTGTCCTTGGTACACTCATTGGCGACGAGACGAGCACCCTTCATCACACCATCGTAGTACATATCGGGATGGCGATGCGCCTTGCCCTCCGGTGGCCCGTCCTTGACTAGCTTCTCCGCATCCAGCTTGCCACAATGCACCTTGACGCGGGCAAAGGCTCGGCGGGCACCTTCGATTCAAACGGATCGCTTGATCACTTCAAGCCGCAGGTAGGCATCCACCATCCGGCAGATCGGGCCGAAAGTAGCTCTTGGGCAGGAGCTCACGAGCCACATCATCGACTATGAAGTCCTTCATAGCAGTTCGGGTCGCCACAACAGGTTCAATCAACTGCTTGAGTTGGTCGCTTAGAGGCATCGGATGATCGGCCCGAAGATATTGGGATCAGTAACAACTTCTCCGTTGAGCTCCCCTCACAGAGCGCGGTAGAACTCTGCTGTCCCCGAGGCGCTGCGTGGCAGATCTGCAAATGCCCACGAGAGCTCAAGTGTTGGAAAGGAGTAAAAGCGCCTCCTCCACATGTTTTGCTTTGCATAAAGAATTTCTTACCCGCTGCTATCTTTTTGGCCTCCTGGATCTCCTGTTCTGCTTTCTCGGCTTCGGCCATGGCATCTTTCAAACTAACAAGGGCCCTCACAAGCTCGGTCTCCTTCATCTTCAGATTATGCTCCGCAGACTCGCACTTCTCGCCGAGGTCCTGGAGCTCTTGCTGTACCTCGCCCACTCTAGCACTTTGCTTTTCACGCTCCTTGCATTCCAAGGCCGCTTTGTCTTCGGCCTCGGACAGCGCTTTCTTCAGGGACGCCACTTCGGTGGTGGCCCCTATTACACATCCTGGACGCTTGGCGTTAAATCGACAAATTTTTGCCTATCTTATACATACATCTGAGCAGGAATAAACACCTTTATTCTCCTCGAGCTGCCTTCTTAGTGAGGCCGAGCCTCTCCTAGCGCTGCTCGAGGTCCGCTTCCAGTTCGGCAACCTCGGCGATGCTGGTAGCAGCGACAAGCAAACACCAGCCGTCTTATTCACAACAATACTTATTATTAGACTCACATGGATTATAATTGACCCTTCGTTTGGCTTTTCTTTCCGAACACCAAACAGAGTATCAGGGGCTACTACCTATTGGGTGGTAATTTCATACATTTTTATTACTTACCTCAAAGCCCGTCAGGAGGCTTGTGCAGGCTTCGGTCAGTCCGCTTTTGGCGGACAGAACCTTGAATCACCGCATCACTCATGAGTATGGTGCTCTTCTTCCATGGAAGCGCCTGAAGCGCTTCCACCAGGCATATCCGGCACCGTTGGTGCAGCGGAAGTCTCAAGACAGGCGGCTCGCCCTCCCTAACGAGGGGCTGCTCTGCCTAAGTCCGGAACCGTCGGAGGTTCCGGAGCAAAGTGTCCGGTCAAAGTCCGCCTTGTTGCGGCTCTCATCGGCAGCTGATCGCGGGGATCTTGAACCCGCATGTCCCGACATTTGAAAATCCGCCTTGGGGCGTCTCGAGTGGTCACCTCCCCTGTTAGGGGAACCTTGAGGCAACACCACATGGTCATCCGCGGGGTGAGGTGGGTGGCCGTCGGGGCGAGTTCATCTCTGAAGCGCTCAGAGACCCATCCGAAGACAACACCTCCGGATGAGCCCGGGCCGGAGTGCATCAATGTTCGGCGTTATTAAAAAATTATGAAGTGAAAATCACGGTAGAATGCGGACACTTACGATCGCGCCAGGGGCTTCCCCCTGGGCAGCCACCCTTCCTCGCTATGAGCGGCCATGGTGGAGTAGTCTGGAAGGAACGTCTTTCCCTTCTTGGGCGTCCCAGCCTCCCCTTCCAGGGCGGCTTTCCTCTTTTTCTCCTCCCCGGTACGAGGAGGTGGAGTTTCTTCTTGCTTCCCCCCGCCTCTGCAGGAAGAATCTGTTTCGTCGTCATCGGACGACGTGGGTATGATGGCCTTGCGTCAAGGGCCTCTCCCGGCCCCATGGCCCGTCCCCTCAGGCCTCTCATCCTTTCCGGATGGGGTGGCTTCTTCTTCCTCCTCCTCTTCGGGGGAGGAGTGCGCCTCGTCGTCTTCGAATGAGCTTACGCTAACCTGCACGACGGAGACCCTTCGGGTCCCAGTGGCCTTCTTCTCGGCCTTCTTCTCGGCACTATGTGCAGGTGCGGGACCAGCTATCTTCGTCGGAGAGCATGCATCGGGCGTTAGCAGGGGCAGGGGTACCCAGACTTGCACTGCAGCGCCTGCGGCATGGCTTCAGGGTGTGATGCAAGACGCCCATCTTCATCGGCACAAGCTCAAGACCCTCGAGAGGTAGGAGCCTCCATGAGACGGACGCAGGTGAAGCTTACTCGAGCCTGCGGCTCGTCGAGTGGCTCACGAGGCCCCGGAGAGATCAAGCGGGGTACCTCACAGGTGCCCATGGCGCAAGCTATGACGGCCACCGAGGGCGCCGGAGGCGCCAGCCAGCCGCAGTGTCCTCATTTAATCTTTTAGTGCAAAAGGAGGCAAGCGCGAAGCGAAACATCAAGCAAAGGCAACCGTTTGGTGCAACAAGACCAAGACCATCACAACAGCGGGAAGGAGGTCATCGTGGAGCCCAAGTCTGGCGTCACCGCGAGATCCTTTGACATGCGAGGACCAACTTCTTAGTCGGGATAAGTGTACTAGATGTTTCCCCTTCAAAATGGCCAGTTGTTGGCGCCTCTTCCGATCAATATTTGGGAAGAGGCCGAGGCCCTTGCCTATAAATAGGACTACCCTCCCACGGGGTAGAGGGATCGGAATCGAGTAACCGAGCTAGAGGTCAAGCAATCTAGAGAGAGAGAGAGAGCGAGAGAGAGAGCGACCAACTCCCCTAACAGTTAAATCACATTGGCCAAGAACGAGACCCTCATGAGGTTGTTCTTCCTTGTATTGTTCATCATCAGCCTCGAGGCAATCCACCACACCACACCTTTGGGTAGGGTATTACACCACAATGGTGGCCCGAACGAAGATAAACCTTGTGTCCCTTGTGTTGCTCTTTGGGTAGTTTAGATCCTTGCAGGCTAGCGAGGCGCAGGTAAGTAGGGGTGAGATCTCCGCGTGCACCCTAGAGTTCGAATCCTAGAGGTGCTGCGGAACCGAAATCCGTTTGGCGCGCCCGGTAGAGGTGCGCGGAGCTTCCCTTCCGCCGACCAGCCTCTCGCCAACATCGTGGTTCGCCCTATGATGAGCAGCATCGCCTCGGTCGCCAGTCGCCAGGCGTGAGAACCAGGGGCTCGAGCCTTGGCCCCAACCCTGCGACAGGTGCGGTGGCCGAACAAGTTCAAGCGGAGACGCCACCGCGCTACAACGGCATGACAGATCCACTAGCCTTCCTGCTGGCGTACGAGGAGGCCGTCCTCGAGGCAGGAGGCGATGGCAGGTCATGGCTTAACTGCTTCCCATGGCCTCTTCACCGGCGCCCAGCGCATGTGCCTGCTCCACCGCCAGAGGCTTCGTGGCCTCTTGGGAGGCTGCGCGACCTCTTCCTCGCCCAAGCCGCTGCATCAGGCGCCCCGGTCGTCGTAGCTTCTCTGGGCGGCTCGCAGAGCGCCACCTTGAGGCCGCCACGTCAAGCCATTCGTCCTTGGATCGGGCGCTGCCTCCAGCGCATCATGGGGCTCCTCGGGTGGGGTCGGCGCTCAAGGCCGATCGGCCTTCAAACGGAGGACCACCGCTCCAACTCAGCCTGCTCGGGCGCGCTCCCAATGCTGTGCACCCCCACCATCTCGCCCGGTGGCGTCACGGGACCCTCGCCGATGGCGGCGTGGGCCTCAAAGATGCTCGGTTGAAGCCTTTAGCCTCCTCCACATCCGCGGGTGGCTTAAGCCCAGCAGGCCCTTCTTGGGCGTCGAGGCGGTTCAGCTGCCTCCACGAGGCAGATCCGTCTTCAGTGACCTTCTACACCTACGACAACTTCCGCCTGAAGCTAATCGACTTCGACCCCTCGCCCCCACTCGGCCTCCCATCTAGCGCCATCCTCGGTTACCCAGCACTAGCTCGATTTATGGTCGCGACTCACCCCGTACAACCTCATGAAGATGCAGGGAGCAGCGGCGTCCTCACCGTGTCGAGAGACACGGGGATGCATTGCAAGTCCGAAGCTTCGCCTTCAAGATCTGGCCCGGCGGCACAGCCCGCCGACTCAGAGCCCTCGAGCCCAAGGGGCTGCTGTAGAAGAAGAAGCAGCTGTTCACCCAAGACAAAGCGAAACCAAGCAGATCTTCAGTCGGCGGGGACGGATCCACTAACGCCACCTTCACCATAGGCGCCAAACCTCCCAGCCCGAGCAGAAGAGGCCCCTCATCAAGTTCCTACGCTTGAATAAGAAGGTATTAGCATGGGAACCTGATCGGTTAGCTGGGATCCCGAAGGCGTAATCAGGCACCACCTCAGCGTGTGCCCCCATGCACGCCCGTGGAAGCGTAAAGCGAGGCGGTCCTTTGAAAAAGCAGGATTTCATCATCCAAGAGACCCATAAGCTAGAATGCGGCAGGGTCATCCAGCGAGGTCCGATACCTGATTGGTTGGCCAACCGGTTGTCGTGCCAAAGAAAGGGGTAAGGAGCGATGTGTGTCGACTTCACCAACCTCAACAAAGCCTGCCCGCCAGGATCCATTCCAGCTCCCCTCATGTCGATCGGATCGTCGATTCCACCGAAAAGAGTCACTGTTATGTTTCCTGGGTGCCTTCTCCGGCTATCACCAGATCAAGATGGCGGTAGAAGAGGCGTTGACGCGCTTTCCTGACCACGCAGTAGGTGTGCTTGCTACACATGCATGCCGTTCGGGCTGGCGCAGCAGGAGAGCGACCTTTCGGCGGATGATGCACATCACCTTGGGCCCGCAGCTCCGGGAGGAATGTTGAGGCTTACGTCGATGACATTGTGGTGAAGTCTCGGGAGGCGGAGAACCTAATACAAGAGACTGGAGGAAACCTCATGAGCCTCCGCGCGAGTCAACCTGCAGCTCAACCCGGAGAAGTGTGTGTTTGGGGTCCCCTCGGGCAAGCTCTTGGGCTTCCTCGTGTCCCGCGCCGAACGCATCGAGGCTAACCCAGAAAAAGAGTCGAAGCGATCGAGGACATGAGCCCGCCGAAGACCCTCAGATCTGAGAAGGCTCAGGGCAAGTGACCACACTAGGGCGCTTCATCTCCAAGTTGGGGGGAACGGCGCTAGCCTTCTTCAAGCTAATGAAGAAAAGGGCCCCTTTAAATGGATGAAGAGGCCGACAACACATGCTCCAAGATCTCAAAAGGTACTTGACTAGCTCCTCCAGTAATGGTGGCTCCAGCGCCCCAAGAGCCCCCGGTGCTCTACTCTGCAACCACCCCTACTGCTAGCTGCCCTGGTGGCCGGTTAGGGAGGGAGGCGTTGGACCAAAGCCGCGGTAGCTGCCGGCAACAAAGCTAGCGCAGGATCAAGGGGCCTCCGAGACCACTACACACAGCCAGAAGGATCGGCACACATGAAGCACACTCGAGAATAGAAGAGACCCCTCCCCGACGCACCAGCCTTAGCTGGGGGCTCCACTTTATCTCGGGCGCCAAGGCCTCAGGAGGATACAAACAACACCAACCTCTCCCAACCCGCGTCGACACACCTGTACTGCCGTCAACACGGTGTTGTTGGGGCCAGTGCTGAACCCCATGCCCAGTAAACTCCTTCTCGCGCTCTTGGTGGCCTCGCGCCAAGCTGCGGCACTATATTTTGAGGGCCATCCCATCAAGGTTGTCTCGGTGCCCCTTGGAAAGGGTGCTCGGATGCCCCAACTTCAATTGGAAGAGTCGCTTGAGTGGAACATCAAGTTGCAGCGTTTGAGCTTGAATTCAGCACCACCAGATTCATCAAAGGAGTCGCAGCTTAGCTGGACTTCGTATGGCGGAATGGGCGGCGCCTTGGAACGTTGGCCTGATGAGGATCGATCCCTCTCCCCAGAAGTGAGGCACCGACGGTTGGATCATGTGCTTTGACAGGCGCTTCTCCACACACCACCCATGGCAGTCAGGGGCTGGCTGCTTATATCTCCTACTCAAGACAAGCTCTACTCGCAGCGTGCAGCTCTGTTTCGGCCACGAAGAAAAGGTCTCCAACAACATAGCAGAATATGAGGGCACGATAGCAGGCCTGAAGGCCTTGATTGCCACAGGAGTGAAGCGCCTTACCATCAAGGGTGATTCACTCCTCGTCACAACTTCTCCAGAGAGTATCTGAGTCAGAGAGATGAGCACATGGAAGCCTACCTCGCTGGAGGTCCATGAGATGGAGGAACAATTCTAGGGGGGCGTTGCAAGCATGTGCCTCGTGGCACCAATCAAGAGGCTCGACAACATTGCCAAAGCGGGCATCCAGCGGCTGCCTCGGAGGCCAGCGTCTTGAGGAGCGGCTCTTTCAAACCTCGGCACGCGCCATCGGCTGTCAAGCACGGTGCAGCCTCGGGAAGAGCTCCCCACCACTGCCTCGGAGCCCCGGCTCTATGGCCCGCCTGGGGCGCGTCTGCTCCTAACACTTTGAGCCTCGTGGAGGGTGCTGGATCACGAGCTCCGGAGCTACTGGCGCAAGGGACTTTGCGGAAAAAGGAGGAGGAAGTGGGCGTGTGGCGGCGGCAAGCCACGGCGTACTACATTAGGGATGGAGAGCTCTCACCGAAGTTACCAAATGATGTGTCCCTGCGTTGCATCTCTAGAAAGCAGGGAAGGAGCTCTTTGGCGAGATATATACAGTGGAGGCCATGGTACATCATTACGTCATCACGGACCCTCGTTGGAAGCGTTCAAGAGCGGGTTCTATTGGCCCTGCGCTCAATGATCTTTGTGGAGCTGGTAAGGCTTGCGAGGCCTGCCAATTCCATGTAAAGCAAATCCATCAGCGGTGGGAGTGCTGCAAACTATACCCCTCTCGTGGCCATTTGCGGTTTGGGGCGGATATCTGGGCCCGTTTCCTCGAGCGCCGGGGAGGCTATCGTTACCTCTACGTCGCCGTGGACAAGTTCACCAAGTGGGCTGAAGTGGAAGTTGTCCACCATCCATCGCCAGGATTACTCGCGGTCAAGTTCATCAAAGGGCATCGTGAGCCGGTTAGAGGTGCAGAACGCATCACCACCGACTAGCAGTTCATGATTCACCATTAACCTCTTCAAAACATACTTGCTAACGCCTTGGGGCCTTGGTATGCTACGCTTGATGGCGCACCACGGAGCAATGGTCGAGGCCGGCGGAGCCACGCGAGAGGTCCTAAGGGGCCTCAAAACCAGGACATTCAAGAAGAAGCTGGAGGCTCGCGGCGAGAGGCTGATGCTGCGAGCTTGATCCGTGTTGTGGTCCATCCATACGACAGCGACCAACCATTGGCGAGACTCCGTTCTTCCTAGTCTATGGAGCTGAGCGTGTCCTCCCTCACGAGGTCGGGCGTCGTTCCTTGCGCAGGTCCTCGGCATCTCGGCGAGGCGCAAAGCAGACGCCATGCGAGGGACGGACCCGTGTTGGGGAGGAGGAGCCGTTGGGAAGCCGCTCTCACAGTGGCAAAGGTACCAACAAGCAACTGCGGGCGATGACACGCACGCCGCAACATTCGCCGGGGACTCTTTGAGGTAGGGGACCTCGTGCTCCTCTGGGTTCTCTCGGGAAGTCTCGCATAAGCTTTCTCCCATGCGTGAGGGCCCGTTCAAGGTTGTTCATGTTTCGGGGCCGCGCTTGGCGGCAGGAACCGGAGAGGGTGCCCGTCGAGCGCTGTGGAACATCCAGCACCTCGGTTTACCCTAAAAGGCCGGTGCCTGTGAAGAAGGCTAATGCTTGTGAAGGTGTTGCGTTTTGGAAAAGGCCGGTGCTCGTGAAGAAGGCGAATGCACAGCGAAGTTGTTGCGCTTTTGGAAAGGCCGCTGCTGTGGAAGAAGAAGCAAGCGCGTAAAGCTTATCTTTTGAGAAGGCCCGATGCACGTGAAGAAAGGCAAGCACGTAGCTTATCTTTACGAGAAAGGCCCGATGCACAGAAGAAAAGTAAACGCTGTGGAAGCTTATCTTTACGAAAGGCCGGTGCACTGAAGAAGAAATAGCAGCTTGTGAAGCTTATCTTTACGAGAAAGGCCGGTGCTCGTGAAGAAACCTAACGCCTGGCTTCGCCGCCCAGCACATCTCACGTAATAATGAGTTGGGGCTGTACACGCCCGGAGTCGAGGCGCCGGCCTCGGGCCCTAGGGATCCTCTCACGCCCGATGGCAGAGCACTTAGCTCCAGTTGGTGAGAAGGCGTCGAAGACTAGATTAGGTGCCGGGACAGCTTTTTTCATTCGCTTTCAGTACAGTTGGCTTGTTCATTCCCGTTGAAGTTTTATTGAAGGTGTTGCCGTCTTTTGGCTGCGACTCTTTGCCTTCTTTCGCTTCTCCTACCTCGATTCCTCCTGCTGAAGTCTCGCGAGGAGCTGCAACGCTGCCCTCATGAGTGTTTTCTGCCCCTATTGTTTGAGGCTTCCCTAACAGGGTTAGCTACTGAGGCACCCTCGGAGCCGTGCCCCACGAACTTGGCCAGCCTTGACGCGATAGGATTCTGGGTCGATGCGCTTCCACGGCTGAGGTCGAAACTACCTCTCCCGGCTAATTTTTTGCGAGGGCATGAAGCGTTAAACAAGACCTCGGCCTCGGGAGGCGAAGCCCATGACGAGTCGCCCCCAAGCTAAGTAATTTCTCTGCGCAGGCTTGTGGCACAGAAGGCCTAATACAAAATAAGCGGAAACAATGCGATAATTAAACAAAGAATAGCCAAGCACAAGCGCCCCCCAATCCTCTTCTTCTTTGCAGGAAAGGAAAATAACAAGACAAAGCTCGCTTGACACCGACTTCATCGGAAGCTCGAACTGCCTCCCGGGAGTTCAAGCGGACTCCCTCTCGCTTCACTTAGAGGCATGCGGCAGCTGACCCGCTACCTCCTCCTCCGCAGACGGTGTGGGCGGCACCGAGGCTGGTCACGGCCACCGCTGGAGGAGCTACTGTCCGAAGAAGAGTCGCCGAAGCTTGATGAACCCCGAGCGCCGCCAACCACGCGTGCGCCGCCATCTTCATCCCGATCGTCGCGGGGCTAGGCCCTTTGGCCATGATGGTAAATCCTCGAGGCACCAAGACGGTGGCCGTCTTCCCGAACACCCTCACGAGAGGGTGTCGCCGCCATTGAACTTGAAGTGCAGGGTGCACCGTGGCTCGAGACCTCACAGCTGGAAAAGCGTTTGCCAGGCCGCGGGTGAACGCCACGCTCCGGCGGAGACCTCGGCGGCTTCGGGAGGGCCCGGCTGCAGCAACCATCCGCCAGGGCGGCCGCCATCGGCGCCGGCCGGAAGTTCACCTAAAAGGAAGCGAAGCTGAGTTAGCAGTCTGGTCGGCTCCGCCGACCATCGACAAACTCCGGCGCACCTCTGCCGAATGGAAGCGCGACCTGAAATTGGCAGCCTCTTGCGCCGCCTCATCAATCTAGCTGGCGCCCTTCACCGTCGCGGAGATCGCCTCATGACGCGAAAGCCGCTTCGCATGAACCGGGGGTGCTTGCGATGGTGGACGGCCTCGACAGCTGGCTTGGTGGGGAAAGTCGGGCTCCACTGGCGCCTTTTCCCTTCTCCGCGACGAAGAACCTCTTCGGGCGGAGCCATGGAGAAAGAGGGAAGCAAGAAGAGATGGACCCGGAAGGGCGCAGCGCCATTCGTGCCTTTATAACCGGAAGGCCAACGGACGACTCTCCACGATCACAGTAATCATGACCCGCTTTGCATGCGAGGGACTTGTCAATTGATGCGATCGGCGGCGTCAGTGAAACGAGGACGCCCATCGTCCAATCAACCGCATCGCGGGCGCCCAAGACCGCAGAGGCTGTTAGGGGCTCGTGGCGCCGCGACGCGCCGCTTCGCTTCTCTCGCTTCAGCCAAGTCGAGCGCCGCCTTGGGCCGGGGGCTCTTGTCGGCGTTAAGGGCACGAAGTACGCATGACTTGCTGGCTGCGGCTGCTGGCGTGGCTCAAGGGGTGGCCATTGGCGCCCATCTTCATCAAGCCTAGCTCAAGACCCTCGCGAGGGCGAGCCTCATGAGCGGACGACGGGAAGCTTCCTCGAGCCGCGGCCTCGTTAGGCTGGCTCATGAGGAGGCGGGAAGGTCAAAGCGGGGTACCTCACGAGGTGCCCATGGCGCCAAGCCATGGCAACCGAGCGCGCCAGCCAGCTGCGGTGTCCTCTATTTCCTCTTGAGTGCAAAGGAGGCAAGCGCATAGCGAGAGCATCAAGCAAAGGCAAACGTTTGATTGCAACAAGACCAAGACCATCACAACGGCGGGAAGGAGGTCATCGTGGAGCCCAAGCCGGCGTCACCGCCAGAGCCTTTGACAAAGCGAGGACCAACTTTAGTAGGATAAGTGTACTAGATGTTCCCCTTCAAAATGGCCAATTGTTGGCGCCTTCACCTCAATATTTGGGAAGAGGACAGTGGTCTCTGCCTATAAATAGGACTAGCCTCCCACAGGGTAGAGGGATCCGGAATCTAGAACAGAGCTAGAGGTCAAGCAATCTAGAGAGAGAGAGAGAGGCCGACCAAACTCCCCCTAGTAGTTTGTCGCACTTGGCAAGAACAGACCCTCATGAGGCTGTTCTTGTATTGTATTCATCATCAGCCTGAGGCAATCCACCACACCACACCTTTGGGTAGGGTGTTACACCACAATGGTGGCCCGAACCGAGTATTAACCTTGTGTCCCTTGTGTTGCTCTTTGGGTAGTTTAGATCCTTGAGGCGAATGAGGCGCATGTAGGTAGAGGGTGAGATCTCGCGTGCACCCCAGTAGTTCGAACCTAGAGGGTCCGCTGAACCCGAATCTGACAAAGATCCGGGCCTTTCGGCGCTGAGCTGACGAAGAGACCTGCTCATTGTCTCCACATAGTCCTCAAGCAAATATGCATGATTACTTAAGGGACCCCCATGAATATATTTGGAAAAACCGGGTCCGTGGCAGTCGAGAATTCACTGACTAGGGCCAGCGACGTGAAGCCAGCGGTCCTCGGTTGTGGGAGGAGGTACTTGGAGGCCTTGAACAGCACTTTCCATGTGCCTTCAGGTCGTCATGCCGTGAGAGCTTCGGGCGTCTCGGTATTGGCAGGGGCGAACTCCCACAGATTAACTGCCCGCCTTTGGCAGGGCAGGATCCGGCAAAGGAGCATGACCTGGATCACGTTGACAAGCTTGATGTTCTTGTCCTTCATGCCTTTGATGCATGTCTGGAGTCCGGCCAGCTCTGTGGAATCGCCCTAGGACAGGCCCTTCTTTTCCCAGGAGGTGAGCCGCATAGGGGTTCCGGATCGGAACTCGGGGGCCGCTGCCCAGCTGGCGCCGCGCGGCTCGATGATGTAGAACCACCCCAATTGCCATCCGTTTACGGTTTCTGCGAAGGAACCGTCCAGCCAGGTGACGTTAGGCATCTTGCCCACCATGGCTCCTCCGCACTCCGCTTGCTGGCCGCTTACAACCTTCGGCTTCACGCAGAAGGTTTGCAGCCATAGGCCGAAATGAGGCCGGATGCGGAGGAAGGCCTCGCAAACGATGATGAACGCCGAGATGTTGAGGACAAAATTCGGGGCTAGATCATGGAAATCTAGCTCGTAGTAGAACATGAGCCCGCGGATGAAGGGATGGAGTGGAAATCCCAGTCCACGGACGAAGTGGGCGACGAACACGACTCTCTCATGGGGTCCCGGGGTCGGAATGACCTGCCCGTCCGGTAGTCGGTGCGCTATATACTGCGGCAAGCATCCGGCCGCCCGAAGATTTGTGATGTGCTTCTCCTCAACGGTGGAAGCCACCCACTTGCCTCCTACTCCGGACATGTCTAGCTATGCGGAGGAGACTTGGGCTTGGGCGCTGGAGCTCGAGGGGGCAAGAATGGGCAGAGAAGGAAGAAGGCGTGGATAAAAATGAGGAAATCTTATCCCTTTATAAAAGCTGATTTAAAGCGGTGCGCCTCCCCACTTTCCCGTTGGGAATCGCTAGCTTCCCAAGCGCCACGATTAATGATGTGGTGGGATTACCCGTACCCGTATTGATGAGAATCTTGTGATAAGGGGGCACGATCTCTGCTTTGACAAGACGTGTCAAGGAAACCGCCTTGCAATATGCGTTGTGGCTGGTTGTGGGAAGACGGTTCAAATAACGACCCGACCGTAATGACACGCCGCATTGTTTAAAAAGTTGTCAGCAGATTACATTTGTGAAATACCATTCTCTCTGTGGTGGCATGTGAAGATCATTTTGTGGATCCGGACACGTTCAAGTGTTCGATAATTACCTTGAGTATTCGAGGAGGAACCGCACCGCAATGCGAAGACAAAACTGCGCCCGGACTCATCGTCATTGAAGCCTGGTTCGAGGGCTCTTGAGGATTCTGGATTAGGGGTATCTGGACAGCAGAATTGTGTACAACGTCCGGACTATTGAAGCGTGAAGATACAAGACTCAAGACTTCGGCCCGTGTCCGGCTGGGATTTTCCTTGGCGTGGAAGGCAAGCTTGGTGATCCGATATTATATTTCCTTCCTTGTAACCGACTCCATGTAAACCCTAGCCCTCTCCGGTGTCTATATAAACCGGAGAGGTTGGTCCTTAGAAGGCCGATCACAATTACAATCATACCATCATAGGATAGCTCTTAGGGTTTAGCCTCTACGATCTCGTGGTAGATCTACTCTTGTACTACCCATATCATCAATATTAATCAAGCAGGAAGTAGGGTTTTACCTCCATCGAGAGGCCCGAACCTGGGTAAACATCTGTGTCCCTTGCTTCCTGTTACCATCAACCTTGGCCTTTGGTCGGGACCCCCTACCGAGATCCGCGGTTTGACACCGACACGGGCACTTTCGCGACCGCCCACCGACATGGCGACCTACTGCCGCATCAAGTAACAACCAGGAGAAACTATCTAGAAGTACATCCAGCGCTTCAACAACACCCGCCTCAAGATCTCCAAGGTCACGGACAAGGTCATCATCTCCGCGTTCTCTGACGGCGTCTGTGACGTCAAGATGAAGGAAGAGCTGGCTATCCACGAGGAGCTTTGCACATCTCAGGGAGATGTTCAACTTTGGCGACCAAGTGCCCAAGAGCTGAGGAGGCGCCTCTCTCTCCTTGAGCTGCCAGCTGCAGGGAGGAGAGAAGAAGGCCAAGGCCAAGGGCGTGAAGTGCAAAGAGGCAGTAGTACTCGCTTGGAGCCCGACACCAGCGGCGCAGAGATCAGCTGAGTCGTCCAAGAACGGCCGACCGTTCTGCGCCTTCTAAAACCTGAACAGCCACAACACCACTGACTGCCAAGAGCTCAGAGCCATACGGGAAGGACGCTATGGTCGACGCCCCGAGCGCAACGACCGGGGCTACGGCCACGGAGGAGGAGCGGAGGCGGACGCTGGGACAACCGTGGCCCGCGCCAGGAGTGGCGCGACCAGCCTCGTGAGGACCGCTGGCAGGACCAACCTCGCGAGGGCGCCTGGAGGGACCCGCCTCGTGAGGATCGCCCCCAGGGCAACGCCAGTCTTCCCCCGTCGTCGGGACCAAGAAGGAATGACGACCACCACCAGGACGAGGGGGCTGGGGGCTTCCAGGAGCCGCGTGCAATCGCTTGCATCTTGGGCGGAGCACAGGCCCCAGCCACTCAGCGCATCTTCAAACAGTTCGCTCGCGAGGTGAACGCGGCGCTCCCCAAGCTCGAGGCCACGCGCCCGCTCAGGTGGTCCCAATGCGCCATCACCTTCAACTTGGCAGACCAGCTCAAGTGCGCAGCCACCGCTAGCGCACTCCCTATGATGTGCTCCCCAGTCATCAGCAATGTGCAAGTCACCAAGACTCTCATCGACGGCGGTGCAGGGCTCAATGTCCTATCCGTCGACCGTTCGACAACCTCCAAGTGCCCTATGAGCAGCTCCAACCAACAAGCCATTCTCGGGGAGTAGCGGCGGCTCCACCACACCGATATGGCAAGTCCGCTTTTTGTCACCTTGAGGCGCAAGAACTACCGCACGAGCTCATCGACTTGACGTCGCGCACATCGCCTTCCGTACAATGCCATCCTCGGGTATCAGCCTTGGCCAAGTTCATGGCGATCCTCAAGCGGCTACAACATTCTCAAGATGCCAGGAAGCGGAGGAATCATCACAGTCCCATGTGAAGAGAGGGATGCGGTGTGCTCCCTCGAGTGTGCCTTCCAAGCTGCAGCAATCGACAACCCCGACAACAGAAGTGAAGGCCCTCCGGAGACCATTCCCAAGAAGAAGCTGCCGCATCGCGCAGGACCTCAGGCGGATGGCGGCACGGCAGGCGCCTCGTCAGGATCAGCGCCCCCTCCAGGGGCGCCTCCCTCTATCGCATAGGAAAGCACGCCCGGCGCCCTCCTCGGGCAGGGCTCGGGGGCTCTCTTCTGGAGGGCCTCAGACCTTGCCAACCTCACGAGGGAGGTGCTTGGGCACCACTTGGACGCGTGCCTCATGGCACACCTTCCTCAGGAGAGCACAGGGCAAGGAGTGCCCACCACCCAGGAGTTCATCAACAAGACCACCCAGGAACTGCAAGAAGCAAGAGCCATGCGCGGCCACAGCCGCCCACAAGGCGCAGCTCCCCATCCAGGCGAGGATGCCGGGCTGCATGTCTGCGTCGATGTCCCAGGGCTCAACAGGGGCGCATCTCAGGAGCTCTTCTGGCCATCGCGTGTGGGATGCTGCGAGGGCCCACCACACAGGTACGTTCGCATGCCCTTCAGCTTGCCGAGCGTGGCGTCGCCCCATCAACGCAACCTGCGGCGTGTCCTGGTGGCTCAGGAGGCCAGGTACCACGTAGTTCTGGAGAAGATGGAGACGGTCTTCAGGGAACCTCCCGATCCCCCAGAGCCTCCCAAGGCTCAGGGTTCTGGCGGCTCATGAGGAGTCATCTCTTCAACGCCGCCTTCAGCTGCACCAACTCTGCCGTCTCTGAGAACCGGTGACATCTTCCAAGTTCGTTTAAGCTGGGGCGCCCTCGGCTGCATCATTCCCGAGCCACACGGTCCGTCCACATGGCATGTATCCCTTTTGCTTAAGTCTTTAGCTTACCTTGCTGGGGGCACCCCTCGGGCTGCATCATCCCCAAGCCGCTCGGGCCAGACCCAGTGGCATGTATCTTCCTGCATTTATCCAAGTCAATCTGCTCATCGTGCTTAACCTGCCAACGGCTATTTCCTGCTCGGTTACCGCCCGCAGCGGGTTCGTTTGTCCCATGCAACCCGCTTGCATGTTAAAAGGGGGGCTCCTGAGCATCACGACTCAGGAGCTCTTACTAGCTCTCTAGCCCTCACCCCCTAGCCTTGACCACGGCATAGCGACCTGGCATACCAGCGGCGGCTAAGCTTGCTCGAGGGCCGGGACCTGAGGATGTAGAGTGCTTGCATCTAACCGCCTTGCAGGAACATACAGTCACCAAGACTCAAGACCAGGTGCAACCCCCCTTGAGGTAGGGCCTCGTGAGTCCCGTGCTGGCTCACGAGTGCCCAGATACACCTCGCAGCCCTGTCGTGCAAGCCACGTGTCAGGGCGGGGCTGTACACGCCCCGGAGGGGGGCCCCCATCCCACACCCAAGTGGAAGCACCATGTTCCTCGCTGGCTGACGACACTGCCGAGGAGCGGCTATGCTCGTGCACAAGCGGAAGCACTATGCTCCGCACTGGTGATAAACAACTGAGGGCGACGCCATGGTTGTGCCAACCTCACGGAGCCCAGAGCTCAACGCCCAGCCTTACCACAACGCCTCCCCTCGGGAAATCCGCGCATGGGGGCTGGGCACGGGGGCTGCGCACGGGTCACGCCCAAGCGCATGCCAGCTAACCAGGTCCCCCGGACCTGGGCATCGCGCGCCCCTCCCGAGGCCTCGGCGAGGGCAGGTATGGGAATTGTTTGCACGTCAAGGGGGACTCCTAAGCATCGCGACTCAGGAGCCTAACTGGTCACGTAGCCCCTCACTCCTTGGCCCGTCCTGGTCTCCGGTCGGCCCAATGGCGGTTGAGGTATGCGCGGGGCTGCTACCTCGTGGATACAGAAGGTTGCGGCGGTGGAATTAGGTTTTTGGCTCCGTATCTGATCGTTTGGGTGTACGTAGGTATATATAGGAGGAGGAAGTACGTCGGTGGAGCTCCGTGGGCCCCACGAGGGTGGGGGCGCGCCCTAGGGGGTGGGCGCGCCCCCTACCTCGTGCCCACCTCATGGCTTTCTTGGCGTAGGGTCCAAGTCTCCTGGATCATATTCGGTGAGAAAATCACGATCCTGAAGGTTTCATTCCGTTTGGACTCTGTTTGATATTCCGTTTCTTCGAAACTCTGAAATAGGCAAAAAAACAGCAATTCTGGGCTAGGCCTCCGGTTAATAGGCTAGTCCCAAAAATAATATAAAAGTGAAAAATAAAGCCCAATATAGTCCAAAACAGTAGATAATATAGCACGGAGCAATCAAAAATTATAGATATGTTGGAGACGTATCAGGCATCCCCAAGCTTAATTCCTGCTCGTCCTCCAGTAGTAGGGATGGCAATTTCGCCCACGGGTATGGGTATCCGCGGGTACCCTACACAAAAATAGTGTGCATGGGCAAGACTTGTCAAGATTTTGTACCCATGGGTAATGGGTATCCATACCCGCAAAATATACGGGTAGGGCATGGGTATGAGATTGCGCCCATGGGCAACCCAATGGATACCCAGAGAATATTAATAAATGAAAATAACTCCTATGATATGCGGGGTCTACATTCAACTCCTATTGCCTAACTCTTAATTCCTTATTCCCTAAACCAACCATAGCTAATAGGCTCGCAACAACAAGCTCACACTCCTCCTATGTCCTATGTGACTCCTCGAAATGAGGAAATCTTGACTCATCACCAACACACTCTCTTCCAACTCTCGAACTAGCAAACCCCAGTTCCTGCCACCGCCTTCCACTATGCCCGCTTCCGCCAACCACTTACCGTAATCCCTTCCCGGCTGGAATTGGCCACACACCAGAGGATGTTGCGTCGGTACTAGATTGATCGCCCATCATCACTTGAATTTTACACTCATTTATGTCCTTCTTTAAAATTTAAATGCTATATGTTGTACCCATTGGATACCTGAGGGAGTCCCGGACTAGGGGGTGTCCGGATAGCCGAACTATCATCATCGGCTGGACTCCAAGACTATGAAGATACAAGATTGAAGACTTCGTCCCGTGTCCGGATGGGACTTTCCTTGGCGTGGAAGGCAAGCTTGGCGATACGGATATGTAGATCTCCTACCTTTGTAACCGACTTTGTGTAACCCTAGCCCTCTCCGGTGTCTATATAAACCGGACGGTTGTAGTCCATAGGACGAACAACAATCATACCATAGGCTAGCTTCTAGGGTTTAGCCTCTTTGATCTCGTGGTAGATCCACTCTTGTAACACACATCATCAATATTAATCAAGCAGGACGTAGGGTTTTACCTCCATCAAGAGGGCCCGAACCTGGGTAAAACATCGTGTCCCTTGTCTCCTGTTACCATCCACCTAGATGCACAGTTCGGGACCCCCTACCCGAGATCCACCGGTTTCGACACCGACATTGGTGCTTTCATTGAGAGTTCCTCTGTGTCGTCACCGATAGGCTCGATGGCTTCTTCGATCATCAACAATGACGCGGTCCAGGGTGAGACTTTTCTCCCCGGACAGATCTTCGTGTTCGGCGGCTTTGCACTGCGGGCCAATTCGCTTGGCCATCTGGAGCAGATCGAAAGCTACGCCCCTGGCCGTCAGGTCAGATTTGGAAGTTTAAACTATACGGCCGATATCCGCGGAGACTTGATCTTCGACGGATTCGAGCCGTAATAGCAGCGCTACACTTTGTCTCGATGGGCATGATCTAGCTCGCAGCGAACAGGCCTCGAGGCCGCACGAGAATCCGCTCCGACCCTTAATCCGAGCCGATTCCCGATCGAGGACGAGTGGTTGGACACCGCCGGGGCTTTAATCTCTCTGGCGATCGAGCGAACTCCATCTCTGTCCTTTGCGAAGACCTCGACTCCAGGGTGCGGACTCCTCTCCGACTCAACCCTCCGCGCCCTTGCCAATCGAATCCGATTAGGCGCCCGTTATGGAGTTCACGGCGCGGACATCTTTCAAAGACTCGCCTTTGGCGACATCCTGAATTCACTAAAGTCTCTCTCTTTATCCGGAGAGCCTGGCGGACTACGAACAGGAAGGTTGGGATGCGGACGATGAAGAAACTCAATGCCCACCCACCACCCTCTTCATAGCCACTGTCGAAAGCTTACACGACGTGCTCGATTTCGACTCCGAAGACATCGACGGTATGGACGACGATGCAGGAGACAACAATGAACCAGCACCTATAGGATGCTGGACAACCTCATCCCATGATGTATACATGGTGGATACACCTAAAAGAAATGAAGACGAGGAACAACGGGACGCCACGAAGGATAAATCCCTCGAAAAGCAGTCAAAACGGCAACGTAAACGCCGAACAAAGTCCCACCTCAACAAAGACCCAGCCATAGAGCAGGGCGAACCGGTGGACAATGAACAAGCTATCGAGCAATCGTCCGAACAAGACAACTTGGATAAACAATCTGTCCCCGGCGAAGACAACAGTCCGGACGACCTCACGCGGACAAACCATTGGAGCAAAATGACCTCCGAAAAGGCACGTCGCCACTGGCGTAGCCTGAAAAAGCGAAGCGAAGCTCAAAACAGCGGAAGATGCACTCAGGATTAGATGGAGCAAAGTATTCAGCACCGCAGAGAAGACGGGCGACGATCGCCGAACAAAGAGCTACCCAAAAGAAAGCTACTTCCCAAATTGACGAGGAGGCCTTAGAGCCCCACAATTGAAAAGCAAGAAGGCCACCCGGTCGGATGGACGACCTCACGGCAAAAAGAGAGCGGCGAATGGTGCCGCACACAAGCCAATATGTGATTCGCCTAAGGATTCACATCAAAAGGATGGCCCAATTAGGTCCATCTATGGGCCAAGAAAGCACGCTCGTCAAAGCAATGCAACACGCCAAAATTCCGAAAACCACGGCACACCCAAATATAGGGGCGCCGCACACCCCCTATGTTTCACCGATGAGGTGCTGGATCATGAATTTCCAGCGGGATTCAAACCCGTAAACATAGAGGCATACGACGGAACAACAGACCCTGGAGTCTGGATTGAGGATTACATCCTCCACATACACATGGCTAGAGGAGATGATCTCCACGCCGTAAAATACTTACCCCTTAAACTCAAAGGGCCAGCTTGGCATTGGCTTAAGAGCCTCCCTGAAAATACCATTGGAAGCTGGGAAGAGCTCGAGGATGCATTTCGGGCAAATTTTCAGGGGACCTACGTCCGCCCTCCGGACGCAGACGATCTAAGTCACATAACTCAACAGCCCGGAGAGTCAGCCCGGAAATTCTGGAACAGGTTCCTTACTAAAAAGAACCAAATAGTCGACTGTCCGGACGCCGAAGCCTTAGCAGCTTTCAAACACAACGTCCGAGACGAATGGCTCGCCAGACACCTCGGCCAAGAAAAGCCAAGGATAATGGCCGCATTAACAAGCCTCATGACCCGCTTTGCTGCGAGGGAAGACAGCTGGCTGGCTAGATGCAGCACCAGCGACCAGTACATCGAAATCAGGGATGGAAATGGAAATCACGACGCGAAAAAGATCAGCGCGAATAAGGAAAATGGCCCAAATAGTACGGCGGTCAACATCGCCATTCAAAAGCTCGGCGAACAACAAAACACTGCCCCTAAAGGATAACGATGACGAGCTATCCAACCTAAACAAGATTCGGATAGATTGTGTCAAATACATGGTACCTCCGGGAAGCCTGCAAACCATACCCACAGAGATTGTTGGGTCTTCAAGCAGTCCGGCCGACTTAACGCCAAACACAAGGGGCTCGACACACCAAGTGAAAGTGACGAGCGCCACAAGCAGAGCCCCGGAAAACAAAAGATTTTACCACAAGAGGTTAAAACAGTAAACTCACTTCACATGATCAAAGGGAAAAACAGAGTGGCGCCCACTAAAAGGCGCGTCGCACACTGGTTGTCAAAACCAATCACCTCCGACCATCAGGACTATTCCAAAAATATCCGGAACGCAGGATGGACTGCCCTGATACTGGATCCTATAATCGACGGATTCCAATTTACACGAGTCCTCATGGATGGCGGCAGTGACATAAGCCTGATATATCAGGACACAATCCGCATGATGGGGATAAACCCAACCAAAATTCGCCGTAGCAACACCTCCTTTAAAGGAGTAATGCCAGCCCATATGCCCATTGTACGGGCTCCATATCGCTAGAAGTTGTGTTCGGTTCATCCGACAACTTCCGTCGCGAAAGGTTACTCTTCCATATCGCCTGTTTACAAGTAGCCATCAAGCACTATTGGGACGCCAAGCTTCGCCCGCTTTAACGCAATACCGCATTATGCATCTCTAACACTTAAAATGCCCGTCCACGCGGCATCATCTCGTTAAAAGGAAGTATTAAGTGTTACTCGAGCACGGAAGAACGGAGACTGCCTTGACAGCCCTACAGCTATCCGGCTCGCTAGGCAAAGAACCTGAATTGGTCATTCAAACCCGGACACGGCTAGACGAGTCCGGCGCCTACTAGCGGCATACCCCCATCGAGGGCCGCATACATGTATAACAAGAGACAATAAAGCTCAATTTTATTTAATTCTTGAACCGTACTCTATTTATTTAATATTAAGTACACTTTTCAGACGACCCTTTTCTTTCAAACTAAGTTCCTCTCTTTTACAGATGAACAACGTGCTACACCCGTCGAGATACGGCTGCGCGGAGACACAAAGCAGAGCGCAAGAGGGACCCGTTGTAAGGATTCTTTTCAGATTAAGACCTGCGTAAACCTTTTTTCACTGTCTCTTGTTGATATACATCCCCGGTTCCTTAATATAACCGAGGAGGAGGCTGGTGCTTTGGCATTGGCCGCACTTCAGAATTTTTTGGCGCACCTAGACACCGGGGCTTAGGGCATTATTCTGCCCATTTTCATAAAGACCGAATACCTTAGGGAGTATTCGGCGTCTCGAGTTAGGCCTTATATGCATCAGCTCTGAATCATGTCTTTGGTCAAATATTGGTTTGCCCGGCTCCTGTGTTTTGCTACCTTACGTTCCGTTTTCACGGCTAACGCGGCACCAAGAGAACTACTGCGATTGTGCCCCGGTTCGGCCGGGCGAGCACCTCGATGAAAAAGCCGCTGACTGTCATGATATAGCGAGAGACTGGTCAACCACTCGATGACTCACGGGAATGTTTAGGATTCCTCCGCATTAACGAAGGACCGGTTTTCGGTCAAGCACATACGCACCCCGAATTCGGGAGAGTGCGGTGCCCCCAGGGGCTATATAGTAGCCCCACCCTCGAACTCCTATGGCTAAGTGAAAGTGATAAAGCATTATAGTCCGGTTGCCTGGTTTGCTACGCTATCACCTCCTTAATAGGACCAAGACGTTGGATTAAGTGTGAAAAAGCGCTTTTGCAAACACCCCCGCACTATGTGCGTGGGGCTGAAGCCAAGGACTGCCATCTTTCAGGTTATATACACATATACATAAACGGCCGCACAGGGAGTAGTTTACTACTTGAACGCACAAGTATAAAAAGCACTTATATTACATTGAAACATTGTTTTCACAAATCATACATGTCATTTAAACATAATATCCTTCGAGCACTGTGTCTCTATTAATCGAGCGCCCGGCAGGACTTCTTCAAAGTAGTGCTCGGCGGTACTCGCCTCTGTCTCAATCACTGGGATGCAGCGTCGGTGGCCTTCATCTCTGCCCAGTATGTCTTGACACGGGCAAGAGCCATCCGCGCTCCCTCAATACACGCCGATCGCTTCATTGCGTCGATACGCGGCACCGCACCAAGAAACTGCTGCACTAAACCAAAATAGCTCTTCGGCTGGGGTCCGTCCAGCCACAAGTGAGTCAAGACATGCTTCATGGCAAATCCGGACAATCGATTCAGCTCGGCCCATTCGGCCAACCGATCGGTCAGCGGCAGAGGACGCTCCGGACTATGGAATTGCGAGCTATATAGCTCTTTCCTTCTGTGCCCCTTCTGGCCACGGAAGTGCTCAACCGCGTCCACAGCGCTCGCCGCCAAGTCCAGATAAGCATCCTCTGAACTCCACAATTTATCCAACTAAGCATACTTTGGATCTGTATATTTCCTCCGCAGCAGAAACGGTTTTCCAGCCGCAATTGCCCCGGCCTGACTCTGCTCCTCCTTGGCAGCTCTCAAAGCCGATTGGGCATTCTTAGATTCGGCGGCGGCCTTCTTTAGGCCCTCTTGTTCCGCTTGACGTTCCTTTTCAAGAACCGCGCAGCGATCGGTAGTATTCCTTAACTTTTTGGCCATATCGGCCATCTCCTCTTTGCTTCGGCAGTGAGCAGCCCATTCAGCTTCTAGCTCTTCGGCCGCCTTTGCAGCGGCTGCATTACTAATTCTGGCTTGCCCTTTCGCTCGGGCGAGTTCTGCCCGCAGCTCCTCCACGGCAGCGGCACCATCTGCATAGAGGTCGTCAAGCATACAAACAGTAAGACATGGGCGTCAAGCTCCCTTACAAGGTGTCCGCATAGAGGTCGCATACCTTGTGACTCGTCAAACCATTTATTGACCAGCGCGATGTCCGCATCCGCCTCGTCAAGTTGCCGCTTTAGTTCGGCATATTCAGCAGTCTGGCTGGCCTCCGGACGCCCCGCCACCTGTTCAGGAGCGGCGATATGTTATAACTCAGAATTTGATCCTCGGCACATTGTCAATTTTGACAACATACCAAGTCTCAGGGGCTACTATCTATACAGGGCGCATTTTATATGCATAACTGTTAGACGGTACATCATTTTGCGTACCTCAAACCCGTCAAGAAGCTTCGACGGCTTCATGCAATCCGCTCTCCGCGGATGCAATTCTTTCAATCACCGTACCCATTAGAGCACGGTGATCCTTGAAATAGCCGCCGCCGAGCAGATCCTTGGCTCCTCCGACCAAGCCGCCACTTGGCGCGGACCTTCCGCCCCGCGGACATGGGGAACCCTCCATGACGACACCTCCGGGTCGTCCGCCTCACATGAGGGTGCGACAGGTGGGCGTTTCGCTCTCCATCATCTCCGGAAGAAGATCCCCGAAGACGAGCTCTGCTGAGAAGGGCTGAAGTCCGAACTACAAGGTACAATTTGGTTATCCTCATGAATAAATACAGGATGTTCCTTATTTACAAGACCCTTATTTTTACTTACGGCTGGTCGGAGGGCTGATCCCTTGGGGAAATAATGCGGTTGGGTTACTTCCCAGGCGCGGACTCTCTAGAAGATTCCTTCCCCTTTTGAGGCCTTGACCTCCGGATCTTCCAAGCGGTCCTCTTCTCTCCTCGGAAGGTGGGACTCTTAATCCCTCCTTCCTTGATATCCTCCTTCGCAGAGGCGGTTGCTTCCACGCTCCCCCCTTCGCCTTCTTCAAAAGGCGCGACCTTCGACATCTTGGTCAACATGGGATCCGGCGTGGTCTCTGGGAGGGGAGCCGGACACCTTATTAACTTTTCCTTGGCTATCCACTCCTGTTCGAAGCGGCTCCTTTAGAGGGCATATATATATGAAATAAATGAATGAACAGCTTGTCCGGTTCTGGGACTACTTACTTGAGTATCACAGGCGATTGCAGCTTAGTCCTGCGTCCTCGGTCAAGTCCGGACACTTCTCTTGTGATCCGAAGAACAGTTTATACATCTCCACAGGCGTCGTGCCCATAAAATTTTGGAGAGCTCGTGGTCCCTCCGGTTGAATTCCCACAGGCGGAGGGGGCGTTCTGAGGCTGAAGGCGCCGGATCACCATAACCTGCGCCCACGCAACCAGATTGATCCTCTTTCTGGAGATCTCGAATCGGCCCTGCAGCAGGGAACGTCCTTGGACGGCCCCCAGTCGAGCCCCGTGTTGACCCATGATGCCAGCCGCTGTGGTGGACCTAAGCGGAAGGCAGGGAGCGCCGCCCATTTGGTGCCCCTAGGAGCGGTGATATAAAACCACTCCCGTTGTCAACCAAGCTCCTCTTGAAAAGAGTCCTTGGGCCACGGAGCATCAGCACATTTGCTTATGACCGCCCCTCCGCACTCCGCTTGCTGCCCCTTGATCATCTTTGGCTCCACCTTGAAGGTCTTGAGCCACAATCCAAAGTGGGGGGTAATATGGAGGAAGGCCTCACATACGACAATGAATGACGAGATATGGAGGATGGACTCCGGATTCAAGTCATGGAAATCAAGCCCATAATAAAACATGAGCCCCCGCACAAAGGGGTCCGTCGGGAAGCCTAAACCCCAAAGGAAGTGGGACACGAACACCACGTTCTCGCGGGCTCAGAGTGGGAATGACCTGCCCGGAGCAGCAGCCTATGCGAGATCTCACCGGTCGATACTCAAGGCCTCGCAGCTTCAGACATCTTCTTACAGGACGGAGGAAGACATCCATCGGCCGTGCTGGTCGGAGCCGGACATCGTCGAAAGTCCAAGCGCCTGAATCTGAAGCTTTGGGTGTTGGAACTCGAAGCGCGAGGCGAACTCGACGGAGGGTGTAAAGAAAAAGAGGGCCTTGGTCTCATCATAAAGAGCTTGAATACCAAGAGCCCACCCCGTGGTCGATTAGGACTCGCCTTCGATAGAGAAGGCAGGCCAACGGGCATGGTTGGGTTACCCACGTCCGTAGTGATGAGAATCTAGGAATAAGGGGGCATGATCTACGCTTTGATAAGAAGTGCCAAGGAAACCGCCTCGCTAAACATGCTGAGGTGGAACAATAAAAAATGATTCATATAAAGGCCTGGCCGTGGTGTGATGTCATGCCGCGGAATACGTCAGCAGATCTATGCAAAAATTATTCTCTCTACGGTGTTCAGAACCTTCTATGAAGTATTCGGAGGAGGAACCCGCCTCGCAATGCCGAAGACAATCAACGCGCTGGACTCATCGTCATTGAAGCCTGGTTCAGGGGCTACTGAGGGAGTCCCGGACTAGGGGGTGTCCGGATAGCCGAACTATCATCATCGGCCGGACTCCAAGACTATGAAGATACAAGATTGAAGACTTTGTCCCGTGTCCGGATGGTACTTTCCTTGGCGTGGAAGGCAAGCTTGGCGATACGGATATGTAGATATCCTACCTTTGTAACCGACTTTGTGTAACCCTAGCCCTCTCCGGTGTTTATATAAACCGGACGGTTGTAGTCCATAGGACGAACAACAATCATACCATAGGCTAGCTTCTAGGGTTTAGCCTCTTTGATCTCATGGTAGATCCACTCTTTGTAACACACATCATCAATATTAATCAAGCAGGACGTAGGGTTTTACCTCCATCAAGAGGGCCCGAACCTGGGTAAAACATCGTGTCCCTTGTCTCCTGTTACCATCCGCCTAGACGCACAGTTCGGGACCCCCTACCCGAGATCCGCCGGTTTTGACACCGACAATACCCATTGGGTATAGGATACCTGATGGGTATGGGTATGGGTGTTAATTTGTACCCATGGGTATTGAAATGGGTGGGTATAGAAAGTTTCTATGGGTATGGGTTTGGGCAAGAGGAGGTTGTACCCACCCATACCCTACCCATTGCCATCCCTATCGAGTAGGTAAATGATAAAGAATTTTTGATGCGGAGTGCTACTTGGCATAATTTCAATGAAATTCTTCTTAATTGTGGTATGAATATTCAGATCCGAAAGATTCAAGAAAATAGTTTAATATTGACATAAAAATAATAATACTTCAAGCATGCTGACAAAGCAATCATGTCTTCTCAAAATAACATGGCCAAAGAAAGTTATCCCTACAAAATCATATAGTCTGGCTATGCTCTATCTTCGCCACACAAAGTTTTTAAATCATGCACAACCCCGATGACAAGCCAAGCAATTGTTTCATACTTTTGACATTCTCAAAACTTTTTCAGTCTTCACGCAATACATGAGCGTGAGCCA
Source organism: Aegilops longissima (assembly GCA_021605205.1). NCBI lineage: Eukaryota > Viridiplantae > Streptophyta > Magnoliopsida > Poales > Poaceae > Aegilops > Aegilops longissima. The sequence goes on from CM038682.1 coordinate 344,419,130, forward strand.
TGGATATAGCACTATATGTGGAATAGAATGGTGGTTGTGGAGAAGACAAAAAAAGGGGAAGATAGTCTCACATCAACTAGGCGTATCAACGGGCTATGGAGATTCCCATCAATAGATATCAATGTGAGTGAGTAGGGATTGCCATGCAACGGATGCACTAGAGCTATAAGTATATGAAAGCTCAAAAAAAGAAACTAAGTGGGTGTGCATCCAACTCGCTTGCTCACGAAGACCCAGGGCATTTTGAGGAAGCCCATCATTGGAATATACAAGCCAAGTTCTATAATGAAAAATTCCCACTAGTATATGAAAGTGACAAAATGAGAGACTCTCTATCATGAAGATCATGGTGCTACTTTTGAAGCACAAGTGTGGTAAAAGGATAGTAACATTGTCCCTTCTCTCTTTTTCTCTCATTTTTTTATTTGGGCCTTTTCTCCCCTTTTTTTTGTGGCCTCTTTTTTTCATCCGGAGTCTCATCCCGACTCGTGGGGGAATCATAGTCTCCATCATCCTTTTCCTCACTTGGGACAATGCTCTAAAAATGATGATCATCACACTTTTATTTTCTTACAACTCAACAATTACAACTCGATACTTATAACAAAATATGACTCTATATGAATGCCTTTGGCGGTGTACCGGGATATGCAATGAATCAAGAGTGACATGTATGAAAGAATTATGAATGGTGGCTTTGCCACAAATACGATGTCAACCACATGATCATTCTAGCAATATGACAATGATGGAGCGTGTCATAATAAAGGGAACTGCAGAAAGTTGCATGGCAATATATCTCAGAATGGCTATGGAAATGCCATGATAGGTAGGTATGGTAGCTGTTTTGAGGAAGGTATATGGTGGGTGTATGATATCGACGAAAAGTGCGCGGTATTAGAGAGGCTAGCAATGGTGGAAGGAACAAAAGTGCGTATAATCCATGGACTCAACATTAGTCATGAAGAACTCATATACTTATTGCAAAAATCTAAAAGTTATCAAAGAAAAGTATTACGCGCATGCTCCTAGGGGGATAGATTGGTAGGAAAAGACCATCGCTCGTCCCCGACCGTCACTCATAAGGAAGACAATCAATAAATAAATCATGCTCCGACTTCATCACATAACGGTTCACCATACGTGCATGCTACGGGAATCACAAACTTTAACACAAGTATTTCTAAAATTCACAACTACTCAACTAGCATGACTCTAATATCACCATCTTCATATCTCAAAACAATTATCAAGCATCAAACTTTCTTAGTTTCAACGCACTCAAAAGAAAGTTTTACAAATCTTGAATACCAAGCATATTAAGATTTTTTAAGCAAATTACCATGCTATTTAAGACTCTCAAAATAATCTAAGTGAAGCATGAGAGATCAATAGTTTCTATAATACAAATCCACCACCATGCTCTAAAAGATATAAGTGAAGCACTAGAGCAAAACTATATAGCTCAAAAGATATAAGTGAAGCACATAGAGTATTCTAACAAATTCCAATTCATGTATGGCTCTCTCAAAAGGTGTGTACAGCAAGGATGATTGTGGTAAACTAAAAAGCAAAGACTCAAATCATACAAGACGCTCCAAGCAAAACACATATCATGTGGTGAATAAATATATAGCTCCAAGTAAAGTTACCAATGGAAGTAGACGAAAGAGGGGATGCCTTCCGGGGCATCCCCAAGCTTTGACTTTTTGATGTCCTTAGATTATATTGGGGGTGCCATGGGCACCACCAAGCTTAGGCTCTTGCCACTCCTTGTTCCATAATCCATCAAAAGATTTCACCCAAAATTTGAAAACTTCACAACACAAAACTTAACAGAAATCTCGTGAGCTCCGTTAGCGAAAGAAAACAAAAGACCACTTCAAGGTTCTGTAATGAACTCATTCTTTATTCATATTGGTGTTAAAACTAGTGTATTCCAACTTCTCTATGGTTTATAAACTATTTTACTTGCCATAGATTCATCAAAATAAGCTAACAACACACGAAAAACAGAAACTGTCAAAAACAGAACAGTCTGTAGTAATCTGTAACTAACGCAAACTTCTGGAACTCCAAAAATTCAGAAAAAATAGGAAGACCTAGGAAATTTGTTTATTGATCAGCAGCAATTTGAATCACTATTTTATCACGTTCTGGTGATATTTAACAATTGGTTTTGTGAACATAAAGTTTCTGGAAATTACAGCAAGATAAAATAACTATCATCCAAGAAGATCCTACAGGTTTAACTTGGCACAAACACTAATTAAAACATAAAAACACATCTAACCAGAGGATAGATCAAAGATTTATTCCTAAACAGAAGCAAAAGCAAAAAAAACTAAAATTAAAATTGGGTTGCCTCCCAACAAGCGTTATCGTTTAACGCCCCTAGCTAGGCATAAAAGCAAGGATAGATCTAGGTATTGCCATAATAGTGGTATGGAAAATCATGAAAAATTCTCTCATATTCTCTACGTTCAGCAGCAAGTTTTCTTTGAGGCAAGCAAAAATAATCAAAAGGGCTAAATTTAATGGGACAAAAGTCCCCAAGATCAATCTCGGGAGGTATGGGATCCTCCCTAGGCCCTTTGTATTGCACAACCAATTCATCATTAAGAGCATTCTTTTGGCCAAAAAGCTACAAGCCTTCGTTCAAGAGGAAAACCTAGTCCATTATTCTGAATAGCAAAATCATCATTAAGCTCAGAAATTTTATCAACTAGAACATCGGCAGGAACCCTTTTCCTAAGATTTTCATTATAAGCAATATGATCTAAAGATTGTAAACGCATAATATCTTCTTGATTAAAAAGGATAGCTTCATGGGAGGATGACTAGCATCTACCCTATAATGCGCAAAGATTTCTTTGGCCTCTTTTATTGTAAATCTAAACTCATGAGCCAAAAAGATAGTGGCGGCACGCTTAACAGAAGAATACTCAATATTAGAGAATTCCAAGAAAATTCTTTGTATGCAAGGATGCATGTGCATAAATTGCCTTTCGAGTTCAACTATAAGCATGGCAATAGCGTCCGCAAGACTACTAGTTCTATGAAGAATAGAACCGCCCATAGAAGGCAAAGCACCGGCACAAGTAAAGAAATCTTCAATAACTCCTTTTCCAATAATATTACCACTACCAACTCGAAATTTTTTTTGTATGCAAGGTAGGGGGTTTTTCAGCAGGAGCATCAGAATTTTCCATGATATTATTATTGTCCATATCGGCAATAATTTCCCCAAATTCAGACATAACGACAAGCAAGCAAGAAAAAGGCAAACGGAAAAGAGAGGGCGAATAAAATGGCAAGGGTGAAGTGGGGGAGAGGAAAACGAGAGGCAAATGGCAAATAATGTAATGCGAGAGATAAGGGATTGTGATGGGTACTTGGTATGTTGACTTTTATGTGACTCCCGACAACGGCGCCAGAAATTCTTCTTGCTACCTCTTGAGCACTGCGTTGGATTTCCTTGAAGAGGAAAGGATGATGCAGCAAAGTAGCGTAAGTATTTCCCTCAGTTTTTGAGAACCAAGGCATCAATCCTGTAGGAGGCTACGCGCGAGTCGCTTGTACCTACACAAAGCAAATAACTCCTCGCAACCAACACGAATAGGGGTTGTCAATCCCTTCACGGTCACTTACGAGAGTGAGATCTGATAGATATGATAGATATTTTTTTTGGTATTTTTGTGATAAAGATGCAAACTAAAATAAAAGCAAAGTAAAAAAGCAAAGCAATATTAAAGTGATGGATATTAATATGATGAAGATAGACCCGGGGGCCATAGATTTCACTAGTGGCTTCTCTCAAGAGCATAAGTATTTTACGGTGGGTGAACGAATTATTATTGAGCAATTGATAGAATTGAGCATAGTTATGAGAATATCTAGGTATGATCATGTATATAGGCATCATGTCCGATACAAGTAGAACGACTCCTGCCTGCATCTACTACTATTACTCCACTCATCGACCGCTATCCAGCATGCATCTAGAGTATTAAGTTCAAAAAAACAGAGTAACGCCTTAAGCAAGATGACATGATGTAGAGGGATAAATTCATGCAATATGATAAAAAACCCATCTTGTTATACTCGATGGCAACAATACAATATGTGCCTTTCTGCCCCTACTGTCACTGGGAAAGGACACCGCAATATTGAACCCAAAGCTAAGCACTTCTCCCATTGCAAGAAAAACCAATCTAGTAGGCCAAACCAAACTGATAATTCGAAGAGACTTGCAAAGATAACCGATCATACATAAAAGAATTCAGAGAAGATGCAAATATTGTTCATAGATAATCTTGATCATAAACCCACAATTCATCGGTCTCAACAAACACACCGCAAAAAGAAGATTACAGCGAATAGATCTCCACGAGAGAGGGGGAGAACATTGTATTGAGATCCAAAAAGAGAGAAGAAGCCATCTAGCTACTAACTATGGACCCGAAGGTCTGAGGTAAACTACTCACACTTCATCGGAGGGGCTATGGTGATGATGTAGAAGCCCTCCGTGGTGGATGCCCTCTCCGTGAGCTCCTAACAGGCCCCAAGATGGGATCTCGTGGATCTGAAAGGTTGCGCGGTGTATTTAGGTTTTGGCTCCGTATCTGATCGTTTGGGGGTACGTAGGTATATATAGGAGGAAGAAGTACATCGGTGGAGCTCCGTGGGCCCCACGAGGGTGGGGGGCACGCCCTAGGGGGGTGGGCGCGCGCCCCTACCTCGTGCCCACCTCCTGGCTTTTTTGACGTAGGGTCCAAGTCTCCTGGATCATATTCGGTGAGAAAATCACGTTCCCGAAGGTTTCATTCCGTTTGGACTCCGTTTGATATTCCGATTCTTCGAAACTCTGAAATAGGCAAAAAACAGCAATTCTTGGTTGGGCCTCCGGTTAATAGGTTAGTCCCAAAAATAATATAAAAGTGGAAAATAAAGCCCAATATAGTCCAAAATAGTAGATAATATAGCATGGAGCAATCAAAAATTATAGATACGTTGGAGACGTATCAGGGGCCGGGCTCTGCCGACGCTTAATCTATCCCCGCGAACTCTCCCTATATGTTGTTTGCGCGTCAAGGGGGACTCCCGAGCATCGCGACTCAGGAGCCTAACTGGTCACGTAGCCCCTCACTCCTTGGTTCGTCCTAGTCTCTGGTCGTCCCAATGGAGGTTGAGGTATGTGCGGGGCCGGGCTCTGCCGACGCAGAACGCAAAGCAAATAGGAAGGAAATTGCAAAATCTCGAAGCAAATATTACAAGCATATTGTTCTCATAATACCAAATAAAAGTCTAAACGCCTCCACGAGGCCTGTTACATGTCGCAGGAACGGAACGGAAAGAATGGTCGTGTGTCACCTCTAGACGTCGCCGTCGCCTACGGAAGGCGCTCCCTCGTGATCGGTTTTGTCTTCACCACCAGCCACAAGATCGACGACGCCGGACAGAGGAGCGGAGACGAAGCCGCGGAACCTCCTCATCAAGGCCCCCACCTAATCCTGCACGGCCGCAGCGGCCGCCTCGTACTGATCTTCAGCCACAGGCTCCAGCAGCTCGTCAAGGCAAGTGTTGGGGGCGCGGAGGTGCAGATGGCTGAAGACGCGGGTCAGTGCAGCTTAAGACAGGATGCGAGCTTCTGCCTCCGCCATGGGACCGAGGCCGTCAACGACCTCCTCGAGCGCTTTCACCACGAGAGGAAGCAGCTGGGCGGGGCCGTCCTCGTCGGTGTCCAGAGGCTTCTCCAGGCCGTGCTCGTAGAGCGTCTTTAGCGCCTTGCAAGACCTCTTCTCGAAATCGGCAAAGGCCACGCGATCTTCCGCCAGGACTCGTGCCTTGGCATCAAGTGCACCTCTTCGGCGTGCTTGTCGCACAGGCTCTGCAACTCGCTCTCCAGCTCTTGGCAGCGGTCACGGGCGGCCTTGGCGTCTTTCAGCGCCACCTCACGATCGGCTGCAGCGCTGGCAGCTCCTTGCTTCTCCTTCTCGGAAGCCGCAGCAGCCTGGCCCAGCGCCGCGCGGACTGCCAGATCGGAGTGAAGCCAGCCAGAGGCCAGATCCAGACACCCGGCCACCAGGCGCGGGTCCGCGCTGAGGACATCCGCCCGTAGCTGGGTCATCTCCGCAAGGGCATGCTCCAAGGCGGCGGCAGGAGCAGAAGGACCAGGAAGTGGAGATGCAACAGTAGGAGGAAGTGACATCATCACCAGGGCTTGGGAGACCACGGGTTCCGGAGCAGCTGGGACCTCACCAGCCACACCAAGTACCGGCACCTCCGGAGCCAGCGGAGCCATGGGGGCTGATTCCACGCGGTGATGCCCCCCTTTGCCTTGCGAAGAAGATCGGGCTGGGGAGGTGCAAGCGCTGCTGCCTCCTTTCTCCGCGGGAGGCACGGCCGCCGCGTCTTCCTTCCTCTTTTTCACCGAAGATGACGGCCTGATCAACCAACGGCAAGTATCAGGAAGCAACGAGTACAAGCAAGGACAAAGCGAAGCCTAAGACGCTTACCAGTCCATTGCGACGTATTCCACTGACCGCTTGAGGGGTTTGAAGCCAGACAACTTCGGGACCTGAGGGGCAGGCGCTCGGACACCGGCGGCGCCGGGCGGAGTGGAGGCAGAACTAGATCCAGCCCCAGGAGGTATCGGGGCGGAGACGGCATCGCGGGCCACCAGCAATGACCTACTCCTCGTCGGGACAGGAGGTTGCTCCCTCCCCCCTTGGTGGGCGACAGCCTCGGCATCATCAGGAAGGGCGCGGGAGAATCTCGGCCTTGCTCAAGGGGGAAGTCTCCCCCACCTCCTCCGGAGTCTTCTCCGAGTCTTCCTCCCCTTCTCCCTCGCTGCGGACTCACCAGAAGACACCTCCACCGGGTTCTGTGCCATGGGGGCTTCCGGAAGCGCCGGCAGCACCAACCCGCGTGCATCAAAAGTTGTCCTGGAGGTGATGAATTCCTCCACATCCCTGCGCTGGAACAAGGGAAGGAAGGCGCTAGGCGGGTACTCCTGGTTGTCCCCGACTATGAGGCGCAGGACGGCGTCCAATTCATCGCCAGGCAGGTCCCCCGGCCTCGGGCGGGTCTTGTTCTCCTTTTCGTCAAGCTCCCAGAGGGGGCGTGCGCACCTGGAGTGGGGCAACCCGCAGCGCCAAGAACTCCCTCAGGAGCATCACCCCCGTTATCTTGGCCGCCCTTGCATTACCGGCCTCAGGTCGGTCATCATCTGCTCCAACACCAACGACGCCCGCTTGTCGACAAGCTCCGCCTTGGGCCACCCCCCGTTGGGAGGAGGCGCCGCTATGGGCAACGCCAGATGCGGGTCGGCATGCTGGGCATCCATCATGACCCATTTGGATCGGATGTTGTTGGCCCTCTTCCCGCTGCTCGAGATCGAGTTGGCCTTACCACAGGCAACGAAATTAGCGCATCTGGTGATGTGCTCACTGCTGACGCGGAGGAATAAGAAATGGAGAAGGAGCGCCACGGACGGCATAACGCCCAGGTACGCCTCATAGTAGTAGGAAAAGATGGACATGAGGAGGACAGAGTTGGGATGGAGATGCAACGCCTGCAGCCCGTAGTGGTCAAGGACTTCATAAAAGAAGTCAGAGAAGGGAGGAACCAACCCGACGGCGACGCTGCTCGAGAAGAAGGGGAAGAAGGTGCTCCCCTCAGACTCTGGCTCGTCGGACGTGAGCCGGAGCTCCGTCTTCCCCCACTTGTTGCTCTCGCCCTCTGTCAGCAGGCGCACGGAGGCGAGGCTCTTCTCCGTGACGGTGGGCGCCTCGAGGGCCGGCTCATACCAAGCCAGTGTTGAGGAAGACTTGACCTTGCACGGCGCCATGGGCGGCAGAAGCAGAGCAAGGATGGAGTAGATCTGGAGATAGCGGCGGCGAAGAGCGAGAAAGGGGATCTGGGGCGAGCCAAGCAAGAAGCAATGAAGGAAAGAACTGCATGTACCAGCCTTTGTCAGGGCAAGCAGTTGCCGAGGCAGCATGGGGAAGCGGAGACGCCCACGTCCAATCAACTGCCACGTGTCAACCGAGGCCGCAGGTTTTTGGGGCCCGCGGTGCTCCGAACATGACCCTTGGCTTCACCGTGAAGCCAAGCCCGAGCGCACCTTGGGCCCGGGGGCTATTGTCGGCATTCTGGGAATGGGGGTCCCCAGACTTGCCTGCCTGCGGCCCACAACATGGCTAGCCAGCAGGCCGTACGGCCCATCTTCGTCAATGAGGCACTCAAGACCCTCGCGAGGGTCCAAGCCTCGCGAGGCGGACGACGCAAGACCTCCTATGGAGTGGCCTAGCTAGGCAGGCTCACGAGGAGCGGAGATATCAAGGCGGGGCAAACCTCACGAGGCTCTCGTGACATGAGCCATGACGAACGGTGTCAGGCGGGCGTTGGTGCGCGTAGCGTCCTTGTTTCCTCTTTGGTGCTAAGGAGGCCAGCGCAGGCGAAGAGTACCGAGGCATCAGGCAAAGGTTGCCATATTTGTGCAACGAGGCCAAGACCAGGAGGACGGCAAGGCGGGGGTCATCGTGGAGCCCAAGACGGCGTCACCCCAGAGATTTTCGCAGGCGAAGACCGCTTTTGTCAGGATAGCTTGTACTAGCTGTCCCCCTTCAAATTTGCCCGCCGTTGTTGGCTCCCTTCTCGCTCGATATTTGGGAAGAGGACCAGGGCCTCTATAAATAGGACTAGCCACCATAGTAGGAGGCAACTGATCCAGAACCGGCTCAGATCTTCCTTAGCCACACAAACACAAGAACACCTCAACCTCAGGAGGCTGTTCTTCCCTTGTACTGTTCATCATCAGCCCGAGAGGCAATCCACCACCACCACACTGGAGTAGGGTATTACACCACAAAGGTGGCCCGAACCAGTATAAACCCCATGTCTTTCTGTGTTATGAGTTCGTCGAGTTCGTCCGCAAGATCTTAGTGAGCTAGAGCATAGATCGGTAGGAGGGAAAGACTTCGCGCGCACCCCAGTGTTCGAACCTTAAGGGTTTGCCGGAACCCCACATCCGACAATAGTCCAACAGTCCGGCCAAAGGATATAGTCCGGCTGTCCGGAGACCCACTAATCCAGGACTCCCTCAGTAGTCCCTGAACCAAGCTTCAATGACGATGAGTCCGGCACGCAGATTTGTCTTCGGCATTGCAAGGCGGGTTCTTCCTCCGAATACTCCATAGAAGATCTTGAACACCAGGATAGTGTCCAGCTCTGCAAAACAAGTTCCACATACCACCGTAGAGAGAATAATATTTCCACAAATCTAATCTACTGACACGTTTAACAGCATGACATCATACCATGGCTCGGTCATTATTCGAACCGTTTTTCTCAACCAACACTACACATATCACGAGGCGGTTTTCTTGGCACGTCTTGTCGAAGCAGAGATCGTGTCCCCTTATCACGGGATTCTCATCAATAGGGGTGTGGGTAACCCAATCGTGCCCGTTGGTATGACTCCTCGATTTAGGCAAGTCCCAAACGGCCATGAGGAGGACGCTTGATATTCACCCTCTTTATAAAGAGGCCAAGGCATGTCCTTTTTTCTTCTCGTGCTCAATCGAATCCTTCCCCTGCCTCGAGTCCCAACACCCAAGGCTTAGGTCAGGCGCTTCGGACCTTCAACCATGTCCGGATCCAACCTTCAAGGTCGGTGGATGCCCTCCTCCGTCACGGAGGAAGACATCCAGAAGCTAAGAGAGGCCAGGTATTTGACCGGCGAAATCTCACACAGGCTGCCTGCTCGAGGGCATGTCATTCCTACTCCCGAATCCAGCGAGAGTGTTGTATTCATCTCTCACTTCCTCCGAGGGCTAGGCCTCGCTCTAGATCCCTTTGTTAGGGGGCTCACGTTCTATTATGGGCTGGATTTCCATGACCTGGCCCCAGATTCCATCCTTCACATCTCGTCGTTCATTGTCGTGTGTGAGGCATTCCTCCGCATTACCCCACACTTCGGCCTATGGCTCAAGACTTTCAATGTGAAGCCGAAGATGATTGAGGGGCGTCACGCAGAGTGCGGAGGTGCCGTAATAAGCAAAAGAGCTGATGTTCCATGGCCAGAGGGTTCCTTCCCGGAGGTGTCCAGTTTATGGCAACAGGAGTGGTTTTATATCACAGCTCCCCGGGGTACCAAGTGGGTGGCCGCCCTGCCTTTCGCTCGGGCCCCCCGCCACAACTGACGTCATGGATCAACAAGGGGCTGGACTGGGGGCCAATAAATGATGTGCCAATATTACAGAGTCGCATCCGAGATCTCCTCGAGAGAGATGTCAGCCTGGCCATGGTAATGCAAGTCATGCTAGTTTGTCGAGTCCCGCCTTGCAAACGTCGACCTCTCTGTATGTGGGAGTTCAACCCGGAAGGACCGCGAGCTATTCAGCACTTCCTCGGCATGACGCTCGAAGAGATGTACAAGTTGTTCTTCGGACCACAAATAAGGTGTCCAGACACCACCGAGGATGCGGGTCTGAGCTGCACTCGTCCAGATACCCAAGTAAGAAATCCCGAGGCCGAACACGTTGTCTTTTTATTTATCACAACATCATTCTGAAAAGTCACTCTTTGACCAGGACTGGGTAACAAAGGCGAAGATGATCAGGTGTCCGCCCCCCCTTCCCGAGGTCTCACCGGATCCTGTACTGGCTAGGATGTTCGAGCTTGTGCCTTATCAAGCGCCCTCAGAGGAAGCCAAAGGGGGAATAAAGAGGCTGAAAACGGGCCTCGCTCACTATTCATCCAAATCGGGGGAGTTAGCGCCTCTGCGAAGGAGGATAACCAGGGAGAAGAATCTGAAATTCCCTCTCCCCGAGGAAGGAAAAGGACCACCTCCGAAGACCCGGAAACAACGGTTTCCAAACGGGGGAAGAAATCTTCGCCAGAGGGTCCCGCCTCGGAGGGTACTCTTGCCGCACAGTGCCACCAAGGGGGTCAGCCCTCCACCGAGCTGTGAGTAAACAAAAAGTACTTAATAGTAAAAATATCCTACTTCACTTCTGAAGACAATAACCGAAGCATATATCTTGTAGTTCGGATCATAGCCCTTCTCAACAGAGTTCGTCTTCGGGGGATCTTCTTCCGGAGATGATGGAGAGAGAAACACCTCCCCATGCCACCCCGCCTCATGGGGCGGGCGACCCTGAAGTGTCGTCGCGAAGGGCTTCTCCTGATCCGCCAAGGTCAGAGGGTAATCCTCCGGCCACCCGAAGTCCTCAGTATTCAGCTCCTAAAGAGAGCAACAGAAAGAGTTCGGAACCGTCCGGTGTGCGATCGAACGTACTGAAGGATCTTCTGGAGCAAGTGGCTATCTCAGAAGCGCATCGTACGCTAATGGGTACGGTGGTTGAGAGGATTTTATCCGCCGAAAGCGGGTTGCATGAAGCTTTCATGAGTCTGCTGAAAGGCTTTGAGGTACGTGAAATAGTGTATGTTTTTGATGGTACCGCACACGTTAGGTGTGCCCTATGCATATAGTAGCCCCTGAGACTCTGGTTGCTGTCCCAGGTAATAATCAGGCCGCCTTCATATGCAGGTGGCGGAAGGTCTGGTGGCTAGCCGGACTAGTGAGTTTGCCGAGCTGAAGCGGCAACTTGATGCGGCAGATGCCGACATCGTGCTTGTCAACAAGCGGCTCGACGAGGCATAGGGTATGTGATTTCTTCGGTGATCAACACATAGTAAGAGGAGCATGATGCAAGTATCTTTAATATGTTGTGACTGCAGATGGAGCTGCCGCCATGGAGACCCTTCGGGTGGAACTTGCCGAGATAAGGAACAAGCCAGGAATAGTGATGCGGCCGCTCTAAAGGCGGTCGAAGAGCTGAGGGCCGAACAGGCTGCGCATTGCCAAAGCAAGGAAAATATAGCCAAGATGGCCGTTGAGCTGAAAGATACCGCCGACCGTTACCAGCTTCTTGGAAAAGAAAGCCGAGCAAAGGTGATGGACCTGGAGAAGGCCATAGTAGCAGCCAAGGAAGCCCTCTCTAAAATCAGAACGGCGAAGGAGGAGCTGCATCAAGCTGGAGATATCGCAGCTGGGAAGCCCTTTTTGTTGCGGACGAAGTTCGGAGATCAAAAGTATGCCCCTCTTGATCAACTATGGAGTTATGCAGATGCATACGTGGATTTGGCAGCCAGTGCTGCTAATGCGGCCGAGTACTTCAAGGATCAAAAAGATCATGAAGTGGAAAGGCTGTTCTGGTCACAGTTCCATGTTCCAGTGTGTCCGCTGTTGTTGAATGAGCGAATGGCCGAGTGGGCCGAGCTCCATAGGTTGTCCGGTCTTGCCATGAGGTCTGTTTGTGGATCATCTGTGGCCGGAAGGGCCAAGGCCGAATAGTTATTTTAGTTTAGTGCAACAGTTCCTTGGTGATGTGCCGCGCATCGACGCTATGAAGTGGTCGGCGTGCATAGAGGGTGCACGGATGGCACTTGCCTGTGTCAAGACATACTGGGCAGAGATGGAGGCCACCGCTATTGCAACCCGGAGTTCGGCCGTTGGCCAAGTATCTGCCGAGCACTACTTTGAAGAAGTCCTTGAAGGCGCTCGTTCAATAGAGGCTCAGTGCTCGAAGAATATTATGTTCTAGTGACATGTATTCCCATTGTAAAAACAATGTTTTATTGAATTATAAAGGCTGCGTTTATACTTTTGCCTGGAAGTATTATAATGCCTCTTGTGCGGCCGTTTATGTATCTATGTATATAACCTGAAAGTTTGTAGTCGTCGGCTTCAGCCCCCACGCATATAATACGGGGGTGTTCGCAAAAACGCGTGTTCACACTTGATCAAACGTCTTGGTCCATTAAGGAGGTGATACCGCAACGAACGAGGCAATCGGACTATATTGCTTTAACACTTTCACTTAGCCATAGGAGTTTGACGGTGGGACTACTATATAGCCCTTGGTACTTCCGCGCTCGTCTGAATACGGGGTGCGTACATACCTGACCGGGAAACGGCCCTTCGTTAATGAGAAAGAATCCCGAAGATTCCGCTAAGTCATCGAGTGGTTGACCAGTCTCGCGCTTTATCATGACGATCGGTTTTCGGCTTTCTCTCGAGGTGCTCATCCGATGAATCAGGCACAATCGCGAGAGTTCTCCGTGCCACCTTAGCTGATAGAGCGGAACGTAAGGTAGCAAAACACGGGAGCCGGGCAAACCCAACATTTGACCAAAGACATGATTCGGAGCCAGTGCATATAAGGCCAAACTCGCGACGCCGAACACTCCCTAAGGTATTTGGTCTTTATGACATATGCCGGGCTAAACAATGCCCTTAATAATAAACCCCTGGTGTCCAGGTACGTGCAATATTCTGACGTGGCGAAATGCCAATAACGTCAGCATCCTTCTCGGTTGCATTGAGTATCCAGAGGCTGTGAACAACAAAAGACAGTAAAAAGGTTTACGTGGGGTCTTAATCTAAAAAGAAACCTTTGAGCGGGTCCCTGCTGCACGCCTATGCATGTGTCTCCGTTGTACCGTATCCTGGACGGGTGTAGCACGATTGTCGTCTGTAAAAGAGAAGAACTTAGGTGAAAGTTGTCGTGTGAAATATTGGTTATTCTCGATAAACAATGAAAATTCAATATAAGTATAGTTGAGCCGAACTAGCCCTGTTTATACGCGGGAAGCCCCTGGTGCCGTCTATGGGGGTACAACCATCAAACCAATCTCGATTTTATCTAAGCTATTGTAGCTAGTGATGCACCGGACTCGTCTAGCCGTGTCCGTTGTCTTGACGACCGATCCCTTATTCTTGTTGGAGGGGCCATTTAGTGTTCGCCTGTTAAAGCCGTCGCACATTCTTCCGTTCGTAAGGAACGTTCAATGTTTCCGCTAATGGTGATGATGCCACGTGGACCGGGCATCTTAAGCTTCAGAGAAGCGTAATGCGGTACTGCGTTAAAACGAGTGAAAGCCTCTCTTCCAAGTAGTGCTTGATAGCCACTTCGGAACGGAGCGATGTCAAAGGTTAACTTTTCGCTTCGGAAGTTGTCGGGAGAACCGAATACAACCTGTAGTAATAGAGAGCCCGTACAGCGGGCCTCTGGGCTTGGTATTACTCCCCTGAAGGTAGTATTACTTTGGCTGATTTTTGTTGGGTATATCCCCATTTCGCGGACTGTGTCCTGATATATCAGATTAAGACTACTGCCGCCGTTCATAAGGACTCGTGTGAGATGGTATTCGTTTATTATTGGGTCTAACACCAAGGCAACCAATCCTTCATGCCGGATGCTTGTCGGGTAATCCCTGCGATCAAAAGTGATCGGACAGCCAACCAGGGGTTGAACTTAGGGGTGACGGGCTGTACGGCGCGTGTGTCTCGGAGTGCATGTTTGCTTCTCCTCTTCGTCAGGTGGATCATGTTTACTGTTTTAACCTCTGGTGGGAATTTTTTCTGGCCTCCAGTGCTTTGCTGGCGACGTTCGTCCTCGTCTTCGCTTGGTGTCTCCCTCCCCTTCTGTTCGGTGTTTAGCTTACCGGCCTGCTTGAAGACCCAGCATTCTCTGTGGGTGTGATTTGCAGGTTTATCGGGGGTGCCGTGAATCTGACATAGTTTGTCTAGAATCTTGTTTAGGCTAGATGGTCCATCCTGCTGCCTTTGAAAGGCTTTTTCCACTGACCGGGTTGAGAGCCCCTGAATCCGGCGTTTACCGCCGTATTATCTAGGCTGTCTTCTTTATTTCGACGCTTGCTTTTAGTGCGTTGTGGTTTTCCATTGCCATCCCTGACTTCGGATGTGCTTGGGTCGCTGGTGCTACTGCGGGCTAACCAGCTATCTTCACCCGCGCAAAAGCGGGTCATGAGGCTTGTCAGGGCTGTCATTGTTCTCGGCTTTTCTTGGCCGATGTGTCTGGCGAGCCATTCGTCTCGGACGCTGTGCTTGAAAGCTGCTAAGGCTTCGGCGTCCGGGCAGTCGATGATTTGGTTCTTCTTAGTGATAAACCTGTTCCAAAGCTTTCGGGCTGACTCTCCGGGCTGTTGAATTATATGACTTAAATCGTCTGCATCCGGAGGTCGGACATAGGTCCCTTGAAAATTAGCCCGAAAAGCATCCTCGAGCTCCTCCCAACTTCCAGTTGAGTTTTCGGGGAGGCTTTTCAGCCAGTGCCGAGCTGGTCCTTTAAGCTTGAGGGGCAAGTACTTGATGGCGTGGAGATCATCTCCGTGAGCCATATGGATATGGAGGATAAAGTCCTCAATCCAGACCCCAGGGTATGTGGTCCCGCCGTACGCTTCTATGTTCACTGGTTTGAATCCTTCTGGAAATTCATGGTCCAGCACCTCATTGATGAAACATAGGGGTGTGCAGCACCCCTGTATTTGGATGTATCATGGCGTTCGGACGGTTGTAGTATTTGGTTTTGATTTTGTGCTAGAGCGCGCTTCCTAGATCGGTCATACTAGATTTTTGGCGCAAGTCCTCACGTAGATCGTGTGTTGACTTATGCGCGGCCTTGTTAGCCGCTCTAGTGCGGCCATGAGGTGGTTGATCCGATCGGTTGGCCGTTTTATTTTTCAGCTGTGTGGGCTCTAAGGCCTCATCGTCGAATTCAGACAGTAGCTTGCGCTTTGGATAGCTCTTTATGTGGTAACTTCCACCGTACTTTTCTTCGTTGTCGAGCACTTTGTTCCATCTGCTGTTGAGCGTATTTTGTGCGGCCTTAAGCCTTTGCTTCTGCTTCTTCAGACTCCTCACTGTTGCAATAAGCCTTCTGCGGAGGTTCTCTTGTTCCAAGTGCCTTTCCGGGATGATGTGTGCATCTTCGTCCGGACTGTTTTCCTCCCCGGAGGGAGTTTGATGAGCTTTATCCTTGGCATCGCCGTGTTCGGATATCAGATCCATTCTATGTTCGCTGTTTGCAGTTTCATCGTGCTCTGCCTCTGGGTCAATGTGATCGTCGTTTCCTCTGGAGTCGGTTGGTGTGTTATTTTCTCTTGCGTTGTTATCGCTGTTTTTGCCGAGGCGGGATTTGGAGCGGTGCCTACGCCGACGCTTTTCTTGCTTCTCGAGGGAGCTATTCTTCGCTGTATCCTGCCGTTCTTCGTCATTGTTCCCTTTGGGTGTATCCACCATGTATATGTCATGTGGTGAAGTGGTTGTCCAGCGCCCTGTGGGCACTGGTTCCTGTTCCTCTCCTGCATCGTCGTCCATGCCATCGATGTCTTCGGAGTTGAAATCGAGCATGTCGGTTAAATCATCGACAGAGGCTACTAAGTGGGTGGTGGGTGGGGAGCGAATTTCTTCGTCGTCCGCATCCATCCTAGCCGGACATAGTTCGGCCAAGGTTCTCCTGACAAAGAGAGGGACCTTAATGAATTTAGCACATCACCGAAAGGCGAGTGTTGAAAGATATCCGCGGAGGTAAACTCCATGATCGGTGCCCAATCGGATTCGATAGGCACAGACGTAGGCGGCTCAGAGCCTGTGGCCTGGGACGAATCCAATAGTTTGGCAACATGGCTCTTGCAAGTGGTGAAGTCAGCATTCGGCTCTATCCACCCGTCCTTGGATGGCGCAGTTTGCTCTGGATTGAGGGCCGGAGTAATTGCAGGTGTGATCTCCCGAACACTGTCCGGTGGTAGAGCTAAATCATGCTCGTCGTGATCGTGCGGCGCACCTGACATGGGCTCGAATCCGTCAAAGATCAAGTCTCCATGGATGTCGGAAGTGTAGTTCAAGCTTCCAAACCTGACCTGATGGCTAGGGGCGAAGCTCTCGATCTGCTCCAGATGGCCAAGCGAGTTGGCCCGCAGCGTGAAACCGCCAAATACGAAGATCTGTCCGGGGAGGAAAACCTCACCCTGGACCGCATCGTTACCGATGATCGAAGGAGCCATCAAGCCTTACGGTGACGGCACAGTGGAACTCTCAATGAAAGCACCAATGTTGGTGTCAAAACCGGCGGATCTCGGGTAGGGGGTCCCGAACCGTGCGTCTAAGGCGGATGGTAATAGGAGGCGGGGGACACGATGTTTACCCAGGTTCAGGCCCTCTCGATGGAGGTAACGCCCTACTTCCTGCTTGATTGATCTTGATGATATGAGTATTACAAGAGTTGATCTACCACGAGATCGTAGAGGCTAAACCCTAGAAGCTAGCCTATGGTATGATTGTTGTTGTCCTATGGACTAAACCCTCCAATTTATATAGACACCGGAGGGGGCTAGCGTTACACAGAGTCGGTTACAAGGAAGGAGATCTATACATCTGTATTGCCAAGCTTGCCTTCCATGCCAAGGAGAGTCCCATCCGGACACGGGACGAAGTCTTCAATCTTGTATCTTCATAGTCCAACAGTCCGGCCAAAGGATATAGTCCGGCTGTCCGGAGACCCCCTAATCCAGGACTCCCTCAATCTCCTCGTCCTCAATGGGGGCCATCACCTTGCCAGGGGAATAATGCTTCTCAACGGCGACTATCTCCTCAAACTCGGCCGAGCCTTGCAAAGGTGGCCATCAGAGTTTCTGGGGTAGGCATGGTGGGGCCCTTGTTGTTCTTCCAACTTTCTTTGAGGAGTTCATCCGCCAACGTCGTCAACTCTTTGGCTAGTGCTTGTTTCTTGGAGTTCTTCGTCCCCATGGGTTGGCCCGCCAACATGGTCAACTCGTTGGTCGGTGCTCGCTTCCTGGAGATCGCTGTCTCCAGTGGGTTGTCCACCGGCAACTCTTTGCCTAGTGCTCCAGGATCCATCAATGAACTGACAAACAAAAAGCAACCGAAAGGAAACCACAATCGCAATGAAAACGGGAAAATAATAGGCTGTGAGAATCGGTCGGTGCTTTCTAAAAAAGAAGATTCTTGGAATGAAAATATAGCAGCATCACTGATTCGCCCACCTTTCCTTCGTCGGTACAGAAGAAAAATGGCATAAGTGAGTAGCCTGGAGTGAGGTTTTCTTCAAGAAAGGGGAGAAAGGGCTTCAACGAGCGTTCTAGTGAAATGATGGTTGCTTCGTCCAGTCCAACTTTGAGGCCACTTTACCACTGCTGGTAAAGGTGTGGGTTTTGTGATATGACGGGTCATGACGGCCACACCGGGGTGACCGGTGAGTTTTGACTGTAGCACCTCGCTGTGATTTGGTGGATGGCACGCGGGCCTGGATGCTTTGATGTCCCGCATGTAGATAGAGTGGCTAGTCATATAGGAGTGGTCAATATTGTGCACCGCGACCAAGGCGGAGAGGAAAACGAGAGAACTATGTAATTAATGCATGAGTTTAATTAGGGTAGTTTTGTAAAGTACGAGATACATTCCTCCAATCGCAAAGTGCCTTGGTTGATGAGATTTGAGCCCTATAAACCGGAAGGGAGATTTGAGATTTGAGATTTGAGATACTGCACGCGGTGTAGTCTAGTCACTTGTTGGAATCTCTAGAAAGACTTATACCGCATGATTCTTTGCTTCTTCTTACTACTACGTACTACTTCGCCGACATGTGGGACAGCCAGCAGCATCCGGGTCGACGTAATACGTGTCATGCACCAGATTAGAGTGCGGAACGGAAGGGGGGCATCACCCCGGTCGGTGGCCAGCCTCGACGCGGAGCAGTCGGTGCACCGGGAAGCGGCGCTCTCTCGGTCGTCGCGCCGCTTCAAAGTCGGCGCCAGTGAGAGGTCGCCTCCACTCTGGCCGGGCATTAATTTGGCATCGGCGCTCCAGCGACGCTGACCGTTTCACGCGGAAGCCTTGCGGCAAGGAGTACAGGTTTTGAACCGTTTCATGTGTAATCTTGGTAGTTTGCAAAACTACTCAATTATTGCACTCAGTTTCCTAAGAAATTGTGGTAAAAACGTTACTCCACAGCCCGCTTCCTTCTCCTTCCTCTTCCACCGCCACACACGTCCATGCGGAAGCGACCGTCAACCCTTATATAGGAGTGCTAGCACAAAAGATGCATGCATGACCACTAAAATTTCCAGATTAAACAGCCGCTCGGCGAAATATGGCGTCTGTTGTTACCTTCGGCCGGGCCATGGCTACCGGGCGACGGAGACCAAAGAAGAGGCGGCGGGAGGGGAATGAATGCAGCTACTATTTGGGTTCGCGTTCGGCTTAAATAAATGCGCATCATCACGTGTACCCGCGGGTGCACAAATTGTGACATACGTGTCTGCTTAAGTGGGCGTCACGTAACTGGTGTGTGTGTGTGAGATTCTGAGAGAGAGAGAGTGCGTGTGTGCGACTCTACTCTTCGGACATGTACTCAACCTTTTGCATCGGGATATAAGTATAATGGTATTTACTTTAGCTAGTGATTTATGTGGCCATGTTAACGTGGTTGTGTAAAAAAAATGTCACTTCCTGCTCCTGATTTGCGTTATATAATTACAAGCAAGATGCTCGTGCATTGCACGGAACATCAATATGCATTTTTTTACAAAACACATGTTGTGATTTACCCATGCAGGAGTAATCCCATGTGTAAAACAAATGATATTTCAAGAATTTTATCGAAAAACTGGTATCTTGAGAATGTCATCGAAAAAATGAAAGATGAGCGATAAGGTGAGGAGGAGTGGAGCGTGGTGGTGACTGGTGGTTGGAATGGGCGGAGGCATGGGGATGGACGGTGCCGGCAGGAGGCAGCGGCCACCATGCTTGATTGTTCCAGAGACTTTCTTTTTTAATTGCTCAGCAATGAGGTGTGGGAGATAAGGATGTGGAGAGAGGTGTGGCTATCTTTTGTAAAATTATCATAGTTTGCTTTCTATCCGTCAGATATAGATCAGACGGTCTATATTACAAGATGGCAGGCACACCATCATCGCCAACTCAGTTTTTTATAAGGGTACGAATACAAATGATAAGTTTGCTAACTACTAAAGTAAAGTGGAATTTGTCCATGTTATACAAGTAAATTAAGGTGATTGTTTATCATACGGGTAAGGGTGGATGAAGGGTGGTAGGAACAAATGCTCCGCCTAGAGCATGTGTGTATGAGATGGACTCTCAGTGTGTGTATGTGTGTGTATGGGAGAGAGGAGAGAGAGATGGAGTCTTAGTGTGTGTGTGTGTGTGTGTGTGTGTGTGATGGAGTCTTACGGTGTGTGTGTACGTGTGTGTGTGGGGGGTGGGTGGGTGCGTGCATGTGTGTGTGTGTGTGTGTGTGTGTGTTTGTTTGTGTGTCTGTGGGTGTGGGTGTGTGTCTGTGTGTCGCGGGGTCCTCGGTGGCGGATGTAATTTAAGTGTGCATGGCTCATCATAGAGAGGTGATGTGTATGGCAGAGGCCACCAATGATGGGGTGCGAGAGAGAAAATGCCCGTAGAGAGGGAAGAGAAGGTGTGTGCGCGTGAGAGTAGTCGACATCGAGAGAACGTGTTTGTTCGAGAGACACCAAGAAAGACTACTATATATCGATCGTGCATGTAGGCGGGAAATAAACGAAGGGATGGTCTTATTGGTTTCGGGGATACAGGGGAAGAGTGAGAGGGGGTAGCTACAAGGAGATTGTTAAGTGTGAGTGTGTGTGAGGGAGTCCCGGACTAGGGGGTGTCCGGATAGCCGGACTATCGTCACGGTCGGACTCCAAGACTATGAAGATACAAGATTGAAGACTTCGTCCCGTGTCCGGATGGGACTTTCCTTGGCGTGGAAGGCAAGCTTGGCGATACGGATATGTAGATCTCCTACCATTGTAACCGACTCTGTGTAACCCTAACCTATCCGGTGTCTATATAAACCGGAGGGTTTTAGTCCGTAGGACGAACAACAATCATACCATAGGCTAGCTTCTAGGGTTTAGCCTCCTTGATCTCGTGGTAGATCTACTCTTGTACTACCCATATCATCAATATTAATCAAGCAGGAGTAGGGTATTACCTTCATCGAGAGGGCCCGAACCTGGGTAAAAACATCGTGTCCCTTGTCTCCTGTTACCATCCGCCTAGACGCATAGTTCGGGACCCCCTACCCGAGATCCACCGGTTTTGACACCGACATTGGTGCTTTCGTTGAGAGTTCCTCTGTGCCGTCGCCATCAGGTAGGATGCCTCATCTCATCTTTAAAGACGACTCCATCGCCAAAGAAGCCTTGGCCACTGGTCAGACTCTTCGGCTAGGCGGTTTTCTCATGACCGCTAGTTCGGCCGTCGCGCCGATGATGACCTCTCGAGTCATCAAAACCAATCTCCATGTCAGTTCGGAACTTGCCGAACAGTTAGATCCGATCGAGCTCTCCTCCGTAAACGAGCTCTTGGATCGCATCGCCGCCTTGGGAGTCGCCACAGATTACGACCGGATCGGGCCTAAAACCGATCTGAGAGAGATCAACTCTCCCCAGGCTACCCATCATGTTGTTGTGATAGAGGAGCAATGCGGCGACTCTTCTCCTATCTTAAGGACTAGCTACGTCTGGATTCCCGATCCTCCATGCCGGAGTCCTGCGGAGGGACGGATGTCGATCAAGCCCTGAACTTAAAGTCCGGGTCGGACTCATTGGATAGCACCCAAAGATCCAAGCTTCCGAGTTCGGAAACTTCCCGGCCCTTGAGTCCTAAATTGGACGGGGTTCCGGATTTAGTACCACCCGCCCACCCAAACATTAGCGATCTCTCTCGAATTCGGCAAGAGCCCGCCGAAACAGTACATCATTACTGGGCCAGATTCCTCCTGGCTATGAACAGGATAAAGGACTGCCGAGAGGAGGACGCAATACCAATCTTTTGCAATAATTGCACGGACAAGGGAATCCTAAACGCCATAAGTCGTCGCGAAATCACACGCTTTTCTGACTTGGTGACCATCGTACAAAAGTACTGTGCGATGGAGAGCGCCTGGAAAACCAAAAGTAAATTTTAGGACAATCCGGCCCCGAATACATCCCTAGTCCGGAACAAAAGGGTGCATCATTATAGAGCACCTGGGTTGAATACCAAAAAACCAAAACCCCCTAAAGGGTATGGAACCGTCTTGGAGGGTTGGCTAAGCGGACCTGCAAAATTCATAGCACAGAGGCGCCACTCCAACCCATAGCCTTGAGCATGTTGGATACTACGGCGGTGGCCAAAAGTGGCGAAGAGCTTCTAGCTTCGAGAATCCCAGCCCAGCAACACCAAGATGGTGTTAAGCATCTTCGAGACTTTCGCATCAAATAACATGCAAACGACAACTCCGCAACCTTGCCGAAGTCTACCAAGTAGCAACAATAAATCCATGGACTGACACAGCTATTACCTTCAATGCCAGTGATGAACCTAAATTCCGAACTGCCCGGGCACCAGCTGCATTGGTCCTCAGCCCGATAGTAGACGGCTTTCGCCTTACTAAGGTACTCATGGATGGCGGCAGCGGACTAAACCTCATCTATGAGGAAACCCTCGAAAAATGGAAATAGATGGAACCGCATTGGCGAAGCAGCACAACCTTTAGAGGAATAATCCCGAGCCGAGAAGCATGCTGCACAGGAAAAATCAAGCTGGACGTAGTGTTCGGCTCGCCGGACAATTACAGGTCCGAGGAGGTCACATTTCAAGTGGCCCCGTTCAGCAGCGGATACCATGCTTTATTAGGACGAGAGGCATTCACAATTTTTCAAGCTATACCCCATTATGGGTACATGAAGCTTAAAATGCCCGGTCCTAACGGAATCATCACTCTCGCTAGTGATCCGAACATAGCACTCCGCGCCGAAAATAAGACGGTCGCACTAGCCCTTGAGGCACTATCCGAAGCCCTAGCGGCCGGGGAACTCACCGCGATGCGCTCCACAGTGAACAGGGACGATGTGATACTTGATAAAAGATCCAAGTCCACCTCTTTTAAACAAGCGGACGAAATAGTCAAATTCCAAGTCCACCCAGCGGACCCGGCAAAGACGGCCTCCATCGGGGCACAATTAAACCCTGATGTAGACGCCGCACTATGAGAATTTCTACAAGAAAACTGGAACATCTTTGCCTGGCACCCTTCAGACATGCCAGGAATCCTGCGTCAGCTGGCTGAGCACAGCCTAAACATCCTAAAAGGATTCAAGCCGGTCAAACAGGCTCTTCGGCACTTTTCCGAACCCAAGAGACAGGCCATGGGAGAGGAGCTAGCCAAACTTTTGGAGGCCGGATCCATCAGAGATATAAAACATCCGGACTGGCTAGCAAACCTGGTTATGGTACCAAAGAAGGATAAATCCTGGTGCCTATGTGTTGATTTCAAAGACCTTAATAAGGCTTGCCCAAAGGATCCCTTCCCCTTCCCTCGAATTGATCAAATCATTGAAGCTACAGCAGGACACGACTCATTGTGCTTCCTCGACGCGTACTCCGGCTACCACCAAATCAAGATGGCGGAGCTGGACCAAGCTGCAACAGCATTCATCACTCCATACGGCCCGTTCTGCTTCAACACAATGCCCTTTGGGCTCAAAAATGCCGGCGCAACATATCAGCGCATGATTCAGACATGTCTGGCAAACCAGATCGGCAAAACAGTGGAAGCATATGTAGATGACGTGGTCGTCAAAAGCAAGCACGTCGAAACTCTAGTAGATGACTTGTGGCTCACATTCGACAATCTTCGAAAATATGACATCAAGCTCAATCCGAAAAATCGTCTTGACGTTCCAGCCGAAAGCTCACAGGATTCATTGCGTCCGTAGAGGAACTGAAGCAAACCCAGCCAAGATTCGAGCTCTGTCACAATTGGATATTCAAAGACCACAAACAAATACAAAATTGAAGGGATGCGTGGCGGCTCTAAGACGCTTTATCTCCCGTTTAGGAGAAAAGGCATTACCTCTTTACCGCCTCCTCCGCCGCCTTGAACACTTGAGTGGATTTGATGCTGCCACGGCGGACTCGAAGAAATAAAGGCCATTTGGCAACAAATCTGGTCTGGCAGCGCCAACGTGGGCGAACCAATGCTATTATACATCGCCGCAACACATCAAGTTGTCGGTAGCGGTGCTCGTTGTCGAACGAGAAACGGATGGACACCGGTTCCCTATTCAAAAACCGGTTTATTATGTGTCCACTGTCCTAACTCCATGCAAGTCCCGGTACCCACACTATCAAAAGATAGCATACGCGGTGTTCATGGCATCCCGGAAGCTGCGACACTACTTTCAAGAGTGTTCGATAACGGTAGCCTCCGAAGTACCTCTTAATGACATTATAAACAACCGCGACGCGATGGGCCGGATTGCTAAATGGGCCATAGAGCTCCTCCCATTCGACATAACTTATAAGCCACGACGAGCTATCAAGTCACAGGTTTTGGCCGACTTCGTGGCCGAATGGACTGAAGCCAAACTCCCTAAAGAGTACGGCGCATACTCCAATTGGATCATGCACTTTGACGGCTCCAAAATGTTGGCTGGCCTGGGGGCTGGCGTCGTCCTGACGTCCCCAACCGGGGACACAGTCCAATACGTCCTTCAGATAATGTATACGGACTCCAACAACGCAGCCGAATACAAGGCCCTCCTGCACGGCCTCCGGATGGCAGTCTCCGTGGGAATTAAACACCTAGAGGTGCGCGGGGATTCAAACCTCACAATATCCCAAATAAACGGAGACTTTGACGCCAAAGATCCGAAAATGACAGCATACCGCAATGCGGTCCTAAAAATGTCAGCACGGTTCGAAGGGCTCGAATTTCATCATATAGCCCGGGATAACAACGAGGCAGCGGATATATTAGCGCGCATCGGTGCAAAACGCGATGCCGTCCCACCCAATATCTTTTTGGAACGGCTGTTCAAGCCATCCGTACTATGGGAACAGAAGTCCGCAATAACAATCCGGACCCAACCGCATCGCCGACGCCAACACTCGACACAACCGAGGCCCGCCCGAGATAACACCCTCTGCTCACGAAATAATGGCGGTTATCGCCCGTGGACGGAACAATTCCCGCCTACCTAACTAGGCAGGAACTCCCGAAGACCAAAATGAGGCTCGCTGCATAGTACGGGCGCTCTAAAGCCTATAAAGTCCATGAGGAGAGCTTTATAAGAAAAGCACTACCGATTCCTTCAAAGGTGCATCTCCGAAGAGGAAGGGCGAAACCTCCTGGCTGAAATTCATGCGGACTGGGTGGGCACCACGCCGCAGCCCGGCCCTTGTAGGCAAGGCCTTCCGTACAGATTTTATTGGCCGACGGCCGGGCAGATCTTGCGCAGGACTTAGTCCAACGATGCGTCGGTTGCCAGCTTTTTGCTAACCAAAGCCACATGCCACCCACCGCCCTTAAAACTATACCCATCACCTGGTCGTTCACGGTCTGGGGGCTTGACATGGTCGGACCCCTCAAGGGAGGAACCCACAAGCAAAAATACCTATTGGTCATGGTGGATAAATTCACCAAATGGATAGAGGCCAAACCTGTTAAAGCGGCGAATCCGGACCATGATAGACTTCATATCGGGGGTAGTGCACCGATCGGTGTCCCCACGATATCATCATCGATAATGGCACCAACTTCACGGCCGATGAGGTCAAATCATGGTGCAAAACATGGGGATCAAGCTCGATTACGCCTCGGTCTATCACCCTCAAACCAACGGCCAAGTCGAATGGGCAAATGGTCTAATAATGGCGGCATTAAACCCGGACTAGTGCGGTCCCTCAAGGAATCTAACACGCCTTTGGGTTGAGGAGCTCGACTCCGTACTGGGGCTGCGGACCACGCGAATCGTACTATCAGTTCACACCATTCTTCATGGTGTACGGCGCGAGGCAGTCTTGCCTGCGACATAATACATGACTCACCTCGAGTGCGCATGTATGAAGAAAGAGAAGCCGAGCTTGATTGGCAGGACAGTTTGGACGCATTGGAGGAGGAGCGCGCGTGGCAAAAGCTCGTTCCGCATTCTATCAACAGCAGGCTCAAAGATATCAAAGCGAGGAAATGCGGGCCAAAGCTTATAACGTTGGCGAACTAGTTCTCGCTGCCGGACAAGAAAAGGACAAACTCAATCCCAAATGGGAAGGTCCCTTCATCATCGACCAGGTCCCGACGGCGGAGCATACCGTCTGCAAACGCATCGGATAACCGACTCGAGCGAACCCATGGAGCGCAGCCCGTCTCGAAGATTCTATGCCTAAGTGCGGACTCCAAGTTCGTCTCCTTCCTCCGTCCGCATTCTTTATTTTTGCTTTTGCTGTCTTCTATTTCTCTCCTTCCCCTTCTTCCTCTTGTAGCCTCTAGAGGCTCGTTTGCACTTTTTTCAAGACACACTTGACGCATTGTCCGCGCTCATTATACACAGGGCTTCTTTAACATAAGCTTATTTATCGGGCTTTCATGCCCAACACATGCGCTAAACTTCCGCATGTGCCTTTTATTCACCATTATATGCATCGATATGACTTAAGTTTTGGCCAAGTTGGGTTGCTCGCTCCCATGCTTACCCCTCGTTCCCGATTGTTCGGCTAGGAGGTAAAGGAGCACCTCTGCGATTATTCTTGCCGGTCAGCCGGATGTGTACCTCGATGGGTGAAGCCGAAAGCTAGCGTTCTTTAGGGAATATTGGTCGGTGAACTGAAAGATGATTATTAACTATTTACACATCTGCCCCGGATGATTTTCTGCTTTATAGCAGCTTTGACATGCACTTTAGGGCATGCATCCCAAATAAAGGAACCCCTAACGGAACTATTCTCCTGGAAGATGTTTCTTACTACCCATGTAATATAACATAACTAGTTGGGCACTTATCCGATACAGCAACAATGACCCCTACGCCTGGTCTCCATGCATACCACGGTTCTTATATAACCACGAAGGTATTCGGACACACTCGCACTATTGGGTCCGCGGTCGGGTTAAAAAGGTCCGCTATGACAAACGGTCTACAATCCGGCTAGAAGACATTCTTTCATGTCATATTCTTACATAGTCAACTCGACTCATTGCATTTCTCCTCAATGCCTATCTAATTTACAATCTTGCTGGGAATACTTGGCGGCCAATTCTACTTGGCCGTACACAAAGCTTACAGAGATCTCCATCCCATCCGGCCCCACAGGTCCGACCTCGGCCATGTGGTTTGGGTCAGCCTTTGTGTACAGCGTCTTCACCATGGCCCAGGCCTCCCTGGCGCCTTGACGGCAGGCCGATATCTTCCATAGCTGAAAGCACCGCCGTGCTCCTTGAAGCCGCTCCGCCAGCTCCCCAACGCCTTCGGGCAGGGAGATAGATGGCCACAAGGCTTGGCGATGCCTTTCATCACCGCCGGACTCGTTAAATGCGGTGACGCAATTCGGGAAGAAGATCACCCGAAGAACTGGGCATCTCCTCCTCAGGACGACCTGTGAGCAAACCTACAAACATGTTTATGTTAGTGGCCTTCCTCGCCGAACTCTTTTCAAAGTTCGCTCAAGCACTTACTGAAAATGCCGCGACGAAGCCGCCGATTCTCCTTTACGGAGTCAGCTAACTGGGCAAGAACGTCCTTTAGTTCCTCACCCAGCTTGGTGTTGGCGTCTTGGAGGTTATTCTTCTCCTGCTGCACCCTCGTAAGCACGCTCTCGCCGGCCTTTAACCGGGGTAAGAGCTGTTGCTTGTCCGGATCTAGTCCGGCGCCATCTGCAATGTTTTTGTCAGATTTACACACCCGCCGCACTTCATAAATTATTTAACTTCTCAAGCGTATATTACCAGAGGGGGTCTCTGTGGCTCCCCCTGTAGCGGCTTGTGCGGACTCAAGTTGAGCCCTGCACTCTTCCAGCTCCTGGGACAGTCGGGTATTCTTTTCTGTAAGATCCTACATAACAAATGATCCTTAAATCAGTTATTCTAACTATTTTAAGTCTCGGGAGCTACTGGCATATATAACTGTCAAATTTCCTTACCCGTATGTCCTTCACATACTGCTCCGTGGCTCTGGCTAGACCATCTTGAGCGGCACGGAGATGCGCATCTCCCGAATCGAAGGCATTCAAGGCCTCTGGGGAGAAACATGCGTCACGAAGAACTGTCCGACGGCGCCTGTGATTCAAAGTGCTCTCCACCTCGGAATTGGTGGCGGACAACCTGTCGGCATCCTCTGTCGGAGGAGCATCCGACGCACGTCTCGTGCTCGCCTCAGCCTCCGGACCCGGCTTTGAAGCTTGTCCGGTGAAGGTTCGATCGGCATCCTCTCCGGGCTCGATCCGTGGCGCTCTTTTCCTGAAAAGAGCATCAGCGTTAATCGCCTTCCGGAATCAATCACGGAAGTATGGTGACATGCCATACCGCTGCGGCGGAGTTCGATCCGGACCGCACTTCTTTTTAGCTCATAACAGACCGCCTTTTGGTTGGCGATCGCCGCTGGCTCGCTTCTGCCTCGAAGGTACCCCTGCGGCGCCATTGGTATCTGATGATCAAAAGTAAGCATGGATGGGTCATTATCGGGGTTTTGGGATCTTGGTCTCGATTACACTGGGGCTGGAAGTATTCCGGTGTCGGCCGTAATGGCTACCAAAGCATTATCGATGCTAAGTTGGTAGAACACCCCATCGATCAACTCCACCGTTATATCCGGATCCTCTTCAGAGGTCGGATCGAGGGACCGATCCGGATCCTCGGGTTGTGGGGGCGGGCTGTGTATCTTCTCCACAGTCCGGCGCAATTCCTGCGCAAAAATCATCAAATGAGATATTTAACTACGGGAACATGGATCGGACAGATCACAGGGATGTTTGCTTACCCAGCTTCGAGGATTATTTGAAGAAAACTCCTTCAGTGGGTTGACACGGAGGAAATCCTCCTCCTCTCCTTTGTACATGGCAGACAAGATCTTCACCAGTTCGGTGACCGATCCACAGCCCTTTGCGGCCATGGCGAGTGGCATCATCCTCCCGTTGAAGTCCCACATGGGGTGGCCCTGTCTTTGGGCGGCTGCACTCCCCTCATAATGCAGATTGCCATGACTCTGTCATGGTCAGTCCGGCATGGGCGATAACCTTATTCGCTCATCAAATAACGGACATCCCAGAATCTTCTCTCCGGGGCTCCGGGGCGCCAGCTTAGGCGCTTCTTGATGGAGCATTGCTGAACTCCGGAAGGCAGATCCGAACAGGATCCGTGGCGGGGCGTCCTCCATGTAAAACCATTCCGAAGGCCAGTCTTCGGATGCCTTCTTTGGGGTTCCGGACAGGTATCCAGTCCCGGCGATGCGCCATAGCTCGGCTTCGCCCACTTGATATATTGACCCCTCATTAGAACGGGGAACTAGGCAGAATATTCTCTTCCACAGCCCGAAATGAGCCTCGACGCCCACAAACAGTTCACAAAGGGCCACAAAGCCCGTGATGTGCAAGATGGAGGCAGGAGTAAGATGGTGCAGTTGGAGGCCGTAGAACTCCAAGAGCCCCCGGAGAAACGGATGGATTGGAAATCCGAGTCCTCTTACTAGATAAGAGATGAAGCACACCCACTCCCCTTTAGAGGGATCGGGGACGCTCTCCGCTTGCTTTCCGCCCTTGTAGGTGGCAAGTCCGGCTCGAACCGGAACCATGAAGGCGGAGGAGAAATCCCTTGGCTTGAGTATAACTAGCTCGCTATCTGGGGGCGAGCATCTCTCCCAATTTCCTAGCTGGGAGCTGGGAGCGCGAGAGGAGGAGCCGCGTCGACTGTCCATGATGGAATGGGCTTTGGTCAGAGGCGCTCCGATGAAAGCTCGCAAAGGGGGGATGGTGTGACTCAGATCTAGATCCTTGCCCCTTTTATAAGCGACTCCTTTGCGGCTAGGGGAATATTGTAAAAATACCCTTGCTTTTCGCATTCATTCAAACACGTGGAAGATGGCCATTATTGGGCACAGAAGCCGAGGAGCGCAACATTTATCGAAGCGGACACTATTCGACAAGTATATGGAATTTGGAGAAGAACCCGCCGCAATGCGAAGACAATCAACGCGCGGACTCATCGTCATTGAAGCCTGGTTAAAGGGCTCTTGAGGAGTCCCGGACTAGGGGTGTCTGGATAGCGGACTATCATCACGGCGGACTCCAAGACTATGAAGATACAAGATTGAAGACTTCGTCCCGTGTCCGGATGGGACTTTCCTTGGCGTGGAAGGCAAGCTTGGCGATACGGATAAGTAGATCTCCTACCATTGTAACCGACTCTGTGTAACCATAACCTATCCGGTGTCTATATAAACCGGAGGGTTTTAGTCCGTAGGACAAACAACAATCATACCATAGGCTAGCTTCTAGGGTTTAGCCTCCTTGATCTCGTGGTAGATCTACTCTTGTACTACCCATATCATCAATATTAATCAAGCAGGAGTAGGGTATTACCTCCATCGAGAGGGCCCGAACCTGGGTAAAAACATCGTGTCCCTTGTCTCCTGTTACCATCCGCCTAGACGCACAGTTCGGGACCCCCTACCCGAGATCCTCCGGTTTTGACACCGACAGTGTGTTTTACCCATCCAGGCGGAAGTTATGTGCACACAAGAAGAGAACGATTCGATGTGGCGTTAGGGTTGAGGGTAATTAACTACGTATGGAGACATAGAGACCTTCAACGTGCATGTGTGAGAGGTATACATGTATACGTGGGATGTGTGTGTGTGTGTACACGCGCATGATCGAGATAAGAGAAAGAAAACATAAGTCATAAGCTAAGATCAACGACATGGGAGAGACGGATCGGTATGACAATATGCATGCATGCGAGAATGCAGGGAAGAAGGCCCGACAATTAAGCATGTGTTTTTGTCTTTAAGAGATAGTGGCGTGGGCTAGAGCATGCATCTATGGCGAGCAGAGGGAGTGAGGCACAACGATTGTGCAAAAGAGATCAACCTATAAATGAAAGAAGGTTGATGGAGAAACAGATAAATAGAAAGATAAAGATGCTAGCTAGTGTGCGTTAGAGATAGGAGTTGAGTGGATCAGAAGGCTGAGTTATGGGTGTGGGTGTGAGAGAGATGAAGAAAGG
Source organism: Aegilops longissima (assembly GCA_021605205.1). Taxonomy (NCBI): domain Eukaryota; kingdom Viridiplantae; phylum Streptophyta; class Magnoliopsida; order Poales; family Poaceae; genus Aegilops; species Aegilops longissima. The sequence continues at coordinate 344,450,038 of CM038682.1, forward strand.
GTGCATGTGACTCACATACAAACAAATATCGGAGAGAAATGAGATCCCGAGAGACGGAGTTTTGTGTCTGCGAGAGAGAAAGATATTTCAAAATGAGAGTGATAGCTAGAGAAACATATGAGGGAATGCAAGATATCTCTAGCGAGAGACAGTGTGTGTGAGCGACATGCAAGAGAAAAGTGGAGAAATATGAGACCCTGGGAGACAGAGTTTGTGTTTGTGTGTGAGAAATAGATATTTAAGAGGCAGAGTCGTAGGTTCTCATACCTAAGGAGCGAAAGACATCTCTATATTAGGGGTGTGCGAGTGGCACACAGGGGAATAGTAGAGAGAAATGAGACCCCGGAAGACAAAGTTTTGTGTTTGTGTGAGAGAAAGAGATTCCACATGGAGAATCATAGTTAGAGACACATAGCAGGGAGCAAGATATACTTAGAGAGAGATAGAGTGATGAAGGTCGAGGGAGAGAGTACCGTCGATGTGTTACTGAAGATAAAAGATCATTGTCGACATACGGTAGCACGAGAGATACCGAGAGACGATGAGCGTGTATAGGTCTAGAGATAGTCCTATATAAGCACGAGTGATAGTTATATGAGGCGAATATCTGGATTAAATGGGATTCAAATATTTAAACTGGAGATCACGACATCGATAATATCATAACGCAAATTGGTGTATCAAACATGCATATTCATTTGAATTTGGGCACAAGTGTAATGCTATATAGTTTATCAATATTGGTGATCCATAGGTTCTTTAATTAGAAACAATGCATGGTTTATATGCAATTAATGTCTAAAGGGGATACACTATATGTTGCATGTGTGGAACACATTATACATGTTTGAGAAGTAAAAAAAACCCGCATGAAACACACATTAATTGGAGACAGTTAGCGAGGAATGCATACATCGGATTTCAACATAAAGTGGTTTCAAATATTTGAAAATCCAAATTGATGGATACAACCTTATGAATCTGATATCATGCCATTTGTAAACCATATTTATGTATAAAGGGTGTTATTCTTTTGAAAGTATATATAAAAAAATGATGTATATAGAATTTTATTCCAATCGAAAATGGATCCTGCCCGAAAAAATAGAATACAAACGGGATTCGAATTGAGTTGGCACGGTAAATGTGCACTCTGCAAAATTTGAACGAAGCGGGGAAAGTCGCAGTAACCTCCCGAAACCAAAACCTGCGAGATGGAAATTACTACTGCCTATCCCTGCCACGCAAAGCCTATCTGCTCGATTTCTATAGGTTTTGATAGGGGTAGGTTTGTAATTTCACTCAAACGTGACATAACCGCCTCTCACCCGGATTCATACATGGTGGGCGCCAAAATACAGTGTGTCCTCAGCCGAAATTAACTCCCTCCCCGATTCATACACGGTGGGCACCAAAAACAAACTCTCGTCGGCAAATATTCGGTGTATGCGAGATTACCGTCCTATCCCCAACCGACTAATATTGCTGTGATGTAGGAAATTTGAAACGGGGGCTAAGTCTGTAAATTTCCTCGCATTTGAGACAAGCGCACCCTGAAGACATGGTTGCCCCCTTCCTCTCCACCTCCATTTCCCCATTCGTACTCTGTGGGTGCCAAAACACCCTCTCCACCCCAGCCTCCTCCGTCCGCCACCCCATCCACCGCCGTCCTCCTCCACCATGCCGGAGCTGATACCCCGACGGCGCCGTCCATTAATAGAGATCGACCTCTCTCATCCACGGCTTCGGACTGGGATCCTTGCATCCCGTCCTCTCGCTTCATCCCCATCGTCTTACACCTTGTCGACGCCGCTCCTACGACCGTCTCGTCCACCGCGCCCCGCCGCCACCGTCTACCCTCCTAGATCTGCTTCCACGCCGCCGACAGCTATCACTACCGTAGCACCGTCAAATTCTCAGCAGATGCATACACGGCGCCGCACCAAAGGCGATACTCTATCATATCTGCTCAACTTATTTATCGCAGCAAGAAAATAGATTGCCACTGCTTTACTCTGATTTCTTGTCCATCACTTACTTGCTAGTTGAGAGCAAACATTGGTTAAGAAGTTGCCTTTGTCCGGTTTGCACCTTCAGATCCGCCATGGCACGCTCAACACTATACTCCCAATGCTTATGGTTTTCCCCTTTCATATTCCACACTAGTTAAATCACAGTAGACTAAATTTCAAAACTGGGTTAGTCGATTTTTCAGAGCTCGCCGGAGTTCTCCAATGCGAACGAAGGGGCTCGGGTGGGGACTTTGGTTGGGGCGGTGGTGGAGCCTCGTCGAATGAAGAAAACTCGACGCGGGTGGGGCGGGGGTGGGGGTGGGGGTGGCGGAGGAACACATGCGGTGGGGGCCGATGGTCCGGCCGGCAGCTCGTGCGGTGTTCTGTATGGGAAGAATCAGAGACGAGGAAGAAGAAGGGTTAGGATACGTAGGTTCTTCATCCAACCGCCTGAAATGGTCGACTGACCCAAATGTAGACATACCTTTATATTCAGTACCATCATCATACCTGCTTAGCACTGCTCCTGAATCCATCAAGCTAAATAACGTGCCACTCATAATTCCAAACTTGTTGCTCAAGTACGAATCTGATATGATGCTGATATTACTAAAACAGATACCATTTAATTGGTCAGCTAATGTTCCTACTTTAATTTCGAAAAAGCACGTGCACCACATATAAAGATACAGCAGGGAGTTGCTTTCTTAATACGCTCTGGTTCATCATGTGTGGGCACTGCGCAACGAACATTTTATTATCCAAAATCTGTTTGCTCTTCTTTAGCATGTTCCTCTTCCGTTCTTCTTTAATAAGTACTCTCTCCGTTCCTAAATACAAGTCTTTGTATAGATTCCACCATGGACTACATATGGAGCAAAATGAGTGAATCTACACTCTAAAATGTATCTGGGTACATCTGTATGTGATCCATAGTGGAAATCTCTACCAAGACTTATATTTTGGAACAGAGGGAGTATGATAGTAGTATAGTATGTTCCTTGTAGTGAAGATGAGCAGGGACATTTGCAGTGTAGAGGTCTATATGGTCGGTTGGTATGGACACTTTGAACTTGTCGGGCCTCTTTGATTCGTAGGATTTTGTAAACATGGGAATAGGATTTGTAGTGGCCTGCCCACTTGAATCCTATAAGAATAACAAGGAAATGCGGGAGTTGTGTAAGCGCTTTGAGAGTTACACCGATATTAATGATACCACACCTTGATTGAAGAGAGCTGGTATCCAAGCCTTTCTAGCCATACCAGCAATACTAGCACATATATTCCAGCAAGTTCCACTTTGCTGATTTTACTCTGATGCTTATGGTTTTCCCGTTATATCTACACTATGATCTGTGTAGCTGCTTTGTGTCACACTAGCAGCAGTCCACTCTTGAAGCTAAACACCGCAATGACTAACAAAATTGGCACCAAGGCATTGAGTGCCATTCTGGATGCAATGAAACTCATACGCTCCCCACCTGTTGACTCATGTTCAGAATATGATCCTAATGACTCTTGTTCAAAATTGCCACATATAGAGAGACAGCATGGAATTGCATTTCTTTAGGCACTGTGATTCATCATGAGTGGGCAATCAACACTGTATGCAATTAAGCGAAACCTCAAGAATATGCTTCCTCTTCTGTTCTTTAACATGTTCCTCTTTTGTGATTCTGTATTTAGTACGTACAGTATGTTCCTTGTCAGGAAGGGGAGCAGGGACATCTGCAGTCAACAGCCGATAGAGCTGGCATGTACTTGATCGATAGGCTTTCAATTACTAGCGGCAATACAACATCGTATTTTCAAGCCAGTTCCACTTTCCCGATTTATATATCGTGGTTATGGTGTACCCCTTTTATGTACACTATGATCTGCCTAGTTGTTGTGTGCTCTTGTTATCATGGTTTAGCAATAAACTCTCTATACAGTATATTTTGAACCTACCATCTGCCAACTATCCTTACTTCTGGAGCCTATTTGTTGTGTACTTGTGCCAGATTATATAAATGCACGCACCATATTACAGCACACATGAGCTCTCTCATCAGAATCCAGTGATAGCACACAAGTGTTTACTGAGGGCGCCTATATTAGAATATCCTCTGCATTACAAAGATAATCTCACACCTATTTATCTTTTCATGGTTCTCAGATATTATACGTAATTACAGTGAATATCAGAATCCACGCATTAGAAGAATATTGTGGAACACTAAAATGACTTACAAAATTGGCACCAAGGCATTAAGTGCCATTCTGGATGCAATGAAACTCATACGCTCCCCACCTATAGATTCTTGTTCAGAATATGATCCTAATGACTATTCTAACCTCGAGGAGTCAAAGGAAGATGGCCTGTCATGTTCACCCATCAAGGTACCTGCTCTAATTTGGCAAGGTTTTATTGATTGCGCGTATCTTGCATATGTTGTCTTGCATTTCTTCTACTTTATTGCACCGCCATCTGCTTAGTTTACTCATCATATATGTCGAGATGACATGCCCATCCATTATCAATACATATTCCATCTGTCATCATACCATGTGTTTCCACTCAAATGTTGTTCTTGTGCATCAGACATCAAAAAGGAAGAGGGTGATTGCCGAACCTGAAGGAGCACCAGCAAAGTCCTTGAAAAACGTGGTTGTGCCGGAGAGATCAGACAGCACCCCACTTATATTGGCTGTACAACCAGTGACACAAAATGTAGGACCGACTCCAGCAGACTGTACCCATACTTCACTGGCCACACCACCAGCCCCGCCACATAGGACCTGCACTCCAGCAAAAGGTATGCCAATTTCAGTTGCCATAGCACCAGTCGTGCCATAGAAAAATCCCACTCCAGCAAAAAGTACAGCAAGTCCACCGGCCGAAGACCTATCTGAAAGTGCAACTATCCCTAGGTGGTTTTGGTAATTCATAACAACATATAGCTCATTGAGCTAATGCTATTCCAAGATGAACATTTCAGGAAAGCTCAATGAATGGCATGGCATGGATGATGAAAGTGGATCCCTCAAAATGCTAATGACAAAGGATTGGTTCAAGCTCAAAAGCTCAAGACTCTTCATTTTATATTTTAGTGATTTAAGATCACATTGAGTCTATAGGAAAAGCCAATACTATCAAGGAGGGATGAGGTGTTGCTTAATGAGCCTCTTGCTTCATGTGCTTAGTGATATGCTCCAAAACCCTTAGCTACTTTCTCACATCCACATATGACCTAAACCTAAAGCCAAAATCGGTCTCACTAATTCTTCCAATCCGGCACCACCGATTCCATCTGTCATAGCCACTGCCACAAACCCTAGGCAAATCGGTTCTACCGATAGGGATCTCGGTCTCACCGAGATGGGATTGTAATCTCTCTGTTTCCTTTTCGTAACTTTTCGGTCTTACCGAAAGAGCGGATCGGTCCCACCGAGATTGCAATGTAAACTCTCTGTTTCCTTTTGTAACATTTCGGTCTCACCGAAAAGAGCAAATCGGTCCCACGAGTTTACGACCAACTCTCTGGTTAGCTAATTACCAAAATCGGTCTCACCGAGTTTGTATGTCAGTCTCACCGAGATTACGTTATGCCCTAACCCTAACCATATCGGTCCCACCGAGATGCATGTCGATCCACCGAAAACCCTAACGGTCACTAGGTTTACTAAAATTGGTCGACCGAGTTTGTTGATTCGGTCCCACCGAGATTGGTAAATTGTGTGTAGCAGTTAGATTTTGTGTGGAGGCTATATATACCCTCCACCTCCTCTTCATTCGTGAGGAGAGCCATCAGACTAAACCTACACTTCCAACTTACCATTTCGAGAGAGAACCACCTACTCATGTGTTGAGGCCAAGATATTCCATTCCTACCATATGAATCTTGATCTCTAGCCTTCCCCAAGTTGCTTTCCACTCAAATCTTCTTTCCACCAGATCCAAATCCTATGAGAGAGAGTTGAGTGTTGGGGAGACTATCATTTGAAGCACAAGAGCAAGGAGTTCATCATCAACACACCATTTGTTACATCTTGGAGAGTGGTGTCTCCTAGATTGGCTAGGTGTCACTTGGGAGCCTCCGACAAGATTGTGGAGTTGAACCAAGGAGTTTGTAAGGGCAAGGGGATCGCCTACTTCGTGAAGATCTACCGCTAGTGAGGCAAGTCCTTCGTGGGCGACGGCCATGGTGGGATAGACAAGGTTGCTACTTCGTGGACCCTTCGTGGGTGGAGCCCTCCGTGGACTTGCGCAACCATTACCCTTCGTGGGTTGAAGTCTCCATCAACGTGGAGGTACGATAGCACCACCTATCGGAACCACGCCAAAAACATCCGTGTCTCCAATTGCGTTTGAATCCTCCAAACCCTTCCCTTTACTTTCTTGCAAGTTGCATGCTTTAATTTCCGCTGCTCATATACTCTTTGCATGCTTGCTTGAATTGTGTGATGATTGCTTGACTTGTCCTAAGATAGCTAAAATCTGCCAAACTCTAAAAGTGGGAAAAGGCTAAGTTTTTAATTGGTCAAGTAGTCTAATCACCCCCCCCTCTAGACATACTTCAAGGTCCTACAAGTGGTACCAGAGCATTGGTCTCCATTTGCTTTGATTTCCATAGCTTTTGGTGGTCATAGCCTTGGTTTCACAACCTAGGAGAGTGTGGCATCTAGCGAGGGAACTTATCACCGTAGAGGTCATTACTTTGACGGTACTAATTTTGCTAGTTGGAAGCATAAGATGAAAATGCATATTCTCGGACATAACCCCGCCGTTTGGCAATTATTTGTATTGGCTTGCAAGGTGAATTCTTTGATGGGAGAGAGTCGAACCGTGAAGCTAATGCGGAAGAATTGAAGATGTTGCAATACAACGCTCAAGCTTGTGATATCATCTTCAACGGATTGTGCCCCGAAGAATTCAACAAAATCAACCGTCTTGAGAATGCAAAGGAAATTTGGGATACTTTGATTGATATGCATGAAGGTACCGAATCCGTCAAGGAATCTAAGTTGGATGTGCTCCAAAGTCAGCTTGACAAGTTCAAAATGAAGGATGGTGAAGGTGTCGCTGAAATGTACTCTAGGCTTGCACTTATCACAAATGAAATTGCCGGCTTAGGGAGTGAAGAGATGACCGATGATTCATCATCAAGAAGATCCTAAGAGCATTGGATGGAAAGTATGATACCGTGTGCACATTGATTCAAATGATGCCAAACTACAAAGATCTCAAGCCAACGGAAGTCACTGGAAGAATTGTTGCTCATGAGATGTCACTTAAGGATAAGGAGGAACTTCGCAACAAGTCAAGTGGTGCTTACAAAGCCTCAAGTGAAGCCCCCACATCATCAAGTGAGAAACAAACCTCCAATGAAGAATTGAGCTTAATGGTGAAGAACTTCAACAAATTATACAAGAGTAGAAGCAAAGAAAGAAGCTCCAAGTCAAGGTCTTACAATGACAAAATATCTTCTAGTCGAGAGCGAAATTGCTACAATTGTGGGAGACCCGGACACTATTCAAATGAGTGTACGGCACCCTACAAAAGAAGAGAAGACTCTCCAAAAAGAAGAAGTAGAAGAGAAGAATCACCACCAAGAGAGAGGAGGAGTAGAGATGATCCTTATGAAAGAAGACCCTCACGGAGAAGCAAGGATTCAGAAAGGAAGGACAATTCATCAAAGAGCTACACAAAACGAAGACATCAAGCTCATTTTGGTGAATGGGAATCCGGCTCCGACTTCGACCATCACTCCGAGAGAAGCTATCACTCCGACTCCGAATACACTCAAGATGAAGGTGTTGCCAGTCTAGCACTTGTGTCAACCAACTCCTACGACATATTTGAATCACCAAATGAAGGAATTGGTAGATGCTTCATGGCCAAAGGTCCTAAGGTAACACACCCCGAGTATATTGATTTTGATGTTGATGAAGATGACTTGCTAGGTGATGATGATTTACTTGTTGACAACTCTAGTGATGAATACTATGATGAAACGTCAATTATTCATGCTAATCAAGTTGAAACGAATGACAATGATAAGGAGAAAATTGAGCGTCTAACTAAAGAACTAAACACTCTGAAGTTAGCTCATGAAACTATCTTTGAAGATCATCGAGAACTTTTGAGGGCTCATGAGAAGTTACGCTTTGAAAAGCTCAATCTTGAGCAAGAGCATGAGTTCTTAAAAGCAATCAATGATGATCTTCGTAAGAAAAGTTCTTCTTGCATTGCCAAGCGTTTACTCTTATCTACTTACAAGCCTCAAGTCAAGTCTAGTAACAAGAACAAGAAAGATTCTTCTTCTAGTAGTAACAATAACAATGCTAAATCCAATATTGTTGCTTCTAGTAGTTCTCTTGATTCCACTAATGATTCTCTTAGCCAAGTTACATTTGAGCAAGAAAATAGCTTATTGAAGGGAATTATAGAGAAAGGTGTATACAAGAGCCTTGCGGGAGTAAGCAATTCGAGGAAATTGTGCATAAGCAAGGAAGGTACGGAAGAATCAAGGTGTTGGTTTTGAACGAAAGTTCAATGCTAATGGAGTTGAGTGGGAAGAAGATCAATACCCCAAGACAAAGTTTGTTCCTCAACAAGAGAAGTATGATCCTACTTCCTTCAAGGGAACACAGGCACAAGATGATCTTCCACCACAAGACCACAAGAACAAAGGCAAGGACAAGCTTCAAGAAGAGATTGATGCATTTAAAGAAGCACCTAAGGCCTTGGTCAAGTGGATTCCCAAGACAACGTCAAGTTCTACCTCATCAAGTACAACTACAACTCCAAGGATTCCCATCAAGATGATGTGGATCCAGAAGAAGAAGAACTAGAGAGTTCTTGAGGGTGACTCAGCCAACATATTTCACTCATATCATTATGGCAAGGACAAGTGCAATCAACTTCCATATCTTGCACTAGTTCAAGGACTCACAAACCCTCATGTTGGTAAGGCAAGGGACAAGGTAACCTAATGATTTCATGGACATCATTTTGTGTGTGCATCACTTTATGTCTATGGATATACTTGTTTGTTCCTTGAGGGACTAACCCATGTAGGTATTGAAAGTGCAACTCACTCCAAAGGATTGCTCCAAAAAGATCTACATCAACATTGAGCATCCACATCTTCGACACCTACATGAAGTCATCATCGACAAAATCCAAGGTTAGTTCATCCCTCTAAGGGGGGATCTCACATCTAGGGGGAGCTTAACTCTAAGAATTGAGTCAAAGCAACTCTAATGATGTGAACACATAAATGCTTTATGTAAAAGTGGTAACCCCACTTGAGCTTAAACGATGAGTATGACCTATGATCAAATGTTCTTATTTGACTCCTAAGTCAATACACTCATATATAGATGACCTAGTCATCGCCAATTGTTTGGTAGATGCTAGAATTGGTTGAGCAAACTTTGTCACATATTTCATTTGCCATCTAATTGTGTGAGCATGTTGGTTGCATACTTTACTCATTCGAGGACATCCACTTGTTGTTTTGATTGATTGGCTTGTTTTTCTCCAAGTGGATGGACAAGAATGCCTAAGAACCTTCTTTATCTATCTATGCTTTTCTCGTCTCAAACTCTATTCATGCTACATCACAAAATTTGATCAAGTCAGATTCGAACCACTCTGTGTGAGGAGCACTCAGAGTCCCCGATTCATCATAGACTTAAACTTCCAAAAATTCTTTGTGATTCTCGGTCTTACTGATTCCTCCATTTCGGTCTTGCCGAGATCACTTAGTCGATCTAGGTTTTCAATCTCGGTGAAACCGATTTGAACTCTTCGGTCACACCGAGTTGCAATAACTGTACACTGTTTTGCATCTCAGTGCCACCGAGTTGTTCCACTCGGTCACACCGACATGGTCGGGCTACATATAGTCACGGGCAAAAATTTGAAAATTTCTCCGAACCTCTTCGCCCGCGCAATAGCTCGCTCTGCCTCCGTGCTCTCCGGATCGTCTCCTCATGGCCAGCCGCCCCCTGTCGCTGGTATCAGCCACCGTCAACGGAATTCAACCTCGCCGTTGCCACCGTAGCGAGTCTCCGCCGAACTAGGGTATGGACTCGAGCACTGTGCTTTCCTCGTCTAATTCTCAGCACATTGTGTTCATATTGATTCTTGCCACGATTGAAACACTCCTATCCAGTCAATGCGATCCATAGAATAGCTTTGATTCGAAAATTTAGGGTTAGGTTTCCGCCGAAACCATCTCGGACCCACCGAGTTGAAAAACTCGGTCCCACCAATTTGGCTTATGCCATTGCACTAGTGAGACTCGGTCTGACCGAGAATTGCTAACCGGTGAGACCGATTTTAGGACTTTGTGAAACCCTAGCAGTCTCGGTGCCACCGAACTGTGACTCGGTCCAACCGAGTTTATCAGTTTAGGTTCCAAAACTGCTTCGGTATCACCGAGTTTGAAAATCGGTAGATCCGAAATGCTTTCAGTGGAAAACTAAAACTGAATTTTTGAGTCATTCTTTTGCAAAAATCTCTGCATTTTGTGATGCTCATCCACTCTACCTCATCTATAACTCTTCACGGGTCAGCGATCAAGCATGTCGCACCAGTGACAAATCGAACAGGTCGAGGAGGCGGTGAACATGAGTGAGGGCACTAGTCCCTCCAGCTCTTGATTGAAGGCAGCAGGAGCACCCCAAGCAATTTGCCTAAAGCTGCCACCGTGCAAAGGAAGAAGAAAACCTCAGATTCAGAAGATGAGGATTATAGAGCAGAAGAGGATGAAGCAACATCCAAGAAGGTTGTGCTCAAAAAGGAGTATGGCTCAGCACATAGCTCAAAGCCTGGACTCAATAAGAAAGTTCCTGCCAAGAGGACACCTATGCCAAAGGCCAGAGCATCAACTCAAATTCCTGAAAAGCCTGATCCCAAAGAGCCAGCTGCTGCAGAAGGGAAGAATAGGAAAGAGAGGGCCAAGAAGACCACAGTCAGAGTGATTGGGAAGCCTTCCATGATGGAAGAGGAAGAAGAGATAGCTGCACCAGCACCAAAGGCACCCAAGCTTATGGGTGATGCTATAAGATCAGGGGCTGCCACATCTAAGCCCAAGGAAGCACCCAAAGCTGCCCCCAAGGCCAAGACTGCACCAAAGAGGAATACCAGGAGTATTCCAGCTACTGAGAAGAACAAGGCCCCAGTGCTTGAGGTTGCTGAAGAAGAAGATGAAGAAGGACAAGTTTTGAGGAAGCTCAAGACAAAGATACCAGACCACAATGATGCCCATCCTGTGGCTGAGGATATGAAGATCAGAAGAGACAATGGGTTGAGGCAATGGAGGATGACAGATCCATACGCCACAAGGAGAAGAATTGTTGTGGACTACAGGTTCCACACCAAGGAATAGCAGGACTTTTATGAGACTGTTCTGCTGGATAAGAAGCCCATAGTGTGTGATATGAGGTGGGTCGACTGGACCTACATGAAGGAAAATGTAGAGCACTATCCTGGAGTGGAAGACAGTTTTGTTGTTGTTGGAGTTGCAGACTTTGTTGGGCAAAAGCTCACCAACTGGAACGATGAACTTATCATGCAGTTCTACTCCACAGCACACTTTTATCCAGATGGCAGGATAGTGTAGATGTCTGAAGGTACAAGGTACCAGTCAACTGTTGAGGAGTGGGCAAAGCTGATAAATGCCCCAAAGGAAAATGAAGATGACGTGGATGTATATGCCAAGAAGAAAATGGACCACAACTCCATGGCACACATGTACAAGGAAATCCCAGACACAGCCATTGAGACACATAAGTTTGGATCAGTCCACTTCCTTCTGTCAGGGCTGCCAACTATCAATAGCATCTTAAGGCATACTCTACTGCCAAAGTCTGGTGACCACAACATGATCAGAGGGCATGCAATCAATATGTTGCATTTGTTTGATGTGCCACGGAAGTTCAAAGTCATGAGCCTTATGGTTGAAACCATTAAGAGGACTGCAGCTGATCAGAAAAGAAGTTGCGGATATGCCCCTCAGATCCAGGAGTTGATTAACTCAAAGATGGGCACAGGCAAATACCTATTGGATAAGGAGCATTTTCCACTTTATCCAGACTTTGAGGACAATGAGGTTGTCATGAATGAGAATGATCCATCGTCAGTTCAAGCACAAGAGAAGAAGAAGGCGAGGAAGGAGAAGGCTGCCAGGATGCCAACTCAAGAGGAGGCATCTGAGTATTTCTTGAAGAACAAGCAGGAGCAGCTCGGATACTTAATAGTATCAACACTGAGGATTGAGAAAGGATTGGCCACCCTCACTCAAAATCAGGAGAGCTTGGAGAGAATCATAGAACACAAGTTCTATGACTTAGATGTGAAAGTAACTGAGGTTCAATCTGCAGTGGAGCAACTACAGGATGACATGCAGGAGAGGAAGGGCAAAACAACAACTGATGCGTTTGCGAGAGTGCCTAGAGCCCAGAGGTCATATGTTGTGCGATTCGACACGAGCAACTTCATCTGCACCAGCTACAGCCTCAGTGCCACCAGCTCCAGCACCTACATCAGCTCCAGCTCCATCTACTTCAACTGAAGCTTTCGTCCTTGGCGCTATCCGGACTCCACCACCTGAAGATCAAGCCTGAGAGTCGATATAGCACTATGCATTTTCTATGAACATTTTGGTAACTTGTTGCCAAAGGGGGAGAAAAATGTATAGATCATAGGCTTCGAGAGAAAGAGTGTTGCTTTTGTTCTCTCTTGATTTGGTGGTTTTTCAAACTTGTTTGCTTTTAATTGCTTGATATACTATGTTTGTGAGACATTGATGATCATGTGTCTGATCATAAGCTACACTTATGCATGTTTGATGATATTATCTTATCTATCCTATGTAATTATTCACTTTGCTTGGTGATGAGTGCATGTATTCATTCCGTATCATTTTGAGCGCTCCACCAAGATGTATGTGACATGGAAGAGTAACCCATGAGCCTAATTCCTTGTGCATTTTCAGTCCAAAGCAAATCTTAAACTATGCACAAATTTAGGGGAAGCTCTTGCTTATCACATACTTCTCAAAGCGACGATGTTTTTCAATCTGATTATCATTTGTCGAAGCTTTGATCTATATGTTTTCATCAATTACCAAAAAGGGGGAGATTGAAAGTGCAACTATCCCTAGGTGGTTTTGGTAATTCATAACAACATATAGCTCATTGAGCTAATGTTATTCCAAGATGAACATTTTAGGAAAGCTCAGTGAATGGCATGGCATGGATGATGAAATTGGATCCCTCAAAATTCTAATGACAAAGGATTGGCTCAAGCTCAAAAGCTCAAGACTCTTCATTTTATATTTTAGTGATTCAAGATCACATTGAGTCTATAGGAAAAGCCAATACTATCAAGGAGGGATGAGGTGTTGCTTAATGAGCCTCTTGCTTCATGTGCTTAGTGATATGCTCCAAAACCCTCAGCTACTTTCTCACATCCACATATGACCTAAACCTAAAGCCAAAATCGGTCTCACCGATTCTTCCAATCCGGCGCCACCGATTGCATATGTCATAGCCACTGCCACAAACCCTAGGCAAATCGGTTCTACCGATAGGGATCTCGGTCTCACGAGATGGGATTGTAATCTCTCTGTTTCCTTTTCGTAACTTTTCGGTCTCACCGAAAGAGCGGATCGGTCCCACCGAGATTGCAATGTGAACTGTCTGTTTCCCTTTTGTAACATTTCGGTCTCACCGAAAAGAGCAAATCGGTCCCACCGAGTTTACCTGACCAACTCTCTGGTTAGCTAATTACCAAAATCGGTCTCACCGAGTTTGTATGTCAGTCTCACCGAGATTACGTTATGCCCTAACCCTAACCATATCGGTCCCACCGAGATGCATGTCGATCCACCGAAAAACCTAACGGTCACTAGGTTTACTAAAATCGGTCGACCGAGTTTGTTGATTCGGTCCCACCGAGATTGGTAAATTGTGTGTAACAGTTAGATTTTGTGTGGAGGCTATATATACCCCTCCACCTCCTCTTCATTCGTGAGGAGAGCCATCAGACTATACCTACACTTCCAACTTACCATTTCTGAGAGAGAACCACCTACTCATGTGTTGAGGCCAAGATATTCCATTCCTACCATATGAATCTTAATCTCTAGCCTTCCCCAAGTTGCTTTCCACTCAAATCTTCTTTCCACCAGATCCAAATCCTATGAGAGAGAGTTGAGTGTTGGGGAGACTATCATTTGAAGCACAAGAGCAAGGAGTTCATCATCAACACACCATTTGTTACTTCTTGGAGAGTGGTGTGTCCTAGATTGGCTGGGTGTCACTTGGGAGCCTCCGACAAGATTGTGGAGTTGAACCAAGGAGTTTGTAAGGGCAAGGAGATCGCCTACTTCGTGAAGATCTACCGCTAGTGAGGCAAGTCCTTCGTGGGAGACGGCCATGGTGGGATAGACAAGGTTGCTACTTCGTGGACCCTTCGTGGGTGGAGCCCTCCGTGGACTCGCGCAACCATTACCCTTCGTGGTTTGAAGTCTCCATCAACGTGGAGGTACGATAGCACCACCTATCGGAACCACGCCAAAAACATCCGTGTCTCCAATTGCGTTTGAATCCTCCAAACCCTTCCCCTTACTTTCTTGCAAGTTGCATGCTTAAATTTCCGCTGCTCATATACTCTTTGCATGCTTGCTTGAATTGTGTGATGACTGCTTGACTTGTCCTAAGATAGCTAAAATCTGCCAAACTCTAAAACTGGGAAAAGGCTAAGTTTTTAATTGGTCAAGTAGTCTAATCACCCCCCCCCCTCTAGACATACTTCAAGGTCCTACACTATCCCAACTGCAGAGACGGCCAATTCCTGCAGATTGGAACCCCATTCCTGTTATTCCCAGTTTAAAAGACAATGCTTTCAATGTTGTTAGGGACTACGTGCATATATTCCCATCATTGGAAAATTATTGTGAAGACAAACACCATTTTCACATCTTCCTGTCCCACTTACGTGTAAGTGCTATTATTCATGGTGATTATTTTCCTGTTTTCTGCTGATTGAACACATCAATGATTTACATTACATTGTTGTAAGTAGGCGAGGGTCAATCTGGATAGTCATGACGAGCAAAGCTTGCTTGCGCTTTTCAAGGAAGCATTGCAGCAGTATTGGTGTTACCTGAGGAAATCACACTTTGATGGAAAGTCTATAAACGAATTTCTGGTGAAGTCTCCTGTGCTAAATTTAGAAGACATTGAATGGAAAAACCTTGTTATGCACTGGTCTCGCTCCAAGGATGAGGTACTGTCTATGATATCGCATGAAAATTTGAACTTCTACTTTTCTGCAAATGCCTTACGGATCTTTTTTGCAGGAAATCTGCTCGAAAAGGAATTCCGGTTTGAAAAGAACGATAGGATATCGCAAATATGTTGCCCGCTGCTTCGGTCTTGTTAGTACATGTTGTCCTGTCTCACTGTACTTGCATACATACCTGGTTCATTATGTGACAGCAGTATGCACGATAGCTTGCTTATCAATTGTTCGCTCCAAATTATCTGATCTGTATGAATGGTTACATTAGTGTAGAATATATCCAATGCCAATGAAATTTTTTAGCTCTGCATTGTTCTTGCAAGTACCTGCTGTCCTTTATCAGTGTACTTATATTGACAGGTAGTTGTTCATGTACCATCACTCTGCAGCTTATTTTCC
The DNA here is from genome assembly GCA_021605205.1 of Aegilops longissima. Lineage (NCBI taxonomy): Eukaryota > Viridiplantae > Streptophyta > Magnoliopsida > Poales > Poaceae > Aegilops > Aegilops longissima. The sequence goes on from CM038682.1 coordinate 344,465,752, forward strand.
TTTGCCCTCCATTTTCTACACATAAGATCTATATTTACTCTTACCATAAGTTTGGATAACACTGATGGTACTGAAGAAGTTTAGCTCTGCATTGCTCTTGGCTGTGCCTTTTGCCTGTATCGATGTACTTACATTTATAGCTACTTGGTTATGTAGCATCACTCTTCATCTTATCTTAAATATTCTCCATTTTTCTTATACTGTCACATCTATGTTTACTCTTAACAAAATGTAGAATAAAGGCAATGCTTATGAAGAAGATTCGTGGTAAACTTCTTGAATTCTCCCCCATCGGCATGGACAAGGGCTTTATAGAGCCTGCCTTCACCAATAATGTAAGTTTGTCCTTCTCAAGCCTTCAAACTTTGTTGTGTATATTTGGTTAGGCATGATTGCAATAGCTGTTTATTTTGGTGTTTGCACCAAATTGCATGTTTAAAGTTTATTATGTACTCCAGTTCATAAACAAAAGTTTGTCCTTCTCAATTTAAGTTTTCGGTGTACAACCAAGTTCCTTCTTCATACCATGTAAATTAAACTATCTGAGCAAGTGATCTTATTTTGCCAATCTAAAATGGGATAAAGTGACAACACACTAACCATTGATACTTATGAGTTCTTGATCGTAATCCGATGGTGTCGTGAAGCTGCCAACTCCTTCACAATGTCATTTCCTGCCATGTCTTGACCTGAACAATACCATATTGTGTTAATGCTAGCTTAAACTGTGTCACTTTATTAAATCGATAGAAATGTGATGAATTGTCAAGACGATACTTATATGTGCAAAACATGTCATATGTCTGCTTGTTTATCTTTCAGAGTGAGGAGTATATAAGTGTCAAACAAGTGCAGTCTCACCATCTTGCTCAGCTGCTTGCGTTGCAGCTCCCAAGCAGGGCTAACCTTTCTTGAACTCTATTGAAGTGTTGTCGGTTTTGTATATTATTTTGTTAGCGTGTTTAGTTGCACTGGTGGCGATCTTTGATGCCCAGTGAATGTAATCTGTTCTCTGCTTGTGCTTTATTATCATAGTGGTGAACTTTGATGCCCAGTGGGTGTAATATGCCGTAATTTCTTTATTGTATAGTCTAGGTTTTTTCTTATTCACGATGCTGCGGTTATTTTATCTTGTATATATATCCTGCCTTCACGATAACCGCCAAACCGTAAAATTACGGTACATAATCGGTCGTCGTGCAAATCACCATGTATGATCCGCATCATGGGCCCCGTCATCTTGGTCCGTTAACGAGCCTAAATGTAAACTGGCCCACTAGTAGATTCGGACCTTTAATAGGCGAGTAAACTATGCCCTATTTTCCCAAGAAAACTCAATGGGCCTTTAGGAGGTGAAAAGTAGGTTGGGCCCAAACGTGCGAATAGCTCACGGGCGGCAGCAGTCGAAATAGACCCGACCCATGAATGTGCCAATCAAATCATGGGCTTATAACAGGCCAAAATTGTCTCGGTCCTTGTTTGGCCCAATCAGATTATCGGTCATGAGTAGGCGGATGCAAACCGGCCGTGAGTTAGGCCCAACTATATGACGGGCTTTTAACAGGCGAAATTAATATAGGGCGAAATGTTAAACGGACCCTTAACAGGCGAAACTAATATCGAGTGAATTACTAAATGGGCCTTTAGCAAGTGGGCCCAAAAGCATAGCGTCCAAATGACGGGCGAATCGATATGGGCCATAATTTAGCCCAAAGCCTCTTAAAGGGCGGACTGATCTGGGCCGTAATTTGGCCCAGAACATGGTAGGCTTTTAATGGGCCGAATCTCATATGGGCCATTATTAGGCCCGGAACATGGTAGGCCATTAATGGACCGGATCAAATATGGGCCGGCATTTGGCCTAAAACATGGCAGCTAGTTAATGGGCCGGCCTACTAGGGTCCTCAAAATATTGTGGTACTACAGCTGGGCCAGCCCATTGACCTCGGTGAAATCTCGTGGGCCTTTAGCTGGGCTGGCCCATTATGGTCCACAAAATTCTTGTGGGCCTTCACCTGGGCTGGCCCATTATAGCCCGCAAAAATCTTGTGGGCCTTTACCTGGGCCAGCCCATTATGGCCCGCAAAATCTTGTGGGCCTTTAGCTAGGCCGGCCCATTATGGTCCGCAAAATCTTGTGGGCCTTTAGTTGGGCCGGCCCATTTAAACTTAATGGGCCACTTTTGGGCCGGTCCACGTGTTAACATATCATAGGCGCATCTCGCCCATTGGATGAGTGACACCTGTGCCAACACGGAGCTCACACATGTTTCCTACAGCCAATGATGATTTTACACGTGGAAAATCCCCATTGGTCCGGGCTGTTAACGGGTTATCGGATCCAAAACCGGACCCGATAGCTTAACGGTGTTCCGTTACGGTGGATGCCACGTGTCGGTCACCCTTGACGAAAGCACTTCTGTGACGCGCGATTTATCGTCATGGAAGTGGACACTTCCGTGATGATAATTTTGGTAATGTCATGAAACACTTCTCTGACGACCAGTATGACTATCTTGATTTTGTCATAAATTTGTCATGGATGTACATGCATGACAGAAAACGTGACCTACTGTGACAAACACGTATCATCACGGAAGTGTATTTTTTTGTAGTGATAGGAGAAGACCGTAATGAAAATGTTGAAGTGGCTCTTATTTGCATTATTGTTGATTTAACCAAGAGCCCATATTACCTTGTATTCTCCCTTGAATTGAATGCCTACAGATTCCAGCTTAGTCCAATGCATGTGCACTACTATTATTATAACATCATTCGGTCGTGCAAGTGGAAGGCAATAATGATGATTTATGATGGACTGATTGAGATGAGAGAAGCTGGTATGAACTCGACCTCTCTTGTTTTTGTAAATATGATTAGTTCATCGTTCCTGATTTAGCCTATTATGAATAAACATGTTTGCAATGACAATTAGAGATTATAGTTGCTTATGCCATGCTTAATTAGCTAGGAGTTTATAATGGTTTATCTTGCGTGCCAACATGCTATTAAAATGGTTGTGATGTGGTATAGTAGGGTGGTATCCTCCTTTGAATGATTCAAGTGACTTGACTTGGCACATGTTCACGCATGTAGTTGAAACAAATCAACATAGCCTTCACGATATTTATGTTCATGGTGGATTATATCCTACTCATGTTTGCACTCAATGTTTATTAATTTTAATGCATGTTCATGACTGTTGTCGCTCTCTAGTTGGTCGCTTCCCAGTCTTTTTCTAGCTTTCACTTGTACTAAGCGGGAATATTGCTTATGCATCCAATCCCTTAAACCCCAAAGTTATTCCATATGAGTCCACTATACCTTCCTATATGCGGTATCTACCTGTTGTTCCAAGTAAATTTGTATGTGCCAAACTCCAAATCTTCAAATGAAATTCTGTTTTGTATGCTCGAATAGGTCATGTATCAACTAGGGTTGTCTGTATCTTCCATGCTAGGTGGGTTATTCTCAAGAGGAGTGGACTCCGCTCCGCACTCACGAGAAAATGGCTGGTCACTGGGATGCCCAGTCCCATGCTTTATGCAAATCAAATCAAAATAATTGCAAACAAAACTCCCCGGGACTCTTGTTAGTTGGAGGCACTCATTGTTTCGATCAAGCCATGGATTGATGCTTGTTGGTGGAGGGGGAGTATAAACTTTACCATTCTGTTTGGGAACCGCCTATAATGTGTGTAGCATGGAAGATATCGCCATCTCTCGGTTGTTATGTTGACAATGAAAGTATGCCGCTCAAAATATTATTTATCTCTAATTCAAAAATCGAGCTCTGGCGCCTCTACAAATCCCTGCTTCCCTCTACGAAGGGCATATCTATTTACTTTTATGTTGAGTCATCACCCTCTTATTAAAAAGCACCAGCTGGAGAGCACCGCTGTCATTTGCATCCATTACTGTTAATTTATATTGGGTATGACTATGAATGGATCTCTTTTACCATGAATTACAATGTTTAGTCAGTCCTTGATCTTTAAAGGTGCACTGCATTTATGTTTTGCGGTCTCAGAAAGGGCTAGCGAGATACCATCTTGTTATATCATATTATGATTGTTTTGAGAAAGTGTTGTCATCCGAGGTTTATTATGATTGCTCGCTAGTTGATTATGCCATTGATATGAGTAAACATGAGACCTAAGTGTTATTGTGAATATGGTTAGCTCATAATCTTTGCTGAAAACTTGAATGTTGGCTTTACATATTGACAACAACAAGAGCAAACAGAGTTTGTAAAAGTTTTTCTTCATCACTTTCAGATTGTCAACTGAATTGCTTGAGGACAAGCAAAGGTTTAAGCTTGGGGGAGTTGATACGTCTCCATCGTATCTACTTTTCCAAACACTTTTGCCCTTGTTTTGGACTCTAATTTGCATAATCTGAATAGAAGTAACCCGGACTAACGCTGTTCTCAGCAGAATTGCCATGGTGTTATCTTTGTGCAGAAACAAAAGTTCTCGGAATGACCTGAAACTTCACGGAGATTTTTTTGGAAATAATAAAAAATACTGGCGAAAGAATCAAGGCCAGGGGGCCCACACCATGTCCACGAGGGTGGGAGGCGCGCTGCCCCCCCAAGGCGCGCCCCCTGCCTCGTGGGCCCCCTGGAGCTCCACCGACCTCAACTCCAACTCTATATATTCGTGTTCGGCGAGAAAAAAAATCAGAGAGAAGGATTCATCGCGTTTTACGATGCGGAGCCGCCGCCAAGCCCTAAAATCTCTCGGCAGGGCTGATCTGGAGTCCGTTCGGGGCTACGGAGAGGGGAATCCGTCGCCATCATCATCATCAACCATCCTCCATCACCAATTTCATGATGCTCACCACCGTGCGTGAGTAATTCCATCGTAGGCTTGCTGGACGGTGATGGGTTGGATGAGATTTGTCATGTAATCGAGTTAGATTTGTTAGGGTTTGATCCCTAGTATCCACTATGTTCTGAGATTGATGTTGCTATGACTTTGCTATGTTTAATGCTTGTCACTAGGGCCCGAGTGCCATGATTTCAGATCTGAACCTATTATGTTTTCATGAATATATGTGAGTTCTTGATCCTATCTTGCAAGTCAGTAGTCACCTACTATGTGTTATGATCCGGCAACCCCGAAGTGACAATAATCGGGACCACTCCCGGTGATGACCGTAGTTTGAGGAGTTCATGTATTCACTATGTGTTAATGCTTTGGTTCGGTACTCTATTAAAAGGAGGCCTTAATATCCCTTAGTTTCCGTTAGGACCCCGCTGCCACGGGAGGGTAGGACAAAAAATGCCATGCAAGTTCTTTTCCATAAGCACGTATGACTATATTCGGAATACATGCCTACATTATATTGATGAATTGGAGCTAGTTCTGTGTCACCCTATGTTATAATTGTTGCATGAATAACCGCATCCGGCATAATTCTCCATCACCGATCCAATGCCTACGAGCTTTTCACATATTGTTCTTCGCTTATTTACTTTTCCGTTGCTACTGCTACAATCACTACAAAACTATCACTGTTACTTTTACTACTGTTACCGTTACTTCCGTACTACTTTACTACTAAATACTTTGCTGCAGATATTAAGTTATCCAGGTGTGGTTGAATTGAAAACTCAACTGCTAATACTTGAGAATATTCTTTGGCTCCCCTTGTGTCGAATCAATAAATTTGGGTTGAATACTCTACCCTCGAAAACTGTTATGATCCCCTATACTTTTGGGTCATCACGTACACATAGATTCTCCCAGTAAGGTAATTTCCAAAACACCGATTTCTTCTTAAACACTTTATCCTTGGGTGTTAGTTTCACCATCAAAGGGTGGTTCTTGCCAAGCACAACATTAATTCTTTTTAGCCATGTTGTGTACCACCTCCCCTTCATAGGGTCTTGGGCCCTCAGCTGCCTCTGTCGTACCATCAAATTCAGCTTTCATCTTTCGGTATGGGTGATTTTTCCGTAAGAACCTACGATGACGCAAATACACTGTTTTGCGCGAGTTGGGAAGTCTTCTGCTAGCTTTCCTATCCATGCATGTGACACACCCTACATCTCCCCTTGTTTTCTGCCCAGATGTGTTGCCTAATGCCGGCATATCTTGAATGGTGTGCACCAGCATCGCATGTAGATCAAAAATCTTCTTTCTGTAAGCATCATAACATTTTACAGAAAGATCTATCCACCTTTGTCGTGAGTTCTTCTACCAGAGCTGAAAGTAAATGTCGATCTCATTTCCAGGTTGCTTTGGGCCTTGGATAATCATTGACATCATAATGTATTTTTTCTTCATACACAACCAAGGAGCTAGGTTATATATGCACAGAAGCACCGGCCATGTGTTGTGATTGGTGCTCATATTGCCAAAAGGATTCATCCCACAAGACACTCCCGAGCCTTATACTTCTAGGATCCTTGGAAAAAATTTCAAACTTGTTGTCGATTAATTCCCACTGAGCCCCATCTTTCGGGTGCCTCATAAACCTATCCGCAATTCGCTCATCATGATGCCACCGCAACATCTTTGCCTCTCTAGGGTTTGCAAACAAACACCTCAACCTTGGAATTAAAGGCAACTACCAAACAACCTTGAACGGGATTCCTGTCTTGATCTTGTCGTCCAATTTGTACTTGTCCTTTGCTCTCATGCGCTTGTATTGTGCATGCTTGCATGTGGGACATGCACGAAAATATTTGTACTCACCACGGTACAATATACAATCATTCACACAAGCGTGTATCTTCTGTACTTCAAGTTCCAATGGGCAGAAAATTTTCTTTGCTTCATTCTTGCTTCTGGGGATCACATTATCTTCCGGAAGAATTTCTTTCAAAAGACCTAACATCTCTATGAAGCCCTTGTTTGATAGATCGTTTGCTGCTTTAAATCTGAGAAGCGCCAGGGTGGCACTCAACCTAGAATATTTCTTTTTGCAACCTGGATACAATTCTTTCTTGGAGTCCGCATCAATGGTTGGCAGATCCTTGTACCCAATCATATCCTTTTCTAGGCTCTCGAAATCTGCAATCATAGTAGCAAAATCTGGCATCTCAAGATTGTCGTCATCTGCGTGGACGTCTTGGTTTTCCAGTGGGCGTTTCGGCTTTCTGGTGTTCCATTGGTAGCTTGATGCCTCTGCCCCGATGTTAGATTCAGCATCCATGTGACACTGATCGGGGTTTGGCATCTCGCTGCCCTGGGTATCTTCATCCATGACCTCCTCTTCACCGTGGCTGGTCCAACGTGTATATCCATCCATGAATCCCCTAGAGACTAAGTGCATCTGGACATCTGCAACTTCATGTGACTGTATTGGCACAATCAGTACATGGACACAAGATGTAATCTGCATCACCAATTCTCCTCTTTGTACTTTCAGCCAAATTCATGAACTCTGTCATGCCACTGATAAAATCTGCGGTTTTCCGATTCTTCATCCATCGAGATCGTTCCATTTGCAGCACACGAATGGTAATTAAAAAAACAACAACAATAATACACGGATTAACTGCTACCCAAAGATGCGTGCATAAATCACAAGGTTTTATTTTAATAATTACTGAGGGCGCTCCATGTTGTTATCCAGACGTGCAATGACAAAAATTAATGGCCAGTCAATTTACACGCAGAGTACTAGTACACCACTACACTTAGGAATTGAATGCCTTAATTAAGCCACTCACGAAAAGAATACATTAATTAATTAGCCGCGCGGCGACCTCCACCCAGCAAACAGACAAGCGCGATGCGGCGGCACGCCGAGACATCAGGGTCGAGGAGCAAAGCTTAGTGCGACTGCCGCCTGAAGTTCGACCTCCACTATCCCGCCATCGACCGCGATGGATGTGCTCAAATCACGCCGCCGCCAACCTCGATGGTTGAGCTCCTCCTATCTCCCGCCGCAGACCGAGGATTGACCTCCTATGACACCACCACCGCTCACCGACCGAGGATTGACCTCTTCTTCGATAGCCGCTGCCTAGGCCGCTGCCGCCATCTCTATATACAGAGCGGCTATTTTTTGACGGATATTCGCGGAGCAGCTGTTTACACGGTATCTCACCGTAACTCAATTATATGGACAGGGTAGTACATCACATATAGTTATGTAACGGCAACCCTGTCTAACCTACGTTGTCTTCTCACACGGTTTGGTGCTGAAATCGTGTGTGACGTTGTAATACCTAACACAAATCACATGTACAAACAGCGTGCCATATACAACATATATATAGTGCCATTAGTAGTTCCTGACCGTTAGCTTATCTCCATAGTTTTCCCATTTCCCCCAAATCCCTACATAGCCTCCAAATTCCCTCGCGTGGCGCTGACATTGGGGGAATGCGGACGAGTGGTGCTGATGGTTTCGGTGCGGCTGCTCCTGCTTGTATCACCGACACGACGGCGGTCGCCGCCGAGCACTTTCCTAAGGTCATCAGAAGGCAGGTGTACTATGGATCTAAATCGTCCTGTCATGTTCCATTCTATCCCGATCTTTTTTAGCATGTCCAAAGTATAGATCCTTGCTGAATCCGTCTGAATGACCCCCCCCCCCCACCCCCATGAAAGTGATCTGCCGCCGGATCCGGAGCTTGACTCCAGACTCCCGCAACACGAGTTCGACTCCGAGTTTTGCGCCACCGAGAAGTACCAAAATCTGAGTTGTGTGCACGGGCACACTCCCGCTCGACTTGTATGCATGGAGGGGTTCGACATTGGCAGGCGGTTTCTCAGTTGCCCCTTACATGTTAGTGCTAATTAAGTTCATCATTTTACTTCAGTTAATGCCACCGCTCATCCAGAATACTAATTAACATTGGCAGGGATATGAGGCTTGTGCCTTTGTTAACTGGCTGGATGAAGAATGGCATGGCAGGGCTCGGAGTGTTATCACCAAGATCGCAGAAGATAACGTAAAGCTGAAGAAGAAACTGCCTGATCTGGAATGTACAATCGGTAGGATGAAGCAAGAAAGAATCAATCACAGGCAACAGATGAAAGCAAGAGACAAGAAGGAACTAGCATGCGTAGTTGTGGTTGTCACATAGCCATGTTCTATGCGCTGTTTGCAATGATGATTAGGGGTTTTGTTTGATAGTATTGCTAAAGCACATCTAGATGTGCTCTAAGTAATGCACATCTAGGTCCTATGACATTGATGTTACGTGAAGATTCGTGCAGATATTTTATTTGTCTCTTTTCTTTTCCTTTCTAGTTTGATTATTACTGGCTTTATCAACAAGAAGAGCTCAATGTATTGCTTGCCAACTGTCCTACTCCGTTCGTACCGGTACCGGTGCATAATCCCAAAACTAAAAGGAAACCAGCCAAATAGCCAATAGGAGTCCTGCGCAACCCCGGGAATTTGGAGCGACTGGGTACAAATAATTGCGGTTGATTATATCAGCAGTTAGATAATACGTCAACCCCCGCTTCAATTTACAGTTCATCTTTTCTGCATACCCCACTTAAGTGTCCACCATCTTCATCGTCCCCGGCAGGCCGCGCTACGCACTGGCACACACTCTGCAGCCATGTCGAGCGACAGCGAGGATGACAGTTCAGCCAGCAGTCTGGTGTCCGATGATAGGTCAACATCGGAATCATCCCACTCGTCTTCCATGAGTCCGGCGTCGAGCCCAGACCTCGATTATATCCGGTTCATGGAAGGGGCGCCGCCTCCGAAGTCGTCAGACGACAACTAGACAGACGAGGAGCCGTCGAAGGACGAAGAAGAGGATGACGATGATGATGAGGAGGAATGGTCGAACGAGGAGGAGGACGACGACAGCAATGACGATGATGATGACGGCGGCGATGAAAAGCCAACGGTCAACGGCAAGAAGTGTCCTCGCCAAGACGATGTCGCGGGGCCATCCAACAAGAACAACAAGAAGGACTAAATTAAGCAGACTGTATATATCTCTGTTTATCATGTCAATCTCATCGCAGATGGTTAGTAATATGTATTCGACAGAGATCTTCTACATTATCGCCAACAGGTTGGTTTGTTGAACTATGTGCCCTGACGACCACATAATTCACACAAAAAGACTGTATGGGCTGTCTATAATGATCGCACACAATTCTGATTACTGACCTGTTTGCCGAGTATCACACACATCTTGTTACGCCAAATCGTTTGTGTTCACCTCACTCATCGCAAACGGTTCATCAGAGTGAACTGTATGCCGTATATCGCACACACCTTGATCTAGCTACCCGTTTCTGTTGTTCTGTCTCATCGCAAACAGTTCGTACAAATCAACCGTATGCCCCTCATACAAAAGTGCACCGTATGCCCCTCATCTGCCCATCAAAGAACAAGTTGCACACCAACCGTACAGATGCCCCTAAAACTAAAACCTAAACCGTGTTTGATGCATCTGTCATCGCAAACGTTTTATACATTTCTGATGGTTTTCATACAGCACCGTTTGCGATTATTGCATCGCACACAGCTTCTCGAAGGGTCTTTGATCATAGTGTCGCGTTAGCAGCATCCTGCAGTAGTGATAGGTGTCGTTCCTGAGCCCCGACACTAACTTTGTCAGATCATCGGCAGCTTGATTCTTGATTCGGGGTATGTGGTGGAGCTCTAACCCCTCGAACTTCTTCTCTAGTTTCCTTACTATGTTGAAATAACCAGTCATAGCTGGACTCCTGATATCCCATTCCTTCATCACTTGATTGACTACCAAGTCTAAGTCGCCGTAGACCATCAGGCGGCGGACGCTGAGTGAGATAGCCATACGCAACCCATACAAAAGTGCCTCATACTCAGCTTCATTGTCCGAAGAATCAAAGTGAATTTGGAGGACATAGCTGAGCTTGTCTCCTCTTGGGGACACCAAGACTACTCTAGCACCAGAGCCATTCAACATCTTGGATCCATCAAAGAACATAGTCCAATGTTCCGAGTGAAACTGAGTCGGTTGTTACTGTTCAATCCACTCGGCGAGGAAATCTGCTATTGCTTGGGACTTGATTGCTTTCTTTCAAACTTGATATCCAACGGAAGGAGTTCAATCGCCCACTTTGCCACTCGACCAGTTGCGTCCCTATTGTTCAGAATTTCTGATAATGGAGCATCGCTGACGACTGAAACTGAGTGGTCTGAGAAGTAGTGTGCAACTTTCTTTGTGATCAAGTAAATTCCATAAACAAGCTTCTGATAATGCGGATATCTCTGCTTGGACGGAGTCAAGACTTAGAAATATAGTACACTGGGCATTGAACTTTGTAGGCTTTGCCTTCTTCTTCCCGCTCGACCGTGAGCACTGTGCTGACAACTTGTCTAGTGGATGCAATATACAGTAGTAGAGGTTCCTTGCTGATTGGGGCAGCAAGCACCAGTTGGGTGGGAAGCAGGGCTTTGAGCTCAACAAACATTGCTTCGGCTTCAGGAGTCCACTCGAACGTGTCAGACTTCTTCATCAGTCGGCAAAGAGGCAATGCCTTTTCACTGAGACGGGAGATGAATCGACTCAACGCGGCCAAACAACCAGCAAGCTTTTGAACGTCGTGCACACGCACAGGGCGTTTCATTCAGAGGATTGCTCTGACCTTTTCCGAGTTTGCGTTGATCCCTCATTCGGAAACAAGGAAACCGAGTAACTTTCCACTCGGGACTCCGAATGTGCACTTTGACGGGTTGAGCTTGATATCATATCTTCTTAAGTTGGCAAAGGTTTCAGCGAGGTCAGTCAGTAGGTCGGAACCTTTACGTGACTTGACTACGATGTCATCCATGTATGCTTCCACATTCCGACTGATTTGAGTGAGTAGGCACTTCTGAATCATGCGCATGAACGTGGCACCAGCATTCTTGAGACCAAAAGGCATGGTAACATAGCAAAAACACCCGAATGGGGTGATGAAGGCTGTTTTTATTTCGTCGGTTCCATACAGTCAGATCTGATGGTACCCGGAATACCATCCAAAAAGGACAAACGTTCACACCCCAAAGTTGAGTCGACAATCTGGTCGATGTGTGGGAGAGGAAAATGATCTTTCAGGCAGGCTCGAGTGATATGCTTGAAATCGATACACATACAAAGTCAATCATCTTTCTTGGGGACCATGACAACATTGGCGAGCCACTCGGAGTGGTAAATCTCGCGGATGAATCCAACTGCCAAAAGCCGAGCCACCTCCTCACCAATTGCCCTCCTTTTATACACGGTGGACCGACGGAGATGCTCTTTGACGGGTTTTGCTTTTGGGTCGACTCGCAAATGGTGCTCAGCCAGACCCCTGGGTACACCCGGCATGTCAGATGGCTTCCATGCGAAGATGTCCCAGGTCTCACGGAGGAACTGGATGAGCGCTTCTTCCTATTTGCTATCGAGTGTCGTTGAGATGTGGGTCGGAACAGCATTGGGATCAGTCGGGTGAATATGGACAGGCTTTGTTTCACCGGCCGACTGAAATGTGGATTCTGAAGCAGGCTTCTTAGCTCGCAACAAATCACTTAGATCTGCATTCTTGTTGTACTCTTCCATTTCTACAGCTGCCATTTGCTCATCGGCAATCATCGAGCCTTTCTAGAGGCACTCTTCTGCCCTTTGCCGATTCCCTGTGACTGTGATCATGCCCCTGGGGCCAGGCATCTTCAACTTGAGGTACACGTAACATGGTCGAGCCATGAAACGAGCATATGCAGTCCTGCCCAGAATAGCATGATAGGCACTGTGAAAATCCACAACGTCAAATGTCAACTTTTCCTTACGGTAATTCTTGAAATCACCGAAAACCACATCAAGAGTGATCTGACCGAGTGAATCTGCTTTCTTTCCTGGGATGACTCCGTGGAATCTCATGTTGCTCTCACTGAGCTTGGACATCAGAATGGCCATCCCTCGGAGGGTCTCAGCATACAGAATGTTCAAACCACTGCCACCATCCATCAGAACCTTGGTCATTCGGGTGCCCCCAACGACTGGGTCGACCACCAACGCTTGTCGCCTGGGGGTAGCAACGTGCGCTGGGTGATCGGACTGGTCGAATGTAATGGGAGTCTTTGACCACTTTAAGTATGTCGTAGTTACCGGAGCAACCATGTTCACTTCCCGATTGATAACTTTCAGTCGACTTTTGTTCTCGACGTTAGCAAAAATCACTAAAGTGGCATTGACATTGGGGTAACCATCATCATCCTCTTTGTCCTCTTCCTTATCAGATTCCTTCTCTTTTTCGTTGGGCTGACCCTCTCGGAAGCTCTGAATCAGGAGTCGACACTGTCGAGTGGTATGCTTAGGATAAATCCAGTTACCCTCTTCATCCTTTTTAGTGTGTATGTGGCACGGAAAATCAAGAATATCATTTCCCGCTTGATCTTTCACTTTTTTGGGGACCCACAGCCATTTGGGCTTCCCCTTGAATTTCCCTTGGTTCACAACTGTAGCTTTGGCAGGACCAGCAGTTTCAGCCTTGCGCTTTTGCTTCCGGCTGGAATTTCCTCCTCCTGTGTCCTGGGCGACTCGTTTATTCTTGCCACTGCGGATTCGGTCTTCCTCTTCGCTGTTAGCGTATCGAGTGGCTATTTCCATCATTAGGGCCAGGGTCATGTCTCATGTCCGACCGAACTTCAGGTTGAGCTCTCTGTACCGAACGCCTTCTTTGAAGGCGCAAACTGCTTGGTGCCGCGACACATTTCCACAGTATGATGAAGTGTAGTCCATCTCTGAATGTAGTCCCTCAAGGTTTCATTCTGTTTCTGGACACAATGTTGCAACTCAGTCAGACCGGCTGCTCGCTTGCAGGTGCCCTCGAATGTTTTAATGAACACTCGGGCTAACTCTTCCCAACTGAAAATACTGTCGGGGGCCAACTGATTCAGCCAAGCCCTAGCTGAACCTTCAAGCATCAGGGGGAGGTGCTTCATAGCTACATTATCGTTGCTGCCACCAATCTGCACTTATGCTAGTTAGATGATACTATGCTATTACCTGTGAGACATCGATGATCATGTGTTTGATCATAAGCTACACTTATGCTAGTTAGATGATATTATCTTACTTACCCTTATATAATCATTCACTGTGCTTGGTGATGAGTGCATGTATTCATTCTTTATTATTTTGAGTGCTCCACCAAGATGTATGTGACATGGAAGAGTAACCCATGAGCCTAATTCCTTGTGCATTTGCAGTCCAAAGCAAACCGTAAACTATGCACAAATTTAGGGGGAGCTCTTGCTTATCACATACTTCTCAAAGCGACGATGTTTTTCAATCTTATTATCATTTGTCGAAGCTTTGATCTATATGTCATCAATTACCAAAAAGGGGGATATTGAAAGTGCAACTATCCCCAGGTGGTTTTGGTAATTCATAACAACATATAGCTCATTGAGCTAATGCTATTCCAAGATGAACATTTAAGGAAAGCTCAATGAATGGCATGGCATGGATGATGAAAGTGGATCCCTCAAAATGCTAATGACAAAGGATTGGCTCAAGCTCAAAAGCTCAAGACTCTTCATTTTATATTTTAGTGATTCAAGATCACATTGAGTCTATAGGAAAAGCCAATACTATCAAGGAGGGATGAGGTGTTGCTTAATGAGCCTATTGCTTCATGTGCTTAGTGATATGCTCCAAAACCCTCAGCTACTTTCTCACATCCACATATGACCTAAACCTAAAGCCAAAATCGGTCTCACCGATTCTTCCTATCCGGCGCCACCGATTCCAAATGTCATAGCCACTGCCACAAACCCTAGGCAAATCGGTTCTACCGATAGGGATCTCGGTCTCACCGAGATGGGATTGTAATCTCTCTGTTTCCTTTTCGTAACTTTTCGGTCTCACCGAAAGAGCGGATCGGTCCCACCAAGATTGCAATGTAAACTTTCTGCTTCCGTTTAAATAACGTTTGGTCTCATCGAAAGAGCGAATCGGTCCCACCGAGTTTACCTGACCAACTCTCTGGTTAGCTAATTACCAAAATCGGTCTCACCGAGTTTGTGTAATTGGTCTCACCGAGATTATGTTATGCTCTAACCCTAACCATATCGGTCCTACCGAGATGCAAGTCGATCCACCAAAACCCTAACGGTCACTAGGTTTACTAAAATCGGTCTGACCGAGTTTGTTGATTCGGTCCCACCGAGATTGGTAAATTGTGTGTAACGGTTAGATTTTGTGTGGAGGCTATATATACCCCTCCACCTCCTCTTCATTGGTGGAGAGAGCCATCAGAACAAACCTACACTTCCAACTTACAATTTCTGAGAGAGAGCCATCTACTCATGTGTTGATACCAATATATTCCATTCCTACCATATGAATCTTGATCTCTAGCCTTCCCCAAGTTGCTTTCCACTCAAATCTTCTTTCCACCAGATCCAAATCCTATGAGGGAGAATTGAGTGTTGGGGAGACTATCATTTGAAGCACAAGAGCAAGGAGTTCATCATCAATGCACCATTTGTTACTTCTTGGAGAGTGGTGTCTCCTAGATTGGCTAGGTGTCACTTGGGAGCCTCCGACGAGATTGTGGAGTTGAACCAAGGAGTTTGTAAGGGCAAGGAGATCGCCTACTTCGTGAAGATCTACCGCTAGTGAGGCAAGTCCTTCCTGGGCGACGGCCATGGTGGGATAGACAAGGTTGCTACTTCGTGGACCCTTCGTGGGTGGAGCCCTCCGTGGACTCAGCAAGAACCGTTACCCTTCGTGGGTTGAAGTCTCCATCAACGTGGAGGTACGATAGCACCACCTATCGGAACCACGCCAAAAACATCTATGTCTCCAATTGCGTTTGAATCCTTCAAACCCTTCCTTTTACTTTCTTGCAAGTTGCATGCTTTAATATCCGCTGCTCATACACTCTTTGCATGCTTGCTTGAATTGTGTGATGATTGCTTGACTTGTCCTAAGATAGCTAAAATCTGCCAAACTCTAAAAGTGGGAAAAGGCTAAGTTTTTAATTGGTCAAGTAGTCTAATCACCCCCTCTAGACATACTTCAAGGTCCTACAAGTGGTATCAGAGCTTGGTCTCCATTTGCTTTGATTTCCATAGCTTTTGGTGGTCATAGCCTTGGTTTCATAACCTAGGAGAGTATGGCGTCTAGCGAGGAAAATTATCACCGTAGAGGTCCTTACTTTGATGGTACTAATTTTGCTAGTTGGAAGCATAATATGAAAATGCATATTCTCGGACATAACCCCGCCGTTTGGGAAATTATTTGTATTGGCTTGCAAGGTGAATTCTTTGATGGGAGAGAGCCGAACCGTGAAGCTAATGCGGAAGAATTGAAGATGCTGCAATACAACGCTCAAGCTTGTGATATCATCTTCAACGGATTGTGCCCCGAAGAATTCAACAAAATCAGCCGTCTTGAGAATGCAAAGGAAATTTGGGATACTTTGATTGATATGCATGAAGGTACCGAATCCGTCAAGGAATCCAAGTTGGATGTGCTCCAAAGTCAGCTTGACAAGTTCAAAATGAAGGATGGTGAAGGTGTCGCTGAAATGTACTCTAGGCTAGCACTTATCACAAATGAGATTGCCGGCTTAGGGAGTGAAGAGATGACCGATGATTCATCATCAAGAAGATCCTAAGAGCATTGGATGGAAAGTATGATACCATGTGCACATTGATTCAAATGATGCCAAACTACAAAGATCTCAAGCCAACGGAAGTCATTGGAAGAATTGTTGCTCATGAGATGTCACTTAAGGATAAGGAGGAACTTCACAACAAGTCAAGTGGTGCATACAAAGCCTCAAGTGAAGCCCCCACATCATCAAGTGAGAAACACACCTTCAATGAAGAATTGAGCTTAATGGTGAAGAACTTCAACAAATTCTACAAGAGTAGAAGCAAAGAAAGAAGCTCCAAGTCAAGGTCTTACAATGACAAAAGATCTTCTAGTCGAGAGCGAAATTGCTACAATTGTGGGAGACCCGGACACTATTCCAATGAGTGTACGACACCCTACAAAAGAAGAGAAGACTCTCCAAAAAGAAGAAGTAGAAAAGAAGAATAACCACCAAGAGAGAGGAGGAGTAGAGATGATCGTTATGAACGAAGACCCTCACGGAGAAGCAAGGATTCGGAAAGGAAGGACAAGTCATCAAAGAGCTACATAAAACGAAGACATCAAGCTCATGTTGGTGAATGGGTATCCGGCTTCGACTCCGACCATCACTCCGAGAGAAGCTATCACTCCGACTCCGAATATACTCAAGATGAAGGTGTTGCTGGTCTAGCACTTGTGTCAACCAACTCCTACGACATATTTGAGTCACCAAATGAAGGAATTGGAAGATGCTTCATGGCCAAAGGTCCAAAGGTAACACATCCTGAGTATGTTGATTTCAATAGTGATGAAGATGACTTGCTAGGTGATGATGATTTACTTGTTGACAACTCTAGTGATGAATACTACGATGAAACGTCAATAACTCATGCTAATCAAGTTGAAACGAATGACAATGGTAAGGAGAAAATTGAGTGTCTAACTAAAGAACTAAACACTCTTAAGTTAGCTCATGAAACTATCTTTGAAGATCATCGAGAACTTTTAAGGGCTCATGAGAAGTTACGCTTTGAAAAGCTCAATCTTGAGCAAGAGCATGAGTTCTTAAAGGCAATCAATGATGATCTTCGTAAGAAAAGTTCTTCTTACATTGCCAAGCGTTTACTCTTATCTACTTACATGCCTCAAGTCAAGTCTTGTAACAAGAACAAGAAAGATTCTTCTTCTAGTAGTAACAATAACAATGTCAAATCCAATATTGTTGCTTCTAGTAGTTCTCTTGATTCCACTAATGATTCTCTTAGCCAAGTTACACTTGAGCAAGAAAATAGCTTATTGAAGGGAATTATAGAGAAAGGTGTATACAAGAGCCTTGCCGGGAGTAAGCAATTCGAGGAAATTGTATGCAAGCAACGAAGGCACCGGAAGAATCAAGGTGTTGGTTTTGAACGAAAGCTCAATGCCAATGGGGTTGAGTGGGAAGAAGATCAATACCCCAAGACGAAGTTTTTTCCTCAACAAGAGAAGTATGATCCTACTTCCTTCAAGGGAACACAAGCACAAGATGATCTTCCACCACAAGACCACAAGAACAAAGGCAAGGACAAGCTTCAAGAAGAGATTGATGCATTTGAAGAAGCACCTAAGGTCTCGGTTAAGTGGATTCCCAAGACTACGTCAAGTTCTACCTCATCAAGTACAACTACAACTCCAAGGATTCCCATCAAGATGATGTGGATCCCGGAGAAGAAGAACTATAGAGTTCTTGAGGGTGACTCCGCCAACATATTTCACTCATATCTTTATGGCAAGGACAAGTGCAATCAACTTCCATATCTTGCACTAGTTCAAGGAGTCACAAACCCTCACGTTGGTAAGGCAAGGGACAAGGTAACCTAATGATTTCATGGACATCATTTTGTGTGTGCATCACTCTATGTCTATGGATATACTTGTTTGTTCCATGTGGGACTAACCCATGTAGGTATTGAAAGTGCAACTCACTCCAAAGGATTGCTCCAAAAAGATCAACATCAACATTGAGCATCCACATCTTCAACACCTACATGAAGTCATCATCGACAAAACCCAAGGTTAGTTCATCCCTCTTAAGGGGGATCTCACATCTAGGGGGAGCTTAACTCTAAGAATTGAGTCAAAGCAACTCTAATGATGTGAACACATAAATGCTTTATGTAAAAGTGGTAACCCCACTTGAGCTTAAATGATGAGTATGACCTATGATCAAATGTCTATCATTTGACTCCTCAGTCAATATACTCATATATAGATGACCTAGTCATCGCCAATTGTTTGATATATGCTAGAATTGGTTGTGCATGCTTTGCCACATATTTCATTTGCCATCTTATTGTGTGAGCATGTTGGTTGCATACTTTACTCATTCGAGGACATCCACTTGTTGTTTTGATTGATTAGCTTCTTTTTCTTTGGCCAAGTGGATGGACAAGAATGCCTAAGAACCTTCTCTAGCTATCTATGCTTTTCTCGTCTCAAACTCAATTCATGCTACATCACAAAATTTGATCAAGTCAGATTCGAACCACTCTGTGTGAGGAGCACTCGGAGTCCCCGATTCGTCATAGACTTAAACTTCCAAAACTTCTTTGTGATTCTCGGTCTAACCGATTCCTCCATTTCGGTCTTACCGAGATCACTAAGTCGATCTAGGTTTTCAATCTCGGTGCAACCGATTTGAACTCTTCGGTCACACCGAGTTGCAATAACTGTCCACAGTTTGCATCTCGGTGCCACCGAAGTTGTTCCACTCGGTCACACCGGCTGTGGTCGGGCTATATATAGTCACGGGCAAAATTTGAAATTTCTCCGAACCTCTTCGCCTGCGCAATAGCTCGCTCTGCCTCCGTGGTCTCCGGATCGTCTCCTTGTCGCCAGCCGCCTCCTGTCGCTGGTCTCCGCCGCCGTCAACGGAATTCAACCCCGCCGTTGCCGCCGTAGTGAGTCTCCGCCGAACTAGGGTATGGACTCGATCACAGTGCTTTCCTCGTCCGATTCTCAGCACATTGTGTTCTTATTGATTCTTGCCACGATTGAAACACTCATATCCAGTCAATGCAATCCTTAGAATAGTTTTGATTCGAAAAATTTAGGGTTAGGTTTCCGCCAAAACCATCTCGGACCCACCAAGTTGAAAAACTCGGTCCCACCGATTTGGCTTATGCCATTGCACTAGTGAGACTCGGTCTGACCGAGAATTGCTAATCGGTGAGGCCGATTTTAGAACTTAGTGAAACCCTAACAGTCTCGGTGCCTCCGAACTGTGACTCGGTTTGACCGAGTTCATCAGTTTAGGTTCCAAAACTGCTTCGGTATCACCGAGTT
Organism: Aegilops longissima; assembly: GCA_021605205.1. Classification (NCBI taxonomy): domain Eukaryota; kingdom Viridiplantae; phylum Streptophyta; class Magnoliopsida; order Poales; family Poaceae; genus Aegilops; species Aegilops longissima. The sequence goes on from CM038682.1 coordinate 344,485,605, forward strand.
TGAAAATCGGTTGATCCGAAATGCTTTTTGTGGAAAACTAAAACTGAATTTTTGAGTCATTCTTTGCAAAATCTCTGCATTTTGTGATGCTCATCCACTCTACCTCATCTATAACTCTTCACAGGGTCAGCGATCGGTGTTTGCAGCATGTCGCACCAGAGTGACAATCGAACAGTCGAGGAGCAGGTGAACATGAGTGAGGGCACTAGTCCCTCCAGCTCTTGAGATGAAGGCAACAGAGCACCCCAAGCAATTTTCCTAAAGCTGCCACCAGCAAAGGAAGAAGAAAACCTCAGATTCGAAGATGAGGATTATAGGGCGAAGAGGATGAGGCAACCTCCAAGAAGGTTGTGCTCAAAAGGAGTATGGCTCAAGACATAGCACAAAGCACGGACTCAATAGGAAGGTTCCTGCCAAGAGGACACCTATGCCAAAGGTCGAGCATCAACTCAAATTCTGAAAAGCCCGATCCCAAAGAGCCGGTTGTTCTTTGAAGGAAGGAAAAGGAAAGAAAGGGTCAAGAAGACCACAGATCGAGTTATTGGGAAGCCTTCCATGATGGAAGAGGAAGAAGAGATTGCTGCACTGCACCCAAGGCACCAAAGCTTATGGGTGATGCTATAAAATCGGGGCTGCCACATCTAAGCCCAAGGAAGCACCCAAAGATGCCCCAAAGGCCAAGTCTGCACCAAAGAGGAATACCAGAGTATTCCAGCTCTTGAGAAGAACAAGGCCCCAAAGCACGAGGTTGCTTGATGAAGAAGATGAAGAAGGACAAGTTCTGAGGAAGCTCAAGTCCAAGATACCAGACCACAATGATGCCCATCCTATGGCTGAGGACATGAAGATCAGAAGAGACAATGGGTTGAGGCTAAGGAGGATGACAGATCCATATGCCACAAGGAGAAGAACTGTTGTGGACTACAGGTTCCACACCAAGGAACAGCAGGACTTTTATGAGACTATTCTGCTGGATAAGAAGCCCATAGTGTGTGATATGAGGTGGGTCGACTGGACCTACATGAAAGAAAATGTAGAGCACTATCCTGGAGTGCAAGATAGTTTTGTTGCTGTTGGAGTTGCAAGCTTCGTTGGGCAAAAGCTCACCAACTGGAACGATGAACTTATCATGCAGTTCTACTCCACAGCACACTTTTATCCAGATGGCAGGATAGTGTGGATGTCTGAAGGTACAAGGTACTAGTCAACTGTTGAGGAGTGGGCAAAGCTGATAAATGCCCCAAAGGAGAATGAAGATGACCTGGATGTATATGCCAAGAATAAAATGGACCACAATTCCATGGCACACATGTACAAGGAGATCCCAGACACAGCCATTGAGACACATAAGTTTGGATCAGTCCACTTCCTTCTGTCAAGACTGCCAACTATCAACTGCATCTTAAGGCATACTCTACTACCTAAGTCTGGCGCAAACTGCTTGGTGCCGTGACACATTTCCACAGTATGATGAAGTGTAGTCCATCCCTGAATGTAGTCCCTCAAGGTTTCATTCTGTTTCTGGACACAATGTTGCAACTCAGTCAGACCGGCTGCTCGCTTGCAGGTGCCCTCGAATGTTTTAATGAACACTCGGGCTAACTCTTCCCAACTGAAAATACTGTCGGGGGCCAACTGATTCAGCCAAGCCCTAGCTGAACCTTCAAGCATCAGGGGGAGGTGCTTCATGGCTACATTATCGTTGCTGCCACCAATCTGCACTTATGCTAGTTAGATGATACTATGCTATTACCTGTGAGACATTGATGATCATGTGTTTGATCATAAGCTACACTTATGCTAGTTAGATGATATTATCTTACTTACCCTTATATAATCATTCACTGTGCTTGGTGATGAGTGCATGTATTCATTCTTTATTATTTTGAGTGCTCCACCAAGATGTATGTGACATGGAAGAGTAACCCATGAGCCTAATTCCTTGTGCATTTGCAGTCCAAAGCAAACCGTAAACTATGCACAAATTTAGGGGGAGCTCTTGCTTATCACATACTTCTCAAAGCGATGATGTTTTTCAATCTTATTATCATTTGTCGAAGCTTTGATCTATATGTCATCAATTACCAAAAAGGGGGATATTGAAAGTGCAACTATCCCCAGGTGGTTTTGGTAATTCATAACAACATATAGCTCATTGAGCTAATGCTATTCCAAGATGAACATTTAAGGAAAGCTCAATGAATGGCATGGCATGGATGATGAAAGTGGATCCCTCAAAATGCTAATGACAAAGGATTGGCTCAAGCTCAAAAGCTCAAGACTCTTCATTTTATATTTTAGTGATTCAAGATCACATTGAGTCTATAGGAAAAGCCAATACTATCAAGGAGGGATGAGGTGTTGCTTAATGAGCCTCTTGCTTCATGTGCTTAGTGATATGCTCCAAAACCCTCAGCTACTTTCTCACATCCACATATGACCTAAACCTAAAGCCAAAATCGGTCTCACCGATTCTTCCTATCCGCGCCACCGATACCAAATGTCATAGCCACTGCCACAAACCCTAGGCAAATCGGTTCTACCGATAGGGATCTCAGTCTCACCGAGATGGGATTGTAATCTCTCTGTTTCCTTTTCGTAACTTTTCGGTCTCACCGAAAGAGCGGATCGGTCCCACCAAGATTGCAATGTAAACTTTCTGTTTCCGTTTCGTAACGTTTCGGTCTCACCGAAAGAGCGAATCGGTCCCACCGAGTTTACCTGACCAACTCTCTGGTTAGCTAATTACCAAAATCGGTCTCACCGAGTTTGTGTAATTGGTCTCACCGAGATTATGTTATGCTCTAACCCTAACCATATCGGTCCTACCGAGATGCAAGTCAGTCCCACCGAAAACCCTAACGGTCACTAGGTTTACTAAAATCGGTCTGACCGAGTTTGTTGATTCGGTCCCACCGAGATTGGTAAATTGTGTGTAACGGTTAGATTTTGTGTGGAGGCTATATATACCCCTCCACCTCCTCTTCATTGGTGGAGAGAGCCATCAGAACAAACCTACACTTCCAACTTACCATTTCTGAGAGAGAGCCATCTACTCATGTGTTGATACCAATATATTCCATTCCTACCATATGAATCTTGATCTCTAGCCTTCCCCAAGTTGCTTTCCACTCAAATCTTCTTTCCACCAAATCCAAATCCTATGAGGGAGAGTTGAGTGTTGGGGAGACTATCATTTGAAGCACAAGAGCAAGGAGTTCATCATCAATGCACCATTTGTTACTTCTTGGAGAGTGGTGTCTCCTAGATTGGCTAGGTGTCACTTGGGAGCCTCCGACGAGATTGTGGAGTTGAACCAAGGAGTTTGTAAGGGCAAGGAGATCGCCTACTTCGTGAAGATCTACCGCTAGTGAGGCAAGTCCTTCGTGGGTGACGGCCATGGTGGGATAGACAAGGTTGCTACTTCGTGGACCCTTCGTGGGTGGAGCCCTCCGTGGACTCGCGCAACCGTTACCCTTCATGGGTTGAAGTCTCCATCAACGTGGAAAATCTGCCAAACTCTAAAAGTGGGAAAAGGCTAAGTTTTTAATTGGTCAAGTAGTCTAATCACCCCCTCTAGACATACTTCAAGGTCCTACAAGTGGTATCAGAGCTTGGTCTCCATTTGCTTTGATTTCCATAGCTTTTGGTGGTCATAGCCTTGGTTTCATAACCTAGGAGAGTATGGCGTCTAGCGAGGAAAATTATCACCGTAGAGGTCCTTACTTTGATGGTACTAATTTTGCTAGTTGGAAGCATAAGATGAAAATGCATATTCTCGGACATAACCCCGCCGTTTGGGAAATTATTTGTATTGGCTTGCAAGGTGAATTCTTTGATGGGAGAGAGCCGAACCGTGAAGCTAATGCGGAAGAATTGAAGATGCTGCAATACAACGCTCAAGCTTGTGATATCATCTTCAACGGATTGTGCCCCGAAGAATTCAACAAAATCAGCCGTCTTGAGAATGCAAAGGAAATTTGGGATACTTTGATTGATATGCATGAAGGTACCGAATCCGTCAAGGAATCCAAGTTGGATGTGCTCCAAAGTCAGCTTGACAAGTTCAAAATGAAGGATGGTGAAGGTGTCGCTGAAATGTACTCTAGGCTAGCACTTATCACAAATGAGATTGCCGGCTTAGGGAGTGAAGAGATGACTGACAGATTCATCATCAAGAAGATCCTAAGAGCATTGGATGGAAAGTATGATACCGTGTGCACATTGATTCAAATGATGCCAAACTACAAAGATCTCAAGCCAACGGAAGTCATTGGAAGAATTGTTGCTCATGAGATGTCACTTAAGGATAAGGACGAACTTCACAACAAGTCAAGTGGTGCATACAAAGCCTCAAGTGAAGCCCCCACATCATCAAGTGAGAAACACACCTTCAATGAAGAATTGAGCTTAATGGTGAAGAACTTCAACAAATTCTACAAGAGTAGAAGCAAAGAAAGAAGCTCCAAGTCAAGGTCTTACAATGACAAAAGATCTTCTAGTCGAGAGCGAAATTGCTACAATTGTGGGAGACCCGGACACTATTCCAATGAGTGTACGACACCCTACAAAGAAGAAGACTCTCCAAAAAGAAGAAGTAGAAAAGAAGAATAACCACCAAGAGAGAGGAGGAGTAGAGATGATCGTTATGAACGAAGACCCTCACGGAGAAGCAAGGATTCGGAAAGGAAGGACAAGTCATCAAAGAGCTACATAAAACGAAGACATCAAGCTCATGTTGGTGAATGGGTATCCGCCTTCGACTCCGACCATCACTCCGAGAGAAGCTATCACTCCGACTCCGAATATACTCAAGATGAAGGTGTTGCTGGTCTAGCACTTGTGTCAACCAACTCCTCGACATATTTGAGTCACCAAATGAAGGAATTGGAAGATGCTTCATGGCCAAAGGTCCAAAGGTAACACATCCACGAGTATGTTGATTTCAATAGTGATGAAGATGACTTGCTAGGTGATGATGATTTACTTGTTGACAACTCTAGTGATGAATACTATGATGAAACGTCAATAACTCATGCTAATCAAGTTGAAACGAATGACAATGGTAAGGAGAAAATTGAGTGTCTAACTAAAGAACTAAACACTCTTAAGTTAGCTCATGAAACTATCTTTGAAGATCATCAAGAACTTTTAAGGGCTCATGAGAAGTTACGCTTTGAAAAGCTCAATCTTGAGCAAGAGCATGAGTTCTTAAAGGCAATCAATGATGATCTTCGTGAAAAAGTTCTTCTTACATTGCCAAGCGTTTACTCTTATCTACTTACATGCCTCAAGTCAAGTCTTGTAACAAGAACAAGAAAGATTCTTCTTCTAGTAGTAACAATAACAATGTCAAATCCAATATTGTTGCTTCTAGTAGTTCTCTTGATTCCACTAATGATTCTCTTAGCCAAGTTACACTTGAGAAAGAAAATAGCTTATTGAAGGGAATTATAGAAAAGGTGTATACAAGAGCCTTGCCGGGAGTAAGCAATTCGAGGAAATTGTATGCAAGCAACGAAGGCACCGGAAGAATCAAGGTGTTGGTTTTGAGCAAAGCTCAATGCCAATGGAGTTGAGTGGGAAGAAGATCAATACCCCAAGACGAAGTTTGTTCCTCAACAAGAGAAGTATGATCCTACTTCCTTCAAGGGAACACAAGCACAAGATGATCTTCCACCACAAGACCACAAGAACAAAGGCAAGGACAAGCTTCAAGAAGAGATTGATGCATTTGAAGAAGCACCTAAGGTCTCGGTTAAGTGGATTCCCAAGACTACGTCAATTTCTACCTCATCAAGTACAACTACAACTCCAAGGATTCCCATCAAGATGATGTGGATCCCGGAGAAGAAGAACTAGAGAGTTCTTGAGGGTGACTCCGCCAACATATTTCACTCATATCTTTATGGCAAGGACAAGTGCAATCAACTTCCATATCTTGCACTAGTTCAAGGAGTCACAGACCCTCACGTTGGTAAGGCAAGGGACAAGGTAACCTAATGATTTCATGGACATCATTTTGTGTGTGCATCACTCTATGTCTATGGATATACTTGTTTGTTCCATGTGGGACTAACCCATGTAGGTATTGAAAGTGAAACTCACTCCAAAGGATTGCTCCAAAAAGATCTACATCAACATTGAGCATCCACATCTTCAACACCTACATGAAGTCATCATCGACAAAACCCAAGGTTAGTTCATCCCTCTTAAGGGGGATCTCACATCTAGGGGGAGCTTAACTCTAAGAATTGAGTCGAAGCAACTCTAATGATGTGAACACATAAATGCTTTATGTAAAAGTGGTAACCCCACTTGAGCTTAAATGATGAGTATGACCTATGATCAAATGTCTATCATTTGACTCCTCAGTCAATATACTCATATATAGATGACCTAGTCATCGCCAATTGTTTGATAGATGCTAGAATTGGTTGTGCATGCTTTGCCACATATTTCATTTGCCATCTTATTGTGTGAGCATGTTGGTTGCATACTTTACTCATTCGAGGACATCCACTTGTTGTTTTGATTCATTAGCTTCTTTTTCTTTGGCCAAGTGGATGGACAAGAATGCCTAAGAACCTTCTCTAGCTATCTATGCTTTTCTCGTCTCAAACTCTATTCATGCTACATCACAAAATTTGATCAAGTCGATTGAACCACTCATGTGAGGAGCACTTTCGAGTCCCGATTCGTCATAGACTTAAACTTCCAAAACTTCTTTGTGATTCTCGGTCTAACCGATTCCTCCATTTCGGTCTTACCGAGATCACTAAGTCGATCTAGGTTTTCAATCTCGGTGCAACCGATTTGAACTCTTCGGTCACACCGAGTTGCAATAATCAGACATTAGTTTTGCATCTCGGTGCCACCGAAGTTGTTCCACTTTCGGTCACACCGGCGGTCGGGCTATATATAGTCACGGGCAAAATTTGGAAATTTCTCGAACCTCTTCGCCCGCGCAATAGCTCGCTCTGCCTCCGTGGTCTCCGGATCGTCTCCTTGTCGCCACCGCCTCCTGTCGCTGGTCTCCGCCACCAACAGCGAATTCAACCCATTGTTGCCGCCGTAGTGAGTCTCCGCCGAACTAGGGTATGGACTCGATCACAGTGCTTTCCTCGTCCGATTCTCAGCACATTGTGTTCTTATTGATTCTTGCCACGATTGTAACACTCCTATCCAGTCAATGCAATCCTTAGAATAGTTTTGATTCGAAAAATTTAGGGTTAGGTTTCGGCCGAAACCATCTCGGACCCACCAAGTTGAAAAACTCGGTCCCACCGATTTGGCTTATGCCATTGCACTAGTGAGACTCGGTCTGATCGAGAATTGCTAATCGGTGAGACCGATTTTTGAACTTAGTGAAACCCTAGCAGTCTCGGTGCCACCGAACTGTGACTCGGTCTGACCGAGTTCATCAGTTTAGGTTCCAAAACTGCTTCGGTATCACCGAGTTTGAAAATCGGTTGATCCGAAATGCTTTCTTTGGAAAACTAAAACTGAATTTTTGAGTCATTCTTTTGCAAAAATCTCTGCATTTTGTGATGCTCATCCACTCTACCTCATCTATAACTCTTCACGTGGTCAGCGATCGGTGTTTGCAGCATGTCGGACAGTGTGACAATGAATGTGTCGAGGAGAAGGTGAACATGAGTGAGGGCACTAGTCCCTCCAGCTCTTGAGATGAAGGCAACAGAGCACCCCAAGCAATTTTCCTAAAGCTGCCACCGGGCAAAGGAAGAAGAAAACCTCAGATTCGAAGATGAGGATTATAGGCGAAGAGGATGAGGCAACCTCCAAGAAGGTTGTGCTCAAAAGGAGTATGGCTCAGCACATAGCACAAAGCCCGGACTCAATAGGAAGGTTCCCGCCAAGAGGACACCTATGCCAAAGGTCGAGCATCAACTCAAATTCCTGAAAATCCTGATCCCAAAGAGCCGATTCTTCTTGAAGGAAGGAAAAGGAAAGAAAGGGTCAAGAAGACCACAGATCGAGTTATTGGGAAGCCTTCCATGATGGAAGAGGAAGAAGAGATTGTTGCACCAGCACCCAAGGCACCAAAGCTTATGGGTGATGCTATAAAATCAGGGCTGCCACATCTAAGCCCAAGGAAGCACCCAAAGATGCCCCCAAGGCCAAGTCTGCACCAAAGAGGAATACCAGGAGTATTCCACTCTCGAGAAGAACAAGGCCCCAAAGGCACGAGGTTGCTGATGAAGAAGATGAAGAAGGACAAGTTCTGAGGAAGCTCAAGTCCAAGATACCAGACCACAATGATGCCCATCCTATGGCTGAGGACATGAAGATCAGAAGAGACAATGGGTTGAGGCTAAGGAGGATGACAGATCCATATGCCACAAGGAGAAGAACTGTTGTGGACTACAGGTTCCACACCAAGGAACAGCAGGACTTTTATGAGACTATTCTGCTGGATAAGAAGCCCATAGTGTGTGATATGAGGTGGGTCGACCGACCTACATGAAAGAAAATGTAGAGCACTATCCTGGAGTGCAAGACAGTTTTATTGCTGTTGGAGTTACAAACTTCGTTGGGCAAAAGCTCACCAACCTGGAACGATGAACTTATCATGCAGTTCTACTCCACAGCACACTTTTATCCAGATGGCAGGATAGTGTGGATGTCTGAAGGTACAAGGTACTAGTCAACTGTTGAGGAGTGGGCAAAGCTGATAAATGCCCCAAAGGAGAATGAATATGACCTGGATGTATATGCCAAGAATAAAATGGACCACAATTCCATGGCACACATGTACAAGGAGATCCCAGACACAGCCATTGAGACACATAAGTTTGAATCAGTCCACTTCCTTCTGTCAAGACTGCCAACTATCAACTACATCTTAAGGCATACTCTACTACCTAAGTCTGGTGACCACAACATGATTAGAGGGCATGCAATCAACATGTTGCATTTTGTAGCGACCTGACCCAAAATCGGTCAAATCTCGTATGCATTCCATCCCAAGATCATCTTTGGTACTCACGAAGACATCGATAAAGTAATCAAAGTTCAATCACACCTGAATATCATTAAACGATTCTCATATAGAGTCTTTATTACAAGGGAATAAATTCGGCTCAAGGCCAACTCATGAGAAATAAAATACTAATGCTGCGGAAGCGTCGAAGGTAAGCGAATCCATCCGACTCTAAAGGGCAATCGCCAAGCGCGGCGCGTAGCCTCACTCGATCGAATATATCTACGCAACATAATACGTTGCAGCCATGTAGGTCAGCTTTTGGAATAAGTGGCAAGTCATGAAGAATAACAATAATAAAGTTACTAACACTATATGCATTTTGGCTGTGGAGCTCTAAGTTTCATCATTTTGCGAAAAGCAGATTTTATCCTACTACAAAGGACTTGCTTGCAAATTACTACAATTGTTGGTAGTTATTGAGATGGTTCCGCCAACCAATATCTCGTTCCCAAATTATTATTAAGTCATAAACCCTCAAATTAATTCATTAGTTTTAGTGTTGAGATATCCGAATACTTCCAAGTTCCAGAGGCTCAAATGTCCGTGAATCGGGACACGGCTAATCGATTAGATCTTTAAACTCTGCAGAGGGTTGCGACTTTCCCGCAAGAATCATTCCCTCCTTTAAAGTCTTCGCACTTCATGGTGTTTGAAGACGGACGAATGAAACAGGTCTTCCAAAGAGTTCTTCCGCCACCGCCGTACCCATCCAATCCTACCGTTCGTCTACTTCTCATAGTACCGCCCAGCCAGCGTCACTACTAGGGTCAACCCAGCCAGAGCCCATAATGGCTTGCGGCTGCATGTAAGCTTCGGTCATGGGGCATCCATCCTTCTCTTTGTGGCTGGGTGAAGCTTTCCGCAGGATGTCATGGCGCTTCTCCATGCATCCCGCCACCACTGGTGCTCCAGGTGCCCGTCAACCGCCCTCCACCCAGAGTGATTTTCCAAGTCCATCTTGATCATTGTAGTTCATGGGGTCATCATCATATTGACTCTCACATCTTGCTTATGAATTTCACTCATCCCAAATCCGTCTCGAGCATAGCAAAGTAACTACTACGTCCCGGGTCATGGTAACAAGGGATTGGTTCATCCTACCACATGATACTACTCAAGTTTAATGACTTCAAGATTTCACTACTGCATGCATGGTGGGGTGGTGACGACTACTAATGCACAAAAACATAGGTATAGAAATAACATGATCAAAACTTGCCTTGCTGATGATCCTCGTAAGCTAAAGAGTCGTAGTAGCAAGCTTCGCACTCCGGAAACTCTACCGAGACAAACAATAACACAATAAGCACAAAGCAAGAGGATCACACAAGATAACAAAAATAACATAACACATCAAAACAATCAAAACCAAAACCAAAAAGAAAAACTCAAAGAAACCAATTCAGGTTTTTCCCTACTCCAAACAATAACAAAAATAGTTTTTTATATAACAAAAATTCCTTAATATAACCTAATCATGGTTTTAAGTTAACTTAACAGAAAAGGATTCACTAAGCAACTAGGAGCAAAAAGAATTAATTAAAAAGCTATTATAAAACTCATTTTAGGCATAATCCAATTTCCGTTAAGAAAATAATTTAAAACTTTTACTAATTATAAATAAAAGTTCATCTAATGGAGTGACAGAAACTAACCTAGAATAACTAGTCACAAGTTAAAATAAATTAATTTACTAATTAATTAATTAGGAAAACAGAACTAGTTAATTAATTAGGATTAATAGGATTCTGTCTAGAATTAATTATTTATTAATCCTAAAATACCAAAATTAATTTCTAGGGTTTTGAAATGTTAAAATAAAGTGGTGACAAAAGAATCATGCAAAAATAATTTTCTAACTAAAGTTATAGCAGATTTACTATTCTGACCAAAACTAAAATAAAGCAATTTTAATTATTTTTAACATAGCTAAATATATATTTTACAGAAACTACATAAAATTTGCAATCCAACAAAAAAAGAATCACTCAAAAATATTAAACAGAATAAAAGATATACATTTTTAAAACAGAAACTATTCGCTAAAACAGAAAATCAAATAAAAAGAAAAAGGCCTAATGGGCCTATACTGTGCCCTGTGCGTTAGATAGGCTAAACGGGCCCTAGGGTTAACTAAAACGAACCGGTCTAAAAATAAAACCTAACTAATAAATAAACCGATCGGAACCGGCCGGTTTTCTAACTAAAACCTAACCCTTCGGGGTGTCTAATCCTAGCCCTAGATCTAGGATCGGACGGTGGGGGGTGATGCCGGGGACTTACCGGACTCCGGCGACGGCGGCGGCGGCGGAAAGTCGTCAGGCGTCTGGCGTCGAGAGCTCAGCGACTCGTCGGGAAGACGCGCACGAGGTCGAGGAGGGTTCGTGGTGTTGGGGGTCGGGGTGGACTAGGGGCTCGACGGCGGCAACAATGGCGGGGGAGGGCTCGGGACTCAGCGCATAACGGGAGAGAGAGGGGTCGGCGAGCTCTCGGCGGGGGAATGGGGTGCGGGCTCGGCTCTTTATAGCCTGGGGTCGGGTCGCCTCGGAAGGGATCGGGCGGTCGGGGATCCGGATCCTTGGATCCGGTCGATCTCAGCGAGCTCGATGGCGTGGGCGAGGAAGGAGACGGGCGGGTCCCACGGTCACGGGAGAGAGAGAGGCGAGGGTCGGGTGGCCGAGGCCTCACGGGTTTCGGCGAGGCGAGGGGGTTGCGCTGGCTGCCAGTTGGGCCAAGGCTGGCTGGACTGGCGCTGGGCCGAGGAGGGGGGCACTGGCTGGGCTCAGGGTGGCTGGTCATGGCGCCAGGGGTTTTCTTTATTTTTTTAAATAAAACTAAAACAAAAATAAAACCAAATCTATAAATATTTTATATAGGGTATATATATACCAAAATGATCAGGGAATATTCCTTTCATTTGAACATTTTCCAAAGGCAAAATCCAAACTTTATGAAAATCCATTTTTTCAAATTCAAATAAAATTCAGATTTGAATTCCAAAACTTTTGGCATTGTTTCCTCTGATATTTTGGAGTGTCATGTTTGCTCCTCTCATACTTTTGATCAAGTATTTATCGGGCTTGGTTTTTGAATTGTTTCCCACATGCCAAAGTTTGAAATTCAAATTCAAAACTCAAAACTCCTCAAACTTCAAATGACCTTCAAATTCAAACAGGATGCATAGGATGCTTATCTATAATTGTAAAACATTCCAAATAGGAAATTTGGGATGTTACAAACCTACCACTTTAAGATGAATCTAGCCCTCGAGATTCGGGTTAACTAGCAATAGGTGCGGATGGTCTCGACGAAGATCTTCTTGGCGTTCCCAGTGGCTTCTTCCTCGGTGTGGTGACTCCACAAAGACCTTGCAAAATTTGATGACCTTGCTGCGGGTGACTCTGCTTGCAGTTTCAAGAATACGGACGGGTTTCTCCTTGTAAGTTAGATCACTTTGTCAAGCTGTATGGCCTCTAGGGGCACCTTGTGTCTCTCAACGGAACATCGGCCATGTCGGCATGACACTTCTTCACCGAGAAACATGGAAAACATCATGAACTCCGGACAATCCTTCCGCAATTCCAACTTGTATGCAACTTCTCCACGACGCTCGAGGATTTTGTAGGGCCAATGAATCGGGTGCTAACTTTCCTTGACTCCAAACCTCTTGATTCCACGAAGTGAGACACACGAAGATATGCTCGGTCTCCCACTTCGTAAGTCACTTCCTTGCGCTTACTGTCGGCATAACTCTTCTGTCTCAACTGTGCTATCTTGAGCCTGTCTCGAATCAGCTTGACTTTCTCTTGAATCCTTGATAAGGTCGGAACCGAAAATGATCGATCTCCAACATTATCCCACAAAGAATGGTGTTCTACACCTCCTTCCGTCTGAGCTTGAAGGGGCCATCTTCAAACCGGATTGATAATCTGTTGTTGTATGAGAACTCTGCGTCGGCAAATTATCATCCCAGCTAGACCCATAGTCTAGCACACAAGCTCTCAACATGTCTTCCGAATCTGATTGACTCTCTCGGTCTGTCCATCATCATGGATGAAAAGCTGTCTTCAATTCCAGCCTCGTACCCAAAGTTTCATGCAATTGCTTCCAAAACTTTGAGGTAAACTGCGTTCCTCTATCGACACGATTTTCCTCGGAACTCCATGCGGACATACGATCCTGGTCATGTATATCTTGGCCAACTTGGCACTGGTATAGGTAGTCTTCACGGAATGAAGTGAGCTACCTTAGTCAAACGATCAACTACTACCCAGATAGAATCATAACCTGAACGGGTCCCGGTAATCACGTGATGAAATCCATACCAAGTTTCTCCCATTTCCAATCGGGAATCGGCAAAGGTTGAAGTAACCTGCTGGCTTCGATGTTCTGCCTTTACACGTTGACAAACATCACATCTTGCTACGTACTCGGCAATGTCCTTCTTCATACCGCCCACCGAAACTTTGCTTCAAATCCAGTACATCTTGGTGTTGCCGGGTGAATCGAGTACGGTGAATCATGAGCCTCTGAAGAATTAGCTTCTGAGCTCGGGATCATTGGGCACATAAATACGATCCTCAAACCATATAGTTCCGTGTTCATCCTTACGGAATCCTTTAGCTTTTCCTTCCTCCATCTTTTGCTTTATCTCATCGATTTCCTTGTCCGACTTACGGCTTCACGAATCCTTTCGGTCAAGGTGGACTGAACTTCCAGGGTTGCAACAAATCCTTTCGGAACTATCTCCAGTCGGAGATCTCTGAGGTCATCGACTAACTCCTGGGGTAATCCTCCTGCTGTAAGAGTGTTCACATAACTCTTACGGCTCAAGGCATCTGCTACAACATTAGCTTTACCGGGATGGTAATGCAGTCTCATGTCGTAGTCCTTTATCAACTCTAGCCATCTCCTCTGCCTGAGGTTCAATTCCTTCTGCGTGAAGATATATTTCAAGCTCTTGTGATCTGTGTAAACATCACAACGATTTCCGATGAGGAAATGTCTCCAGGTCTTGAGTGCATGCACTACAGCTGCTAACTCCAAATCATGCGTGGCATAATTCATCTCATGAGGCCGTAACTGTCTAGAGGCATAAGCTACAACCTTACCTTCCTGCATCAATACTCCTCCGAGTCCTTGACGAGAAGCGTCACAATAAACCTGGTATTCCTTATGTATGTCCGGCAAAATCAACACTGGGGCGGTGACCAACCGTTTCTTCAATTCCTGGAAACTGGCTTCACATTCCTCGGTCCAAACATACTTGGCTTCCTTCTTCAACAGCTCAGTCATGGGTTTGGCAATCTTCGAGAAGTTCTCAATGAATCTCCGATAATATCCTGCGAGTCCGAGAAAATGCGGATTTCCTTGATCGAGGTGGGTGATCGCCAATCGGTGATGATTCAACCTTGGCGGATCAACTGCTATTCCTTCTCCTGAAATAACATGTCCGAGGAATCCAACTTCCTTCAACCAAAATTCACATTTGCTGAACTTGGCATACAGCTGATGTTCTCGAAGTTTCTCCAGAACTAGACGCAAATGCTCCTTATGCTCTTCCTCGCTCTTGGAGAATATCAATATGTCATCGATGAACACCACGACAAACTTGTCCAGATATTCCATGAACACCTTGTTCATCAAATTCATGAAGTATGCAGGATCATTAGTCAATCCAAATGACATGACGGTATACTCATACAAACCATACCTGGTAGTGAATGCTGTTTTGGGTATATCCTTTTCACGAATTTTCAACTGGTGATACCCTGATCGAAGATCGATCTTAGAGAATACCTTGGCTCCAACAAGCTGATCAAACAAGTCATTGATCATCGGTAGAGGGTACTTGTTCTTGATGGTTACTTCGCTCAATGCACGATAATCCACAACCATCCTCAAGCTCCCATCCTTCTTCTCTACCAAAAGAACTGGGCTCCCCAAGGTGATGAGCTTGGGCGAATATATCCTTTCTCCAATAACTCATTTATTTGATCCTTGATCTCTTTCAACTCATTCGGTGGCATGCGATAAGGTCTCTTGGATATTGGGGCTGTGCCGCAATAACTCAATCGAAACTCAATGTCCCCGTCCGTGGCATTCTGGTAATTCCTCCGGAACACATCGGGAAATTCTTGCACCATCGGCACTTCCTCTGAACAACTCCCGTGAGGGAATGTACTGATTCTTCATTTGGCTGTGCTGGCTACATACTTGATCCTCTTCGCTCCGGGGTGGTGAGCAGAATAGACTTCTTGAGCACGATCAATGTTCCTTCATACTTTGACAACCAATCCATGCCTAGGATTACATCCAAGGTCTGAGTTTCCAACACTATGAGTTCCACGGAAATTTGTGGTTCCCGATGTTGAGGGTTGCGTGACAGCTTAAACCTGCCATCATTTCTCC
The DNA here is from genome assembly GCA_021605205.1 of Aegilops longissima. NCBI lineage: Eukaryota > Viridiplantae > Streptophyta > Magnoliopsida > Poales > Poaceae > Aegilops > Aegilops longissima. Next base: position 344,501,023 of record CM038682.1, read on the forward strand.
TCTGCGGAACTTACGCGAAGGGGCTTCTAAGGGTTCTAGTCGTAATCCGTACTTTTCCACAACTACCCTTGATATGAATGAATGCGTTGCACCGAATCAAAGAGAACCAAAACTGAACGTGAATTCAATAAAAACTTACCAACCACGATTATTCGGCTGATCATAGACGTCCTCCACGTCGATGTGGTTCACCTGAGCACGGGGAAACGGATTTGGCTTCTTCGCTGAGCCTCCATTGCCATTACCATTCCTCTGCTTGGCCTCCGGGCAGTCGGTGGCGTAGTGCCCTGTCTTCTGGCACTTGAAGCAGGTGATGTGGCTCAGATCCTTCGGAGCCGGGGCAGTACGGTGCTGATTGCCATTACCATTTCCATTGCCATTGCCATGGCCTGACTTGTTGTCCTGGCTGCGGTTGTTCCCATTTCCTCCATGGTTATGGACTCCATGGTTATGATGGGTGTGCCCTCCTGAGTACGGTGCATAGCGGGGCTTCTGCTGAGCTCCCGAGGTGTGCTTCCCCTGGTTGTACTTCCGCTTGCGGCTTTCTATCTGCTGCTGCTTGCCTTCCAGAATGGTGGCCTTGTCTACCAGCTCCTGGTAGTTGTTGAAAGTAGCCACGATAAGCTGCATGCTCAGTTCATCATTGAGTCCCTCAAGGAACTTCTCCTGCTTGGCGGCATCTGTGGCCACGTCATCAGGGGCATAGCGAGCGAGCTTGCTGAATTCATCCACGTACTGTGCCACAAGACGGTTCCCTGGCGTAAGTTGCGGAACTCACGCTTCTTGCACTCATGGCTCCAGTGAGACATGAGCAAAGTCGGAAGGCCTCTGGAATTGATCCCAAGTGATGCCACCCATGGGAAAAGTGGCGGTGTAATTCTCCCACCAAGAAGCTGCAGGTCCATCCGGTTGGTGTGCAAAGCGCACCTTCTCAAAGATCGGTGCATCCAACGGTGACTAGCTCCTTCCGATCTTGCGGAGCCAATCATCAGCCACAATCGGCTCGGTGCTACTAGTGAACACCGGAGGATTCAACCTCGTAAATCGAGTCAAGTTGTCCACGGTGGGTGGTGGTGGTGGCGGTGGATTGTTGGCGGTGTTGTTCGATTACGAATAAGGAGTTGCATCAGTGCATTCTGCTGCTGGAGCAGGTGGGTGAGCTCGGCGGGAAACCAAAGGTCACGTCTCGGAGGCATCCGGTGTTTTGGAGGGATGAGAAATTTAGAATAGAACAATGGTCTATGAGAAATAACACTACCCATATGAATGCACAATCATAACACACCAATCATTTATTCATTCCACTCAAACATGGTTCAAACTCGATTACAAAAGCTCATGACTAATCAAGGAAAACATCGGCCTAACTGATCGATTTAAAAAGTAAAAATAACATGGTGGTCGACTAAAAGTCTTCATCGATGGCGCCTCCTCTTGGGGTTTCCTTGGTGGTACTCCTTCAAAATCCTGATCATTGCTCACGAGGGTGCTTCATCTCCACTCGGGTAAAGGTCCTCTCCAAGTCCATCTTTTCCTCTATCGCGCAAGCTTCATCTTCGTCGTCGACTATCTCCATGAAGTCCGTGATTTCTTCCTCATGGCCAAGGAAGTCTGCGCGTGCCTTCTCCTCCGGTTCGATTCATGGAACAAAAGCTTCCGTGTGTCTTGAGTTACGGCGAGTCCGAATCTCCGCTTCGAGAAGACACTCCAAGTCTGGATGTACGAGAGTGGAATCGTCCTCAATGGTACGGATGATATCTCCATTCCTTGCCTGCGAGAAACCATGGCGAGGTCTCGAGTGATCGAGCTCAGCCTGTACTCCTCTCGGAGATGTCCAAGTGCTCGATAGATCGCCACGTCCCTTCCGATGATCCAGTTGAACTCGGTGAACTCAAAGTTGATAGGCTCCGTGTGTCCTCCAAAGGTTCTCCTGGAATATGCACTTCAACTCTGAAGCGGTGTCCGCTGGAAGTGCATTAGTGGGTTTCGGTGATCGAGGGTAGAGCTATCTTCAGCTGCTTCACCATCTGGACCAGCTTTCTTCAAAGGGCATCGTCTCATCGGGCCGGCGTAACTCCGTAGCAAACCGGGTTGAACTCGGCGCCATCTAGAATGTTGCAAAGGGAGAAGAGTCGAATTGAACAGGAAAGGATTATAGAATGAAAAGGGTTCAAAGTAAATGGTCTCGCTTATGGCTTTCCGATCCTAGGGGTTACGATCCTCACGGTCAGCGTGTGCTCGATACCATCTCTCAGAGCGACCGACCCAAAATCGGTCAAATCTACGTATGCATTCCATCCCAAGATCATCTTTGGTACTCACGAAGACATCGATAAAGTAATCAAAGTTCAATCACACCTGAATATCATTAAACGATTCTCATATAGAGTCTTTATTACAAGGGAATAAATTCGCTCAAGGCCAACTCATGAGAAATAAAATACTAATGCTTTGGAAGCGTCGAAGGTAAGCGAGTCCATCCGACTCCAAAGGGCAATCGCCAAGCGCGGGCGTAGCCTCACTCCCGATCGGAATATATCTACGCAACATAATACGTTGCAGCCATGTAGGTCAGCTTTTGGAATAAGTGGCAAGTCATGAAGAATAACAATAATAAAGTTACTAACACTATATGCATTTTGGCTGTGGAGCTCTAAGTTTCATCATTTTGCGAAAAGCAGATTTTATCCTACTACAAAGGACTTGCTTGCAAATTACTACAATTGTTGGTAGTTATTGAGATGGTTCCGCCAACCAATATCTCGTTCCCAAATTATTATTAAGTCATAAACCCTCAAATTAATTCATTAGTTTTAGTGTTGAGATATCCGAATACTTCCAAGTTCCAGAGGCTCAAATGTCCGTGAATCGGGACACGGCTAATCGATTAGATCTTTAAACTCTGCAGAGGGTTGCGACTTTCCCGCAAGAATCATTCCCTCCTTTAAAGTCTTCGCACTTCATGGTGTTTGAAGACGGACGAATGAAACAGGTCTTCCAAAGAGTTCTTCCGCCACCGCCGGTACCCATCCAATCCTACCGTTCGTCTACTTCTCGTAGTACCGTCCAGCCAGCGTCACTACTAGGGTCAACCCAGCCAGAGCCCATAATGGCTTGCGGCTGCACGTAATCTTCCGGTCATGGGGCATCCATCCTTCTCTTTGTGGCTGGGTGAAGCTTTCCAGAGGATGTCATGGCGCTTCTCCATGCATCCCGCCACCACTGGTGCTCCAGGTGCCCGTCAACCGCCCTCCACCCAAGAGTGATTTTCCAAGTCCATCTTGATCATTGTAGTTCATGGGGTCATCATCATCATTGACTCTCACATCTTGCTTATGAATTTCACTCATCCCAAATCCCGCTCTGAGCATAGCAAAGTAACTACTACGTCCCGGGTCATGGTAACAAGGGATTGGTTCATCCTACCACATGATACTACTCAAGTTTAATGACTTCAAGATTTCACTACTGCATGCATGGTGGGGTGGTGACGACTACTAATGCACAAAAACATAGGTATAGAAATAACATGATCAAAACTTGCCTTGCTGATGATCCTCGTAAGCTAAAGAGTCGTAGTAGCAAGCTTCAGACTCAGGAAACTCTACCGAGACAAACAATAACACAATAAGCACAAAGCAAGAGGATCACACAAGATAACAAAATAACATAACACATCAAAACAATCAAAACCAAAACCAAAAGAAAAACTCAAAGAAACCAATTCAGGTTTTTCCCTACTCCAAACAATAACAAAAATAGTTTTTATATAACAAAATTCCTTAATATAACCTAATCATGGTTTTAAGTTAACTTAACAGAAAAGGATTCACTAAGCAACTAGGAGCAAAAAGAATTAATTAAAAGCTATTATAAAACTCATTTTAGGCCTAATCCAATTTCCGTTAAGAAAATAATTTAAAACTTTTACTAATTATAAATAAAAGTTCATCTAATGGAGTGACATAAACTAACCTAGAATAACTAGTCACAAGTTAAAAATAAATTAATTTACTAATTAATTAATTAGGAAAACAGAACTAGTTAATTAATTAGGATTAATAGGATTCTGTCTAGAATTAATTATTTATTAATCCTAAAATACCAAAATTAATTTCTAGGGTTTTGCAATGTTAAAATAAAGTGGTGACAAAAGAATCATGCAAAATAATTTTTCTAACTAAAGTTATAGCAGATTTACTATTCTGAACAAAACTAAAATAAAGCAATTTTAATTATTTTAACATAGCTAAATATATATTTTACTGAAACTACATAAAATTTGCAATCCAACAATAAAAGAATCACTCAAAATATTAAACAGAATAAAAGATATACATTTTGAAAACAGAAACTATTCGCTAAAACAGAAAATCAAATAAAAGAAAAAGGCCTAATGGGCCTATCTCAGTATACTCGTATGTTAGATAGGCTAAACGGGCCCTAGGGTTAACTAAAACGAACCGGTCTAAAAATAAAACCTAACTAATAAATAAACCGATCGGAACCGCCGGTTTTCTAACTAAAACCTAACCCTTGGGTGTCTAATCCTAGCCCTAGATCTAGGATCGGACGGTGGGGGTGATGTTAGGGACTTACGGACTCGGACGGCGACGGCGCGGCGCGCGAAGTCGTCAGGCGTCAAGGCGTCGGGAGCTCCGCGACTCGTCGGGAAGACGCGCACGAGGTCGGGAGGGTTCGGTGGTGTTGGGGGGTCGGGGTGGACTAGGGGCTCGACGGCGGCAACAATGGCGGCGGGAGGCTCGGGACTCGGCGAGCGCAAGCGGAGAGAGAGGGGTGCGGCGAGCTCTCGGGGAATGGGGTGCGGGGCTCGGCTCTTTATAGCACAGGGGTCGGGTCGCCTCGGAAGGGATCGGGCGGTCGGGATCCGGATCCTTGGGATCCGGTCGATCTCCGCGAGCTCGATGGCGTGGGCGAGGGAAGGAGACGGGCGGGTCCCACGGTCACGGGAGAGAGAGGCGAGGTGGGTGGCCGAGGCCTCTGGTTTCAGCGAGGCGAGGGGGGGGCGCTGGCTGGCTGGTGTGGCGCTGGCTGCCAGATTAGGCCGGGCTGGCCGGGCTGGCCTGGGAGAGGAGGGGCACTGGCTGGGCTGGGGGTGGTTTAATTTGGGCGCCCGGGTTTCTTTTTTTTAAATAAAACTAAAACAAAAATAAAACCAAATCTATAAATATTTTATATAGGGTATATATATACCAAAATGATCAGGAATATTCCTTTCATTTGAACATTTTCCAAAGGCAAAATCCAAACTTTATGAAAATCCATTTTTTCAAATTCAAATAAAATTCAGATTTGAATTCCAAAACTTTTGGCATTGTTTCCTCTGATATTTTTGGAGTGTCATGTTTGCTCCTCTCATACTTTTGATCAAGTATTTATCAGGCTTGGTTTTTGAATTGTTTCCCACATGCCAAAGTTTGAAATTCAAATTCAAAACTCAAAACTCCCTGAAACTTCAAATGACCTTCAAATTCAAACAGGATGCATAGGATGCTTATCTATAATTGTAAAACATTCCAAATAGGAAATTTGGGATGTTACACATTTGTTTGATGTGCCACAGAAATTCAAAGTCATGAGCCTTATGGTTGAAACCATTAAGAGGACTGCAGCAGACCAGAAGAGAAGTTGTGGGTATGCCCCTCAGATCCAGGAGTTGATTAACTCAAAGATGGGCACAGGCAAATATCTATTGGATAAAGAACATTTTCCAATTTATCCAGACTTTGAGGAGAATGAGGATGTCATGAATGAGAATGATCCGTCGTCAGTTCAAGCACAAGAGAAGAAGGAGAAGGCAAGGAAGGAGAAGGCTGCCAGGATGCCAACTCAAGAGGAGACATCTGAGTATTTCTTGAAGAACAAGCAGGAGCAACTTGGATACTTAATAGCATCAACACTGAGGATTGAGAAGGGATTTGCCACCCTCACTCAAAACCAGGAGAGCTTGGAAAGAATCATGGAACAAAAGTTCTATGACTTAGATGTGAAAGTAACTGAGATTCAGTCTGCTGTGGAGCAACTACAGGATGACATGCAGGAGAGGAAGGGCAAAAGTACAACTGATGCATTTGCCAGAGTGCCTAGAGCCCAGAGGTCATTTGATGTGCCAGTTCCTGACACCAAAGCCACCTCATCTGCACCAGCTACAGCCTCAGTGCCATCAGCTCCAGCACCTACACCAGCTCCAGCTCCATCTACTTCAACTGAAGCCTTCGTCCTCGGCGCTATCCGGACACCACCACCTGAAGATCAAGCCTGAGAGTCGATCTAGCACTATGCACTTTCTATGAACTTTTTGGTAACTTGTTGCCAAAGGGGGAGAAAAATGTATAGATCATAGGCTGAGAGAGAGAGAGAGAGAGAGAGAGAGAGAGTTGCTTTTGTTCTCTCTTGATTTGGTGGTTTTTAAACTTGTTTGCTTTTGATTTCTTGAGTTATTATGTTTGTGAGACATTGATGATCATGTGTTAGATCATAAGCTACACTTATGCATGTTTGATGATATTATCTTATCTATCCTATGTGATCATTCACTGTGCTTGGTGATGAGTGCATGTATTCAACCCGTATCATTTTGAGCGCTCCACCAAGATGTATGTGACAAGGAAGAGTAACCCATGAGCCTAATTCCTTGTGCATTTGCAGTCCAAAGCAAATCGTAAACTATGCACAAATTTAGGGGGAGCTCTTGCTTATCACATACTTCTCAAAGAGACGATGTTTTTCAATCTTATTATCATTTGTCGAAGCTTTGATCTATATGTTGTCATCAATTACCAAAAAGGGGGATATTGAAAGTGCAAATATCCCTAGGTGGTTTTGGTAATTCATAACAACATATAGCTCATTGAGCTAATGCTACTCCAAGATGAACATTTCAGGAAAGCTCAATGAATGGCATGGCATGGATGATGAAAGTGGATCCCTCAAAATGCTAATGACAAAGGATTGGCTCAAGCTCAAAAGCTCAAGAATCTTCATTTTATATTTTAGTGATTCAAGATCACATTGAGTCTATAGGAAAAGCCAATACTATCAAGGAGGGATGAGGTGTTGCTTAATGAGCCTCTTGCTTCATGTGCTTAGTGATATGCTCCAAAACCCTCAGCTAGTTTCTCACATCCACATATGACCTAAACCTAAAGCCAAAAAATCGGTCTCACCGATTCTTCCTATCCGGCGCCACCGATTCCAAATGTCATAGCCACTGCCACAAACCCTAGGCAAATCGGTTCTACCGATAGGGATCTCGGTCTCACCGAGATGGGATTGTAATCTCTCTGTTTCCTTTTCGTAACTTTTCGGTCTCACCGAAAGAGCGGATCGGTCCCACCGAGATTGCAATGTAAACTTTTTGTTTCCCTTTCGTAACGTTTCGGTCTCACCGAAAGAGCGAATCGGTCCCACCGAGTTTACCTGACCAACTCTCTGGTTAGCTAATTACCAAAATCAGTCTCACCGAGTTTGTGTAATCGGTCTCACCGAGATTACGTTATGCCCTAACCCTAACCATATCGGTCCTACCGAGATGCAAGTCAGTCCACCAAAACCCTAACGGTCACTAGGTTTACTAAAATCGGTCTGACCGAGTTTGTTGATTCGGTCCCACCGAGATTGGTAAATTGTGTGTAACGGTTAGATTTTGTGTGGAGGCTATATATACCCCTCCACCTCCTCTTCATTGGTGGAGAGAGCCATCAGAACAAACCTACACTTCCAACTTACCATTTCGAGAGAGCCACCTACTCATGTGTTGAGACCAAGATATTCCATTCCTACCATATGAATCTTGATCTCTAGCCTTCCCCAAGTTGCTTTCCACTCAAATCATCTTTCCACCAGATCCAAATCCTATGAGAGAGAGTTGAGTGTTGGGGAGACTATCATTTGAAGCACAAGAGCAAGGAGTTCATCATCAACGCACCATTTGTTACTTCTTGGAGAGTGGTGTCTCCTAGATTGGCTAGGTGTCACTTGGGAGCCTCCGACGAGATTGTGGAGTTGAACCAAGGAGTTTGTAAGGGCAAGGAGATCGCCTACTTCGTGAAGATCTACCGCTAGTGAGGCAAGTCCTTCGTGGGCGACGGCCATCGTGGGATAGACAAGGTTGCTACTTCGTGGACCCTTCGTGGGTGGAGCCCTCCGTGGACTCGCGCAACCGTTACCCTTCGTGGGTTGAAGTCTCCATCAACGCGGAGGTACGATAGCACCACCTATCGGAACCACGCCAAAAACATCCGTGTCTCCAATTGAGTTTGAATCCTCCAAACCCTTCCCTTTACTTTCTTGCAAGTTGCATGCTTTAATTTCCGCTGCTCATACACTCTTTGCATGCTTGCTTGAATTGTGTGATGATTGCTTGACTTGTCCTAAGATAGCTAAAATCCGCCAAACTCTAAAACTGGGAAAAGGCTAAGTTTTTAATTGGTCAAGTAGTCTAATACCCCCCCCCCCTCTAGACATACTTCAAGGTCCTACAGGCGTACAGCTGGAAGGGTGGACGACACAGGAGCTGACCGATACTGGGTTGACGGCTGCCGTAGGAGGACGCCGCAGGCATTTGCACAGAAGTGCGCCGCCCCGCGTATGGGAAGGGCCTCGACGTCGAGGGGGGCCTCTTGGAGCCAGGCGGAGTCGTCGGCGATGAAAATGAGCGCGCCGAGACGGATCTCATGGCCCAAAGCCAAACCACCGCCAAAAACCATGTTGATGGAGATCGGAAAAACCGCAACCTCACCAGAAGTCGCTAAGACACCTGCTCCACGGTGGGCCCCAACTGTCGTGGGTGTAAGTATGACAGTAAGAGTAGCGGGTACGTAAGAGGAGGCAAGATCCTAGCTACGGTGAGGTTGTGCACGCAAGGTTTATGAGTTCAGGCCCTTCTCGGAGGAAGTAACAACCCTACGTCTCGGTGCCCGGAGGCTTGGTCAACTGGATTATGCATGAGAGTTACAGGGGGTGCGAACCCTTGTGCCAGAGGAGGGGGTGGCTTATATAGAGTGCGCCAGGACCCCAGCCATCCCACGTTATACAGGGTTCAATGTATGTTAAGACAGGGCGTTACTGGTAACGCTAGTTATAAAGAGCTATAAATGACCTATAAGACTACAAAGTGAATGTCTGACCGTTGCCAGCCTGGGTGGCTTTAGACCTTCTCCCCCGAGTGTTTCTTTGTGTGGTCGAATGACTCTTTCTTGGTCGAATGGGATTGGGGTATCCGAGTGAGATAGCTGGTCGAGTTGATTGCACTCCAATGTGACTTCAGTCGGTATCTTCTGTTGATTCTTAACGAACTTGACTTTAGGGTAGTGTCCTTGGGTAGGGCGTCTAGGGCAGGCCTATGACCCTACCCTAGGTACATGTCATCGTCACCCCCTCCCCTAGTACAATTCGGACTCCCTATGGGGGGGGCACGGCCACCCCTTGTGGGCTGCCTCCGCTCTCCCATATGGCCCATGTTGGCCCATTACTTTCCCCGGGGGGTTCCAGTAACCCCTCGGTACTCCGATAAATATCTGAAACGTCCCGAAACCATTCCGGAGTCCAAATACTATCATCCAATATATCAATCTTTACCTCTCAACCATTTCGAGACTCTTCGTCATGTCCGTGATCTCATCCGGGACTCCGAACAATCTTCGATCACCACAAAACATAACACATAATACAAATCGTCATCGAACGTTAAGCGTGCGGACCCTACGGGTTCGAGAACTATGTAGACATGACCGAGGCACATCTCCGGTCAATAAACAACAGCGGAACCTAGATGCTCATATTGGTTCCTACATATTCTACGAAGATCTTTATCGGTCAAACCGTACTAACAACATACGTCATTCCCTTTGTCATCGGTATGTTACTTGCCTGAGATTTGATCGTCGGTATCCTCATACCTAGTTCAATCTCGTTACCGGCAAGTCTCTTTACTCGTTCTGTAATGTCATCCCGCAACTAACTCATTAGTCACATTGCTTGCAAGGCTTATTATGATGTGCATTACCGAGAGAGCCCAGAGATACCTCTCCGATACTCAGAATGACAAATCCTAATCTTGATCTAATGCCAACCCAACAAACACCTTCGGAGATACCTGTAGAGCATCTTTATAATCACCCAGTTATGTTGTGACATTTGATAGCACACAAGGCATTCCTCTGGTATCCGGGAGTTGCATAATCTCATAGTCAAAGGAATATGTATATGACATGAAGAAAGCTATAGCAATAAAACTGAACGATCACTATGCTAAGCTAACGGATGGGTCTTGTCCATCACATCATTCTCCTAATGACGTGATCCCGTTCATCAAATGACAACACATGTCTATGGTTAGGAAACTTAACCATCTTTGATTAACGAGCTAGTCTAGTAGAGGCTTACTAGGGATACGGTGTTTTGTCTATGTATCCACACATGTATCAAGTTTCCGGTTAATACAATTCTAGCATGAATAATAAACATTTATCATGATATAAGGAAATATAAAATAACAACTTTATTATTGCCTCTAGGGCACATTTCCTTCAGCTTGTCCTCAAGCAAAAGCCGATATCGATAAATATGTCCACATGTTTAGAGATAGAGGTGTCGATAAAATAAAATACGGACATGAGGGCATAATGATCATCTTTAGGAAAACAACATATATTGTCATATAATTTCTTATGCTCAAGTAACAATTCATCCACAAGGTAAAGTATGAATCGGAAACTTCATTGAAAACTAACAAACTATGATCTCAGTCATTGAAACAATTGCAATTTATCATAACATCGGAAAGAGTCAATTAAAGAGCTTTTTAGCAAGTCCACATACTCAACTATCATATAGTCTTTCACAATTGCTAACACTCATGCAATACTTATGGGTAGAAAGTTTCAATCAGACACAGAGAAAGATAGGGGTTCATAGTTTTGCCTCCCAACCTTTTACCTCAAGGGTAGTATCAACAATAATACTTTATGATAACTTACATCTGAGTGGACATATATATCCGGATCTCTCCAACACATAGAGCTTGCCAAAGGAAAAAGTATAAAAAGGGAAAGGTGATGATCACCATTACTCTTGTAAGGGTAGGAGATAAAAGTAAAAGATAGGCCCTTTGCATAGGCAAGCGGAGGTTGTCATGCGCTTTTATGGTTGGATGCACAAAATCTTAATGCAAAAGAACATCACTTTATATTGTTGCTTGTGATAAGGACCTTTATTTCTTCCATATCACAAGTTCATATAAAGCTTATTTTCTTCACACTAATAGATCATACATATTTAGAGAGAACAATTTTATTGCTTGCACTGATGTCAAATAACCTCTTCTCACCGGCAAGTTTGAAATCATAGTTGAGCTCCTTAATAGCCCAATATTCCTTATGTTCAAGTTCGAGAGGCAGGTGACATGATTTTCCATAAACCATTTTATATGGAGACACACCCATAGGATTCTTATAAGCAGTTCAATAAGCCCACAAAGCATCATCAAGTTTCTTAGACCAATTCTTTCTAGATCTATTAACAGTCTTTTGCAAAATTAATTTAATCTCTCTATTGCTCAATTCTACTTGACCACTAGACTGAGGATGATATGGAGATGCAATTATATGATTAACATCATATTTAGCAAGCATTTTACGGAAAGCACCATGAATAAAATGAGAACCACCATCATTAAATATCTAGGGACTCCAAACCTCAGAAAAATAACTTCTTTAAGCATCTTAATAGAAGTGTTGTGATCAGCACTACTAGTTGGATTAACTTCTACCCACTTAGTAACGTAATCAATAGCAACTAGAATATGTGTATACCCATTAGAGGAAGGAAAAGGTCCCATTTAATCAAAGCCCCAAACATCAAATGGTTCAATAACAAATGAATAATTCATAGGCATTTCCCGATGTCTACTAATGTTACCATTCCTTTGGCATTCATCACAAGACAAGACAAACTTACGGGCATCCTTAAAGAGAGTGGGCTAATAGAAACATGATTGCAATACCTTGTGTGCAGTTCTATCTCCAGCATGGTGTCCTCCGTAAGCCTTGGAGTGGCACTTGCGTAGGATCTGTTCATGTTCATGCTCAGGTGCACAACGTCTAATAACACCATCTACTCCCTCTTTATAAAGTTGTGGATCATCCCAAAAGTAATGTCTTAAATCATAGAAAAACTTTTTGTTTTGCTGGTATGTGAAACTAGGTGGTATAAATTTAGCAACAATACAATTCGCATAATCCGCATACCATGGAGTATTACGCGAAGCATTTATGACATTTAATTGATCATCAGGAAAGCTATCATCAATAGGCAATGGGTCATGAAGAACATTTTCTAACCTAGACAAGTTGTCTGCAACGGGATTCTCAGCTCCCTTTCTATCAATAATATGCAAATCAAATTCTTGTAGCAAGAGAACCCATCTAATAAGTCTAGGTTTGGCATCTTTATTTTCCATAAGATATTTAATAGCAGCATGATCAGTGTGAACAGTTACTTTGGAATCAACAATATAAGGTCTGAACTTATCACATGCAAATACAACTGCTAAAAATTATTTTTCAGTGGTAGCATAATTTCTGTGGGCACTGTCTAGAGTCTTACTAGCATACTGAATAACATTTAGTTTCTTATCAACTCTTTGTACTAGAATAGCACCAACAGCATAATCACTAGCATCACACATAATTTCAAAGGGTAAATTCCAATTAGGTGGCTGAACAATAGGAGCAGAAATCAAGGCTTTCTTAAGTATTTCAAATGCTTCTACACAATCATCATCAAAATCAAAAGGAACATATTTTTGTAAGAGATTAGTGAGAGGCCTAGAAATTTTAGAGAAGTCTTTAATAAACCTCCTATAGAAGCCAGCATGACCAAGGAAACTTCTTATACCTTTGATATCTTTAGGACATGGCATCTTTTCAATAGCATCTACTTTAGCTTTATCAACTTCAATACTCTTTCAGAAATTTTATGCCCCAAGACAATACATTCATTAACCATAAAGTGGCACTTCTCCCAATTCAACACAAGATTAGTTTCTTCACATCTCTGCAAAACTCGATCAAGGTTGCTTAAGCAATCATCAAAAGAAGTTCCGTAAATGGAGAAATCATCCATGAAAACCTCAACAATCTATTCATAAAAGTCAGAGAATATAGCAGTCATACATCTTTGAAAGGTAGCAGGTGCATTACATAAACCAAAAGTCATACGTCTATAAGCAAAGGTACCAAAAGGGAAAATAAAAGTTGTTTTTTCTTGATCCTCTTTTAACACAGGTATTTGAGAGAAACCAGAATAACCATCTAGAAAGCAAAAATGTGTATGTTTAGATAGTCTTTCTAGCATTTGATCAATAAAAGTTAGAGGGTAATGATCTTCTCTAGTAGCTTTATTTAATTTGCGGAAATCAATTACCATTCTATACCCTATAACAATTCTTTGAGGAATCAATTCATTTTTACCATTAGGAACAACAGTAATACCTCCCTTCTAAGGGACACAAGGAACAGGGCTTACCCATTGACTATCAGCAATAGGATAAATTATACCTGCCTCCAGAAGCTTTAGTATTTCATTTCTTACCACTTCTTTCATCTTAGGATTTAACCGTCGTTGATGATCAACAATTGGTTTAGCATCTTTCTCCAATTTTATTTTATGCTGACATAGAGTGGGACTAATGCCCTTAAGATCGTCAAGAGTATATCCAATAGCGGCACGGTGCTTCTTCAGAGTTTTCAATAATTTCTTTTCTTCATGCTCTGAAAGGTCAGCACTAATAATAACAGGATATATCTTCTTTTCATCAAGATAAGCATATTTTAGAGTATCCGGTAATTGTTTAAGCTCAAACACGGGATCACCCTTAGGTGGAGGAGGATCCCCAAGGATTTCAACAGGCAAATTGTGTTTCAAAATAGGTCCCTGTTTAAAGAATACTTCATCTAGTTCTCTTCTTTCATTCATAAACATATCATTTTCATGGTCTAGCAAATATTGTTCTAAAGGATCAGCAGGAGGCACAGTAATAGAAGCAAGACCAATAATTTCATCCTTACTAGGAAATTCTGTATCATGGGGTTGTCTACGAAATTTAGAGAAATTAAAATCATGAGACATATCCCCCAAACCAACAGTAACAATATCTTTCTCGCAGTCTATCCTGGCATTAACGGTATTCAAGAAAGGTCTACCAAATATAATGGGACAAAAATTATCTTGTGGGGAACCAAGAACAAGAAAATCAGTAGGGTATTTATTCTTCCCACATAAGACATCGACATCTCTAACAATCCCAATTGGTGATATAGTTTCTCTATTGGCAAGCTTAATAGTAACATCAATATCTTCTGTCTCAGCAGGTGCAATATCATTCATAATTTCTTTATATAAGGTATAAGGAATTGCACTCACACTGGCACCCACGTCACATAACCCATGATAACAATGATCTCCAATTTTAACAGAAACAACAGGCATGCCAACAACATGTCTATGTTTATCTTTAGTATCAGGTTTAGCAATCCTAGTAGCTTCATCACAGAAGTAAATAACATGCCCGTCAATACTATCAACCAAGAAATCTTTAACCATAGCAATACTAGGTTCAACTTTAATTTGCTCACAGGGTGTATTACTTTTACGAACCACAGTTGAAGCTTTAGCATGATCCTTTATTCTAACAGGGAATGGTGGTTTCTCAATATAAGCAGTAGGAATAATAGGATCAACATTATAAGTAATAGTTTCTTCTTCAACTTTAATGGGTTCGACTACTTTAACTTCAATGGGAGGATGATATTTAAACCACTTCTCCTTAGTGAGATCAACATGAGTAGCAAATAATTCATAGAAAGAAGCTACTATCTCAGAGTCAAGTCAATATTTAGTGCTAAAATCACGAAAAGCATCGGTATCCATAAAAGATTTAACACAATCAAACTTAAGGTTTATACCTAACTCCTTACCTTCGTTGAGATCCCAATCTTCATAGTTGCGTTTAATTCTTTCCAATAAATCTCATTTGAATCCAATATCCTTCTTCATATAGAAACCAGTACAAGAAGTATCGAGCATGGATCGATCATTATGAGAAAGCCGAGCATAAAATTTTTGAATAATAATTTCTCTTGAGAGCTCATGATTGGGGCATGAATATAACATTGACTTAAGCCTCCCCCAAGCTTGAGTGATACTTTCTCCTTCACGAGGCCAAAAAATATATATATAATTCTGATCACGATGAACTAGATGCATATGATAAAACTTCTGATGAAATTCCAATTTCAATCAGTTGTAGTTCCATGATCCAATATCATCCAATATCCTATACCATGTCAATGCCTTTCCCTTCAAAGATAAAGGGAAGACCTTCTTCTTGACAACATCCTCGGTTATACCTACAAGCTTAAATAATCCACAAACTTCATCCGCATAGATTAGGTGCATATCGGGATGTAATGTTCCATCTCCTGCATAAGGATTAGCTAGAAATTTCTCTATCATACCCGAAGGAATTTCATAATAAATATTTTCAGTAGGTGCAGTAGGTTGAGGAGTAGCTAATTGTGGTTTCAGTCGAGGGGAAGATACCCCGAACAAACCCCTCAAAGGATTATTTTCCATAGTAACAAGTGACAGTAAATTTCAGCACACTATATAAATATTTCCTTACCAAATTCCACTCACCAAAGGCGCTTCACTCCTCGGCAACGGTGCCAGAAAAGAGTCTTGATGACCCACAAGTATAGGGGATCTATCATAGTCCTTTCGATAAGTAAGAGTGTCGAACCCAACGAGGAGCAGAAGGAAATGACAAGTGGTTTTCAGCAAGGTATTCCCTGCAAGCACTGAAATTATCGGTGACAGATGGTTTTGTGATAGGATAAATCGTAACGGGTAACAAGTAATAGAAGTAAACAAGGTGCAGCAAGGTGGCCCAATCCTTTTTGTAGCAAAGGACAAGCCTGGAAAAACTCTTATATAAAGCAAAGCGCTCCCGAGGACACATGGGAGTTGTTATCAAGTTAGTTTTCATCATGTTCATATGATTCACGTTCGTTACTTTGATAATTTGATATGTGGGTGGACTGGTGCTTGGGCGCTGCCCTTCCTTGGACAAGCCTCCCACTTATGATTAACCCCTCTCGCAAGCATCCGCAACTACAAAAGAAGTATTAAGGTAAACCTAACCATAGCATGAAACATATGGATCCAAATCAGCCCATTGCGAAGCAACACATAAACTAGGGTTTAAACTTCTGTCACCCTAGTAACCCATCATCTATTTATTACTTCCCAATCCCTTCCTCTAGGCCCAAATAATGGTGAAGGGTCATGTAGTCGACGTTCACATAACACCACTAGAGGAGAGACAACATACATCTCATCAAAATATCGAACAAATACCAAATTCACATGATTACTTATAACAAGACTTCTTCCATGTCCTCAGGAACAAACGTAAATACTCACAAAGCATATTCATAATCATAATCAGAGGAGTATTAATTATCATTAAGGATCTATGTTGGGGAACGTAGTAATTTCAAAAAAATTCCTACGCACACACAGGATCATGGTGATGCGTAGCAACGAGAGGGGAGAGTGTTGTCCACGTACCCTCGTAGACCGAAAGCGGAAGCGTTAGCACAACGCGGTTGATGTAGTCGTACGTCTTCACGATCCGACCGATCAAGTACCGAACGTACGGCACCTCCGAGTTCAGCACACATTCAGCTCGATGACGTCCCTCGAACTCCGATCCAGCCGAGCTTTAAGGGAGAGTTCCACAAGATGACGGTGGTAACGATGATGATGTTCTATCGACGCAGGCTTCGCCTAAGCACCGCTACGATATTATCGAGGTGGATTATGGTGGAGGGGGGCACCGCACACGGCTAAGAGATCAAGAGATCAATTGTTGTGTCTATGGGGTGCCCCCTTCCTCCGTATATAAAGGGGGGAGGAGGCCAAGGGGGTGGCGCGCCCTAGGAGGGGGAAACCTACTCCAAGTAGGTTTGCCCATCCCTTTCCTAGTCCAAGAAGGAGGGGGGAGGAAGGAGTGGGAGAGGGGAAAGGCAATGGGGGCGCCCCCGCCCCTTCCTTGTCCTATTCGGACTCAAGGGAAGGGGCGCGCCTCTTGCCCTGGCCGGCCCCTCTCTCTCTCCACTAGGGCCCAACAAGGCCCATTAGTTCTCGAGGCGGTTCCGGTAACCCCCGGTACTCCGATATATATCCGATAACGCCCGGAACCATTCCGGTGTCCGAATATAGTCGTCCAATATATCAATCTTCATGTCTCGACCATTTCGAGACTCCTCCTCATGTCCGTGATCATATCCGGGACTCCGAACTATCTTCGGTACATCAAAACACATAAACTTATAATGTAACCATCGTCAAACTTTAAGCGTGCGGACCCTACGGGTTCGAGAACTATGTAGACATGACCGAGACACGTCTCCGGTGAATAACCAATAGCGTAACCTGGATGCTCATATTGGCCCCAACATATTCTACGAAGATCTTTATCGGTCAAACCGCATAACAACATACGTTGTTCCCTTTGTCATCGGTATGTTACTTGCCCGAGATTCGATCGTCGGTATCTCAATACCTAGTTCAATCTCGTTACCAGCAACTCTCTTTACTCGTTCTGTAATACATCATCCCGCAACTAACTCATTAGTTACAATGCTTGCAAGGCTTATAGTGATGTGCATTACCGAGTGGGCCCAGAGATACCTCTCCAACAATCGGAGTGACAAATCCTAATCTCAAAATACGCCAACCCAACAAGTACCTTTGGAGACACCTATAGAGCACCTTTGTAATCACCCAGTTACGTTGTGACGTTTGGTAGCACACAAAGTGTTCCTCCGGTAAACGGGAGTTGCATAATCTCATAGTCATAGGAACATGTATAAGTCATGAAGAAAGCAATAGCAACAAACTAAACGATCAAGTGCTAAGCTAACGGAATGGGTCAAGTCAATCACATCATTCTACTAATGATGTGATCCCGTTAATCAAATGACAACTCATGTCTTTGGTTAGGAAACTTAATCATCTTTGATTAACGAGCTAGTCAAGTAGAGGCATACTAGTGACACTATGTTTGTCTATGTATTCACACATGTATTATGTTTCCGGTTAATACAATTCTAGCATGAATAATAAACATTTATCATGATATAATGAAATAAATAATAACTTTATTATTGCCTCTAGGGCATATTTCCTTCAGTCTCCCACTTGCACTAGAGTCAATAATCTAGTTCACATCGCCATGTGATTTCACATCAATAGTTCACATCTTTATGTGGTTAACACCCATAGTTCACATCGATACGTGACCAACACCCAAAGGGTTTACTAGAGTCAGTAATCTAGTTCACATCGCTATGTGATTAACACCCAAAGAGTATTAAGGTGTGATCATGTTTTGCTTGTGAGATAATTTTAGTCAACGGGTCTGTCACATTCAGATTCGTAAGTATTTTGCAAATTTTTATGTCTACAATGCTCTGCACGGAGCTACTCTAGCTAATAGCTCCCACTTTCAATATGTATCCAGATTGAGACTTAGAGTCATCTGGATCAGTGTCAAAACTTTCATCGACGTAACCCTTTACGACGAACCTTTTGTCACCTCCATAATCGAGAAACATATCCTTATTCCACTAAGGATAATTTTGACCGCTGTCCAGTGATCTACTCCTAGATCATTATTGTACTTCCTTGCTAAACTCAGTGTAGGGTATACAACAGATCTGGCACACAACATGGCATACTTTATAGAACCTATGGATGAGGCATAGGGAATGACTTTCATTCTCTTTCTATCTTCTGCCGTGGTCGGGTTTTGAGACTTACTCAATCTCACACCTTGTAGCACAGGCAAGAATTCTTTCTTTGACTGTTCCATTTTGAACTACTTCAAAATCTTGTCAAGGTATGTACTCATTGAAAAAACTTATCAAGCGTCTTGATCTATCTCTATAGATCTTTATGCTTAATATGTAAGAAGCTTCACTGAGGTCTTTTTTTTAAAAAAAACTCTTTCAAACACTCCTTTATGCTTTGCAGAATAATTCTACATTATTTCCAATCAACAATATGTCATTCACATATACTTATCAGAAATGCTATAGTGCTCCCACTCACTTTCTTGTAAATACAGGCTTCAACGTAAGTCTGTATAAAACTATATGCTTTGATCAACTCATCAAAGCGTATATTCAAACTCCGAGATGCTTGCACCAGTCCATAGATGGATCGCTGGAGCTTGCATATTTTGTTAGCACCTTTAGGATCGACAAAACCTTCTGGTTGCATCATATACAACTCTTTTTAAATAAATCCATTAAGGAATGTAGTTTTGTTTATCCATTTGCCAGATTTCATAAAATGCGGCAATTGCCAACATGATTCGGACAGACTTAAGCATAGATACGAGTGAGAAACTCTCATCGTAGTCAACACCTTGAACTTGTCGAAAACCTTTTGCGACAATTCTAGCTTTGTAGATAGTAACACAACTATCATCGTCCGTCTTCCTCTTGAAGATCCATTTAATCTCAATGGCTCACCAATCATCGAGCAAGTCAATCAAAGTCCATACTTTGTTCTTATACATGGATCCCATCTCATATTTCATGGCCTTAAACCATTTTGCGGAATCTGGGCTCATCATCCCTTCCTCATAGTTCGTAGGTTCGTCATGATCAAGTAACATGACCTCCAGAACAGGATTACTGTACCACTCTGGTGCGGATCTTACTCTGGTTTACCTACGAGGTTTGGTAGTAACTTGATCTGAAGTTACATGATCATCATCATTAGCTTCCTCACTAATTGGTGTAGGAGTCACAGGAACAGATTTCGTGATGAACTACTTTCCAATAAGGGAGCAGTACAGATTACCTCATCAAGTTCTACTTTCCTCCCACTCACTTCTTTCGAGAGAAACTCCTTCTCTAGAAAAGATCCATTCTTAGCAACAAATGTCTTGCCTTCGGATCTATGATAGAAGGTCTACCCAACTGTCTCCTTTGGGTATCCTATGAAGACACATTTCTTCGATTTGGTTTTGAGCTTATCAGGATGAAACTTTTTCACATAAGCATCGTAACCCCAAACTTTAAGAAACGACAGCTCAGGTTTATTGCTAAACCATAGTTCATAAGGTGTCGTCTCAACGAATTTAGATGGTGCCCTATTTAACGTGAATGCGGCTGTCTCTAATGCATAACCCCAAAACGGTAATGGTAAATCGGTAAGAAACATCATAGATTGCACTATATCCAATAAAGTATGGTTATGATGTTCGGACACACCATTATGCTGTGGTGTTCCAGGTGGCACGAATTTGTGAAACTATTCCACATTGTTTTAATTGAAGACCAAACTCGTAACTCAAATATTTGTCTCCGCGATCAGATCGTAGAAACTTTATTTTCTTGTCACGATGATTTTCTACTTCACTCTGAAATTCTTTGAACTTTTCAAATGTTTCAGACTTATGTTTCATCAAGTAGATATACCCATATCTGCTCAAATCATATGTGAAGGTCAGAAAACAATGATACCCGCCATGAGCCTCAACACTCATTGGACCACATACATCGGTATGTATTATTTCCAACAAGTCAGTGGCTCGCTCCATTGTTCCTGAGAACGGAGTCTTAGTCATCTTGCCCATGAGGCATGGTTCGCAAGCATCAAGTGATTCATAATCAAGTGGTTCCAAAAGCCCATCAGCATGGAGTTTCTTCATGCGCTTTACACCAATATGACCTAAATGGCAGTGCCACAAATAAGTTGCACTATCATTGTTAACTTTGCATCTTTTGGCTTCAATATTATGAATATGTGTATCACTATAATCGAGATCCAACAAACTATTTTCATTGGGTGTATGACCATCGAAGGTTTTATTCATGTAAACAGAATAACAATTATTCTCTTATTTTAAATGAATAAACGTATTGCAATAAACATGATCAAATCATATTCATGCTTAACACAAACACCAAATAACATTTATTTAGGTTCAACACTAATCCCGAAAGTATAGGTAGTGTGCGATGATGATCATATCAATCTTGGAACCACTTCCAAGACACATCGTCACTTCACCCTTAACTAGTCTCTGTTCATTCTGCAACTCCCGTTTCGAGTTACTACTCTTAGCAACTGAACCAGTATCAAATACCGAGGGGTTGCTATAAACACTAGTAAAGTACACATCAATAACATGTATATCAAATATAGCTTTGTTCACTTCGCCATCCTTCTTATCCGCCAAATTCTTGGGGTAGTTCCGCTTCCAGTGACCAGTCCCTTTGTAGTAGAAGTACTTAGTTTCAGGCTTAGGTCTAGACTTGGGCTTCTTCACTTGAGCAGCAACTTTCTTGCCATTCTTCTTGAAGTTCCCCTTATTCCCTTTGCCCTTTTTCTTGAAACTAGTGGTCTTTTCAACCATCAACACTTGATGTTTTTCTTGATTTCTACCTTCGCTGCTTTTAGCATCGCGAAGAGCTCGGGAATTACTTTCGCCATCCCTTGCATATTATAGTTCATCACGAAGTTCTAGTAACTTGGTGATAGTGACTAGAGAACTTTTTCAATTACTATCTTATCTGGAAGATTAACTCCCACTTGATTCAAGCAATTGTAGTACTCAGACAATCTGAGCACATGCTCACTCGTTGAGCTATTATCCTCCATCCTGTCGGCAAAGTACTGTCAGAGGTCTCATACCTCTCGACACGGGCATGAGTATGAAATACCAATTTCAACTCTTGGAACATCTTATATGCTCCGTGGCGTTCAAAACATTTTTGAAGTCCCGGTTCTAAGCCGTAAAGCATGGTGCACTAAACTATCAAGTAGTCATCATACCGAGCTTTTGTCAAAATGTTCATGACGTCTGCATCTGCTCCTGCAATAGTTATGTCACCTAGCGGTGCATCAAGGACATAATTCTTCTGTGCAGCAATGAGGATAATCCTCAGATCACGGATCCAATCCGCATCATTGCTACTAACATCTTTCAACTTAGTTTTCTCTAGGAACATATAAAAAATAAAACAGGGGAGCTAAACGCGAGCTATTGATCTACAACATAGATATGCAAATACTATCAGGACTAAGTTCATGATAAATTAAAGTTCAATTAATCATATTACTTAAGAACTCCCACTTAGATAGACATCCCTCTAATCCTCTAAGTGATCACGTGATCCACATCAACTAAACCATGTCCAATCATCACGTGAGATGGAGTAGTTTCAATGCTGAACATCACTATGTTGATCATATCTACTATATGATTCACGCTCGACCTTTCGGTCTCAGTGTTCCGAGGCCATATCTGTTATATGCTAGGCTCGTCAAGTTTAACTCGAGTATTCGCGTGTGCAACTGTTTTGCACCGTTGTATTTGAACGTATAGCCTATCACACCCGATCATCACGTGGTGTCTCAAAGACGAAGAACTTTCGCAACGGTGCATACTCGGGGAGAACACTTATACCTTGATAATTTAGTGAGAGATCATCTTATAATGCTACCGTCAATCAAAGCAAGATAAGATGCATAAAGATAAACATCACATGCAATCAATATAAGTGATATGATATGGCCATCATCATCTTGTGCTTGTGATCTCCATCTTGAAGCACCGTCATGATCACCACCGCCACCGCACGACACCTTGATCTCCATCGTAGCATCGTTGTCGCCTCGCCAACTTATGCTTCTCGACTATCGCTACCGCTTAGTGATAAAGTAAAGCATTACAAAGCGATTGCATTGCATACAATAAGCGACAACCATATGGCTCCTGCCATTGTCGATAACTCGTTACAAAACATGATCATCTCATACAATAAAATATAGCATCATGCCTTGACCATATCACATCACAACATACCCTGCAAAAACAAGTTAGACTCCTCTACTTTTGTTGTTGCAAGTTTTACGTGGTTGCTACGGGCTGAGCAAGAACCGTTCTTACCTACTAATCAAAACCACAACGATAGTTCGTCAAGTTAGTGTTGTTTTAACCTTCTCAAGGACCGGGCGTAGCCACACTCGGTTCAACTAAAGTTGGAGAAACTGACACCTGCCAGCCACCTGTGTGCAAAGTACGTCGGTAGAACCAGTCTCGCGTAAGCGTACGCGTAATGTCGGTCCGAGCCGCTTCATCCAACAATACTGCCGAACCAAAGTATGACATGCTGGTAAGCAGTATGATTTGTATCGCCCACAACTCACTTGTGTTCTACTCGTGCATATAACATCTACGCATAAAACCTGGCTCGGATGCTACTGTTGGGGAATGTAGTAATTTCAAAAAAATTCCTACGCACACACAGGATCATGGTGATGCATAGCAACAAGAGGGGAGAGTGTTGTCCACGTACCCTCGTAGACCGAAAGCGGAAGCGTTAGCACAACGCGGTTGATGTAGTCGTACGTCTTCACGATCCGACCGATCAAGTACTGAACGTACGACACCTCCGAGTTTAGCACACGTTCAGCTCGATGACGTCCCTCGAACTCCGATCCAGCCGAGCTTTGAGGGAGAGTTCCGTCAGCACGACGGCGTGGTGACGATGATGATGTTCTACCGACGCAGGGCTTCGCCTAAGCACCGCTATGATATTATCGAGGTGGATTATGGTGGAGGGGGGCACCGCACACGGCTAAGGGATCAAGAGATCAATTGTTATGTCTATGGGGTGCCCCCTTCCTCCGTATATAAAGGGGGGAGGAGGAGAGGGCCGTCCAAGGTGGTGGCGCACCCTAGGAGGGGGAAACCTACTCCAAGTAGGTTTGCCCCTCCCTTTCCTAGTCCAAGAAGGAGGGGAAGGAAGGAGTGGGAGAGGGGAAAGGCAAGGGCCCCCCCCCTTCCTTGTCCTATTCGGACTCAAGGGGAGGGGGTGCGCCTTTGCCTTGGCCGACCCCTCTCTCTCCACACTAGGGCCCAACAAGGCCCATTAGTTCCCGGGGGGGTTCTGGCAACCCCCGGTACTCCGATATATATCCGATAACCCCCGGAACCATTCCGGTGTCCGAATATAGTCGTCCAATATATCAATCTTCATGTCTCGACCATTTCGAGACTCCTCGTCATGTCCGTGATCATATCCGGGACTCCGAACTATCTTCGGTACATCAAAACACATAAACTCATAATATAACCGTCAGCAAACTTTAAGCGTGCGGACCCTACGGGTTCGAGAACTTTGAAGACATGGCCGAGACACGTCTCCGGTCAATAACCAATAGCGGAACCTAGATGCTCATATTGGCTCCCACATATTCTAAGAAGATCTTTATCGGTCAAACCGCATAACAACATACGTTGTTCTCTTTGTCATCGGTATGTTACTTGCCCGAGATTCGATCGTCGGTATCTCAATACCTAGTTCAATCTCGTTACCGGCAAGTCTCTTTACTCGTTCCGTAATACATCATCTGTTGGAAATATGCCCTAGAGGCAATAATAAAATGGTTATTATTGTATTTCCCCGTTCATGATAATTGTCTATTGTTCATGCTATAATTGTATTAACTGGAAACCGTAATACATGTGTGAATACATAGACGACAACATGTCCCTAGTAAGCCTCTAGTTGACTAGCTCGTTGATCAATAGATGGTTATGGTTTCCTAACCATGGACATTGGATGTCATTGATAACGGGATCACATCATTAGGAGAATGATGTGATGGACAAGACCCAATCCTAAGCATAGCACAAGATCGTGTAGTTCGTTCGCTAAGAGCTTTTCTAATGTCAAGTATCATTTCCTTAGACCATGAGATTGTGCAACTCCCGGATACCGTAGGAATGCTTTGGGTGCACCAAACGTCACAACGAATCGGGTGGCTATAAAGGTGCACTCTGGTATCTCCAAAAGTGTCATGGGTTGGCACGAATCGAGATGGATTTGTCACTCCGTTATAACGGAGAGGTATCTCTGGGCCCACTCGGTAATGCATCATCATAATGAGCTCGCAGTGTGACTAAGGAGTTAGTCACGGGATCATGCGTTACGGAACGAGTAAAGTGACTTGCCGGTAACGAGATTGAACGAGGTATTGGGATGCCGACGATCGAATCTCGGGCAAGTAACGTACCGATTGACAAAGGGAGTTGTATACAGGATTGCTTGAATCCTTGACATCGTGGTTCATCCGATAAGATAATCGTGGAACATGTGGGAGCCAATATGGGTATCCAGATCCCGCTATTGGTTATTGGCCGGAGAGGTGTCCCGGTCATGTCTGCATGGTTCCCGAACCCGTAGGGTCTACACACTTAAGGTTCGGTGACGGTAGAGTTGTTATGGGAAATAGTATGTGGTTACCGAAGGTAGTTCGGAGTCCCGGATGAGATCCCGGACATCGCTCCGGAATGGTCCGGCGGTGAAGATTGATATATTGGACGAAGGGTATTGGAGTCCTGAAGTGTTCTGGGGGTACCAGGCTATGGCCAGCATGACCGAAAGGTGTTTCGGGAGCCCCGACAAGTATTGGAGGGCCTCATGGGCCAAAGGGGAAGGGGAAAACCAGCCCACTAAGGGGTGGTGCGCCCCCCCACACCCTTTCCCATGTTACTTGGGGAGGTAGGGCGCCTGCACCTGGCTTGGGAGGCAAGCCTCCACCTGCTTGGCTTGGGGGGCAAGTCTCCCTAGGATTTTCCCTAGGGAGATCCAATCTGCTTGGCCGCCGCCCCTAGGGGAAACCCTAGGGCGCCTCCCCCTCTCCCCTTGCCCTATATATAGTGGAGGGGTGGGAGGGCAGCCACACCTCTTCCCTGGCGCAGCCCTCTTGTAACACCCCGGACGTAACTTTCCATATTTGTAACTCCAACTCTGGCCATTTTCGGCATTGTGATATGATATTCCCTCCGTGGTTGGGTTTTTCTTCTTTTTGCATTTTGTCCATGTCATGCATTTTACATCATGTCATCATGTGCATCGCATTTGCATACGTGTTCGTCTCATGATTCCGAGCATTTTTCCCGTTGTCCGTTTTGCAATCCGGCACTCCTATCTCCTCCGGCGGCCCCTTTTACGTTTTTCCGTGTGCGGGTACTAAACCTTCTCGGAATGGACCGAGGTTTGCCTAGTGGCCTTGGCATACCACCCGTAGACCACCGGTCAAGTTTCGGGTCATTTGGAGCTCGTTTGGTACTCCAACGGTTAACCGCACTCTCGCAAAGGCCTCTGTTAAGTTGCAGCCCAACACCCCTCCGAAACAGCCCAATAACCCATCTAAGTCACTTCCATGCTCTCCGTCGTTCGATGACGATCGTGTGGGCGAAAACTACACCTCGTTTGGACTCTCCTAGCTCCTTCTACCTATAAAAACACACCCCTACCCGAAATCCCGGATCAATTCCCCCCTAACCTAGCTAAATTCCCCCTCCGCGCCGCCGGACGTGTCCGATTCAGGCCGGACACGTCCGCCCGCCGCCGCCGGCCAACCGGGCGTGCCACGTGGCGCCCGGTCCCCGATTCGCCGCCCTCGCGCGCGGCCAGGGGCCGGAGGGGCCTCCCGGCCGCGCCGCCGCGCCGCCGCCGCCCTTCGCCGGCGCGCCCTCCGCGCCCTCTCGCCGCCGCCCGTTCCGGCCGCAGCGCCGCCGCTCAGCGCCAGCCACCCGCCGCTCGATGCGCCGCCCGCCGCCGCCCACCCAGACGGGCGCCGGCCACCTCCGCGCGCCGCCCGGCTTCCCCGGCCGGATCCGGTCGGCCCTCCTCCGACCATCCTTCCCGCCTTCGTCCCGGCGAGATCCAATCGGGATCCCGGCTGTCCTCGGTTCGTGTGCATCGGGTTGACTTTCTCCCCCTCGAATTCTCGTCTAAGTTTTTCATCCGGAGATATTTTGTGGCATTTTTAACGTAGCGTAACTTTGCATCTGTAGGTCCATTTTGCGCGTATAATATATCAAAACGTTCGCCTCGAAGAGTAGATCATTTCATCTCATTGCATCATTTTCATTTGAGCTCATCTTGATGCCCGAAATGCTGTTGGAAGAGGGCTATGTGATGTTAGTTTCTGTTTCTTAACAGAACTTGCACTTTTGTTATTTTTGCCATGATTGATGTGTGCACCCTATGAATTTGAGTCCTACATGTGTTTTGTTCTATGCCATGCCATCTTTCCAGGGGTGTATGCCATGTATTTTTGTGATCTATGTGGTGACTATCACGAGCATGCAAAGTAGGTGTCCTGATGTTGCTGTTTTCAGCCCTGTTTAGCTGATTTTTGATGCCATGTTAACTTGATGCTACCAAGAGATCCATGCATATTTTGAGATACTTCAGTAAGGATGTTTTGTTAAACATGTCTTGCTCTATCCATCCATGCCTTTGTTTGAAATTATGGAGTGCCATAGCTTGAGTCAATCGAGCTCTACTTTTGCTATCAAATGTTTCCTGGCAGATTGTATACATGTTATTCAATTTTGCCAAGGTTGTTGTGGTTGATCCATGTATGCTATGTTATTGTTCTTGCCATGTATGTCTTCTATGCCATGTCTTCTTGATGTATGTATGCTTAGTTTATCACATAAGGCTCTGTAGTGAGTGCATTTAGCTTGTAAACATGCCTACTTGTTATCAGTTTTTGACATGTCATGTTGCTGAATCTGTTAACGAAACTTTCAATATTGACATGGGTGTTACTATATTTTCTGATCCTTTTTGGCTTATGGTCAGTAAGGGACTCTTGTTCTATCCTTTGAGTAGATTCATGCCATGCCATGTTTTGCTATTATAAGTTCCTGTAGCATGTAGTTTTGTTGCTCTGAACATTGCAACCTGATGCTGTTTTTGCCATGTCCAGCCTGATATTTTGTGCACTTTTGCCATGCTTGTTTGAACCTGTTATGATGTGAACTAGCCGTAGCTCAGTGCTCATCTTTTGTCAAGCATCTTGTGTAGATCACTGCCATGTGCTTTGTTGGTACGTTTGGGTGCAGTAGCTTAATTTCTTGTTGCTTGCTAAGTGGCATCATGCTGTTAATGGCAGATTTGTGCCATTCTTGTTTTGCTTGTCATTTGCAAACCGTGCATCCTATTCCGGTGATCTTTATATCGATTTCAACCGAAATCATCTCATCTTTCCAGTGGCATACTTGGTTTGCCAAGTTGATGCCTGGTTCATCATTTACCTTCCGGAGCGCGCATACGCATTGCATATCACATCTCGCATATCATGTCATGTTTTGCATCATGTTGATTGTGCATTGCACCGTGATTTATTGTGGTTCCTTTGTTTGTGTTCTTGCTTTGGGTAGAGCCGGGAGACGAGTACGTGAACGAGGAACCTGTTGAGAACGCCGAGGATCAAGCTTTCGACAACTCGAGAACATTGCAGGCAAGATGACCATACCCTCGAAATCACTTCTATCTTTGCTATGCTAGTTGCTCGCTCTTTTGCTATGCCTATGCTACGATGCCTACCACTTGCTATATCATGCCACCCATATTGCCATGTCAGCCCCTAACCATCCTTTTCCTAGCAAACCGTTGTTTGGCTATGTTACCGCTTTGCTCAGCCCTCTTATAGCATTGCTAGTTGCGGTGAAGTGAAGTTTGTTCCTTGTTGAACATGGAGATGTTGTTCCTTTTGGAACATGTTTACTTGTTGGGGATATCACAATATTTATCTGCTATAAATTAATGCATCTATATATTTGGTAAAGGGTGGAAGGCTCGGCCTTATGCCTGGTGTTTTGTTCCACTCTTGCCACCCTAGTTTCCGTCATACCGGAGTTATGTTCCTTGATTTCGCGTTCCTTACACGGTTGGGTGATTTATGGGACCCCCTTGACAGTTCGCTTTGAATAAGACTCGTCCGGCAAGGCCCAACATTGGTTTTACCATTTGCCACCTAAGCCTTTTCCCCCGGGTTTTCGCGAGCCCGAGGGTCATCTTATTTTAAGCCCCCGGGCCAGTGCTCCTTCGAGCGTTGGTCCAAACTAGAGCACCGTGTGGGACCATTCCTTGGCAACTTGGATTACGTCGGTTCCTGTACGCTTAGCTTATCTGATGTGCCCTGAGAACGAGATATGTGCAGCTCCTATCGGGATTTGTCGGCACAGTCGGGTGGTCTTGCTGGTCTTGTTTTATTGCTGTCGAAATGTCTTGTAGTCCGGATTCGAGATTGATCGGGTCTTCTGGTAGAAGGAATATCCTTCGCTGACCGTGAGAGCTTATAATGGGCTAAGTTGGGACACCCTGCAGGTAATATCTTTCAAAGTCGTGCCCATGGTTATGAGGCGATGGGAATTTGTTAATGCCCGTTGTAGAAAACCCGGTTGACCTCAAATAAAATACACATCAATCAAGTGTGTAACCGTGATGGTCTCTTCTCGGCGGAGTCCGGGAAGTGAACACGGTGTTGGAGTTATGTCTGACGTAAGTAGTTCGGGATCACTTCTTGATCGCTACTAGCTTCACGACCGTGCTTTGCTCCTCTTCTCGCTCTCTTTTGCGATGTAGCCACCATAAATGCTAGTCGCTTGCTGCAGCTCCACTTTACTACCCTGTCCTTCCTTTAAGCTTAAATAGACTTGATCTCGCGGGTGTGAGATTGCTGAGTGCCTGTGACTCACAGATTCTACCAAAACAGTTGCAGGTGCCGACGATGCCAGTGCAGGTGATGCAACCGAGCTCAAGTGGGAGTTCGACGAGGAACGTGGTCGTTACTATGTGTCTTTTCCTGATGATCAGTAGTGGTGCCCAGTTGGGACGATCGGGGATCTGTGTAGCATTTGGGGTATCTTCTTTTATTTTGGTTCCGTAGTCGGACCTTGAGTGTACTCTGAATGATGGATGTGTATTTATGTACTGTGTGAAGTGGCGACTGTAAGCCAACTATGTATCTCTTTCCTTATTTATTACATGGGTTGTGTGAAGATTACCTCACTTGCGACATTGCTTTCAATGCGGTTATGCCTCTAAGTCGTGCCTCGACACGTGGGAGATATAGCCGCATCGAGGGCGTTACACCTCTCCTCCTCCAACACCTCTTCCTCCTCCATAGTGCTTGGCGAAGCCCTGCCGGAGAACCACGAGCTCCATTGCCACCACGCCGTCGTGCTGCTGGAGTTCTCCCTCAACTTCTCCTCTCCCCTTGCTGGATCAAGAAGGAGGAGACGTCCCCGGGCTGTACGTGTGTTGAACGCGGAGGCACTGTCCGTTCGGCGCTAGATCGGATCTTCCGCGATTTGAATCGCCGCGAGTACGACTCCATCAACCGCGTTCTTGTAACGCTTCCGCTTAGCGATCTTCAAGGGTATGAAGATGCACTCCCTCTCTCTCGTTGCTAGTATCTCCTAGATTGATCTTGGTGACAGTAGGAAAATTTTGAATTATTACTAAGTTCCCCAACATCATCCCACAACTAACTCATTAGTTACAATGCTTGCAAGGCTTATAGTGATGTGCATTATCGAGTGGGCCCAGAGATACCTCTCCGACAATCGGAGTGACAAATCCTAATCTCGAAATACGCCAACCCAACAAGTACCTTTGGAGACACCTGTAGAGCACCTTTATAATCACCCAGTTACGTTGTGACATTTGGTAGCACACAAAGTGTTTCTCCGGTAAACGGGAGTCGCATAGTCTCATAGTCATAGGAACGTTTATAAGTCATGAAGAAGCAATAGCAACAAACTAAACGATCAAGTGCTAAGCTAACAGAATGGGTCAAGTCAATCACATCATTCTACTAATGATGTGATCCCGTTAATTAAATGACAACTCATGTCTATGGTTAGGAAACTTAATCATATTTGATTAACGAGCTAGTCAAGTAGAGGCATACTAGTGACACTATGTTTGTCTATGTATTCACACATGTATTATGTTTCCGGTTAATACAATTCTAGCATGAATAATAAACATTTATCATGATATAAGGAAATAAATAATAACTTTATTATTGCCTCTAGGGCATATTTCCTTCAATCTGAACATATGATCTTTCACCGGATAGACCAACTAGCATCAACTACAAGGAGTAATCAACACTACTAGCAACCCACAGGTACCAATCTGAGGTTTTGGGACCAAGCTCGAATACAAGAGATGAACTAGGGTTTGAGAGGAGATGGTGCTGGTGAAGATGTTGATGGAGATTGACCCTCCCTGGATGAGAGGATCGATGGTGATGACGATGGCGATGATTTCCCCCTCCCGGAGGGATGTTTCCCCGGCAGAACAGCTCCGCCGGAGCCCTAGATTGGTTCTGCCCAGGTTCCGCCTCGAGACGGCGGTGCTTCGTCCGGAAAGCTTCTTCTTGATTTTTTCCAGGGTAAAAGACACCATATAGCCAAAGATGGGCACCTGAGGCCTGCCAGGGGGCCCACAAGGTCGGGGGCGCGCCCAGGGGTGTAGGGTGCGTCCTCCACCCTTGTGGCTGGCAGGTGGCCCCCCTCCGGTTCTTTCTTCGCCCAATATTTTTTACATATTCCAAAAATAAGCTCCATGAAGTTTCAGGACTTTTGGAGTTGTGCAGAATAGGTCTCTAATATTTGCTCATTTTCCAGCTAGAATTCCAGCTGTCGGCATTCTCCCTCTTCATGTAAACCTTGTAAAATAAGAGAGAACAGGCATAAGTATTGCGATATAATGCGTAGTCCCTCCGTTTCTTTTTACTCTGCATATAAGATTTTGTCAAAGTCAAACTTCACAAAGTTTGACCAAATTTATACAAAAAAATATAAACATCTATAATACTAAAACTATATAGTATGAACATACGTTTCATGGTGCATTTGATAATATTGATTTCATATTGTGAATGTTTATCTTTTTTAATATAAATTTAGTCAAACTCTACAAAGCTTGACTTTGACCAAACCTTATATGTGGACTAAAAAGAAAACGGGGGAGTAATAACAACCCATAAGGCAATAAATATCAATATAAAAGTGTGATGCAAAATGGATGTATCAGACATCGTCAAAAGCCCATGTGGCTAGGGAAGGGAAAAAAGGGGAGTCCTAGTAGGAATAGGATTGGACTAGGAGTCCAAGTCCTCTTCCCCTTGGTGCCAACTTCTATTAGGAGTAGGGCTGGAATCCCAGCCCTCCCACACATATAAATATAGGGGAGGGGGCGCAGCTGTTGGGTAACGTAGTAATTTCAAAAAAATTCCTACGAACACGCAAGACCATGGTGATGGCATAGAAACGAGAGGGGAGAGTGTCCGTCCACGTACCCTCGTAGACCGAAAGCGGAAGCGTTATAACAACGCGGTTGATGTAGTCGACGCCTTCACGATCCGACCGATCCAAGCACCGAACGTCACGGCACCTCCGAAGTTCTACACACGCTCAGCTCGATGACGATCCCGGACTCCGATCCAGCAAAGTGTCGGGATGAGTTCCACGGACGACGGCGTGTTGACGATGATGATGCTCCACCGACGCAGGGCTTCGCCTAAGCTCCGCGACGATATGACTTCTCCGCGCAGGGGCTTCGCTTAAGCTCCGCGACGATATGACCGAAGTGGAATATGGTGGAAGGGGCACCGCACACGGCTAAGGAACGATCCGTAGATCAACTTGTGTGTCATGGGTGCCCCTGCCTCAGTATATAAAGGAGCCAAGGGGGTGCGGCCAGCCCTAGGGGAGGCGGCGCTGAGGAGTCCTACTCCCACCGAGTAGGACTCCCCTCTCCTAGTTGGATTAGGATTGGAGGAGGGAAGAGGGAAGGCGCCGCCCCTCTCCTGTCCTATTCGGACTAGAGGGGAGGGGGCGCGCCTGCCTGGGCCGGCCCTTCCTCTTCTCTCTTATGGCCCATCAAGGCCCATAGACCCCGGGGTTTCGGTAACCCCGGTGTTCCGTAACTTCTGTTTTCATCCGAACCTTCCAAGTCCAAACATAGGCTTCCAATATATCAATCTTTATGTCTCGACCATTTCGAGACTCCTCGTCATGTCCGTGATCACATCCGGGACTCGAACAACCTTCGTACATCAATACTTATAAACTCATAATGAACTGTCATCGAAGCGTTAAGCGTGCGGACCCTACGGGTTCGAGAACTATGTAGACATGACCTAGAACCATTCTCGGTCAATAACCAATAGCGGAACCTGGATGCTCATATTGGTCCCTACATATTCTACTGAAGATCTTTATCGGTCAAACCGCATAACGATATCGTTGTTCCTTTTGTCATCGGTATGTTACTTGCCCGAGATTCGATCGTCGGTATCCAATACCTAGTTCAATCTCGCTATCGTAAGTCTCTTTACTCGTTCCGTAATACATCATCTCACAACTAACTCATTAGTTGCAATGCTTGCAAGGCTTATGTGATGTGTATTACCGAGAAGGCCCAGAGATACCTCTCCGACAATCGGAGTGACAAAACCTAATCTCGATTCATGCCAACTCAACATATACTTTTGGAGACACCAGAGAGTACCTTTATAATTGACGTTTGGTAGCACACAAAGTGTTCCTCCGTAAACGGAGTTGCATAATCTCATAGTTGCAGGAACTTTGTATAAGTCATGAAGAAAGCATAAGCAACATACTAAGCGATCAAGTGCTAAGCTAACGAAATGGGTCATGTCAATCACATCATTCTCCTAATGATGTGATCCCATTAATCAAATGACAACACATGTCTATGGTTAGGAAACATAACCATCTTCGATTAATGAGCTAGTCTAGTAGAGGCATACTAGTGACTATCTGCTTGTCTATGTATTCACACATGTATTGTGTTTCCGGTTAATACAATTCTAGCATGAATAATAAACATTTATCATGATATAAGGAAATAAATAATAACTTTATTATTGCCTCTAGGGCATATTTCCTTGATCCTCCCACTTGCACTAGAGTCAATAATCTAGATTACACAAGAATGATTCTAACACCCATGGAGTCTTGGTGCTGATCATGTTTTGCTCGTGGAAGAGGCTTAGTCAACGGTCTGCAACATTCAGATCCGTATGTATTTTGCAAATCTCTATGTCTCCCACTTGGACTTGGTCCCAATGGAATTGAAGCGTCTCTTGATATGCTTGGTCCTCTTGTGAAATCTGGATTCCTTTGCCAAGGCAATTGCACCAAGATTGTCACGAAGATCTTCATTGGTCCCGATGCACTAGGTATGACACCTAGATCGAAATGAACTCTTTCATCCGACTCCTTCATTTGCTGCTTCCAATCAGCTATGTACTCCGCTTCACATGTAGATCCCGCCACGACGCTTTGTTTAGAACTGCACCAACCGACAGCTCCACCGCTTAATAAAAATACGATCCGGTTTGCGATTTAGAATCGTCCGGATCGGTGTCAAAGCTTGCATCGACGTAACCATTTACGACTAGCTCTTTGTCACCTCCATATACGAGAAACATATCCTTAGTCCTTTTCGTATTTCAGATGTTCTTGATCGCTGTCCATAATCCACTCTGGATTACTTTGGTACCTTCCTGCCAAGCTTACAGCTAAGCATCGTCGGATCTGGTACACATCATTGCATACATGATAGAGCCTATGGCTGAAGCATAGGAACATTTTCATTTTCTCTATCTTCTGCGTGGTCGGGCATTGAGTCCGACTCAATCTTACACCTTGTACTACAGGTAAAAACCTTTCTTTGCTCGATCCATTTTGAACTTCTTCAAAACTTTATCAAGGTATGTGCTTTGTGAAAGTCCAATTAAGCGTCTTGATCTATCTCTATAGATCTTGATGCCCAATATGTAAGCAGCTTCACCGAGGTCTTTCATTGAAAAACTTTTATTCAAGTATCCTTTTATGCTATCCAGAAATTCTATATCATTTCCAATCAACAATATGTCGTCCACATATAATATCGAAATGCTACTGAGCTCCCACTCACTTTCTTGTAAATACAGCTTCTTCAAAAGTCTCAGATAAAACCATATGCTTTGATCACACTATCAAAGCGTTTATTCCAACTCCGAGAGGCTTGCACTGACCATAAATTGATCGTTGGAGCTTGCACACTTTGTTAGCACCCTTTGGATCAACAAAACCTTCTGGTTGTATCATATACAACTCTTCTTCTAGAAATCCATTCAAGAATGCAGTTTTACATCCATTTGCCAAATTTCATAATCATAAAATGCGCAATTGCTAACATGATTCGGACAGACTTAAGCATCGCTACGGGTGAGAAAGTCTCATCGTAGTCAACCCCTTGAACTTGTCGAAAACCTTTTGCAACAAGTCGAGCTTTGTAGACAGCTACATTACCATCGGTGTCGGTCTTCTTCTTAAAGATCCATTTATTCTCAATAGCTTGCCGATCATCGGGCAAGTCTACCAAAGTCCATACTTTGTTCTCATACATGGATCCCATCTCAGATTTCATGGCTTCAAGCCATTTTGTGGAATCTGGGCTCACCATCGCTTCTTCATAGTTCGTAGGTTCACCATGATCTAGTAGCATGACTTCCGAATAGGATTACCGTACCACTCAGTGCGGATTTTATTCTGGTTGACCTCTGAAGTTCGGTGACAACTTGATCTGAAGTTTCATGATCTTCATCATTATCTTCCTCACTAACTGGTGTAGGTGTTACAGAAACTGATTTATGTGACGAACTACTTTCCAATAAGGGAGCTGGTACTATTACCTCATCAAGTTCCACTTTCCTCCCACTCACTTCTTTCGAGAGAAACTCCTTCTCTAGAAAGTATCCATTCTTAGCAACGAATGTCTTGCCTTCGGATCTGTGATAGAAGTTATACCCAATTGTCTCCTTTGGGTATCCTATGAAGACACATTTTTCTGATTTGGGTTCAAGCTTATCAGGTTGAAGTTTCTTCACATAAGCATCGCAACCCCAAACTTTCAGAAACGACAACTTTGGTTTCTTGCTAAACCATAGTTCATAAGGTGTCGTCTCAACGGATTTTGACGGTGTCCTATTTAACGTGAATGCGCCGTCTCTAAAGCATAACCCCAAAACGATAGCGGTAAATCGAAATAGACATCATAGATCGCACCATATCTAGTAAAGTACGATTCGATGTTCGGACACACCATTACGTTGAGGTGTTCCCGGTGGCGTGAGTTGCGAAACTATTCCGCATTGCTTCAAATGTAGACCAAACTCAGTAACTCAAATATTCTCCTCCACGATCAGATCGTAGAAACTTTATTTTCTTGTTACGATGATTTTCAACTTCACTCTGAAATTCTTTGAACTTTTCAAATGTTTCAGATTTATGCTTCATCAAGTAGATATACCCGTATCTGCTTAAATCATCTGTGAAGGTGAGAAAATAACGATATCCGCCACGAGCTTCAACATTCATTGGACCACATACATCTGTATGTATGATTTCCAATAAGTCTGTTGCTCTCTCCATACAACCGAGAACGGTGTTTTAGTCATCTTGCCCATGAGGCACGGTTCATAAGTACCAAGTGATTCATAATCAAGTGATTCCAAAAGTCCATCTGATGGAGTTTCTTCATGCGTTTTACACCGATATGACCTAAACGGCGATGCCACAAATAAGTTGCACTATCATTATCAACTCTGCATCTTTTGGCTTCGACATTATGAATATGTGTATCACTACTTGTCGAGATTCAACAAGAATAGACCATTCTTCAAGGGTGCATGACCATAAAAGATATTACTCATATAAATAGAACAACCATTATTCTCTCGATTTAAATGAATAACCGTCTCGCATCAAACAAGATCCAGATATAATGTTCATGCTCAACGCGGCACCAAATAACAATTATTTAGGTCTAAAACTAATCCCAAGGTAGATGTAGAGGTAGCGTGCCGATCGCGATCACATTGACTTTGGAACCGTTTCCCACGCGCATCGTCACCTCGTCCTTTGCCGTGCTCGCCTATTCCGTAGTCCCTGTTTGAGTTGCAAATATTAGCAATGAACCAAGATCAAATACCAGTGCTACTACGAGCTCTAGTAAGGTACACATCAATAACATGTATATCACATATACCTTTGTTCACCTTGCCATCCTTCTTATCCGCCAAATACTTGGGGCAGTTCCGCTTCCGATGTCGTCCTTGCGGTAAAAAAAACACTCGATTTGGGCTTAGGTCCGACTTGGGTTTCTTCTCTTGAGCAACAACTTTCTTGCTGTTCTTGAAGTTTCCTTCTTCTTCCCTTTGCCCTTTTCTTGAAACTAGTGGTCTTGTTGACCATCAACACTTGATGCTCTTTCATGATTTCTACCTCCATGACTTTTAGCATTGCGAAGAGCTCGAGAATTGTCTTAGTCATCCCTTGCATATTATAGTTCATCACGAAGCTCTTGTAGCTTGGTGGCGATGATTGGAGAATTCATCAATGACACTATCATCCGGAAGATTAACTCCCAGCTGAATTAAGTGATTATTATACCCGGACATTTTGAGTATGTGCTCACCGATGTAACTATTCTCCTCCATCTTGCAGCTATAGAACTTATTTGAGACTTCATATCTCTCAATCCGGGCATTTGCTTGAAATATTAACTTCAACTCCTGGAACATCTCATATGCTCCATGACGTTCAAAACGTTGTTGAAGACCGGTTCTAAGCCGTAAAGCATGGCACAATGAACTATAGAGATAGTCATCAGCTTTGCTCGCCAGACGTTCACAACTTCTCGGCGTTGCTCTCAGAAGAGGCTCGCACCCAGCGGTGCTTCCAGGGCGTAATTCTTCCAGGCAGCAATGAGGATAATCCTCAAATTACGGACCCAGTCCGTGTAATTGCTACCATCATCTTTCAACTTTGCTTTCTCAAGGAACGCATTAAAATTCAACGGAACAACAAAGACGAGCCATCTATCTACAAGAAACATAGACAAGCAAAATACTATCGGTACTAAGTTCATGATAAATTTAAGTTTAATTAATCATATTAAAACCTCCCACTTAGACAGACATCTCTCTAGTCATCTAAGTGATTACGTGATCCAAATCAACTAAACCATGTCCGATCATCACGTGAGATGGAGTAGTTTCAATGGTGAACATCACTATGTTGATCATATCTACTATATGATTCACGCCGACCTTTCGGTCTCCGTGTTCCGAGGCCATATCTGCATATGCTAGGCTCGTCAAGTTTAACTCGAGTATTCTGCGTGTGCAAATCTGGCTTGCACCCGTTGTAGATGGACGTAGAACTTATCACACCCGATCATCACGTGGTGTCCGGGTACTCTGAACTTTTAGCAACGGTGCATACTCGTGGAGAACACTTCTTGATAATTTTAGTGAGAGATCATCTTATAATGCTACCGTCAATCAAAGCAAGATAAGATGCATAAAGGATAAACATCACATGCAATCAATATAAGTGATATGATATGGTCATCATCATCTTGTGCTTGTGATCTCCATCTCGAAGCACCGTCATGATCACCATCGCCACCGTAGCGACACCTTGATCTCCATCGTAGCATCGTTGTCGTCTCGCCAACTATTGCTTCTCGACTATCGCTCTTCGCTTAGTGATAAAGTAAAGCAATTACATGGCTTTTGCATTTCATACAATAAGCGACAACCATATGGCTCCTGCCGATTGCCGATAACTTCGGTTACAAAACATGATCATCTCATACAATATAGCATCACGTCTTGACCACATCACATCACAACATGCCCTACAAAAACAAGTTAGGCGTCCTCTACTTTGTTGTTGCATGTTTTACGTGGCTGCTACGGGCTGAGCAAGAACCGTTCTTACCTCGCATCAAAACCACAGCGATAGTTTGTCAAGTTGGTGCTGTTTTAACCTTCGCAAGGACCGGGCGTATGCACTCGGTTCAACTAAAGTGAGAGAGACAGACACCGCGGTCACCTTTAAGCAACTAGTGCTCGGGCGGTGAAACCAGTCTCGCGTAAGCGTCTGGCGTAATGTCGATCCGGGCGCTTCATCTCACAATACCGCTGAACCAAAGTATGACATGCTTTGTAAGCGGTATGACTTATATCGCCCACAACTCACTTGTGTTCTACTCGTGCATATGACATCAACGCATAAAACCAGGCTCGGATGCCATTTGTTGGGTAACGTAGTAATTTCAAAAATTTCCTCACGAACACGCAAGACCATGGTGATGGCATAGCAACGAGAGGGAGAGTGTCCGTCCACGTACCCTCGTGACCGAAAGCGAAGCGTTATAACAACGCTGTTGATGTAGTCGACGCGTCTTCACGATCCGACCGATCCAAGCACCGAGCGTCACGGCACCTCCGAGTTCTACACGTTCAGCTCGATGGCGATCCCGGACTCGATCCAGCAAAGTGTCGGGGATGAGTTCCGTCGAGACGACGGCGTGTTGACGATGATGATGCTCCACCGACGCGGGCTTCGCCTAAGCTCCGCGACGATATGACTTCTCCGCGCGGGGCTTCGCTTAAGCTCATGACGATATGACCAAGTGGAATATGGTGGAAGGGGCACCGCACACGGCTAAGGAACGATCCGTAGATCAACTTGTGTGTCATGGGGTGCCCCTGCCTCAGATATAAAGGAGCCAAGGGGGTGCGGCCAACCCTAGGGGAGGCGCTGGAGAGTCCTACTCCCACCGGAGTAGGACTCCCCTCTCTAGTTGGATTAGGATTGGAGGAGGGGAAGAGGAAGGGCGCCGCCCCCTCCTGTCCTATTCGGACTAGAGGGGAGGGGCGCGCCTGCCTGGCCGCCCTTCCTCTTCTCTCTTATGGCCCATCAAGGCCCATAGACCCCCGGGGTTCCAGTAACCCCGGTGTTCCGATAACTTCTGTTTTCATCCGGAACCTTTTGAAGTCAAACATAGGCTTCCAATATATCAATCTTTATGTCTCGACCATTTCGAGACTCCTCGTCATGTCCGTGATCACATCCGGACTCGAACAACCTTAGGTACATCAATACTTATAAACTCATAATGAACTGTCATCGAAGCGTTAGCGTGCGGACCCTACGGGTTCGAGAACTATGTAGACATGACCTAGAACCATTCTCGGTCAATAACCAATAGCGGAACCTGGATGCTCATATTGGTTCCTACATATTCTCTGAAGATCTTTATCGGTCAAACCGCATAACGATATCGTTGTTCCTTTTGTCATCGGTATGTTACTTACGAGATTCGATCGTCGGTATCCAATACCTAGTTCAATCTAGTTACGTAAGTCTCTTTACTCGTTCCGTAATACATCATCTCACAACTAACTCATTAGTTGCAATGCTTGCAAGGCTTATGTGATGTGTATTACCGAGAAGGCCCAGAGATACCTCTCCGACAATCGGAGTGACAAAACCTAATCTCGATTCATGCCAACTCAACATATACTTTTGGAGACACACTGTAGAGTACCTTTATAATCACCCGATTCGTTGTGACGTTTGGTAGCACACAAAGTGTTCCTCCGTAAACGGGAGTTGCATAATCTCATAGTTGCAGGAACTTTGTATAAGTCATGAAGAAAGCATAAGCAACATACTAAGCGATCAAGTGCTAAGCTAACGAAATGGGTCATGTCAATCACATCATTCTCCTAATGATGTGATCCCATTAATCAAATGACAACACATGTCTATGGTTAGGAAACATAACCATCTTCGATTAATGAGCTAGTCTAGTAGAGGCATACTAGTGACTATCTGTTTGTCTATGTATTCACACATGTATTATGTTTCCGGTTAATACAATTCTAGCATGAATAATAAACATTTATCATGATATAAGGAAATAAATAATAACTTTATTATTGCCTCTAGGGCATATTTCCTTCAGCAGCAAGGTACTCCAACACATTGGCCTTGGTTGTTGCCCCGTCTCTCCCTCCCAGCATAGTTATCGTCCACGGTTTTTCGCTTAGCGAAGCCCTGCCGGTATTCCGACTCCACCACCACCATCACCACCACGTCGTCGTGCTGGTTATGATCCCATCTACTTTTCTGCCTTCTCTTGCCGGATCAAGGAGGAGGAGACGTCATCAAGCCGCACGTGTGCTAAACTCGGAGGTTTCGTCCGTTCGGCACTAGATCGGCTGGATCGTGATCAGATCGCGAAGAGTACGACTACATCAACCTCATTATATACGCATCCGCTTTCGGTCTACCAGGGTACTAGACACAATCTCACCGCTCATTGCTATGCTTTTCCTAGATAGATCTTGAGTGTTCATAGGAATTTTTTTTTGCTTTTCATGCTTCATTCTCCAACAGGCCAACATATTAAATTTCTATCTCTCGATACTGTGCTTTTAAGAATGCTTACATTAGGAGCACACAAGGTGCTGAGGTCATGTTTACCATTTATGCATCTTCCTATGAACAGAGCAAAATAATGAATGGCAGGAAAATGAATGCTTCCAATTATAGTTTGCGTATGTCTCTAATTTCCCCTTGAGTGATGTTCATGAGAAATTCACGACAATCAGATTTATAAGGTTCAAGGCATGTCACCCAGAAGGGAATTCTACAAACAACACAAAACTCATGCGATAGGAGTTTTTATACATCTTGAATATAAACATCATAGGAAGAGCGGTGAGATACATAATTCTACAAGCAGCACAAAACCCTTGAACACTCATGCTTTGTAGATGTTGAATATAACATCATGGGAAGAGCGGTGAGATACATACATTTTCTATCGCATGATTTATATTCAATATGTATGTATCTCACCGCTCATGAAGGCATCAGACGGCCATTCACAGGCCTTCACAACAGGCCTTCACAACGGCATCTCGAGGTGGGTCGAATCCGGTTCGCAAATTGCAGGCCTGGGGCTCTTGCTCGAAGAGCCCCCGTAGAATACCTTCCTAAGCATTTTCTTTTCTCTGAAAATTTTCTGAAATTTTTAGTCCCCAAAATAAAAGCGAAGGGAACTTAACAAAAATGATTGCAATCACACAAGTGTCTTCCTTGAAAAAAAAGAGAATCACTGACACGTGCGTGCATTTGCTCATTTTTTGTGTACTGATGTGTTGTTTTAGAAAGCTAAAACCCGGCTATCATTTTTTAAGCAAAACACGTTCATGAATTTAAAAAGGTTCGCGGCTTTCAAAAATGTATACGCATTGGAGAAGTTCATGAATTTTAAAAAGTTTACGAATTAAAAAAATAGTGAACTGAGAAAAGTTAACAGATTTAGAAAATGCCCGCGAAATACAAAAGGTTCATCTATATATCTATATTAAAAGACGGAAGCTTTCATAGATCTCTATAAGTCACCTCTTTATATCCGTTGATTTTGTGTTAATCACGTTTGACGGCTGAGATTTAAATAGAAGCCGTCTGCGTCAATAGTGGTATGTTCCGATCGCTCTTCTGTCACCCACCGGGCTGCCTGGTACTTGGGCCTTCATATGTCTGGATTGATTGGGCAAGGGCTAATTTCTTTTGGGTCCGAATAACTGCCACACGTGTGGCGTCGGCGGGAACCCGCCCGCACGCCTCGTGTGGCATGGACGGGAACAGAGCCCGCACGACCACGTCCAAGCACACAAACACAGCGTCCCGCACGTCTGTTCGTGCCAACACCGCCCGCCTTTGCCCGTCCGGGCAAGCCGACCCGCTGCCCGCACGCTCAACCAGTTCGGTCTCCGATCCATCCCCTCCATCGCTCGCGCGCCATCGTCCCCACCTCTCGAACCCCGACCTCCGTCGCTGCCATCTCTGGTTGCCATGGCAAGCAGAGCAGATCCGTCAAGGCAATCCCACCTCAAAACCACACCCCAACCCTCCCCACCCCAAGCCCCAAACTCCAACCAAGCCCTCAGAAGACGATCATCTAAAACCGGTGAAAATCTCCG
Organism: Aegilops longissima; assembly: GCA_021605205.1. NCBI lineage: Eukaryota > Viridiplantae > Streptophyta > Magnoliopsida > Poales > Poaceae > Aegilops > Aegilops longissima. The sequence goes on from CM038682.1 coordinate 344,543,878, forward strand.
ATCTGAACCTTCTCATCTTTAAAAGCTGAAAATCTCCCGATCTTGTCTTTGGATCTATGCTATAGAGGTAGAACACTACATGGTTCGGTGTGTAGTTGCAATTGCCAGGCAGAGTACACGGATCGCCATGTACTAACGTTTGAAATTGACTTAATTTCCTAGTTTAATTGACGCAAGTAGTTGGAGTGCGAAAAAAGGCGGTAGGGGCAAAATTTTGGAATGAAGAGGGCGACCAAGAAATTAGTTGCCACTTGTGTATAACGACAGTTGCCACCTTTCGTTGTCGATGGCTGCCACCTATTATGACCCGTCGATTGCCATCCATATCTTCTATGTGCAAGCAGCGGAAGAATGCTATTCTTGTGGATTGTTGATGCCTCTCTTGTTCATGCAGAGATTGAGAACACCTTTGGAAAGAAGGGAGACACGGAAAAATGAATCACAAAGGTGGCGCTGGTGATTGGGGTTCTCGAGAGGCGAAACAGCCCCTTGGGATGCAACAGTACATTCAGCTCATCTCTTGGGGCCGTTGCTGCCACTCTTGGAGCGATTATGCGAGGCCTAGGTATGATGCGTGCTAACAAAAAGAAGAGAACAGTTGTCATCTTGGCGGCGATGAAGATGACATTCGACTTATGTCGTACCTTTGTTATTTTTAGCGAGTTCTTATGACCAAAACACAAATAGGGAGGCCCGTGGCAAGTTCACTCGCAAGGCGCTAACAGCGACAAATGTACGGGCAGCCAACTTCAACTAGCTTGTACAGACAATCAAGGTAATGTAAAAGCGACAAAAAAAGCGCATCTTTGCTGTGGACATGAAAAATGAACATGCAAAAATCGGCAAAAGGAATCGGGACTTACCGGTTTGAAAATCAGAGCCTTCGTGCGGCGCGTGGCATCGAGCACCGCCAATCTACCCGCCATCGGCGTCATACAGGTCAGTCCATAAAATAAGGTGAAGTTGCGGATGATCAATTAGCGAAGCGGCATAGGTGGCAATCGCAATTGCCATGACCGGTCATCTCTGATTGCCATGTATTAGAAAACTGCATTTGACATCCTCAGACATCTGTTGTTGCCATCCATGGACAAATGTAGTTGCGGGGAGAACAACTGCGGTTGCCATGCCGTGCAACTACATTTGCCATGTCATGGCACTGCAGCTGCCATGGAGGAACAACTGCGGTTGCCATGCCGATGCAAAATACGTGTGCCTTGCCAATAAACTGCGGTTGCCACATCGAGGCAATCAGTAGTTGCCGTCTTAACACAAAACACGCTTGCCATGAATTTGACCAACCAACGCTATGCACACGAGGTTATTACTGCCGGTGGTACCCGGCAAGCGTCTCGTGGCAACCTTCACAAATTGCGGTGGGGGCCTCATTTTGGTGTCGCGAGCAACACGGGATGTCGAATGCAACACACCAAGGTAAGGGAAAAAATCTGAACCAGGAAAACAACGACCTTTGATATTTGAAGTTATTTGCGGTAGAAAACAAACTAGTTGCCATGTTTGTTGAAACAATAGCTGCCATCACTGGACAGCTATAGCTGTCGTGCATGCCCACGCACAGACTCTCGGCTTGCTGTTTGAAAAATGATGTCGTGGAAGATCACTCGTAGATGGTGTGATCCTTTGCGATACACATGTTATTCAAACATAAAACTTAAATCTGGCCCCTGTTTTCCCTATCGCGGGGCCTACAACTACATTTAACAGCAGCGCAGGGACATCTAATGCGGGGAGCTCTGAGCGCACGGAGGCGCATTCCACCAAAGCAAGAAGATGCTCATGCGAAGACAATTTCGAGTCACGATCGGAATGGCAATCATTCCACAGAATATGCACAAGCGCCCTTTGAACACACTCACCGACAACACTCAAGTAGAAGGAACGCGCCCGACTTCAAGTGAATGATGAAAGTGACGACGAGGCGTAAGATGACGAAGATGGTGGGCAATCGAGAGATCGTGGTGCCTCGACCACCGTACATTGGGCGAAGATTTGAATCATTCGAGGAAGCAAAGGAATACTACCGGACATATGCAAAGTTCCATGGATTTGCGTCAACACCGAGTACCATAGAAAAATTAAGAAAACTAATGAGTACAATGAGAGGTGAGATGAGGTGCCACAAGGCACGGAGGAACAAGAAGGTGAAAGGTGATGCGCTGTCGTTCGGAGCGAAAAGAGGAATCATTCTCAAGGCGGGATGCCCCGTCGGTGTAAGCTAAGCGTAGATGGAACACGGTATGTGGTCACCGAATATTTTGACGAGCACAACCACGGTCTCATAAAGAAGTTTGACCTGGTCAAATTTCTGACCGCCCATAGAGGATTCACCCGAGTCGAAAGACAATTCGTAAAGCTGCTACATGGCTGTAACGTCGGTCCATCAAGAATGGCCCAGATACTATCACTCATCCACAGACAAAAAGGGGAAACTGAGTAGCATGCCCTACATACCACCGACGTCACAAACCTACGGGCCAAGTACCGTAGAGAGAGCGGTGGTGACATAGAGCTACAATTGCCTACTTCGATGAGAAAGCAAAGGAAGATCCAGATTTCTTCTACAGGATAAGGTTGGACGATGAGGACCGTGTTAGGAACATGTATTGGGTGGATGGTGCTGCAAGGAGAGCCTACAAACATTTCCGAGATTGCATTTCGTTCGACGCGACATACCTCACCAATATGTACAAGATGCCATGCGCTCCGTTCATAGGAATAAATAACCACAATCGATCGTTGCGGTTAATTTGCGGGCTCGTTCGAACGAAGACACGGATGGATGCGTCTGGTTGTTCAAGACCTTCTTGGAGTGCATGGATGGACTTGCTCCGATGAACATAATAACAGACCAGGATTTTAGCATGCGTGCGAGCATAGAGGAGGTCTTTCCGTTGGCGATGCACGAGCAATCGTGGGTGGCACATAATAAAGAAGGCTGAGGAGACCCTAGGACCGTTCTTTGCCGACCGTCGAGCTGCACAAGGCATTCGAGCTCTGCGTGGACCACAGCTTGACGGTGGAGGAGTTTGAGAGGAGCTGGATGGCCATGGTTGAAACGCATCAAGTCCAAGACAACGAGGCGCTTGCTAGTCTCGGGAGAAGCGAATGTCTTGGGTGCCCCGCCTACTTCATGCGGTGCTTCTTCCCTTTTCTCTGAGACTCATGGCGCAGCGAGGGTTCAATGCTGTGTTGAAGCGTCGTGAGCCACGGCAACTCATTGCTACTGTTTGCCAAGCGGTACACAGCTACGCAACAAAAATTCAGGATCGAGCTCCGGCAGAAGAAGCTACCACCGCTAAAGCAGCGAAATTGCTAACGTGCTTACCAATGGAGAGGCAAATGAGCAAGATATACACAAACAAGATCTTTAACAAGTAAGTCGATTGCGTTACGGTCTTATTTGCATAAAAAGCACTAGGGCGATAGCTGCCATATAGAGTTCAAATCAGATTGCCATGATATGCGATTGCCCATGTTTCTTGGAATCTTGCTTGCCATGCTTACTCATTGCTGCTACCATGTTTTGATGAAATTTCTGTTTACAATGCTTACTCGGATACATTTTACATGTTCAATGAAGTGTTGGTGCCATGTTTAATGAACTATACTTCCATTGGGGAATGTAGGTATGCAGATGGCAATGTCAACTGAAAAAAATGTCATCTTGTCAACGCATATGCTGAATATACAAATTGCCATGTTTAATAAAATGCATACGCCATGTTTGTTGAAAATGCAATTCCCATGTTTCTTGGAATGTAGATGCCCATGTTTGCTGCAATGTGCTTCCATTGGGGAAAACATTGTTGTGGAAACAGCAATGGCTAGTTGAAAATGTAATCTGATTGCCATATGCGGTGTCTGCGCAGCTTGCCATGTCCGGTGTCTGCGGTTGCCATGTTCAAAAACAAAAATCTATTTCTATTCCCATGACAAAGCATAACGTGCTACAAATAAAAGGATCGCACGATAGATTAACATAAAGCTCACAAAAACTTGCAGATTCGGGAGGAAATAAAGCGTGCGGCATGTTCACGGCTTTCGGTGGGCGAACATACGTTCAAGGTGTGTTCTATTTTGGGCATGTCGGATTCGTAACACGAAGACCTGGACAAAGGAAGGAACTACTTCGTGAAAGCCTCGATAAGCGAAGGCGAGTACTACTGCCAATCTTGCAAGTTCTAACGGGGCGACATTGTGTGTTGTCACATACTAAAGTGATGGACATGAACGGCTGTGACACGGATGCCCGCCATTTCATAAAGCGACGATGGACTTGGGGCGCCGACGACGCTGGCGCCGCCATGGACAACACACGCGGTTCGGCTGTGCATGACGAGAGACTGAGTCAACCATGGAAGCCGTGAGGCACGTAGTCTTGACAAAGAACTATCTTGAGCTAATTGATGAAGCGTGCAAAAGTGATGAGACAGCAAGAGTCGCAGAAAAACACAGAAGGCGCTGAAAAGAGAGCTTGATGAGATCAAGAAGAGGAAAGCCGAGGAAGCCTTACACCGGTTCCCCGCACATCAAGTGTGCCTTCGTCGGACGGGCCATCGTCGAAAACTTCGGACATAGGATGCGGAACAGCAAGCACACAAACACAGGTCAGAACCCACCCGTTCCATCACAAAGGCGCCAGAGAGATAAGGTACAAGTCAGATTGGAGATTCAAGCAAAACACAAGAAAAGCGAAGAAAGCGGCGGGCAATCCATGAGCGTAAATTGGGGCATTGCGGCATGGTCCTTGTGGACATTTTGTTTTGTAACCTATCTGATGAGATTTTTTGTTTTTAAAATTGGGAGAATAACTACGGAGGAACATCGAAATGGAAAGGAACAAAATTCATTGATTGCAAAATCAGATTGCCATGTTATGGGTGCTTAATCGCCATGTTATGTGTATTGAATCTGCCATGTTATGTGTATTAAATCTTCCATGTTATGTGTACTAAAAATATGCCATGCTATTTTATACTAAAAAATGACATGCTACTTTGTACTAAATATGCCATGCTAGTTGTCTTTGGAGCTGCCATTGTTAGTTGTCTTGGTCGCCATGTTAGTTGTCTTCAGATCGCCATGTTAATTATGCTTGATCTGCCATGTTGTTTGAACTGTAATTGCCATGTTAGCTGTGCTTAAAAATATGCCATGGTGTTTGAAATGACTGTGCATGACATATATTTCCATGACAAATACCACGCAGTTTAGAGAAACAAAGTGTGTTGTGGGCAATGTATGCTACATTTGCCATCTGCTTTAAAACATCATAGACGCAATCAAAAACAGCAAAAACTGGTGCTGTGTGCGATGAAACCATTGTAATCTTGATAAAACATAAAAACGTATGTGCATTAACGCCTAAAAAATAGGTTCACGTCCACACATATATTACATAACTACTAAAATGTCGCTCACACACCACCACTACATAGTGGTATCTGTTGGAGTTGCGATCGTAACATAGCACACAAACATAGTTTTCGACGGATGACAAGATAGATAAGTACCTTACATTCCTCGGCAGAAATGTAAGGTATGCGTCGATGTCTAACACCGCATGATCACTTGTACTTCTTGTTGATTTTCTTGACAGCTTCCTCCACGAACTCGCGTGCTCGGACCGCTTGTTGAAATCTTCGTCCGTCGGCCCGCCCACGTGTGGATTTTCGAGCTCAACAATCGTTGCAGCTGTGATAGCGGGGCGATTCTGCCTTCCCACTTTGCAAAGTATTCCAGTAGCGTGAAAGCCGCAATCCATCTTGCACGAGAAAGAGACTCGAGATGAACACGCAAAAAGGACGATGGCGTAGCAAAGATAGACTTCAATTCAGATGTGACAACAAAAAAGAGGGTTGTATTGATGTAAGCGGCACATAAAAGGAGGGAAAAAGAAATTACGTGTTCCCTTGCTTCACAATGCCACATACTCAATCGGAAATGTCGATCTGGACCTTTGAATTTTCGTAGTGACGGTCCCATGTCTCTTTGAGGTTGTTGATGAAGAATTCGGCATGCGTAGTAAGATCTGAATCAGCTCGAGCGGATTGAATCAAGCACCTCGAAGTGTTGGTTCTTGAGGTTCGAGACGGATCGGCGTAGTGGTGACCACACTTGTCGTGTTGGGCATGTGGTGCAAGCTCACGGAACATGGGGAACATGACCTGCATTTAAAAGAGTGAAGAAATGAGAAGCGAGTTCACATAAAAAGGAACAGAGAGGGACAAAAAATTCAAATCATGTAGGATGTTTTTGGGTTATGGTGTGGGGTAGTTGAAGGAAAGTTGCCGTCCATTTATGTACAAGATGTGTCGTGCAATTCATAAAAATCAAATTGCCACATGGTTCGCACGGGATGCACAAAACAAAAAAGAAAAATGTGCATGGCAACTGTTGCCACATGGAAAACATCGGCACACAATCAAAAGTGCGAAGATGGCAAAACCACACCCATGTGAAAAAATAGAGCGATAGGGGAGGATTACTCACATATTTCTTGATGTTAGCTTGAATTCACCGTCTTTGCGAAATTCTTCCTCGAAATTTTGTGGTGGAAGTCACCATCCCATATTTTGCATGTCACGCTGTAATGCATGATGACCTTGTCGGCGCACATATCAATGTGATTGTTGATGTAGTCGATCCCGCATGCAATTACATTCGTCGACATTTTACCGTTTGGCCTCACGGACTCGGCGAGATCACCCAGGTCGACGTACGTCAATCCGCATTGAATGACTTTGGTTCTGTCCAAACATGAGCTGTATGAAAACGACATAACACGGAAGAATCATGCCTGCTAAGTAAAAAAGATATATGAAAGAACTAGAACGTAATCATGTATAGGGAGTACGAGGAACAAGATGAAAAATGTTAAAAAAGGAACAAAGCAAAATGAGTGATTATAGGGTGTGGTCATTTACGCTTTCAACTCCTTCATGTGCTTGCTGCTGGCCCTCGCATTTCCAAACCGCTTGATGATGTCGTGCAGCTGGGTCATTTCCTTCGCCCTGAATTGGGCTCGTAGTCTTCCGCGGGAGGTGCGTGAACTACCCTCTGCTGTCTCCACGTAACCAGGGTCGCGCTCGATGGTATCCTCGATTGCCGTCTCTGCGGTCAAGTTGGAACTTGATTGCCCTTGCCCTCGCGATGTCCTCCTCTGCAATGTTGCCTCCTCAATCTTGCGGTAAGCTTTGTCAAGTGACGGTGAGATTTCCTCAGGGGTGCCTGCAATGATTCAAAAAAAAGTGTGTTAGGATAAGGAGAAAGTCGAAAAACATATGGATTGTGAGGAAAAAGGTGTATGATGTGAGATGTAGGTATAAAAAGTGGGGAAATTGCCATGTGTGGTGCAACTACGGTGGACATGTCATGGCAACTGCAGTTGCATGCAGTTGTGATGAATTACCGTTCGGATGGCTGTGGCTGCCATGTCACATCAAATGCAGTTGCCATGTTGTGGCAAGTCCACTTGCCATGTGATTACCGTATAGAAAAATGCGAATGGTAACAAAAAATGCAGGTGACATGGTGTGGCAAATCCGGTTGCCATATGTAATGCACTACATTTGCCATGTGTCGGCTGTACAAATTGCCATGATGAATCAACTTCGATTGCCATGTGTTTACTCAAAATGTCAAAATGCAGCATGGCAACAACAACAAAAATGTAGGCCATGGTGCATCAAAATCCACTTGCCATGTCATCACACATGATTGCCATCGCAAGTGAGAACACCCCAAAAGAATATGATTGGGACAAAATTCAAACTACAAAAGATGTAGACACGAAAAATCGTAAGGGCATGGCGAGTGTACCTTGCACAATTGGCTCCATAAACTTGACACCTTCACCCCTCGACCATTGGCTGCGCCATCATTGCACCTGTGCCTCTGGAAAAGCAAAGGCAAGCGGCATAGGATCATGCACCACCGCTTGGTCTTGAGTTGTGCCAAGGCTGAAGCTCGGTGGGGTAAATGCCATTGGGTGCCTCTCATTCCTCTTGGCGGACCACAAGCGATTTGCGGGCGAGAATCCAATGGTGAAAGATCTACAAACATATCTGAATCGGCCGCTCTGAGAATGTTCGGGCTTGTTTGCGGTAGGCGTGTTGTCATCGGTATCGTGGCAGCTTTCATGGCAATCTTCTTGTTTGGGCTGTAGGGGACACCAACATTGGTGGCAGCCTGGTCGATGCGCAGATTTATGTTGGGGATTTCCACCGAGGTAAAGGCGCGATCTGCTCCGGCCGTTCACTGCGTCACTCGTGCCACCCTTGACGGATGCATCGGTTGTGCTCCGGTCTTGCGGGTTCTCCATCACATTGCTTTGGGCGGTTGGCGGGAACGGTGTGGATGCGAGAACATACCAGACTCATCTCTCCTGCTCCTAGATACAGCCGGTGCATTGGGTACGACCGTTGGTTGCTTACGGGGCTGCGGCGCTGGGTGGAAGACCAGCCGCGCCACAATAACCTTAGCGATATCTGCACGGCGGCTGGAGCTGTTGTGCCGAGACTCTCACATAGGTGGCATATCCTTATGAACTGCCGCCTCGGCGGCTTCGTCGTGGACACAGGTGTGCCATCACGCACGCGCTTGGAGTCGATGTCGGAAGCGGAATCTTCCTTGCCTATGTTCGTCTCGGGGCGTCCACTTCAACACTGGCGATGGGGTTGCGTGGCTCATCATGGCATCCTTCATTGCGGAAGAGTTGGCAATATTTCAGCTGTCTGGCGAGATATCGACTCATCACTCCCGATGTACGGATGCACGATGTTCTAGCTCAGGGCATCCGCACCGGCGGAGATGGTCGACCACTTGCATCGAGTTGGTGGGAGCGATCATCGGTCGCAAGGCGATATTGTCGCGGGTGCCTCATGTACATTTGAGTTGCCCCGTTGACAACTTTGAATGTAGTCGTTCAAGCGGATCATTGATGCTATGCTTGGCCCAGCGCGATAGTCTTCTTCACCTGCAAGAAGAAAAAAATCACATGAGAAAGGTTTGAAAAAATGAGCAAAATATGTTTTGCAAAATGGTAGAAAACCTTAAAGTGAATGAAAAACAAGTGGAAAGTTGGTAGTTGCCATGTAATGGGAACTTGAGTTACCATGTGTCATGGTTAGCGATTGCCATTCAGATGGTTGCCATGTTAGCAAATTGAAGAATGAAAAACAGATGTATGATCCATCGGGAATGCAATTTGAAACCTGTGTGTGGGATGAGCTCACAAAGCCATAGGTAAAAAATGGCGAGTTGCCATTAGGTAGAGGTTAGATGCCGATTGCCCCTAGATGCGGTTGCCATGTAAAGACCAAATATGAGTTGTCGTAAACTAAAAAAAGAAGGAAGAAATCATTTGGGGAAGAGAGGTTGCAGCGTGGGTGGCGGTGACGAAAGATCATGTGACAAAGCTGAACAAATAGCATTGGAAAATTCAAGGAAAAAAACAAAAAGCGTAAATGAAAGCACATGGATGAACATACTTCTTGGTGGCTTCCTCGGTGCAGCAACACAACAGATCCCGGTGTTGGTGGTAAATGTCAAATGCGAGAGGCGACACAGTGGAAGGATGTCACCAAACAATGGGGGCACCTTTGTTCAAGCGGCGAAGCAGGTTGGCGTTGGCGCTGTTTCTTCATGCTTGCTTTCGTCCACCGTGATCGGCTTCATTGCAAAAATAACAGATGGAGTGGAAAAGGCAAGGTGGCAAATGTCGGACAACAAACCGGTTGCAGCGCTTGACAAAAAAAGTGCAAAGAAAATGGATGAGATTGTTCCAAGAAAATAGACACACGCGAAAACTAAAATTGAAAGTCGAACCTCCTCCACAGCAGCTACGGGATCGGTCTTAGACTTCTTGCCATGAGAACCCTGCCCAACATCATCTCATATCCCTCCCCTCCTTGATGGCAACACCCCGGCCTCTCGCGGCCGTCTGTTCTTTCACTTTCTCCGGTGGGGGGCATCTGTTGCATCCTTGCCCTGTTGTCGCCTCTCGAACTTCAGCTAGTTCATCGTCATCGTGTCTGGTGCACATTGTCCATGTCGTCGTCATCATCCTTCTTTGAGGCCGGCGTCTCCATCTACATCATCTTGTGTGTCGCGGGCTCTTGGGAACTGTTGTAGTCATACCGTCCACGGCAACGGTTGGCGATGTATGCGTTACGGGACAAATGAAGTGAACTGCGTCGCAACCGCGTCATTGTCGAGAGGCACTAAGGGCGTCCATCCCTCAACCAACTTCCCGAGCAATCCGGTCATTCCGGAGGCAAACTGCCCAATTAAATGCTCAAGCTGGTGCCCTCGCCATCCACGAAAACAAGAAGCATCAACAACAACCCGTATTGAAGTCACTTGCGCAACATCAACATATAATCCACAACAAAACATGGATGTAGACATTTTGATTACCTCGGAAGGGCAAGGCGGAGCTGAGTGCACGTCCATCCACTTTCCAAATTTTGAGGCCCCCAAACACGCCGTAGTCTATAGCATGCTTCGCCATCGCCTATGAAAAACAAAAAAAAAAAATTTAGGCATGCCTTATAAAACCACAGACGTTTGCGTCATGTCAAATTTGTAAGCATGCCGTGTGAAAAAGACATAAGCAAAAACTAACTTGTAGTTTTCCATCGTGCCATCGGTTGCCTTACTGTCTGCGGCAAGCACAACCTTAGCAATACCGATGGTCCACGCAAACAACAAACTTGTGCGTGGCGGCGGCCTCCTACCCCAGTGAAATCCACGGTGGGCGAGATCAAGGCGATCGACATACATGAGCTGATTTAAAACAATTTTACAAAAGAAAAGAAAATATCGATTGCCATCATGGGTACTTTGTAGTTTGCAAAAAAAAGCGCAGGATAATGTATGATCCAGCGATAATATGTATGTGCTAGTTGCCATCAAATTGTGATGGCGATTGCCATCTTTGTGATAGCGGTTGCCACGCTAATATAAAGCGGTTGCCACATTGTCGGTATGACGATTGCCACGTTGTCGTTATGGCGGTTGCCACATTGTCACTATGGCGATTGCCATCTTGTTATGACCAGATTGTCATGCATGAATAATAGTGTGTTATAAACAAAGAGTTCACACGAGTTACGGTAAAATAAATACCATTAAATGCAGCCGACATCCCTTACGGTACATCTTGTTTTTGAAAGCATCGTGGAGAAAGTCGGCAATAAACTTACACCAGTTCATATTCTTCACATTTTTGATTAAATACGCACCACACAAAATTTCATGGCAAAAAAGTTTGCCGCGTCGAAATCAAGCGGAATAAAGCGCAAAGAAAACAACGGCAAAATGCAGATGGATCATTCACGGGATGGGGAAACATTTGTTGCTTGGCCGTAGAAAGTGGTAAGGCAAAAGCGGTGATATGAGGTACATGAGTAGCTTCATCTTGAAAACTTCTCCGTGCGTCGTCATGGCTGCGGCGAGTCTGCGATCTGAGCGTGTTCGGCATGGACTCCAAACCAGGAAACAAGCGGGCGAACAGCTCTTCCTCGATCTCATTATTGACCTCGTCGGGACTTTGATATGTCCACGAGGCACACCCAAAGTCTGAACACGGATTCCTCATTCAATGGAAGTCTTCCCGTCCGGAATCACGAATTCCACAGGCGGGATCATATATCTCACCAAGCCGATCGCATCTGAGGGTTGACAAGGTTCGTGCACGGACATCCATCGAACCTGCATACCCATCTCAGCAGCAGCTCCCTTTTGATCGTCGGTGAATTTGTCAATCAACACGATCGGGCGTTCTGAGAGGCTCATTGCGAATCGCTTCTTCTTCTGCGGAAAAGCAGACACAAAATTGTTGAGCTGTTGCCATGTCTTTGCAATGTCATGAAAATTTAGTTCTAGCAGACATTGCGAGAAAGATCTAGGTGCCAACATAAATAACATAAATCGGGAGGAGGGGGGGGTGCGCGGATAGTTACCTCATCGCCCTCTTTTCTCCGTCCGATTGCTCGATTACGTTGAGGTGGATCCATGAAATCGTCGTCATCACTTTGGTGATCGCCACGAGCCATTCTGGCGATGAAGGAGCGGACCAAATTGTCAAGGCGAACATGTAAATGCAATGGGTAAGCATTTGCCCCTAACGGAAAATGTCACCTGATTTGAATGCAAATGTGGTTGCCATATTATGCAACCAGTTTGCCACCTTTATCATATCTGTATTGTGGTAAGCAGACATTGTGTTCGCGTACTATATTGCCACATGATTATACAACCCAAGTGGCAAACACGCACGCTCGATGTGCACATTAGTTACGTCTAGTGCTACCGATTGTGGCAACTATCAAAGTGTGAAGCTGTCACAAATAATTCAGAAAAAAACAGGTCTCACAAATGAAAAAGCATGTTTGTGGTTACTATCATGTAAATTCAGCAAAAATCCCGTTTGCCTCGTGGAAGGCGTGTGTGTGGCAACTATCTCATTCATTCGGTGAAATTAGTTGCCCCCACCTCAATGTGTGAGCTTGAACACATTTGTGGCACCTCTGACGGTCGGTTTCATAAATTTTGTTGCCGCAAAAGAGAACACATTTGTGGTAGCGCCACATTTGTTCGGGTAGTTTAGTTGCCACACATTTATTCACGTTCAGTCATACGCCATAGTTGCCTCATTAAGTAAAGCATTTTTGCGGTTGCTTATCATACAAGTTCAACGAATTCAGTTTGCCACCGGGAAGAGCATGCGTGTGGCAATCTATCACGATCGTTCAATGAAAATTAGTTGCCCCTATGTGAAAGCTTGAGTGTGGCAATTATGAGCGGTCATTTCGAAATCTGTTGCCCACAGAGGAGAACACGTTTGTGGCAACTACCACATTCTTCGGTAGTTTAGTTGCCACACATTTGTTCACGTTCAATCATCTGCCAATTTCGCCACATTCTGCGGTTTCAACACACAAAACTAAACTAGATCTAAGTTTCAATGGCAACTACTTCAACCTCAAAAATCACCCTCACAATTCTCGCATGAAATAGCGCAACCCCAAATTTCAAACCAATGCTCACCAAAACAACCCGGTGGACAACTCTCAAATCCAAATGCAAGACTAATCGTGCCTCGAGCAGGCATAACGTCACCGACGATGCCGCCCGGCGGCGATGACGAAACTGCCCACTCCCACTAAGCGGCGGCGGGCACACGACTACGGCCACGTGGAACGCCGCGCCGCCTAATCGCGGAATCTCTAGGAGTCGGATCTAGAAATCGAACATGGAGGAAAAGGGGAACAAAATCGGGGAAGGGATCACGAGAGATGAAGCGAGCATTACCTTCAACCCGCAGCGCTTCTGGCGGCGCCGCTCGCTCCGGCGAGCACCACCTCTGACGCGAACACCGTCATTATTCGCCTCGCCGTCGCCTTCTCCCTCGCCTTCTCCTCCGATGGTTTGAAGAGCGAGTGGGTTGTGCGATAAATCGTCGTCGGGGGGGGTGAGTGAATGGAACCGTGAGGAGAGGGTGGAGGGTGGCGGCGAGTTTGGCGTCAACCGCGGTCGGAGCGTGGCGTCTTGGCGCATGGCGTTCCACCGCCGCCTCTCGGTGGCAACCGGCTGACCGCGGGGTGGCAACCACCGTCGCGGCGAACCCACTCGCACACCACACGACAATGCGTCCTCGTGGCGCGAAAACCAGCCCTTTTGCTCCAAGATTCGTGCGTACCGAAGCCAGCGGCGATGCTTGCGTGTGGACGGAGTGGTGAACGCCCGCACGTGTGGGCGTTAACATTTCGTTTCTTTTTCCCGTGCGTCACACAAGACGATCAAAAGGAAAGGGGTGATTGTATCAGACTCCACACCTGTATCATATCGGACGGTTGCCCAATGAAACAAAAAATAGACCCAATCGCATCGTCCCCCACCTGCCCCACCCCAAATCGCTCCGCCGTCCCCGTCTGGCTGCGCAGGCAGTCGCCGTGAAGCTGGGCAGCCACCCCCGACCTCCTCTACCTCCTATTGTCGCGCGTGAGAAGGAATCAGATCCCAGTGAAGTCCCTCAATCTAAACCAGGAGGAGCGCCCATTGAAACAAGATGGTGCGCAGGTTGCGGAGAGCTGCGGCAGCAAGTGTCGGCACATAACTTGAAGTGGCATGGAGCTTATTGGAGTGAAACTTGTGAGGATGCAGCGGCCGATTCTGCTGTTGCCTTATCGCATGCCATGGTGGATCACGTCAATCTGTTATCCTTTCCTTCGGGGTGACAAATTGGTCGTCAGTTAATCTGTTCTTCTCTCCCTTGCATCTGTTATTCTTAATAAATATTATTTTATTTGTAAAATTGATGGCAGATTCATACAATTTTATGAATTCGAATTGTTTTATTGTGGGATTATAGATCTTGTGAGTTTTCTTATAGTTCACCTGTTGCAAGGGCTCTACTGATGAATTTAGCACTGTAGTGTCTTCCCTGTACAGGCATCGGCTGCTGGTGATTGCTCTCTCTCTCTCTCTCTTTTTCCTTTTGCTCCCATCCCTTTTCTTGGATCTGTATCACTTCCCTGTACATTCCTAAACTTCAATGCAAAAGAGCTCGTGCCGTTCCATGTCAAAAAAAAAAACGGCTCTTCTGATTACTTCCGAGCGTTTGGTTTTACAAGAACATGATATTATACGGCAGAAACATGGCAAGCTGCTGGGTTGATTCCTTTGGAGGTTAGAAGATAGCTATGCATGGATACTCGTCAGATGGAAAATTCATATACCTATTAACCTAGCAGACTATCTTGGTTACTGGTTAATCCTATTTGGTGATTACAGCAAGGCTTTCAGGCCAGCAACTTGGCGCATGAGTTCACATCTACAGGTATGCATGCACATGATCATCCAAAGTAGATATCTATACATCAATTGTTGTGATTACTTATGTGATAATCAATCTGACTATTGATATAGCACTATGCAGATTGGGTCGGTGTCAACCGACCAAACCCTCGCTAACTAAGCACACTTGATCCGATACGATACAAAGTTCTGATGCAGAGCTTGGTGCGTTGTTGTACTCTCTCTGCTTCTGTTACATACTGTATAGCATACGTTTACTTCTTTTGCTTCTTTAGCAATAGTTGGTTGTGTGTGTGATCTTACCTGGGTGTGTTATGCCACAAGTTCCTCAATCATGTACATCTTCTATAGTGGTTGGAGCCCATAATTTTGTAGCAAATCAATGTACCAGTGCACGTATGTTTCAGACATTTCCTTTTTGAATTTCCAGAATAACTTAATGCTTTTTTTACATTTTGTTACATCCCAGCACCATTTGTTTACCTAATATTTTTATAGTTAAACATGATTATTCATACTTTATTTGTTGTTTTTAGTTAACTATAATTTATAACCAATCAATTATTTATTTGTTTCCGTAAGCCTTTCAACTTCTGCATATTGTAATAATATTGAGAATAAGTTTTTAATTACCGTTTTAGCTCTTGTATAAAGCGAAACATGGGTGGGTGACTTGTTGAAATGGAGGGCGTGTGTGAGAGTGAGGGTCCTGAGTCATTTTTGGAGGCGTGTGATGTTTTTTTATCCCGTTGCAACACACGGGCATGTTTGCTAGAAAGATTGACGGCTTTCATGGTGAGGGTGGGAAGAAAAAGAAGAATAAGAAGACCAATACAAGTGGGACATATACGAAAAATATTGTCTACACCGAAGTCCTAACCAAATAGGTACTGCAACCTTTCAATTTCTTGTTCAAATTTTCAGTTTCTATTTGTATTTCACGCTGCATTGCTTATTTTCTAACCTTAAATTTATTGCTTGGATTCTACAGAAACATTGCAGCCAAGTGACAACTTCGCAGTTAGAATTCAGAACTTGATTGTCTTGAAGGACACTACCTCATTTATGTATATACATATCAGTCATGATATAGTTACTAAACCACTAAATCATTCATGGAATTTTTTATTATGTGTCCACTAACTCATTCATGGGTTTTCTATAGAAATAATTCTATGTGTATATACAAATTTAGCACAAAAATGTGTAACGAAGGGCAAAAGGAGACTTACAAGTCAAATTAATAGTCTCAAAAAGAGCCGTGGCCTTCACTGCTGTAGCAATACAAACAGCAGCACCAACACCAATCACAGGTGGATCAACTCCAACTGCAGCTGCTAGGGATCTTGGTGCACAGGTTGAACGCGGCGGAAAGGGAACCAGACGACAAGGGCATGTTATTTCTGGACTAGCCAACAAGTAACCAGAATAAAAGCTACATCTACAACTATGAAGAAACAGGAGACACCCAGCCGGGACAAGTAACAAGTTTCATCCTCTCATATTTCAGTTCATCTCTACACTCTGCATTTTATTCGGAAAAGCATACAAAGAAAGGCAATCCTCAAGTGTAGTTTAATCATGCAACAACTAACTGTACTTCCCAAAAGTTAAATAACTGGACCTTCTAACCAGTTCCTTGCCCTCTGCTCTGCAAATCTATGTTTCAGTTAGTCCTAAACTTTGCATCTAATAAAATGCTAATGGACGAGGGTATGTTATTGCCCAGATTAACTTCAGTAATATTTAGTGTAGATTGGTACTAAGTTCGTTGCTGCAGTGAAGTACATGGAAAGAGAGGACAGGGGCGAGAGTGGGGGTGGACCTCCATGGCACCAGCAACAGTACGTCGGAGGAGCTCGGAGCAGTGGAGCCGTCTCCTTGCAGGGACTCGTCGGCCGCGAGCAGGACCACGCCGAGGAACCAGCGGCCTCCAACTCCTCTTCTACCAGCCAGGAGGGCCGCTGCATCCGCGCGAGGAAGCGCTGTAGGAGTCGGACAGGAGCCACCGGGGACGCCGAAGCCACGCCGTCGACGGTGGCGCGGGCGGAGCTGAAATAAGAGGGAGCCGCGCAAGGTCCCGTTGATACGCCGGCGCAGGTGGAGGGCACGACGGTGCAGCCACCGGAAGCGATATTCTTCCTGCCCTCGTCCTCCGAGAACGACGAGAAGACGGGAAGCGGCGAGCGCTGGCCAGCACAGGAGAGAAAATGGGGAACGGGAAGAGGCTAATTTTTTTAAAATAATACATTTTTTATTAATTTACACTAATATTAAGCTGATATTTTTATTTTTAAAAATAAAATCCTATCAGCCAGCAGCAGGCCGATTGGCCTAGTCAGCCAGCAGCAGGCTGATTGGCTTCTATCAGCTTCTGAGATGGCCGATAGGCCATAAATAAACCACACACCAGCTGTGCGCTAATTGGGTTGAGCTAATTGGGTCCTGTCGACGTCTTGGCTCACATAATTTTTTTTCAACAACGACATGCAAGTATTAAGCAGCAACTTAAAATATCCGCACTACTAAATATTCGACATATATATATATATATATATATATATATATATATATATATATATATATATATATATATATATACGGAATATTAATGGTCTACAAAATTCACACATGCAAAAATATTATGAATATTTGCGGGAGGAACTACAAATACTGACACACATAAATATTTCACATCCACATATAGTACAGATTATTATGAAATATTGATGGAGCAACTAAAAGAATTCACACACGTACAAATATATTACGAATATTTGTGGGAGCAACTACAAATATTGATAGATTTAAATGTTTAACATCTACATATATTTCGAATATTGCCGGAGCAATTTCAAATACTGACACACCTAAATATTTCACATCCACATATAGTACGAATTATTACGAAATATTGACGGAGCAACTAAAAAAATTCACACACGTACAAATATATTATGAATATTTAGGGAAGCAACTACAAATATTGACAGATTTAAATGTTTGACATCTACATATATTTTGGATATTGCCGGAGCAACTACAAATACTAGATTTTTTGTTAAAAGAGACCACCTGTCGGGTTGAAATGAATAAAAAACCACCTCTGGCTCCGAATGACAAAAAAGACCCCTCTAGCGGTGGCGGCGGCAGGCCGGCGACACGTGGCGCTTGCACCACGGGCTGAGCGGCCGGCCCCCGCCGCCAAGCTGCCAGTGACGATCGCTGCCAGCAGCATCCTCGGCGTGGGGCCAGGCAGGCGGTGTGTGGTGGGCCATGCCGCCACCGGTTTAAGCGGCCGCTCAGTAGCTCTGCTGCTTCTGCTCTTGCAAAGTGGGAAGAGAGGGTGGGCCATTGCCGCCACGGCTTCTGGCGGCCGCACTGCTATGCTGCACACGGGCCACACTGTTGTTCTCCACATGCACGAGAAAAGCAACTAAATAATGGAATCGAGCTTTGTACTGGTGCATCATATCCGGCTAGTTAGCCTTTTGCTTCCCCGTCTAACCTGGCACTAACTAGTGTACAAGAACCATTTAGCCACCCAACAGCGAGGGCCCCGTGGTTTTTAAATAGCACTAACCAGGTGGGGAGAGGGCATCCTTAAACCGGGAGGCAGACACATGCAGCTCGTTTCTTTAAGCTTTGCCTTGCCACCGTGATGATGATCCTTAGGATAGCTGTGAGTGCATGGCCCACCCTCTTCCCACTTTGCGCAGCAGGAGTGCAGAGCTCTGAGCTGACCGCTGAGCCGGTGGCGGCATGGCCCACCACACACCGCCTGTTCCGTCCCCACGCCGAGGATGCCGTTAGCGTGTTGCCGCTGGCGGCTTAGCGGCGGGCCGGCCGCCTCGACCCATGGCGGCGGCGCCACGTGTCGCTTGGCGCGCCTGCCGCCATCGCAAGGGGGTCTTTTTTGTCACTTTGAGCTAGAGGTGGTCTTTTTTGTCATTTCAACCCGGCAGGTAGTCTCTTTTGATGAAAAACCCAAATACTGACACACCTAAATATTTCACATCCACATATAGTGCAATTATTACGGAATATTAATGGGACAAATAAAAAATTCAATCAGCTCATAGTTGGCCGACACGACCCAATCAGCCCACGGTGGCGATGGTTCACCACCTCTGGCGGTGGCCTATCGACCATCGTAGGGTCGACAGAGGCCAATCGACTGCGGTTGGCCGACTAGGGCCAATCGACTCTTCTTTGGCTGATTGGATATTATTTTTGAAAATAAAAATATCGGCGTAATATTTGTGCAAATTAATTAAAAAATATATTATTTTAAAAAAATTAGCGAGGGAAGAGATATTGAGTTCGTGTGTCTCCTTTTTATTTTTTTTGAGGGGTAACATCTCTTTTGTTCTTTTTTTCCGGAAAATCTCTTTTGTTGTTTTTTTAGGGGTAACTGGGATTTTATTCAAAGCTCATAAAGTTTGGGATACAAGCAATATCAGGCGTAACACCCAGCCACACATGGCGTCCAACAGACAGAGTTGAGGCTCCCTTCGCTAACGAGTGAGCTTCAAAGTTGGACTCTCTAAATTCAAAACAAAAACTAACAGATTCAAAATTAAGGCTAGTATGCTTTATCTCTCTCAGAATGGCCGCATAGGACGGGAAAGCTTCATTCTTGATGTCTCTGACCACTTCATAGCAGTCCGACGTGATGGTCAGGTTACGGAGATTCAGATCTTCAGCTAATGCGAGCGCTTCGCTGCAGGCTAGGGCTTCCAAGGTTGTTGGGTCCGTCAATCCAGCCATTACCACTGCTGAAGCACCCAAGAAAACACTCGCACCATCTCTGCATATAGCTGCTGCCACCCCTTTCTCTCCCAAAGTTGACAGGCCTCCATCCACATTTATTTTAGCTGAACCATCTGTAGTAGGTATCCATCTTCGCTGCCGCTGTTTCGTCGCCTGGGGCATGCTGGTTACTGACTTCTTGTTCGATGCAATCTGAAGCTCTTCTAGATAGTTATTGATGAAACCCATAGTGGTTAGTGGACTCTGGAATTGATTGTCATGAATGGCATGTCGCCGCGCCCACCATATAGCCCACATGGTAATCAGTACACGCGCCAGCTCTTCCTCCTTGAGTGTGTCAAACAACCAGAAGATCCACATCTTTGCATCCTCTGTTTGGTTTGATATAACATGCTCCAAAGTTCCTTCATCCCCTAACGCCCAAACACATCTCGCCATCCGTCAATTCATGAGGGAGTGTCTCCACGTATCAAGAGCATCATTGCATATAGAGCACACGGGCGAGACTGCCATCTTCCTCTCATGCTTCAACGCGCCTGTCGGGATCGATGTATGTGCCAGCCTCCAAACAAAAATACGGACTTTTGACGGGATCTTGACATTCCAGAGCGACGACCATGATTTCTTCGTTGCTTGTGTGTCAGAGGTGCTCGGTCTATGCTCTAGCCAATCTTCTCATTGCTTCTCCCCAGCAGATAGCATCTTGTACGCCGAACTCACAGAGAAGATCCCTTTCTTCTCATAATGCCATGCATAAAAATCTTCCTGAACTCTTGTGCTTATTGGTATGTTCAGAATTACTTCCACATCAGGCGCAATAAAATGTTCCTGCAACACTTGTCTATCCCAGGTTCTGGTGGCCAGATTTATCAACTCCGATACTTGCTAAGGTGGGTTATCAGACCGTGCACAGATTGGTCTCAGCTTATAACTCCTCGGTAACCAGTTTTCAGACCATATATGCGTGGTTTCGCCCGTTCCTATCCGCTTGATAAGGCCAAGCGACAGGGTATCTCTTCCTTCCAATAACGAGCGCCAAACCTGTGATGGGGATGTACCCAGGGTGGCGTCTAAAAGATGACAGTCGGGGAAGTATCTGGCTTTTAACACACGGGCACTCAAAGACCCAGGTTCTTGCATGATTCTCCATGCTTGGCGAGCTAAGAGGGCTAGGTTGAAGAGCTCGATATCCCTAAACCCCAAACCTCCTATGAATTTGGGCAAATTCATAGTTTTCCACGACACCCATGCTGTTTTGCGTTCTCCCTTCTTGCTTCCCCACCAAAACTTTCGGATTAATCCGTTTATATGCTCACATAGACCTCGTGGGAGTTTGAAACAAGCCATGGAGTACGTCGGAATTGCTTGTGCCACGGATTTGATAAGACTTCCTTTCCCCCCGCCGACAAGCATTTGGCCATCCACACTTGCACATGCTTCCATATCCTATCCTTTAGGTATCTGAAACAGCCCTCTTTTGCCCTGCCTACATCGGTTGGGAGGCCCAAATACTTCTCTGAAAGCGCCTCATTCTGAACCTCCAGAACAGCCTTGACATCACTTCGAAGAGATTCCGCAACTCCCTTACTAAAGAAAATCAAAGACTTACTCACATTTATCCTCTGTCCCGAAGCCTCACAATATCTCCTTAAAAGATCACGTACCCGTGTTGCATAGTCCGTGGATGCCTCGAAAAAGAGCAAACTGTCATCGGCAAAAAGGAGATGACTAACCACCGGTGCCGAAACTGCAACAGCCACGCCTCTTATTCCTTCTGATTTAAGCAAGCAAGATAAACCCTCGGCCGCCAACAGAAACAGATAGGGGGATATAGGGTCTCCCTGTCGTAGCCCCCTTGATGGGCTAAAAGTCTCCAAACATCCACCGTTAAATAAAACCGAGAAAGTTACTGATGAAACACAACGCATCACTGTGTCGGTAAAGCGAGTACTGATCCCCAATTTCAACATGACGGATCTCAAATAACTCCACTGCAATCTGTCATAAGCCTTCATCATATCTAGCTTGAGTGCACAAAACCGGTTACCCTTGACCCTCCTGGTCTTCATATAATGCAAACATTCATAGGCTGTAATGAATTGTCCGTGATTAAACGCCCAGGCACGAACGCCGATTGCTCTTCAGAGATTACCTCGGGGAGAATATGCTTCAGCCTATTTGCCAAAACCTTAGAAGCGATCTTGTAGATCACATTACATAGGCTTATTGGCCGAAACTGTCCTAGATTTTTTGGACTCGAGATCTTGGGTATTAAAACGATGAACGTACTATTTATCTCCTCCGGAGAATCCTCTCCTGCAAGCACTCTTATGGTCATGCTTGTCACCTCATCACCACACAACTCCCAATGCCTCTGAAAGAAATGCGCGGGAAATCCATCAGGGCCCGGTGCCTTTGTCGGGAACATCTGAAAAAGTGCATCTTTCACTTCCTCTTTCGTGTATTCCACGTTGAGGCGAGCGTTCAAATTCGCTCCAACCTTTCGAGGAATGTGTGGTAGAACCTCCTCCATACCTATTGTTCCTTCTGATGTAAAAGGATTTGAGTAGAAAACGGTGGCCATATTTGCTAGCTCACCAGGGTCCGAACTGATTGATCCATCGCCTCTTTCTAGCTTCGAGATATTATTCTTGGCTCTCCTCCCACTAGCCTTCCACTGGAAAAATTCAGTGTTACTATCGCCCTCAGTCAGCCACTGTATGCGAGAACGTTGCCTCATCATAACTTCCTCACGATAGCATAACTCAATCAGTTCCTCTTGTACCTTCTTCTCCTCCATTCCTGGTCCAACTCGAAGGGGACCCTCCCTGAGCTCTGCTAGTCTCCTCCGCAGCCTTCTTAACTCCTAGCGTACTTATCCAAAGGTGTTCTTACTGTTGGGGAACGTAGTAATTTCAAAAAAATTCCTACGCACACGCAAGATCATGGTGATGCATAGCAACGAGAGGGGAGAGTGTGTCCACGTACCCTCGTAGACCGAAAGCGAGGCGTTATGACAACGCGGTTGATGTAGTCGTGCGTCTTCACGATCCGACCGATCCAAGCACCGAGCGTCGGCACCTCCGTGTTCTGCACACGTTCAGCTCGATGGCGATCCCGGACTCCGATCCAGCGGGGTGTCGGGGATGAGTTCCGTCGACCTGACGGCGTGGTGGCGATGATGATGTTCTCTTGGCGAGGGCTTGGCGTAAACTCCGCGACGATATGACCGAGGTGGAATATGGTGGAGGGGCACCGCACACGGCTAAGGAGCGATCACGAAGATCAACTTGTGTGTTCTAGGGTGCCCCTTGCCCCCGTATATAAAGGAGCAAGGGAGGAGGCCGGCCGGCCCTTGTGGGTGCGCCAGGAGGAGGAGTCCTCCTCCTAGTAGGAGTAGGACTCCTCTTTCCTACTCCTACTAGGAGGGGAAAGGAAGGGGAGAGGGAGAGGGAAAGAGCCCCCCCCTCTCCTAGTCAATTCGGACTAGAGGGGAGGGGCGTCTGACCCATCTGGCTGCCCTCTCTCTCTCCACTAAAGCCCATAAGGCCCAATACTCCTCCACAGGGGTTCCGGTAACCCTCGGCACTCCGGTTTCTCCAAATCACCGGAACACTTCCGGTGTCCGAATATAGTCGTCCAATATATCAATCTTTATGTCTCGACCATTTGAGACTCCTCGTCATGTCCGTGATCACATCCGGACTCGAACAACCTTCGGTACATCAAAACTTATAAACTCATAATAAAGCTGTCATCGTAGCGTTAGCGTGCGGACCCTACGGGTTCGAGAACTATGTAGACATGACCTAGAACTGTTTCTGGTCAATAACCAATAGTGGAACCTGGATGTTCATATTGGCTCCTACATATTCTCTGAAGATCTTTATCGGTCGAACCGCATAACAACATATGTTGTTCCCTTTGTCATCGGTATGTTACTTGCCCGAGATTCGATCGTCGGTATCTAATACCTAGTTCAATCTCGTTACCGGCAAGTCTCTTTACTCGTTCTGTAATACATCATCTCACAACTAACTAATTAGTTGCAATGCTTGCAAGGCTTAAGTGATGTGCATTACCGAGAGGGCCGGAGATACCTCTCCGCAATCGGAGTGACAAATCCTAATCTCAAAATCGCCAACCCAACATGTACCTTTGGAGACACACAGAGCTCCTTTATAATCACCCGATTCGTTGTGACGTTTGGTAGCACACAAAGTGTTCCTCCGGAAAACGGGAATTGCATAATCTCATAGTCATAGGAACATGTATAAGTCATGAAGAAAGCAATAGCAACATACTATACGATCAAGTGCTAAGCTAACGGAATGGGTCAAGTCAATCACATCATTCTCCTAATGATGTGATCTCGTTAATCAAATGACAACTCATGTCTATGGTTAGGAAACATAACCATCTTTAATTAACGAGCTAGTCAAGTAGAGGCATACTAGTGACACTCTGTTTGTCTATGTATTCACACATGTATTATGTTTCCGATTAATACAATTCTAGCATGAATAATAAACATTTATCATGAAATAAGCAAATAAATAATAACTTTATTATTGCCTCTAGGGCATATTTCCTTCAGTCTCCCACTTGCACTAGAGTCAATAATCTAGTCCACATCGCCATGTGATTTAACACCAATATTCATATCTGTATATGATTAACACCCATAGTTCATATCGTCATGTGACCAACACCCAAAGGGTTTACTAGAGTCAATAATCTAGTTCACATCGCTATGTGATTAACACCCAAAGAGTACTAAGGTGTGATCATGTTTTGCTCGTGAGAGAAGCTTAGTCAGCAGATCATCATATTGAGCCGTATGTATTTTGCAAATATTCTATGTCTACAATGCTCGCACGGAGCTACTATAGCTAATTGCTCCCACTTTCAATATGTATCCAGATTGAGACTTATAGTCATCTGGATCGGTGTAAAAGCTTACCTTTGTTGTAACTCTTTCTGACGGGCTCTTTTATCACCTCCATAATCGAGAAATATTTCCTTAGTCCTCACTAAGGATATTCTTGACCGCTGTCCATGATCTACTATTAGATCAAAATTGTATTCCTTTGCCAAACTCGAGCAAGGTATACAATAGGTGCAGTTCACAAGACATAACATACTTTATAGAACCTATGGTGAGGCATAGGGAATGACTTTTCATTCTCCTTCTATTTTACTGCCGTGGTCGGGCTTTTGAGTCTTACTCAATTTCACACCTTGTAACACGGCAAGAAACTCTTTCTTTGATTGTTCCATTTTGAACTACTTCAAAATCTTGTCAAGGTATGTACTCATTGAAAAACTTATCAAGCGTCTTGATCTATCTCTATAGATCTTGATGCTCAATATATAAGCAGCTTCACCGAGGTCCTTCTTTGAAAAACTCCTTTCAAATACTCCTTTATGCTTTGCGAGAATAATTCTACATTATTTTTATCAACAATATGTCATTCACATATACTTATCGAAATCTTTGTAGTGCTCCCACTCACTTTCTTGTAAATCTGAGGCTTCTCCAAAAGTCTCATATAAAACCATATCTTTGATCAACTCATCAAGCATATATTCCAACTCGAGATGCTTGCACCAGTCCATAGATGGATTCTTGGAGCTTGCACATTTTGTTAGCACCTTTAGGATTGACAAAACCTTCGGTTGCATCATATACAACTCTTCTTTAATAAATCCATTAAGGAATGCAGTTTGACATCCATTTGCCAGATTTCATAAAATGTGGCAATCGCTAACATGATTCGGACAGACTTAAGCATCGCTTCTGATTGAGAAAATCTCATTGTAGTCAACACTTTGAACTTTGTCAAAAACCTTTTTGACAAGTCTAGCTTTGTAGATAGTAACACTACTATCAGCGTCCGTCTTCCTCTTGAAGATCCATTTATTTTCTATGGTTTGTCGATCAACGGGCAAGTCAATCAAAGTCCACACTTTGTTCTTATACATGGATCCCATCTCAGATTTCATGGCCTCAAGCCATTTCACGGAATCTGGGCTCACCATCGCTTCTTCATAGTTCGTAGGTTCGTCATGGTCTAGTAAAATAACTTCCAGAACAGGATTACCGTACCACTCTGGTGCGGATCTTACTCTGGTTGACCTACGAGGTTCAGTAACAACTTGATCTGAAGTTTCATGATCATCATCATTAACTTCCTCACTAATTGGTGTAGTAGTCGCAACAACATATTTCTGTGATGAACTACTTTTCAATAAGGGAGCAGGTACAGTTACCTCATCAAGTTCTACTTTCCTCCCACTCACTTCTTTCAAGAGAAACTCCTTCTCTAGAAAGGATCCATTCTAAGCAACGAATATCTTGCCTTCGGATCTGTGATAGAAGGTGTACCCAACTGTCTCCTTTGGGTATTCTATGAAGACACATTTCTCCGATTTGGGTTTGAGCTTATCATGATGAAACTTTTTCATATAAGCATCGCAACCCCAAACTTTAAGAAACGACAACTTTGGTTTCTTGCCAAACCACAGTTAATAAGGCGTCGTCTCAACGGATTTTGATGGTGCCCTATTTAAAGTGAATGCAACTGTCTCTAATGCATAACGCCAAAATGATTGTGGTAAATCGGTAAGATACATCATAGGTTGCACCACATCCAATAAAGTGCGGTTATGACGTTCGGACACACCATTATGCCGTGGTGTTCCATGTGGCGTGAGCTGTGAAACTATTCCACATTGTTTTAAATGAAGGCCAAACTCGTAACTCAAATATTCTCCTCTACGATCAGATTGTAGAAACCTTATTTTCTTGTTACGATGATTCTCCACTTCACTTTTGAAATTCTTTGAACTTTTCAAATGTTTCAGACTTGTGCTTCATTAAGTAGATATACTCATATCTGCTTAACTCATTTGTGAAGGTCAGAAAATAATGATACTCGCCACGAGCATCAACACTCATTGGACCACATACATCGGTATGTATTATTTCCAACAAGTCGAGAGCTTCGTTCCATTATTACGGAGAGCGGAGTTTTAGTCATCTTGCCCAAAAGGCACGGTTTGCAAGCATCAAATGATTCATAACCAAGTGATTCGAAAATCCATCTTTCATGGAGTTTCTTCATCGCTTTACAAATAACCCAAGCGGCGATGCCACAAATAAGTTGCACTATCATTATTAACTTTGCATCTTTTGGCTTCAATATTATGAATATGTGTATCACTACGATCGAGATCCAACAAACCATTTTCGTTGGTGTGTATGACCATAGAAGGTTTTATTCATGTAAGCAGAACAACAATTGTTCTTTAACTTAAATGAATAACCGTGTTGCAATAAACATGATCAAATCATATTCATGCTCAGCGTAAGCATAAATAACATTTATTTAGGTTTAACACTAATCCCGAAAGTATAGGGAGTGTGTGATGATGATCATATCAATCTTGGAACTACTTCCAACACTCATCGTCACTTCCCTTCAACTAGTCTCTGTTTATTCTGTAACTCCTGTTTTGAGTTACTAATCTTAGCAACCGAACAAGTATCAAATACTCGGGGCTACTATAAACACTAGTAAGGCACACATCCATAACACAGTATATCAAATATACCCTTATTCACTTTGCCATCCTACTTATCCACCAAATATTCAAGGCATCTCCGCTTCGGTGACCATTTCCTTTGCGATTAAAGCACTCGGTTTGAGCTTTGGTCCAGCTTTGGGCTTCTTCGGGAGTGACAACTTGCTTGCCATTCTACTTGAAGTTCCTTTCTTTCCCTTTGCCCTTTTCTTGAAACTAGTGGTCTTGTCAATCATCAACACTTGATGCTCTTTCTTGATTTCTACCTTCATCGATTTCAACGTCACGAAGAGCTCGGGAATCGTTTTCGTCATCCCTTGCATACTATAGTTCATCACGAAGTTCTAGTAACTTGGTGATGGTGACTAGAGAACTCTGTTAATCACTATCTTATCTGGAAGATTAACTCCCACTTGATTCAAGTGATTGAAGTACCCAGACAATCTGAGCACATGCTCACTAGTTGAGCGATTCTCCTTCATCTTTTAGCTATAGAACTTGTTGGAGATTTCCTATCTCTCAACTCGGGTAATAACTTCAATTCCTGGAACATCTCATATGGTCCATGACGTTCAAAACGTCTTTGAAGTCCCGATTCTAAGCCGTTAAGCATGGTGCACTAAACTATCAAGTAGTCATCATATTGAGCTAGCCAAGCGTTCATAACGTCGCATCGCTCCTGCAATAGGTCCATCACCTAGCGGTGCATCAAGGACATAATTCTTACGTGCAGCAATGAGGATAAACCTCGGATCACGGATCCAATCCGCATCATTGCTACTAACATTTTCAACACAATTTTCTCTAGGAACATATCAAAATAAACATATGAAAGTAACAACACGAGCTATTGTTCTACAACATAATTTGCAAAATACTACCGGGACTAAGTTCATGATAAATTTAAGTTCAATTAATCATATTACTTAAGAACTCCCACTTAGACAGACATCTCTCTAGTCATCTAAGTGATCACGTGATCCAAATCAACTAAACCATAACCGATCATCACGTGAGATGGAGTAGTTTTCAATGGTGAACATCACTATGTTGATCATATCTACTATATGATTCACGCTCGACCTTTCGGTCTCTGTGTTCCGAGGCCATATCTGCATATGCTAGGCTCGTCAAGTTTAACCCGAGTATTCCGCGTGTGCAAAACTGGCTTGCATCCGTTGTAGATGGACGTTGAGCTTATCACACCCGATCATAACGTGGTGTCTGGGCACGGCAAACTTTGGCAACGGTACATACTCAGGGAGAACACTTCTTGATAATTTAGTGAGAGATCATCTTAAAATGTTACCGTCAATCAAAGCAAGATAAGATCTATAAAGGATAAACATCACATGCAATCAATATAAGTGATATGATATGGCCACCATCATCTTGTGCTTGTGATTTCCATCTCTGAAGCACCGTCATGATCACCATCGTCATCGGTAGCGACACCTTGATCTCCATCGTAGCATCGTTGTCGCCTCGCCAACTATTGCTTCTCGACTATCGCTATAAACAGTGATAAAGTAAAGCAATTACAGGCGTTGCATTTCATACAATAAGCGACAACCATATGGCTCACGCTAGTTGCCGATAACTTGATTACAAAACATGATCATCTCATACAATAAAATATAGCATCACGTCTTGACCATATCACATCACAACATGCCTGCAAAAACAAGTTAGGCGTCCTCTACTTTGTTGTTGCAAGTTTTACGTGGCTACTACGGACTGAGCAAGAACCGTTCTTACCTCGCATCAAAACCACAGCGATAGTTCGTCAAGTTAGTGCTGTTTTAACCTTCGCAAGGACCGGGCGTAGCCATACTCAGTTCAACTAAAGTTGGAGAAACCGACACCGCCAGACCACGTGTGTGCAAAGCACGTCGGTAGAACCAGTCTCGCGTAAGCGTCTGGCGTAATGTCGGTCGGGCCGCTTCATCCAAGAATACCGCCGAACCAAAGTATGACATCTTTGGTAGCGGTATGACTTGTATCGCCCACAACTCACTTGTGTTCTACTCGTGCATATAACATCAACGCATAAAACCAGGCTCGGATGCCCTTTGTTGGGGAACGTAGTAATTTCAAAAAATTCCTCGCGCATCGCAAGATCATGGTGATGCATAGCAACGAGAGGAGAGTGTGTCCACGTACCCTTGTAGACCGAAGCGAAAGCGTTATGACAACGCGGTTGATGTAGTCGTGCGTCTTCACGATCCGACCGATCCAAGCACCGAGCGTCGGCACCTCCGTGTTCGCACACGTTCAGCTCGATGACGATCCCCGGACTCCAATCCAGCAGGGTGTCGGGGATGAGTTCCGTCAGCACGACGGCGTGGTGATGATGATGATGTTCTACCGACGCAGGACTTCGCCTAAACTCCGCGACGATATGACCGAGGTGGAATATGGTGGAGGGGGGCACCGCACACGGCTAAGGAACGATCACGAAGATCAACTTGTGTGGTCTAGGGTGCCCCCTTGCCCCCGTATATAAAGGAGCAAGGGGGGAGGCCGGCCGGCCCTTGTGGGCGCACCAAGGAGGAGGAGTCCTCCTCCTAGTAGGAGTAGGACTCCGTCTTTCCTACTCCTACTAGGAGGGAAAGGAAGGGGAGAGGAGAGGGAAGAGGCGCCCCCTCTCCTAGTCAGTGGGACCAGAGGGGAGGGCCTTGCGCCCATCCTGGCTGCCCCTCTCTCTCTCTCTCCACTAAAGCCCATAAGGCCCAATACTCCTCCCAGGGGGGTTCCGGTAACCCTCCGGCACTCCGGTTTTCTACGAAATCACCCGGAACACTTTCGGTGCCCGAATATAGTCGTCAATATATCGATCTTTATGTCTCGACCATTTGAGACTCCTCGTCATGTCCGTGATCACATCCGGGACTCGAACAACCTTGGTACATCAAAACTTATAAACTCATAATAAAAGCTGTCATCGTAACGTCAAGCGTGCGGACCCTACGGGTTCGAGAACTATGTAGACATGACCTAGAACTGTTTCGGTCAATAACCAATAGTGGAACCTGGATGTTCATATTGGCTCCTACATATTCTCGAAGATCTTTATCGGTCAAACCGCATAACAACATCGTTGTTCCTTTGTCATCGGTATGTTACTTGCCCGAGATTCGATCGTCGGTATCTAATACCTAGTTCAATCTCGTTACGGCAAGTCTCTTTACTCGCTTACGTAATACATCATCTCACAACTAACTCATTAGTTGCAATGCTTGCAAAGGCTTAAGTGATGTGCATTACCGAGAGGGCCGAGAGATACCTCTCCGGCAATCGGAGTGACAAATCCTAATCTCGAAATACGCCAACCCAACATGTACCTTTGGAGACACCTGTAGAGCTCCTTTATAATCACCCAGTTACGTTGTGACGTTTGGTAGCACACAAAGTGTTCCTCCGGAAAACGGGAATTGCATAATCTCATAGTCATAGGAACATGTATAAGTCATGAAGAAAGCAATAGCAACATACTATACGATCAAGTGCTAAGCTAATGGAATGGGTCAAGTCAATCACATCATTCTCCTAATGATGTGATCCCGTTAATCAAATGACAACTCATGTCTATGGTTAGGAAACATGACCATCTTTAATTAACGAGCTAGTCAAGTAGAGGCATACTAGTGACACTCTGTTTGTCTATGTATTCACACATGTATTATGTTTCTGATTAATACAATTCTAGCATGAATAATAAACATTTATCATGAAATAAGGAAATAAATAATAACTTTATTATTGCCACTATGGCATATTTCCTTCACTTACCCCAGCGAGCAAAGGACCCAGCAACCCTCTCTAATTTATTTGCCAACTCAGCCACAGTGGCTGCAGGCTGTCCGTCTGTCCACACTTCCTGCACAACTCCCTCAAAACGGGAGTCCGACTCCCACATACACTCATAACGAAAGGGTCTTTTGAGTGCAATGCGTATGTTATTTGCTTCTAGCTCGTTGTATAACAGGATGGGGCAATGGTCCGATTTTGCTGCAGTCAGGTGCTCAACACTCGCAAATGGAAACATTGCGGACCAACTTGGAGTGGCCAGAGCTCGATCAAGACGGACCCTACAGTAATCTCCTCCTGTCACTCGCTTCTCGAAAGTCCAATCCAAACCCTTGTAACCCAAGTCAGCTAACTCGCACACATCCACCGCCTCTCTGAAACCTGCAATCTGCGCACTGTCACGTTGATTCGGCCCCATCTGCTCTTCCGGTCTAAGGATTTCATTAAAGTCCCCAATACAAACCCAAGGGAGAGTACTTTCTCCACGCAAAATTTTCATCGTATCCCATGTTTTATATCTAAGACTCCTGTTGGCTTCACCATAGAACAAGATAGATGCCATTGATCCTTGCCCGGTTCTGTTACAAAAGAGTCAATATGATACTGGGAAAAGGTTTTTATTTCCAAGTTTATTCCCTGTTTCCAGAAAATACAAAGGCCGCCACTGCGACCCCTACTAGCAACCGCAAATCTCTCCGAGAAACCTAAATTCACCACCAAACCTTCCACACGGTACTTCGCTAACTGTGTCTCCACCAAGCATAGCACTGTCGGCGCACTAGCCTCCACGAGCTCGCGGAGCTCTCGGACCGTCGTGGGATTGCCAATCCCGTGACAGTTCCAGCACAAGGTCCGCATCAGGATTGGCGGCCCTCCTCACGGGAGGCCGCCTCAGTTAGTTGCTCCGTGTCCTCATCACCTTCCTTTCCATCCTATCTCCTTCGCTTCACAATTGGCACCTTGCCGGGAGTGCTTGACGCTGGATCAGTATTTGTTTTCGACATCGCCCCCTCGATCATAAGGACAGTACCCGAAACTTTCCCAGCCAAGTTCGGAACAGACTGTCCTCAAAAATTTATAGATCCATCTACTGACACTAGCCACTTTCGAGCGTTTGAAGTATGTGGTTGTTGCTCAGTATAATCCATCATTGTATGCTCAAAGTTGCTATTAGCTTGACCCATCCCCCTTCCATTCCCCCTCCATCTTCTTGCATCACTATCCGTCCCACCTCTTCCATCCATCTCCCCTCTACCTTACCTTCCTCCTCTATCTCCTCTTCCCGCCATACTTCCTCTCCCTCTTCTGGCTCCACCACCTCTTTCTCCCATGGACGTGTCATTGAAGGGCTCAGGGGACCAGAGGAGCCAATCTCCCCACTCAAAAGTTCTGGGGTCGTGCACCCCATCGCCACACTCCTCGGCTAAGTGTCCCATCAGTCCGCACACAAAGCAGAAATCAGGCAATTTTTCATAGTAGATCGGATACCTGATACTTTCTTTGAGAGTTATTTGCACAAATCGAACAAGAGGCTTGTTCACATCCAAAAACACCTGCGCACGGAGTGTGCTTGCCGGGTTAATCCTACCTTCATTAACCACAACTGTAAACGGGGGCTCTCCCACCTTGCCCGCTAGCTTTTCAGCTAGCTGTTTCTTTCTTGTGAGACCATCTGGTAGGCCTTTAACTCTTGTCCACACTGGGATCTTATGCAGGTTGTAGCTTGATGACCCACAAGTATAGGGGATCTCTCGTAGTCCTTTCGATAAGTAAGAGTGTCGAACCCAACGAGGAGCAGAAGGAAATGATAAGCAGTTTTCAGCAAGGTATTCTCTGCAAGTACTGAAATAAGTGGTAACAGATAGTTTTGTGATAAGGTAAATTGTAACGAGCAACAAGTAACAAAAGTAAACACGGTGCAGCAAGGTGGCCCAATCCTTTTTATAGCAAAGGACAAGCCGGAACAAACTCTTATAATAGGAAAAGTGCTCCCGAGGACACATGGGATTATCGTCAAGCTAGTTTTCATCACGTTCATATGATTCACGTTCGGTACTTTGATAATTTGATATGTGGGTGGACTGGTGCTTGGGTGTTGTTCTTACTTGAACAAGCATCCCACTTATGATTAACCTCTATTGCAAGCATCCGCAAATACAACAAAAATATTAAGGTAAACCTAACCATAGCATGAAACATATGGATCCAAAACAGCCCCTTACGAAGCAACGCATAAACTAGGGTTTAAGATTCTGTCACTCTAGCAACCCATCATCTACTTATTACTTCCCAATGCCTTCCTCTAGGCCCAAATAATGGTGAAGTGTTATGTAGTCGACGTTCACACAACACCACTAGAGGCTAGACAACATACATCTCATCAAAATATCGAACGAATACCAAATTCACATGACTACTAATAGCAAGACTTCTCCCTTGTCCTCAGGAACAAACATAACTACTCACAAAGAATATTCATGTTCATAATCAGAGGGGTACTAATATGCATAAAGGATCTGAACATATGATCTTCCACCAAGTAAACCAACTAGCATCAACTACAAGGAGTAATCAGCACTACTAGCAACCTACTAGCACCAATCCCGGACTTGGAGACAAGAATTGGATACAAGAGATGAACTAGGGTTTGGAGATGAGATGGTGCTGGTGAATATGTTGATGGAGATTGCCCTCTCCCGATGAGAGGAGCGTTGGTGATGATGATGACGATGATTTCCCCCCCGGAGGGAAGTGTCCCAGCGAACAGCTCCACGGAGCCCTAGATTAGTTCCGCCAAGGTTCCGCCTCGTGGCGGCGGAGTCTCGTCGAAAGGTTGCTTATGATTTTTCTCATCGAAAGACTTCATATGGGAGAAGATGGGCATCGGAGAGCCACCGGGGGCCCATGAGGTGGGGCGCGCCCGGGGCGCCCCACCCTCGTGAGCGGTGGTGTGGGCCCCGGCCTTCATCTTTAGCGACAATTTTTCTTTATTTATTTTAAGGCGTTCCGTGGAGTATCAAGACTTTTGGAGTTGCATGAGAATAGGTCTCCAATATTTGCTCCTTTTCCACCCGAATTCCAGTATCGGCATTCTCCTCTTCATGTAAACCTTGTAAAATAAGAGAAATAGCCATAAGTATTGTGACATAACATGGAATAACAGCCCATAATGCGATAAATATCGATATAAAAGCATGATGCAAAATGGGCGATCAACTCCCCCAAGCTTAGACCTCGCTTGTCCTCAAGGGAAAAGCCGATAACAATCAATATGTCCTCATGTTTAGAGGTAGAGGCGTCGATAAAAATAAAATACGGACATGAAGGAATCATGATTATTCTCATAACAGCAACATATATAGATTTGTCATATGATTACTTATGTTTAAGTGATGATCTTTTCACAATGCAAAAGTATGAATCAGAAACCTTATTGGGCACCAACAAATTATAACCTCAGTCATTGAAGCAATTGCAATTTATCATAACATCGGAAAGAGTCTATGTCAGAGCTTAAAAGCAAGTTCACATACTCAACTATCACTTAGTCCTTCATAATTGCTAGCACTCACGCAATACTTGTGGTCACAGAGTTTTAATCGGACACAGAGAAAGATAGGGGCTTATAATTTTGCCCCATAACCTTTTACCTCAAGGGTAATGTCAACAATAACAATTCATGCTCCCCTACATCCAATTAGACATATATATCATGTTCTTTCTAACATGCTGGGCTTGCCAAAGGATAAAATGAAAAAGGAAAGGTGAAGATCACCGTGACTCTTGCATAAGATAGAAGATAATAATAAAAGATAGGCCCTTCGCAGACGGAAGCAGAGGTTGCCATGCGCTTTTATGGTTGGATGCACAAAATCTTAATGCAAAAGAACGTCACTTTATATTGCCCCTTTTATGTGGAACTTTATTATGCAGTCCGTCGCTTTTATTACTTCCACAACAAGTTCGTACAAAGCTTATTTCTCTGCACTAATAAGTCATGCATATTTAGAGAGCAATTTTTATTGCTTGCACCGATGACAACTTACTTGAAGGATCTTACTCAATCCATAGGTAGATATGGTGGACTCCCATGGCTAAACTGGTTTAAGGGTATTTGGAAGCACAAGTAGTATCTCTACTTGGTGCTGAGAATTTGGCTAGCTTGAGGGGGAAAGGCAAGCTCAACATGTTAGAGGAACCATGACAACATACTTTATCTTAGATACAAGAAAACATAACTCATTATGTTGTCTTCCTTGTCCAACATCAACTCTTTAGCATGTCATATTTTAATGAGTGCTCCCAATCATAAAAGATGCCAATGATAATATATCTATATGTGAGACCTCTCTCTCTCTCCTTATTACTTCCTATTAATTGCAACGATGACCAAAACTATATTTGCCAACTCCCAACAATTTTAATCATCATACTCTTTTTATGTGAAGTCATTACTCTCAATAAGATCAATATGAACTCTTTGTTTCTTTTTATTCTTTTCTTTTATTCACCCGAGATCATGGCAAAATAATCAAGCCCTTGACTCAACACTAATCTTTATTATATATATAGCTCACGGACTCGATTTCATAGAGAGATCATAAAGCAAAACTTCAAAACTAGATCATGCCATGACTTTATTCTACTAAATCAAGATACTACTAATAGGATCGAACTAAGAAAAATGGTAAAGGTAGGAGTTGTGATGGTGATACGATACCGGGGCACCTCCCCCAAGCTTGGCAGTTGCCAAGGGGAGTGCCCATACCTATGTGATTATATCTCCTTCTTGGTCGGTGAAGGTGGAGGTGTTGGATAGTCGCACATCGAGCATAAGAGGTCCTCCAACTTGCGGATAATGCCCTTGAGTGCAACAATATTCTCCTTCAACAAAATATTTCACTTGTGAGATACTTGTTTTGAATACGAGCTAACTCAAACATCTTGAAAGCTTCGATTTCAGTGGGGGTGAGAAAGTTGTGATCAAGTTGGAGGGTGTCTTCTGTTGCCGGAGCTTGGTCCTCCGTGGCCTCCTTGATCCTTTCGTCCTTGTTGATCTCCATGGGTTCTTCCCTCTTCAGCTCTATCTTCATTAGCCAAGCATTTTTGTCACCATTGTCAGAGGAGGGGGATGACATGACGCCTGGCCTTGACAACCCTGACAGAAAACAACTCGAAACAAGAACAAGAGATATTTGCGTGGTACGGGAGTCAAAACCTTCGGGAGAATATATAATGAACTTTTACCGACCAAAATACGTATCGTGCAAGAAAATGGATTCCGGAGGGCACACGAGGTGCTCACGAGGTAGGGGGGCGCGCCCTCCACCCTCGTGAAGGCCTCGTGTCCTTCCCGGACTGCCACTTATTTTTCTATTTTTCTAAATATTCCAAAACGGAGAAATATTTGAAGGAAATATGCCCTAGAGGCAATAATAAAGTTATTATTTATTTCCTTATATCATGATAAATGTTTATTATTCATGCTAGAATTGTATTAACCGAAACATAATACATGTGTGAATATATAGACAAACAAGATGTCACTAGTATGCCTCTACTTGACTAGCTTGTTAATCAAAGATGGTTATGTTTCCTAACCATGAACAAGGAGTTGTTATTTGATTAACAAGGTCACATCATTAGTTGAATGATCTGATTGACATGACCCATTCCGTTAGCTTAACACTTGATCGTTTAGTATGTTAATGCTTTCTTCATGACCCATACATGTTCCTGTAACTATGAGATTATGCAACTCCGTTTACGGAGGAACACTTTGGTACTACCAAACGTCACAACGAATCGGGTGATTATAAAGGAGTACTACAGGTGTCTCCAAAGGTACTTGTTGGGTTGGCGTATTTGAGATTAGGTTTTGTCACTCCGATTGTCGGAGAGGTATCTCGAGCCTTCTCGGTAATGCACATCACTTAAGCCTTGCAAGCATTACAACTAATGAGTTAGTTGTGAGATGATGTATTACGGAACGAGTAAAGAGACTTACCGCAACGAGATTGAACTAGGTATTGGATACCGACGATCGAATCTCGGGTAAGTAACATACCGATGACAAAGGAACAACGTATGTCGTTATGCGGTTTGACCGATAAAGATCTTCGTAGAATATGTAGGAACCAATATGGGCATCCAGGTTCCGCTATTGGTTATTGACCGAGAATGGTTCTAGGTCATGTCTACATAGTTCTCGAACCCGTAGGGTCCGCACGCTTAACGCTTCGATGACAGTTCATAATGAGTTTATAAGTATTGATGCACCAAGGTTGTTGAGTCCGGATGTGATCACGGACATGACGAGGAGTCTTGAAATGATCGAGACATAAAGATTGATATATTGGAAGCCTACATTTGGACATCGGAAGTGTTCCGGGTGAAATCGGATTTTACGAGTACAGGAGGTTACGGAACCCCCGGAAGTCTATGGGCCTTAATGGGCCATGGGAGAAGAGGAAGGGCAGGCCAGGTGGGCTGCGCCCCTCCCCTCTAGTCCGAATAGGACAAGGAAGGGGCGGCGCCTTCCCTCTTCCCCTCCTCCAATCCTAGTCCAACTAGGAGAGGGGGAGTCTTTATATCTGAGGCGGGGGCACCCCAAGGCACACAAGTTGATCTCGGATCTTTCCTTAGCCGTGTCGGTGCCCCTTCCACCATATTCCACTTCGGTCATATCGTCGCGGAGCTTAAGCGAAGCCCTGCGCCGGAGAAGTCATATCGTCGCGGAGCTTAGGCGAAGCCCTGCGTTGGTGGAGCATCAACATCGTCCTGCGCCGTCGTCTTGACGGAACTCATCCCGACACTTTGCTGGATCGAGTCCGGGATCGTCATCGAGCTGAGCGTGTGCGTAACTTCGGAGGTGCCGTCGTTCGGTGCTTGGATCGGTCGGATCGTGGAGACGTCGACTACATCAACAGCGTTGTTATAACGCTTCGCTTTCGGTCTCGAGGGTGCGTGGGCGGACCTCTTCCCTCTCGTTGCTATGCCATCACCATGGTCTTGCGTGATCGTGGGAAATTTTTGAAATTACTCGTTCCCCAACAAATGGCATCCGAGCCAGTTTTTATGCGTTGATGTCATGTGCACGAGTAGAACACAAGTGAGTTGTGGACGATACAAGTCATCTGCCTACCAGCATGTCATACTTTGGTTCAGCGGTATTGTGAGATGAAGCGGCCCGGACCGACATTACGCGTGCGCTTACGCGAGACTGGTTTCACCGCTCGAGCACTCGTTGCTTAAAGGTGACCGGCGGTGTCTGCTCTCTCACTTTAGTTGAATCGAGTGTGGCTACGCCCGGTCCTTGAGAAGGTTAAACGGAGTCTATTTGACGAAATATCGTTGTGGTTTTGATGCGTAGGTAAGAACGGTTCTTGCTAAGCCCGTAGCAGCCACGTAAAACTTGCAACAACAAAGTAGAAGGCGTCTAACTTGTTTTTGCAGGGCATGTTGTGATGTGATATGGTCAAGGCGTGATGCTATACTTTATTGTATGAGATGATCATGTTTTGTAACCGAGTTATCGGCAATCGGCAGGAGCCATATGGTTGTCGCTTTATTGTATGAAATGCAACGCCATGTAATTGCTTTACTTTATCACTAAGGAGTAGCGATAGTCGTAGAAGCAATAGTTGGCGAGACGACAACGATGCTACGATGGAGATCAAGGTGTCGCGCCGGTGGCGATGGTGATCATGGCGGTGCTTGGCGATGGAGATCACAAGCACAAGATGATGATGACCATATCATATCACTTATATTGATTGCATGTGATGTTTATCCTTTATGCATCTTATCTTGCTTTGTTTGACGGTAGCATTATAAGATGATCTCTCACTAAAATTATCAAGAAGTGTTCTCCTGAGTATGCACCGTTGCCAAAGTTCGTAGTACCCGGACACCACGTGATGATCGGGTGTGATAAGTTCTCGTCCATCTACAACGGTGCAAAACAGTTGCTTTGCGCGAATACTCGAGTTAAACTTGACGAGCCTAGCATATAACAGATATGGCCTCGGAACACGGAGACCGAAGGTCGAGCGTGAATCATATAGTAGATATGATCAACATAGTGATGTTCACCATTGAAACTACTCCATCTCACGTGATGATCGGACATGGTTTAGTTGATTTGGATCACGTAATCACTTAGATGACTAGAGAGATGTCTATCTAAGTGGGAGTTCTTAAGTAATATGATTAATTGAACTTTAATTTATCATGAACTTAGTCCTGGTAGTATTTTGCAAATTATGTTGTAGATCAATAGCTCGCGTTGTTGCTTCCCTATGTTTTATATGTGTTCCTAGAGAAAATTGTATTGAAAGATGTTAGTAGCAATGATGCGGATTGGATCCGTGATCTGAGGTTTATCCTCATTCTTTGTCTAAGAATTATGTCCTAATGCACCGCTAGGTGATGACCTATTGCAGAAACAGATCGACGTTATGAACGTTTGGCTAGCTCAAATTGAGCGAATCTGAGCGTTATGAGCGTTTGGCTAGCTGAATATGATGACTACTTGATAGTTTAGTGCACCATGCTTAAGGGCTTAGAATCGGGACTTCAAAGGCGTTTTGAGCGTCATGGACCATATGAGATGCTCCAGAATTGAAGTTAATATTTCAAGCAAATACCGAGTTGAGAGATATGAAGTCTCCAACAAGTTCTATAGCTAAAAGATGGAGGAGAATCGCTCAACTAGTGAGCATGTGCTCAGATTATGCGAGTACTTCAATCGCTTGAATCAAGTGGGAGTTAATCTTCCGGATAAGATAGTGATTGACAGAATTCTCTAGTCACCATCACTAAGTTAGTAGAACTTCGTGATGAACTATAGTATGCAAGGGATGACGAAAAAGATTCTCGAGCTCTTGGCGATGCTAAAATCGGCGAAGGTAGAAATCAAGAAAAACATCAAGTGTTGATGGTTGACAAGACCACTAGTCTCAAGGAAAATGGCAAAGGGAAGAAGGGAACTTCAAAAGGAACGGCAAGCAAGTTGCTGCTCGAGTGAAGAAACCCAAGTCTAGACCTAAGCACGAGGCCGAGTACTTTTGCTGCAATGGAACTGGTCACCGGAAGCGGAACTACCCTGAATATTTGGTGGATAAGAAGGATGGCAAAGTGAACAAGGTTATATTTGATATACAGGTTATTGATGTGTACCTTACTAGTGTTTATAGTAGCCCCAGTATTTGATACTCGTTCGGTTGCTAAGATTAGTAACTCGAAACAGGAGTTCTGAATAAGCAGAGACTAGTTGAAGGGAAGTGACGATGAGTGTTGGAAGTAGTTCCAAGATTGATATGATCATCATCGCACACTCCCTATACTTTCGGGATTAGTGTGGAACCTAAATAAGTGTAATTTGGTGTTGAGCATAAATATGATTTGATCATGTTTATTGCAATCTGATTATTCATTTAAGTAAGAGAATAAATTGTTGTTCATTTACATGAATAAAACCTTATATGGTTACACACCCAATGAAAATGGTTCATTTGATCTCGATCATAGTGATACACATATTCATAATATTGAAACCAAAAGATGCAAAGTTAATAATGATAGTGCAACTTATTTGTGGCACCGCCGTTTAGGTCATATCGGTGTAAAAGCATGAAGAAACTCCATCTTGATGGGCTTCGGAATCACTTGATTATGAATCACTTGGTACTTGCGAACCGTGCCTCATGGGCAAGATGACCAAAACGCCGTTCTCGGAACTATGGGCGAGCAATTGATTTGTTGGAAATCATACATACCGATGTTTGTGGTCCAATGAATGTTGAGGCACGCAAGGGTATCGTTATTTTCTCACCTTCACGGATGATTTAAGCGGATATGGGTATATCTACTTAATGAAACACAAATCTAAAACGTTTGAAAAGTTCAAAGAATTTCAGAGTGAAGTGGAAAATCATCGTAACAAGAAAATAAAGTTTCTACGATCTGATCGTGGAGGAGAATATTTGAGTTCTGAGTTTGGTTTACATTTGAAACAATGTGGAATAGTTTAGCAACTCACGCCACCGGAACACCACGGAGAAATGGTGTGTCGAGCGTCGTGTCGTATTTTACTAGATATGGTGCGATCTATGATGTCTATTTCCGATTTACCGCTATCATTTTGGGGTTATGCTTTAGAGACGGCGCATTCACGTTGAATAGGACACCGTCAAAATCCGTTGAGACGACGCCTTATGAGCTGTGGTTTGGCAAGAAACCAAAGTTGTCGTTTCTTAAAGTTTGGGGCTGCGATGCTTATGTAAAGAAACTTCAACCAGATAAGCTCGAACCCAAATCGGAAAATGTGTCTTCATAGGATACCCAAAGGAGACTGTTGGGTACACCTTCTATCACAGATCTGAAGGCAAGATTTTCGTTGCTAAATTCGGGTCCTTTCTAGAAAGGAGTTTCTCTCGAAAGAAGTGAGTGGGAGGAAAGTAGAACTTGATGAGATAATCATATCTGCTCCCTTATTGGAAAGTAGTTCATCACAAGAAATGGTTCTGTGACAACTACACCAATTAGTGAGGAAACTAATGATGATGATCATGAAGCTTGAGATCAAGTTGCTCTTGAACCTCGTGGGTCAACGAGTAAAATACGCACCGAGTGGTGCGGTAATCTTATTCGGAAGTCATGTTACTTGACCATGGCGAACCTACAAACTATGAAGAAGCGATGGTGAGCCCAGATTCATAAAATGGTGGAAGCCATGAAATCTGAGATGGGATCCATGTATGAGAACAAAGTATGGACTTTGGTTGACTTGCCGATGATCGGCAAGCCATTGAAAATAAATGGATCTTTAAGAAGAAGACCGCGCCGATGGTAATGTAACTGTCTACAAAGCTCGACTTGTTGCAAAAGGTTTTCGACAAGTTCAAGGAGTTGACTACGATGAGACTTTCTCACCCGTAGCGATGCTTAAGTCTGTCCGAATCATGTTAGCGATTGCCGCATTTTATGATTATGAAATTTGGCAAATGGATGTAAAACTGCATTCTTGAATGGATTTCTAGAAGAAGAGTTGTATATGATACAACCGAAGGTTTTGTCGATCCAAAAGGTGCTAACAAAGTGTGCAAGCTCCAATGATCAATTTATGGTGCAGTGCAAGCCTCTCGGAGTTGGAATAAGCGCTTTGATAATGTGATCAAAGCATATGGGTTTGTCTGAGACTTTTGGAGAAGCCTGTATTTACAAGAAAGTGAGTGGGAGCTCAGAGCATTTCTAATATTATATGTGGACGACATATTATTGATTGGAAATGATATAGAATTTCTGGATAGCATAAAAGGATACTTGAATAAAAGTTTTTCAATGAAAGACCTCGGTGAAGCTGCTTACATATTGGGCATC
This sequence comes from Aegilops longissima, assembly GCA_021605205.1. Lineage (NCBI taxonomy): Eukaryota > Viridiplantae > Streptophyta > Magnoliopsida > Poales > Poaceae > Aegilops > Aegilops longissima. Next base: position 344,586,274 of record CM038682.1, read on the forward strand.
AAGATCTATAGAGATAGATCAAGGCGCTTGATTGGACTTTCACAAAGCACATACCTTGATAAAGTTTTGAAAAAGTTCAAAATGGATCGAGCAAAGAAAGGTTTTTACCTGTGTTACAAGGTGTAAGATTGAGTCGGACTCAATGCCCGACCACAATGAAGATAGAGAAAATGAAAGATGTTCCTATGCTTCAGCCATAGGCTCTATCATGTATGCAATCTTGTGTACCGGACTGACGTATGCTTAGCTGTAAGCTTGGCAGGAAGGTACCAAAGTAATCCAGAGTGGATCATTTGGACAGCGGTCAAGAACATCTGAAATACGAAAAGGACTAAGGATATGTTTCTCGTATATGGAGGTGACAAAGAGCTAGTCGTAAATGGTTACGTCGATGCAAGCTTTGACACTGATCCGGACGATTCTAAATCGCAAACCGGATCGTGTTTTTATTAAGCGGTGGAGCTGTCGGTTGGTGCGATTCTAAACAAAGCGTCGTGGCGGGATCTACATGTGAAGCGGAGTACATAGCTGCTTGAAGCGGCGAATGAAGGAGTCTGGATGAAAGAGTTCATTTCGATCTAGGTGTCATACCTAGTGCATCGGGACCGATGAAGATCTTCTGTGACAATCTTGGTGCAATTGCCTTGGCAAAGGAATCCAGATTTCACAAGAGGACCAAACACATCAAGAGACGCTTCAATTCCATTCGGGACCAAGTCCAAGTGGGAGACATAGAGATTTGCAAAATACATACGGATCTGAATGTTGCGACCCGTTGACTAAGCCTCTTCCACGAGCAAAACATGATCAGCACCAAGACTCCATGGGTGTAAGGATCATTACTTTGTAATCTAGATTATTGACTCTAGTGCAAGTGGGAGATGAAGGAAATATGCCCTAGAGGCAATAATAAAGTTATTATTTATTTCCTTATATCATGATAAATGTTTATTATTCATGCTAGAATTGTATTAACCGGAAACATAATACATGTGTGAATATATAGACAAACAGTATGTCACTAGTATGCCTCTACTTGACTAGCTTGTTAATCAAAGATGGTTATGTTTCCTAACCATGAACAAGGAGTTGTTATTTGATTAACAAGGTCACATCATTAGTTGAATGATCTGATTGACATGACCCATTCCGTTAGCTTAACACTTGATCGTTTAGTATGTTAATGCTTTCTTCATGACCCATACATGTTCCTGTAACTATGAGATTATGCAACTCCGTTTACGGAGGAACACTTTGGTACTACCAAACGTCACAACGAATCGGGTGATTATAAAGGAGTACTACAGGTGTCTCCAAAGGTACTTGTTGGGTTGGCGTATTTGAGATTAGGTTTTGTCACTCCGATTGTCGGAGAGGTATCTCGAGCCTTCTCGGTAATGCACATCACTTAAGCCTTGCAAGCATTACAACTAATGAGTTAGTTGTGAGATGATGTATTACTGAACGAGTAAAGAGACTTACCGCAACGAGATTGAACTAGGTATTGGATACCGACGATCGAATCTCGGGTAAGTAACATACCGATGACAAAGGGAACAACGTATGTCGTTATGCGGTTTGACCGATAAAGATCTTCGTAGAATATGTAGGAACCAATATGGGCATCCAGGTTCCGCTATTGGTTATTGACCGAGAATGGTTCTAGGTCATGTCTACATAGTTCTCGAACCCGTAGGGTCCGTGCACGCAACGTTTGATGGCAGTTCATAATGAGTTTATAAGTATTGATGCACGAAGGTTGTTGAGTCCGGATGTGATCACGGACATGACGAGGAGTCTCGAAATGATCGAGACATAAAGATTGATATATTGGAAGCCTACATTTGGACATCGGAAGTGTTCCGGGTGAAATCGGGATTTTCGAGTACCGGAGGTTACGGAACCCCGGAAGTCTATGGGCCTTAATGGGCCATGGGAGAAGAGGAAGGGCAGGCCAAGGTGGGCTGCGCGCCCCTCCCCTCTAGTCCGAATAGGACAAGGAAGGGGGCGGCCCTCCCTCTTCCCCTCCTCCAATCCTAGTCCAACTAGGAGAGGGGGAGTCCTACTCCGGTGGGAGTAGGACTCCTCCTTGTGCGCCTCCCCTAGGGCCGGCCACCTCCCCTTAGCTCCTTTATATCACGAGGCAGGGGGCACCCCAAGGCACACAAGTTGATCTCGGATCTTTCCTTAGCCGTGTGCGGTGCCCCTTCCACCATATTCCACTTCGGTCATATCGTCGCGGAGCTTAAGCGAAGCCTGCGCCGGAGAAGTCATATCGTCGCGGAGCTTAAGCGAAGCCTGCGTCGGTGGAGCATCAACATCGTCCTGCGCCGTCGTCTTGTGGAACTCATCCCGACACTTTGCTGGATCGGAGTCCGGGATCGTCATCGAGCTGAGCGTGTGCGAAACTCGGGAGGTGCCGTCGTTCGGTGCTTGGATCGGTCGGATCGTGGAGACGTCGACTACATCAACAGCGTTGTTATAACGCTTCGCTTTCGATCTCGAGGGTGCGTGGACGGACACTCTTCCCTCTCGTTGCTATGCCATCACCATGGTCTTGCGTGATCGTATGAAAATTTTTGAAATTACTACGTTCCCCAACAATATTGCCTTAAAATTGTTTTGGAGTCGGTTTACTTACCGTACCACATACCTATTCCTTTTCGAGTCCAAGCGGTGCGGAAAGTGTCCTTATGTATTCCTTGGTGTGGTTTCAATAATATTGGTTTAAACATTTATGGGATTACGATATATAATGTTTGATTCTTTGACCGTTTACCACCTTGGTTTGTGCCTTGAAGTTGTTGATTTTATGGCACCGAACGATAGACCTCCTCGATAACGTGGGACCTTCCCATTTAGAGAGAAGTTTTCCTGCAAAAATCTTAAACTAGAGTTGTATAGCAATACATAATCACCTACATTAAACTCACACTTTTGTATCCTTTTGTCATGCCATCTTTTAACTTTTCTTTAAATAACTTGGCATTTTTATAGGCTTGGGTTCTCCATTCATCAAGTGAGCTAATATCAAATAACCTCTTCTCACGGCAAGTTTGAAATCATAGTTGAGCTCTTTAATAGCCCAATATGCCTTATGTTCTAGTTCGAGAGGTAAGTGACATGCTTTTCCATAAACCATTTTATCTGGAGACATACCCATAGGATTCTTATATGCAGTTCTATAGGCCCATAATGCATCGTCAAGTTTCTTGGACCAATTCTTTCTAGACCTATTAACAGTCTTTTGCAAAATTAATTTGAGCTCTCTATTACTCAATTCTACTTGACCACTAGACTGTGGGTGATAAGGAGATGCAATTCTATGATTAACGTCATATTTAGCAAGCATTTTACGGAAAGCACCATGAATAAAGTGTGAACCACCATCAGTCATTAAATATCTAGGGACTCCAAACCTCGGAAAAATAACTTCCTTAAGCATTTTAATAGAAGTGTTATGATCAGCACTACTAGTTGGAATAGCTTCTACCCACTTAGTAACGTAATCAACAGCAACTAAAATATGTGTATATCCATTAGAGGCAGGAAAAGGTCTCATATAATCAAAGCCCCAAACATCAAAGGGTTCAATAACAAGTGAATAATTCATAGGCATTTCTTGACGTCTACTAATATTACCAATTCTTTGACATTCATCATAAGACAAAACAAACTTACGGGCATCCTTGAAGAGAGTAGGCCAATAAAAACTGGATTGCAATACCTTATGTGCAGTTCTATCTCCAGCGTGGTGTCCTCCATAAGCTTGGAGTGACACTTGCGTGAGGATCATTCTGTTCATGCTCGAGCACATAACGTCTAATAACACCATCTACTCCTTTATAAAGATGTGGGTCATCCAAAAGTAATGTCGCAAATCATAAAAGAACTTTTTCTTTTGTTGGTATGTGAAGCTAGGTGGTATAAATTTAGCAACAATATAATTAGCATAATCAGCATACCATGGAGTGCTACGGGAAGTGCTTATGACATTTAATTGTTCATCAGGAAAGCTATCATCAATAGGTAGTGGGTCATCAAGAACATTCTCTAACCTAGATAAGTTATCTGCAACGGGGTTCTCAGCTCCTTTCCTATCAACAATATGCAAATCAAATTCTTGCAGCAAGAGAACCCATCTAATAAGTCTAGGTTTAGCATCTTTCTTTTCCATAAGATACTTAATAGCAGCATGATCGATATAGGGTCTGAATTTATCACAAGCAAATACAACTGCTAAAAGTTCCTTTTCGGTAGTAGCATAATTTCTTTGAGCATTGTCTAGAGTCTTACTAGCATAATGGATAACATTTAACTTCTTATCAACTCTTTGCCCTAGAACAGCACCTCTGAGCATAATCACTAGCATCACACATAATTTCAAAGGGTAAATTCAATCGGTGGCTGAACAACAGGTGCGAGATACTAATGCTTTCTTAAGTATTTCAAATGCTTCCACACAATCATCATCAAAGACAAATGGTACATCTTTTTGTAATAAATTAGTCGAGGTCGAGAAATTTTTGAGAAGTCCTTAATGAACCTCCTATAAAACCCGGCGTGACCAAGGAAACTTCTTATACCTTTGATGTCCTTGCGACATGGCATCTTTTCAATAGCATCAACCTTGGCTTTATCAACTTCAATACCTCTTTCAGAAACTTTGTGCCCCAAGACAATACCTTCATTAACCATAAAGTGGCACTTTTCCCAATTCAAGACAAGATTAGTTTCTTCACATCTCTGCAAAACTCGATCAAGATTGCTCAAGCAATCATCAAAAGAGGAACCATAGACGGAAAAGTCGTCCATGAAAACCTCACAAATATTTTCACAAAAATCAGAGAATATAGCCATCATGCATCTTTGAAAGGTAGCAGGTGCATTACATAAACCAAAAGGCATACGTCTATAAGCAAAAGTACCAAAAGGGCATGTAAAAGTAGTCTTTGATTGATCTTTAGCCGACACATGTATTTGAGAGAAACCAGAATAACCATCTAGAAAGCAATAATGTGTATGTTTGCATAATCTCTCTAGCATTTGATCAATAAAAGGTAAGGGGTAATGATCTTTCTTAGTAGCTTTATTTAATTTGCGGAAATCAATTACCATCCTATAACCTGTGATAATTCTTTGTGGAATCAATTCATCTTTATCATTAGGGACAACAGTAATACCTCCCTTCTTAGGGACACAATGGAAAGGACTTACCCACTGACTATCAGCAATGGGATAAATTATACCTGCCTCCAGAAGCTTGAGTATTTCTTTTCTTACCACTTCTTTCATTTTAGGATTAAAAGCGTCGTTGAGGATCACGAACTGGTTTGGCATCCGCTTCAAATTTATTTTATGTTGACATAGAGTGGGACTAATGCCCTTAAGATCATCAAGAGTATATCCAATAGCGCACGATTGCTTCTTGAGTTCTCAATAATCTTTCTTATTCATGCTCAAAGGTTAGCACTAATAATAACAGGATATATTTTCTTTTCATCAAGATAAGCATATTTAAGATTATCGAGCAGCGGTTTAAGCTCAAACACGGATCACCCTTGGGTGGAGGAGGATCCCTAGGTTTCAACAGGAAAATTATGTTGCGAATAGGTTCTGTTTAAAGAATACTTCATCTATTTCCTTCTTTCATTCATGAACATCTCATTTTCATGGTCTAGCAAATAGTGTTCCAAAGGATCACTAGGAGGTACGGCAATAGAAGCAAGACCAATAAGTTCATCCTTACTAGGCAATTCTTCCTCACGATGTTGTTTACTAAATTTAGAGAAATTAAACTCATGAACCATATCATCCAAGCCAATAGTAACAACATTCTTTTTGCAATCTACCAAATATAATGGGACAAAAGCTATCTTGTGGAGAACCAAGACCAAGGAAATCAGCAGGATATTTAGTTTTCCCACACAAGACTTCAACATCTCTAACAATTCCCACTCGTGAAATAGTATCTCTATTGGCAAGCTTAATTGTGACATCAATTTCTTCTAACTCAATAGGTGCAATATCATGCATAATTTCTTTGTATAAGTCAATGGGTATTGCACTAGCACTATGTCACGCCCAATATGCGACCCTATCCAAAAGGAACTCGAAGGTCCCACCAAGGATAGACCCGCATATTGAAACGCTTTTGCAAGGTGGATATCATTACATCAACATTACATAATAGATGGGGATACATACATAAGGCACAAATGCCACAAGAATACATCAGCATCATACAAGAACAACATCCGACTACGGATGAAACATAAACAAAACTCAAACGACATCCACCACTAGCCCAGGCTGCCGACCGAACCTATCCCTGATCGAAGAAGAAGCAGAAGAAGAACTCCAATACAAACAAACATCGCTCTCACGTCATGAGCATCGCAAACCTGTACCTGCAACTGGTGGTGTAGTAATCTGTGAGCCACGAGGACTCAGCAATCCCATTACCATGGGTATCAAGACTAGCAAAGCTTAATGGGAAAGGAAGGGGTAAAGTGGTGAGGTTGCAGCAGCGACTAAGCATATATGGTGGCTAACATACGCAAATGAGAGCTAGAAGAGAAACAAAGGAACGATCGTCAACTAGTAATGATCAAGAAGTGATCCTGAACTCCTACTTACGTCAGACATAACCCAGAAACCGTGTTCTCCTCTCGATCAACCCCGAAAAGAGACACTCACGGTTACGCACATGGTTGGTGTATTTTAGAAGAGTTTGCTTCGAGTTTACTACAACCGGATATTAACAAATTCCGATCTGCCACATAACGACCGAGAGCATGGAGGGGAGTTAGGTGGGTTTTGGGCCACTTTGGAAGGGGTGTTGGGCTGCAACAAAAGGGGGCTTTGCGGTTACCCGGTTAACCGTTGGAGTACCAAACGACCTCCAAATGGCACGAAACTTGACAGGCGGTGTACCGGTGCTATACCAAGGCCGCTTGACAAACCTCGGTCCATTCCGAGAACGTTTAATACCCGCACACGAAAAGAGGTAAAAGGGGGCGCCGGGAGACATAGGAGTGCCAGATTGGAAAACGGACAACGGGAAAAATGCTCGGATACATGAGACGAACACGTATGCAAAATGAAATGCACATGATGACATGATATGAAATGCAGATGATGACATGGCAAAGTGCAACACGCAAGCAAATGACATGGCAACGACGGCGAATAACTGACGGACACCTGGCGCATCGAATCCGGGGCGTTACAACACTCCTCCACTAACAAGAGATCTCGTCCCGAGATCTTAGGACCGAGACGGAAGGGAAAAAGGATGAGGTGAAACATGAACTCAAGAGAAAAGAGGCAAAGAATCGAGAGCACTCAAGAAGAAGAAAGGAACAGCGAGAATGACGAGAATCGAAAGCTCACGGAATCAGATAGACTATGAAACAACTCGTTCTAACCGGAGTGGTTAGAATGAGAAAAGAAACGAATAAGACTGAAAGGATTTAGGAAGCACTCCGGCTGAAACATGGAAGGAAAAGAACATGAACTTCCCAAGATGGAATGACACTTGACGACATAAGCAACGCAATACCTCTGGAAGAATTGGAAAAATTGAATGAAAAGAACTTAGAAGGAAGGATTGAACGGAGTTGTTGAGAAAATCAACAACGAAAGAATAAGATTGTCGTGGACTTATGGATAACATCTCAGAAATTATGAGGTGATAACCAGCCGCAAACGGAAATGTTTGGATAGCTGAGAGGAACGAAGAAATGCAAAACTCCACTTCAAAAGAATACGGAGAATTAAATGCACTTCGAGATGCGAGAAGAAAAGATACTTGAACTCCATCAACAAAATCTTGATGAACTCTTGAAGAAAAGATTAAATCATGGAGAACCACCATGATGAACTCCGGTAACAAAAGGATGATGAGATAGAAATGAAGGATGAAAGGAAATAAGATTAAAGCCTTGCGATGATTTAGACGGAGGTTCCGATGAAATGGCCGAGGAAACTGAACTCCGGAAAAGAAAAGATAGAGAACACTTGGAACTAGAATTTATTCCCCAAGAACAAACTCCGAAGGAAGGGATTAATCACTTGGATGAAATAAGAATAAGATTTATTGTATGCTTATCCTTCATCAAATTAAATTGATGACAAACAATGGATTCGGCATACTACTTATTCTTCTTGAAAAAGAATTGAGAAATGTCATATCGCAAACTTGAGAAGGACTTCATGAACCACCGGTAGGATTGAAAGAACGAATGGATTAATATGATACACAAGGAAAATAATCTTGAACGAACCACCGTAGGAATTCGAAATGACTGATGAAAAAGAAATAATCACCGGGAAGAATTAGAGAAGCACGGAGATACTTGAGGGAATTGAAATGCAAGAGAACAAAAGATCGCGAACTGACAGAAGAATACTTGAACGAAGCACCGGAAGAATATTGAGACGAACGAAGGGGCACGAATATGGAATAATTGGAGAATGAATCTAAAAACTTAGAATGAAGAAATCTGCCGAAACGATGGCCTCCGGATGATTGAGAGAGAAAGCAACTCCTGAAATGCTCCGGATGGATGAAAAGAATTGCACAACTGGAAACAATTAGATAGGATAACATCGAGCTAGCACCATGAATCTCCGGAGGAACGGACAAGATTTAAGAGAAACTCTACTTCGGTCTTCAAGGACGACGATAAACACCACCAAAATTGTTGAGATACTCTGGTAGAATGAAAAGCAAAGAGGTTGAGTCAACAATGAAATGATTTGAAATCGATCTTGGAAAAACATCTGGTTGATGAAATTCATACTTACGTCAAACTCCGAAAAGAATCAGAGAATAGCTCCGGAATAATTAGAAGAGTCAGGTAAGATCCTGGGAAAAGACCTGTGGGTTAGGGCCCACTAAAAGAAAACACCGTTGGAAAGGGATGATGAACAGATAGATGATGCACCGGAACGATTGAAATATTTGAATGAGGTGACAACCTCGAATTAATTCAAACACAGAAGAGTCTCCTGAGATGTCTTGAACACTCCGGAATGATAAATTGGCGAGAAACGAACGAGCTGGGAGAACATTTGATCCAAGGAAAAGAATATGATCAACACCGAAAAACTTGAATTGAGTGCACCGGAGAAGAAAGAGATGAAGAATGACGAACGAAACGAGAATTCACCGGTTGCAATGATTGAGGAAAGACTGAAAAGGCTCCACACGAATGGAATTGATGGTCGGAAGAAACTCGAACTCCGGGAATAATAGGGTGGGAGGGCGGGAAAACAAAGACAACTTGGAAGGGGAAACCGACGAATATCTTGAAGAGAAAACACCAGTTGAAATCATTGAGGAAAGAAAGCAAAGCCTTCGCACGAGTAGGATCGATACTCGATTACGGACTCCGGTTCCGAGAAGGAGAAGGGTGGGCGGGTGAAAAAAAACAACTGGGGATTGAGCGCAAAGATGAAGAGACTCGAGTCAACTTGACGAGAAATGCACCGGATGAAAAGAGCTGAGGAACAACGAACGGAAAACCAACTGCGTGAACCTAAAGAAAAATTTGAATGGGAAGAGGAGTAGTTCAAAACACCTACGTCAAGATTTCTCACCAGAGCGACGAAAGGGCAGAGGAGTAAAAAGAATTCCTACTCTCCGATATAACTAGACTCCGAAAAATAGTTTTCTTCTAGACTCAACAACGTCCAAACTACACGATCAATCAAGGGGGCTCCTAGGGTCGGTCGAGGCTCTGATACCAACTTGTCACGCCCAATATGCGACCCTATCCAAAAGGAACTCGAAGGTCCCACCAAGGATAGACCCGCATATTGAAACGCTTCTGCAAGGTGGATATCATTACATAACATTACATAATAGATGGGGATACATACATAAGGCACAAATGCCACAAGAATACATCAGCATCATACAAGAACAACATCCGACTACGGATGAAACATAAACAGAAACTCAAACAACATCCACCTGCTAGCCCAGCTGCCGACACGGAACCTATCCCCGATCAAGAAGAAGCGTAAGAAGAACTCCAACACAAACAAACATCGCTCTCACGTCATGAGCATCGCAAACCTGTACACTGCAATGGTGGTGTAGTAATCAGTGAGCCACGAGGACTCAAAGAATCCCATTACCATGGGTATCAAGACTAGCAAAGCTTAATGGGAAAGGAAGGGGTAAAGTGGTGAGGTTGCAGCAGCGACTAAGCATATATGGTGGCTAACATACGCAAATGAGAGCGAGAAGAGAAACAAAGGAACGATCTTCAACTAGTAATGATCAAGAAGTGATCCTGAACTCCTACTTACGTCAGACATAACCCAGAAACCGTGTTCTCCTCTCGATCAACCCCGAAAAGAGACACTCACGGTTACGCACATGGTTGGTGTATTTTAGAAGAGTTTGCTTCGAGTTTACTACAACCGGATATTAACAAATTCCCATCTGCCACATAACCGCGGGCACGGCTCTCAAAAGTTTATACCCTGCAGGGGTGTCCCAACTTAGCCCATGATAAGCTCTCGCGATCAACGAAGGATACTCTTTCTCCCGGAAGACCCGATCGGTCTCGGAATCCGGCTACAAGACATTTCGACAACAATAAAACAAGACCAGCAAAGCCGCCGATCGCCGACAATCCCGATAGGAGCTGCACATATCTCGTTCTCGTGGCAACACCGGTGAGACATCCTCGAGTAAAACCAATCCTCAAGTTGCCCCAAGGTGGCCCATGATCTACTCGGTTCGAACCAGCACTTAGAGAAGCACCGCCCGGGGGCTAAATAAAGATGACCCGAGAGAGCGACTCCCAAGGGAAAAGTAGGTGGTGGTGAGGCAAATGGTAAAACCAATGTTGGGCCTTCTTTGGCGAGTCTTATTCAAAGCGAACTGTCAAGGGGTCCCATAAATCACCCGACCGCGTTAGGGACGCAAAAATCCGGGAACATAATACCGATATGACGGAAACTAGGGCGTCAAGAGTGGAACAAAACACCAGGCATAAGGCCGAGCCTTCCACCCTTTACCAAGTATATAGATGTATTAATTAAACAATAGATATTGTGATATCCCAACAAGTAAACATGTTCCAGCAAGGAACAACATCTCCATGTTCCAACAAGGAACAAACTTCATCTTCACCTGCAACTAACAACGCTATAAGAGGGGCTGAGCAAAGCGGTAACATAGCCAAACAACGGTTTGCTAGGAAGGGTGCAAAAGGTTAGAGGCCGACATGGCAATTTGGGATGGCTTGATAAACAGGTAATAGGTAGCGCAGCATAGCGAAAGAACGAAGCAACTAGCATAGCAATGATAGTAGTGAGATCCAGGGTAGCGGTCATCTTGCCTGAGATCCCGCAAGGAAGAAGAACGAGTCCATGAAGAAGATGAACGGATGAAGCCGAACCAAGCGTAGACGAACGGATCCTCACGATCGCAACGAAACAGGAACTAACAAGAAGAAGCACACAACATAGTAAACACACCACACATGAACAAGGCATGATGCACAACAAACATGATGCATGACAAATATAGATGAAGCTACTCATGGCAAGAGATGATGCAAACAAGAGCAATACATCAAAGCAAGTTTAAACGAGGCCGGGAACAACATATAACAATTCCGGTAAGTCCTCATATGCAAATTTCGAAATTGGTTCAGATCTGATTAAACCTTAAGTTGAAGTTGTTAAACAGCAAGTTAAAATGCACCACGATGATCTACACGAAATTCTAGTCAAGTTACATATAAAGTTCATTAGATTCGGAGCTACGGCCTAGAAGATATGAGCAAAACAAGATAAACATGGCATTGATGCAAAATGCATACACACATCAAGCAAACACCTCAAAACAAGGATGCAACATGATAATATGAAACTACATGCAAAATCAAGCAAGTTTCATATAGAGCACACTCAAAACGGAGCAACGGATCAACACATACACCCTATACAAGTTATAGCAACAATCTGTCCAAAACAGCAACTAGGCATATTGCAAGCATCAAAACAACATGCTACAGGAACTCAACATAATAACAAAAGGCATGGGCATGATGTACAGGTAAAGCATGACAAAACATGAACACTGAGCTATCTCCAGAAATCACTAGAACATGCTCAAAAGGACATGGCAAGATTGCAAATAATAACAGTTTCAGACTTTAGCAGAAATAACATCAGGTTGCAATGTTTAGAGCTATCAAACAACATGCTACAGGAACTTATCATGGCAAACAAAAGCATGGCATGAATCTACTAATTGCATAGAACAAAAGTCCTTTACTGACCATAAGCCAAAAAGGATCAGAAAATATAGTAACACCCATGTCAATATAGCAAGTTTCGTTAACAGATTCATACATGGCAGGAACAACGATAAGTAGGCATGTTGGTGAGCTTGAATCACTCACCACAGAGCAATACATGGCATGGAAAGGCAACCAACAGTAAGAAGACATGTCATAGAAGCTATACATGGCAAGAATAACATCATAGCATGCTTGGATCAACTACAACAACCTTGGCAAAATTGAATAACATGTAAACTATCTGCCAGAAAACATTTTATAGCAAAAGTAGAGCTCGATTGACTCAAGCTATGGCACTCCATAATTGCAAACAAGGGCATGGATGGATAGAGCAAGACATGTATAACAAAACATCCTTACTGAAGTATCTCAAAATAAGCATGGATCTCTCGGTAGCATCAAGTTAACATGGCATAAAAATATCAGCAAAACAGGGCTGAAATCAGCAACATCATGAAGCCTAGTTTGCATGCTTGTGCTAGTCACCACAGAGATCACAAAAATACATGGCATACACCCCTGTAAAGATGGCATGGCATATTACAGAACACATGTAGAACTCAAGTTCATAGGGTGCACACATCAATCATGGCAAAAATGACAAAAGTGCATGTTCTGATAAGAATCTGAAACTAACATCACATAGCCCTCTTCTAACAGCATTTAGGGCATCAAGATGAGCTCAAATGGAAATGATGCAATGAGATGAAATGATCTACTCGTCGAGGCGAACAATTTGACATATTATACACACAAAACTGAGCAATATGCAGAGAGTTATGGTGCGATGACAATGCAACAAAATATTGGCAGAATCAGGGACCGGGGCAACCTCCAGATTTGCACGGTTTTCGATGCGGCGGCGGATCTCACCGGAACTTCGCCGGAGTTGAAGGGGAAGGTGGCCGGAGCTGCGGGAGAGGTCGGGAGGCCGGAGGAGGCGGATCCGGCGGAGGAGGCCGAGGCGGGCGGGGCCGGGCGAGGCCCGCGAGGTCGGAGGAGTGTCCCGACCTCCCATGAGGCAAACGGCGGCGGCGGCCGGCCGAGGAGAGGCCGGCGAGGTCGAGCACGGGCGGGGGTTGCGGGAGGAGCTCGGGCGGCGCGGGCTCGCGCCGGAGGAAGGCGCCATGGCGGGTCGGCCGGGATGGCGGCCTTGATCCGGCGGCGGGCGAGCCCGGCCGCCGGCGCGCGAGGAGCCGCCGGCGGCGCGCGGCGCGAGAGATCGGGACGGGCCGAGTGGCGGCGGGTCGCGGGGCCTCCGCGCGAGAGGCGCGCGGCGGCGACGGGCGGCGGGCCCGGTCCGATCCGGCCAGGCCCGCCGCGGCGGAGGCGGCCGAGGTGCCACGCGGCAGCTACGATTAAGCGCTGGGCGGTTGGACATGTCCGCGGCTGGACGGACATGTCCGTCGCGAGAGGGATTTTAGGGTTTCGGAGGAAGAAGACCCGGATTTCGGGGAGGCTTATTTATAGGTAGAGGGAGCTAGGAGAGTCCAAATGAGGTGCGGTTTTCGGCCACGCGATCGTGATCGAACGACCGAGAGCATGGAGGGGAGTTAGGTGGGTTTTGGGCCACTTTGGAAGGGGTGTTGGGCTGCAACAAAAGGGGGCTTTGCGGTTACCCGGTTAACCGTTGGAGTACCAAACGACCTCCAAATGGCACGAAACTTGACAGGCGGTGTACCGGTGCTATACCAAGGCCGCTTGACAAACCTCGGTCCATTCCGAGAACGTTTAATACCCGCACACGAAAAGAGGTAAAAGGGGGCGCCGGGAGACATAGGAGTGCCGGATTGGAAAACGGACAACGGGAAAAATGCTCGGATACATGAGACGAACACGTATGCAAAATGAAATGCACATGATGACATGATATGAAATGCATATGATGACATGGCAAAGTGCAACACGCAAGCAAATGACATGTCAACGACGGCGAATAACTGACGAACACCTGGCGCATCGAATCCGGGGCGTTACACACTAGCACCCATATCACATAAGCCATGATAACAATGATCTCCTATTTTAACAGAAATAACAGGCACGCCTACCACAGGTCTATGTTTATCTTTAGCACAAGGTTTAGCAATTCTAGCAGTTTCACCACAGAATTGAATAACATGCCCATCAATATTATTTGACAAGAGATCTTTAACAATAGCAATATTAGGTTCTACTTTAACTTGCTCAGGAGGTGTATAAGTTCTAATATTGCTTTTACGAACAACAGTTGAAGCTTTAGCATGATCCTTTACTCTAACAGGGAAAGGTGGTTTCTCAACATAAGAGGTAGGAACAATAGGATCATTATAAGTGATAGTCTTTTCTTCAACTTTAATAGGTGCAACTACTTTTACTTCTATGGGAGGATGATATTTAAACCACTTCTCCTTTGGGAGATCAACATAAGTAGCAAAAGATACACAGAAAGAAGCTACTATCTCAGAGTCAAGTCCATATTTAGTGCTAAACTTACGGAAAATATCGGTATCCATAAAAGATTTAACACAATCAAACTTAGGTGTCATACCTGACTCCTTACCTTCATCGAGGTCCCAATCTTCAGAGTTGCATTTAATTCTATCCAATAAATTACATCTGAATTCAATAGTCTTCATCATAAAAGAGCCAGCACAAGAAGTATCAAGCATGGTGCGATTGTTATCAGAAAGCCGAGCATAAAAATTCTAAAGAATTTTCACTTTTGAGAGCTCATGATTGGGGCATGAATATAACATTGATTTAAGCCTCCCCCAAGCTTGAGCAATGCTTTCTCCTTCGCGAGGCCAAAAATTGCGATCACGATGAACAAGATGCATAGGGTAATACTTTTGATGAAATTCTAATTTCAATCTTTTATAGTTCCATGATATCATATCAACACATAGCCTATACCATGTCAATGCGTCTCCCTTCAAAGATAAAGGGAAAGCCTTCTTCTTAACAACATCATTAGGTACACCTGCAAGCTTAAATAATCCACAAATTTCATACACATATATTAAGTGCTCATCAGGATGCTTTGTTCCATCTCCTGTAAAAGGATTAGCTAGCAGTTTTTCCATCATACCCGAAGGAAATTCAAAAGGAATTTCATTTTCAATAGGTTCGAAAGGTTGAGGAGCAACTCTTTGCTCTCTTGACGGGGTGAAGATACCCGAACAAGCCCCTCGAGAATTACTTTCCATAGTAACAAGTGACGAAAATTTCAGCACACTATATAATTTTTTCTTACCAAATTCCACTTACCAAAGACGCTACACTCCCGACAGCGGCGCGGAAAAGAGTCTTGATGACCCACAAGTATAGGGGATCTATCGTAGTCCTTTCGATAAGTAAGAGTGTCGAACCCAACGAGGAGCAGAAGGAAATGATAAGCAGTTTTCAGCAAGGTATTCTCTGCAAGTACTGAAATAAGTGGTAACAGATAGTTTTGTGATAAGGTAAATTGTAACGAGCAACAAGTAACAAAACTAAACACGGTGCAGCAAGGTGGCCCAATCCTTTTTGTAGCAAAGGACAAGCCGGAACAAACTCTTATAATAGGAAAAGCGCTCCCGAGGACACATGGGATTATCATGAAGCTAGTTTTCATCACAGTCATATGATTCGCGTTCGGTACTTTGATAATTTGATATGTGAGTGGACTGGTGCTTGGGTGCTGTTCTTACTTGAACAAGCATCCCACTTATGATTAACCTCTATTGCAAGCATCCGCAACTACAACAAAAGTATTAAGGTAAACCTAACCATAGCATGAAACATATGGATCCAAAACAACCCCTTACGAAGCAACGCATAAACTAGGGTTTAAGCTTCTGTCACTTTAGCAACCCATCATCTACTTATTACTTCCCAATGCCTTCCTCTAGGCCCAAATAATGGTGAAGTGTTATATAGTCGACGTTCACATAACACCACTAGAGGCTAGACAACATACATCTCATCAAAATATCGAACGAATACCAAATTCACATGACTACTAATAGCAAGACTTCTCCCTTGTCCTCAAGAACAAACGTAACTACTCACAAAGCATATTCATGTTCATAATCAGAGGGGTAATAATATGCATAAAGGATCTGAACATGTGATCTTCCACCAAGTAAACCAACTAGCATCAACTACAAGGAGTAATCAACACTACTAGCACCAATCCCGGACTTGGAGACAAGAATTGGATACAAGAGATGAACTAGGGTTTGGAGATGAGATGGTGCTGGTGAAGATGTTGATGGAGATTGCCCTCTCCCGATGAGAGGAGCGTTGGTGATGATGATGACGATGATTTCCCCCTCCCGGAGGGAAGTGTCCCCGGCAGAACAGCTCCGTCGGAGCCCTAGATTGGCTCCCTCGTGGTGGCGGAGTCTCGTCCCGAAAGGTTGCTTATGATTTTTTTCTCATCGAAAGACTTCATATGGGAGAAGATGGGCATCGGAGAGCCACCAGGGGCCCACGAGGTAGGGGCGCGCCCGGGGCGCCCCCCGTGAGCGGTGTGGGCCCCGGCCTTCATCTTTAGCGATGATTTTCTTTATTTATTTTAAGACGTTAGTGAAGTTTCAAGACTTTTGAAGTTGCATGAATAGGTCTCAATATTTGCTCCTTTTCCACCCGAATTTCAGTTTGCCAAGCATTCTCCTCTTCATGTAAACCTTGTAAAATAAGAGAGAATAGCCATAAGTATTGTGACATAACGTGGAATAACAGCCCATAATGCGATAAATATCGATATAAAAGCATGATGCAAAATGGACGTATCATAGCTGTTCACATCCGTATATCCATCGTACTCCTGAATAACTACGGGAGCCCTACGAAACAACCATGGCCCCCCATCCATTATTCTCCTCCAATGTCTTTTATTGTTTACTAACAGACACAATTGTGTCGCTCAAAGATCTTTTGCTTGGGCCAAGCCCAAAAACAATGCAAAAATAGATACAATTGAAATTATCTTGGAAGGATTACCTTAAGCCGGTTTGACATCACCTTTGAAGCAATCTTGTAAAGTACATTGCATAAGCTGATAGGCCGGAATTGGGACAAGAGGATGGGATTTTTTGTTGTTCAGTAACAGACACAATTGTGTCGCTCAAAGATCTTTTGCTTGGGCCAAGCCCAAAAACAATGTAAAAATAGATACAATTGAAATATACTTTTCCAACAAAAATGATCGGCATCAAAAATTGATTCACTATTTTGAATATGTTCTAAAATGTTACAAAAAAACCTTTTCAGAATGTGTTTTACTAAAAAAACTAAAAGACTATTCATGCAAAACTGTTATTTCATCGGATGATAGTGCGGAGGTGAATTAGGTCCTAACGAACGTCGTCAGGGTGGCTTCTTCACGTTCGAAATTTATGGTCCAAACGGTTATGCTTAGTGTAACGTTATTTCTGATGTTAGCCAATTAGATATAAAAAGTGTTGCGTAATACCACATCGAGCATGTTTAAAAAACTTCGCGCGTTGCAACGCATGGGCATTTATACTAGTGAATACTAAGAAGAGCACGAATTTAAAAAAAAATCACTAATAGGAACATGTTCGCATAATTGAAAAATGATCATGAATTTGAATGAAAAGTTCACGAATATAAAAAAGTTCACAAATTTGAAAGAAAAAGTTCACAAACTTGAAAAAGATCACGAGTTTGCAAAAAATGTTCATGAATTTGAACAAATTCGCTATTTAAAAAATCATGAAATTGAAAAAAGTTCACGAATTTGAAACAAGTTAATGAATACAAAAAATACAAAAGGGTCACGATTTTGAAAGAAAAAATCACAAATTATAAAATGTTTAGTAATTTAAAATAAAAGGTTCACAAATTTGAAAAACGTTCATGAGTTTGAAAAGTGGTTCATGAATTTGAAATATGTTTGGGATTTTTTTTTACAAAATTGTAAAAAAAGTTCACGAAAATGGGAAAAAGGAAAGAATGGAAAACGAAACATTAAAAAAACTAAGAAAACTCTGTCCCAAAAAAGAAAAAACCAGAAAAAAGGAACTCGGTCAAAAGCTTTTAGAAGTTTCGCAAAACCGCCAGGACACTTCTAGAATCCTCATAAAGCTGATGAGGCGGCCTTTTTCTACTCCGCAGGTGCGCGCCGGGAGTTGTGCGCCATTTGCAAAACAACCTGTATGTGGCGTCTGAAGCGCCGAATAGGAATTGCGTAGCATTTGTGCCGAGCTACACGTTTCTAGAAAAGTTCTAATCTATAGAACATTTTCTTGAGAATTTTTTTCTAGAACGTTTAATCAGCCAGGAAATAGCTGCACAGGAGCAGTAATCGGCCCAACGCCGAAATTGGGCCACTAAACAGAGGCTGGCGGCACACCGCGAGAATGGACGAGACGCAGCAAGTAAAAAACGTTCATTGTCTTGTGCTGTCCACAGCGAGCCGCGCTCGGCACGGCATGGCATTGGCAATGGCAGGCATCCAGCCGTTTCCTCCGTGCCGCGGCCGACGGCGACGCGCCTCCCCCTGACGGTATGATGGGGCGGGTGGTGCGGTACACCGGCCCGTCCGGCACGGCTACGTATACGTGCTACAATCCGCGGCAAGCTGGCGAAGAACCGGGCACCGGATGACAGACAGGGCGTTGCCGTTTCGTAGCTCATCCATTGGTGGAAGTCGCCGTCTCGCCAGGCTCCGCACTCCACTCCACGAGGTCGGTCCTCGGGGCCTCCGTGCGGGTCGCCGTCGTCGCACCCTCCCCACTCCGCTAGGTCCTCGAGGCGCATTAATAATTCCAACACGCTCAAGTCAAACACCGGATCGTTCAGCTCAGCCGATCGGTCCAGGTAGATCGGTCAGATGGCCGGCCTACTCCCATCGAACCGAATCGAACGACCCACTCGCCACGCCGGACCCCCCACCTACGCGAACCAAACTAGCAGTAGGAAGCATATCCTCAGATGCAAATACGGATTAATTGCGTATATTTTATTGCCTATCTACCTATCCATTAATTGGAAAAGGAGGCGAGTTATAATACTACCAAAATCTGCTATGAACCGGTGACTCATCAAAGCAAAGATAAGCATCGCATTTATCCTACGTTTCCATATGGTAACCTGCCTTGCCTGATCTCCCGAGGCGACGACACGAAACAGTTGCAGCTGCACCAAACCCAGCCCGACCCGGCCGGCCCTTTACTCCACCACCACAGAGAGTATCAGTACCGCACCCATCCATCCCCCTCTCCTGCAAAACCGAAGGCCAGACCCAGACCCAGACCGCTCACGCCGCACCGCACTCGCTGCACGGGCACCCAACACAAGCCCTTCTCCGATCGTGCTCGCTCGCCGCCGGTAGCAGTCTAGTAGAGAAGCGGGGAGGAGCTCCGAGATGAGGGCGCCGCGGAGGCCGATGGCGGTGGTGCTCAGCTGGGTGCGGAGGCAGCCGTCCAAGGTCAAGGCCTTCCTCGCCGTCGTCGCGGGCATGACCGCGCTCGTCTTCATCCGCTTCATCGTCCACGACCACGACAACCTCTTCGTCGCCGCTGAGGCCGCGCACGCGCTCGGCATCGCCGTGCTCATCTACAAGCTCACCAAGGAGAAGACCTGCGCTGGTTCGCTCTCTTCTCTTCTCTTCTCTTCTCTTCTCTTCTCTTCTGTTGCCCCCCTTTCCCCCAAAGCTATCCTCTCGATCCGTCCAGCTAGCTTGACTTCACCGCGGTCTGATCTGATTTTCCAAAGTTCCTTCCTTTCTGGGCCACCTTTGCGCTAAAAACATATGGATTTTTTTTCTTTCCCTTTGGAATCATGAACCTGATTTATCCTCGGGCCTAGGCACTTCTGTGCTTTTGGGGGGGTGAGGCATATGAAATTATGAATCCACTGTTTTGCTATCACGTGAGAGGCAACTGTTACTTGGACACTGTCTGCCACTTGCGCTGCGTGGTGCATTGCAAGGCAGTGGAATATTACTACTCCGTACATGCTGATTTGGGGAACGCTGAAATTCTTGTGTGGTCATTTCGCTGAATGTGTGCGAATTGAGCAAAAAGCATGTGCCTGTTCCATCCAACTGCCCTGCCCCGTTCCCGTGTCTCTAGCTGCATCTGTGTACTTTAGAGGTCTTGCTGCGAAATGCAGGCAATTCATGCTGTATGCCTGTTCTGTGAATGTGGTTCCATAAGATTCTAGCAGATTGTTCTGATCAGTATGGTGTATGTGACAGTGCATAAAGTGTTTGTTTGGACCATTTCATCTCTTGGCGCTTCAGTCCAGTCCCTACTGGAACACCTGTCTCTCTCATGGACTTGATGTTCGTAAGAAACTTTCCTGCTTTATTTGTTGGAATGACTTTGTCCCTAGATGCTATTTTGATGAAAAAAAGGGTCCGTGAATGGTGCAAACTTATGTAGTACTATTTGCATGAGAAAAAGAACCAACAAACATGCTGTTCATAGACATCAGCATCATTTCATTCTTGTAATTTGTGTTTCGGATCCTTATTAGGAACATATGTGTGCCCCCTTTGTTCTTCCTCTGTTTAAGATGCATGTTTTCTTTGCGAAACGAAGCAGCTCTAGCAGAGCTAGAAACGGAAGCCAAAGCAGCATCTTCTTCCTTCTTCCAGTCAGCTGGGATTTTTTAGTTGATCTACTCTTATGTTAGCTGCGGCGGTTTAGGTAACTGTGGCATTATATTAACTTATTAAGAGACATGAAGCGCTCCTCTTTTCTTCTGCATGTCACTGAAGGATTTCTCTTTTTCTTAGTGTGTCTGCTGCTCATGTTGCTGCCTCTCTTTTAGCTTTTTGAATGTTCTGATCATGTTTCTGTTTCATCACCTGATACAAGATACAAGGAAAATTTCTATGCTCAAGCTCTGAAAAATTTGTATACAACTGTGCACATGTATAATTTGTATGGTAACAGAATCTGCCTTCTCACATATCTGGGTACCCCCTCTGATCTGAATTAATTGACACAGCCTCTATACAATGTCCTGAATTAAATGACTCAACCTCTATACAATGTAAAATGGACATTGTATAGAGGCTGCTTTAATTAATTCGGATCAGAGGGAGTAATAAAGTTACTTAGATAATGGAATCTATGTACCAGGTTTTCATTGACGAGAAACTGGGTCTCTACTGATAGTGAATTGCATACAGATGACTTATCTGCTGTAATAAAACACACTAACTGCCATATAAGTTTGATACATTTGCTTATTTTTCCTTTGGTGTAGTTTGTTCGTGATAATTGCTTTGTAATCTACTCCCTCCGTTCCCAAATAATTGTCTTTCTAGCCATCTCAAATGGACTACAACATACGGATGTATGTAGACATGTTTTAGAGTGTAGATTCACTCATTTTGCTCCGTATGTAGTCACTTGTTGAAATCTCTAGAAAGACAATTATTTAGGAACGGAGGGAGTATATACATGCTCTAAATTCCCCTCTTTCTTAAATTCTTGCAGGACTTTCACTCAAGTCTCAGGATTTGACAGCACTGTTCCTGGCCGTTAGGTTGTACTGCAGCTTTGTTATGGAGTATGACATCCATACAATACTGGATTCAGCTACACTAGTAGCTACTCTTTTTGTCATTTACATGATTCGGTTCAGACTGAGGTCAACTTATATGCTGGACAAGGACAATTTTGCATTGTACTACGTGGTAAGAATTCAACTTCTAAACTATAAAACTGCGAGGATTTAGGCCATTAGACATTAGTTGATTATGGAGTTTTATTTCTTGTGTCGCCTCTTCGACTTCAGTTTTCTCACTCTAGACATTAGTTGATTATGGAGTCTTATTTCTTCTGTCACCTCTTCGACTTCAGTTTTCTCACTACCAAGACCATTTCCTGGTTGTATGTTGTAGGTCCACAGGATGTCAGTATCACTTTTAGAAAGAGTTGTATCTTTGTCCCTTGTGGTAGCTAGTTTTGCATGTTAATCTGTTTATCTTGTGAACTTCCTCTTATTGCCGCCAATACTAACTTACTAGACTTACTGTCCAGGTTGTACCATGTTGTGTGCTGGCATTTATTGCTCATCCTTCAACATCACATATCATGATCAATAGGATCTGCTGGGCCTTCTGTGTTTACTTGGAAGCTGTTTCAGTGCTGCCCCAGTTGCGCTTGATGCAAAATACAAAGGTAACTGTTAAAACATACATAGGCCCTTGTATGCAGAATTGAACGGTCAAATTTATCTAACTTTAAGATATGTTTTTGAGCAGATTGTTGAACCATTCACAGCTCATTATGTGTTTGCATTGGGTGTGGCAAGGTTCCTTAGCTGTGCACACTGGGTCCTTCAGGTTCTTTACCCTATCTTTTTCTTCTTTAAAACGTACAATTTTAGTGTCTCTGTTATGCCAAAGCGCCAATATAAACTGCCTTCTGACGATCTACATAATGAAATATTTGAAAAGAGTGGTCCAAAGTTTAGATACTTTTGGTGAGCAAAGCAGAACATTGAAACATAGTTTTACTACACACATAAAATAAAATGGCACCTCTCACTGATGTTTACTGTTTACTCCATTTAAGTAGAAGTTCACATAATCAAATGTTTTTAATTGAGGTAAATATCCATTTGTTACCATCATGATCACCCATGTTCATGCCTGATTTGACATATCCTAGGAAATCATAATTTTACCTAGCTGCATGTTGGATGGTATTGGTATCTTCTCAGTCTCTGCACACTTAGCTGCATCATTTTTTAAGAAATATGTTACTCCCTCCGTTCCTGAATATTAGTATTTCTAGAGATTCCAATATGGACTACATACGGAGCAAAATGAGCGAATCTACACTCTCAAATACGTCTACATACATCTGTATGTAGTCTATATTGAAATCTCTAGAAAGACGTATATTTAGGAACGGAGGGAGTACTTTTAATGCATGGAATAATAGCATGCTTATCCATGGGGTTTGAAAATATGGTAGACTATATCCATGTTGCAGAATTCAATCATGGCTGTGTGGGTCATCTAAACCAAGTAATGGTACTCGTCTTTTTAGGTCTTGGATACTCGTGGCAGATTATTGACTGCTCTGGGCTATGGCTTTTGGCCATCGATGGTGCTCCTCTCTGAAATCGTCCAGACATTCATCCTTGCAGATTTCTGCTACTACTATGTGAAGAGGTACATAATCTTAGTCTGTGCTTTGGCAAACCATTTAACATGCGATAACCGGTGACATGTTGCGGTGCAGTCTTGCTGGCGGACAACTAGTGCTGCGACTTCCTTCTGGGGTGGTGTAAAATCTGGTGCACAAATCATTTGTTCGGAGCTGTGTCTTACTGTTGAACAGTGGCTCTGCTTCTGGCGCCCAACCTTCTCTCTTCCCATGTGGGATGGATTCAAGAGTCTTGTTTGCCTTTTCTTTTTCCAGTTATGAACTGTTTGGTGAAAATTGTACCGGAGACTGTTGGTCGTGAAGCTTAGGCTGTTGAGAATACTATCTATAGCTGACTATTTATCCAGACTAGTTTTCAAGTACTTGCCTCCTTACATGCTCAGTCATCCCAGTTCCGGATTGGGGAGGCCATGAGATGCTCCATTTTCGATGGTCATGTTCTCTTTTCATTTGTGTTGATCTGGTGTTGTAGCTCTAAGCATTGGGCTGGCCAGGGTTCCAGCTGAGTACTTGCCTCATTACATGCTCAGTCATCCCAGTTCCGGATTGGGGAGGCCATGAGATGCTCCATTTTCGATGGTCATGTTCTCTTTTCATTTGTGTTGATCTGGTGTTGTAGCTCTAAGCATTGGGCTGGCCAGGGTTCCAGCTGAGTACTTGCCTCATTACATGCTCAGTCATCCCAGTTCCGGATTGGGGAGGCCATGAGATCCTCCATTTTCGTTGGTCATGTTCTCTTTTCATTTGTGTTGATCTGGTGTTGTAGCTCTGGCCAGGGTTCCAGCCGAGCCAACATCTCCAGTTTTTGTATGGGCCTTGGATTCTGCTGAATTCGCGGTGCCGTCAACGAAACTGAAGAGTTGTTGTTCATCCGTGGGATTCGGCTTGTTTCACTAAGAAAAGGTCTGATTTCTTTTATCTATCAGTGCAATTTTTTCAGTTCAATCTTTTTGTCAAAACTCCGCAGTTTCATCACTAAGGGCTTCAATGATTTCAACATTTTTGGCAAGTTTTGGAGGTGGTCATCTTTTAGGGCATCTTTTGTTATCCGCCATACATTATAAATCCCGTGGTGTAAAAGAGTCTGGGCACGATATGCTCTTCCATTTTATTTATGAGATTAGAGCAACTCCAATGGGGCGACCCATTTCGTCCGCGGCCGTCCGTTTGGGTCGGCGTGGACAAAAAAGCCGGCCCAACGCGCCGAACCAAACGGATGCGCGTCCGCTTTTGTCCGCCTGCCGACCTTTTCCCGGCCCATTTTTTAGCCTGATTTGCGTCGGCGCGGACACAAGACGGACGCGCGCGCTCGCCCTCTTTCCTCACCGGGCCCGCTGGTCGGTGGCACATTGAATTCACACCCTCGCCCGCCTGCTAACGTCGCCGACGCTGCCGGCCATTTTTTTAGATTAAAATGGATACATAGATAGTTCTAGCGTATACAGATAAAAAAAAAAGACCACTACTCGTCGCTTTCTGACTCCGACTCGGTAATGTCCTCCTCCAACGTCTGAATGTAGGCGTCAGCAAGCTGCTCGTCTTTAAAGTCCCAACCCGACGTTTCTCGTAGCTTCAGTTTCAATTGAGCTGCCTGCTTCCGCGAACGCTTTTCTTCCCGATAGGCGGCTCGCTCCCTCCTCCTCGCGTCCCTCTCCAACCTCAATTGCTTATAGAACTGGCGCTCGTCGACGATGTCCTGCGGGAAGCCTCCGCGCCACACCACCAAGGCTTCCATGTCCTTCTCTGCGATGGTGAGGCAACGCTGCCGCCTCCGGTGGACACGACAATCCTCGTCGGTGAGAAGCCGCGGGAGAGGCGCCAGATCCTGCGCCCGCTGGCTTGACACGTTGGAAAAATTCATATCCTGACGCGGCCTCAGGAGGCGCCACGCCGCCGCGTCGTGCGTGCGGGCCGTCTCCTCTGCGGTGTCGAAGGTGCCGAGGATGAGACGTTTCTCGCGAAACCAGATCTCGGAGGAGAAGGCGCCGGAGCGGCGCTCGCGGACTCCGCGAAAATCCGAAGCGCCCAGGCGGCGGATCGACATGATGGCGCAGAGGCGGCGAGAGTGGGCGGCGGACATACTGTGGAGGGAGCGCCTTTTTTATAACGAGCGCCGGCCGTGGTGCGCGCGTGAACCTTTCCCGCGCGCTGAAGCGCCAAAACCAGCGCGTGCTGCGCCGCTTTCCTCTGCGCGCGCGAACCTTTCCCGCACGCTGGAGCACTAAAACTAGCGCGCGCTAGGCCGCTTTCCCCCCGCGCGCGAACCTTTCCCGCGCGCTAGAGCGCCAAAACCAGGGCGACGGCATGATCTTAAACGCGCGCAGTCATGAAATGGGTCGGCCCCTTGGGCGTACTGCTGATCCAAAACTAAAATAGGGCGGACGGCGGGCTGGCGGCCTTGCTCTTAGAACGACCAGCTGCTCCTAATAAAGAGGCAAACTTAACCTGCCGTGCACATCAGTCATCAGTGATGCAGTACGATTCGTCTCCCTGCTTACAGTTGAGGTGGCGGAAAACCAGTCCATGCCAACACCTCGTCGAGAATATTTAAATCCATGGCGCAGCTGTGCAAGAAACCGACGAGATGGCACAGATATGTGCTTGCAATGCAATCCAATGCTTTACTTGCCGTGAGCAGGACGGCTGCTTCTACCTTGCCGGCCGGCAAGTTTGAAGTCCGCGAGACGGCAACCCTCATGTTGCGTTCAGTTTCAAACATCTCACCACGATATGCATAGTCACGGACGGCGAGGATCTTAAGTTGTCATAGTCAATGATGATGGTTGAAACTTCGAAAAAACTTCAAATTGGGACGGCGATTCTCCCGACACATAATCACAGATGGCTACTGGCGAATCTATAGGAAGTACTCCCTCCGGTCCTTTTTAGTTTGAATATAAATTTTGTCTAAAGTCAAAGTACCTCTAATTTTATCAAACTTATAAAAAAATATCAACATTCATAATGATAAATCAACATTATTAGATTCATTATAAAATGTTGTTTTATAGTATATATATATTTGATATTGTAGATGTTTATAT
This sequence comes from Aegilops longissima, assembly GCA_021605205.1. NCBI lineage: Eukaryota > Viridiplantae > Streptophyta > Magnoliopsida > Poales > Poaceae > Aegilops > Aegilops longissima. The sequence goes on from CM038682.1 coordinate 344,612,776, forward strand.
TTTTTAATATAATTTTGTTCAAACTTTGCATTTGACAAAAATCTAATATGCGGTGTGAAAATGACCAGTACGTAAAAACAGTAGATGGTACTCCCTCCCTTGTTCACAAATATATAAGATTGGATATTTTATTATGAATTACATACAGTTTGAAATGAGTAAAGAAGCACACTAAAACATATCTGTATGCATTTGATTTACAAAAAAGTTAGAGCATTTTATATTTATGAACGAAAGGAGTACATATACCAGTAAAAACTACTAAAAACTAATCAATAGCAGGAGGATGGGGCTCTCACAACTCGTTTGACATCAGGCGCGCTGCCGCCTGGATCTCCTCTGTCTGACCTCCGGCCCTGTAGCTGCGACCGGATCTGGAACCCGTAGCGGTCTCTATCCACCCTACACGTTGCCCGAGCTCCACCTTCGGCTTCAGCGTCACCCCATCTCCTGGCAATTCCAGGCGCCTGCTACATTAACGCTCCGGGACGAAGCTGAGGTTTTGTCCTGGATGCGCCTTCACGCCTGCTGCCAGCCGCGTCAGTTATTCTACGCCCCCGCCAATGTCTCTGCCTTCACGCTCGTCGCGGCTGTCCTACTGACTCATGGGGGTCCGACCCCGCCATTGGAGGATGAAGGGTGAGGCACTCGCACAGCTTTGCCTACGCCGCCTTTCCACCCCTGAGCCGGCCACCGCCTAGGTACCCTCCGCCCTTGCCGACGTCGTCCATGATAGACACCACACAGGGTAAGTGTTCGGCGAGATGTCATAGCCATTTTTTTATGCTCTCATTGTTTACTTTGAAGTTAACACAGGGGATTCAGATGAACTTGTCAAACGATGAAACGACGATGAGCAGCGCGATTCTTGAAGACATGGAGCATGTTCTAAACTTCAAGGCTTAATCGAAGAGACATCGGGTGTTGAACTAACAGAGGCAAGGGACATATGATGTTGTACGACGACTACTTTGCCCCTGATGCACTAATTGAACCTATTTCCACCGTCAATTTCAGATGCAACGACATGTGTTCGAACACATCTACCGAGTTGTTAGGGCCTATGATGAATAACATTGGTTTCTCTAATTACGAGTGCACGGCTCTATGAGGATGCTTTTATATGACACGCCAGCAAATTCATGGGATGAGTACCTCGGCATGTCTAAAAACACATGCCTCAAAGCATGTTTAGATTTGCTACTAAAGCGATCAAGGTGTTTGAACCGGAGTACTTGAGAGGACCAAATGCCATAGACATAACAAGGCTCATGGCACTTGGAGAATCAAGAGGGCTTCAGGTATGCTTGAATCACTAGATTGCATGCACTGAAAATGGAAGAACTACCAAGAAATTGGCAATGACTCCTAGGTGCATATGCACCTAGGAGCCAAAACACCGCGTCCAGAACTATCCATATTCTCAACACGGCCAATACGAGGGCCACTCTAAAAATCCCACCATCATTTTTGAAGCAATTACATAATATGATCTATGAATTTGAGACTATTTTTTTAGCATACCTGAGCCTCACAGTGACATCAACGTGCCACAAACAGTCTTCATTGTTTTGCAAGATTGTGTGCGGGGCGAACTACTGCATGCACTATACCATCAGTGGTCATTGATTATAACATGAGATGCTGTCTTTATGATGGTATCTATCCTCTATGGGTGACCTTCGTCAAGACCATCTGTGAGTCAAGGGGTAACAAAAAAAAATCACATAGTCTAAAAACAAGGAGCTACAAATGATGTTGAGAGGGCATTTGGAGTGCAGCAAGCCCATTTTTGTAACTGTCTGGGACCTGCTAAGCTATGAGATGTAGACACATTGTGAGAGAGGATGACAACTTGTGTGATCGTCAATGTCTAAAATTTCAAGAGATGGGTGATCATATCCAGCTTCGAAACAGAATCCCGCAACGTTTGAGGATTTTCTACAAATGCATCATTAAGTTCGCAATCGAGAAACTCATGATTAGTTTCGGAATGATTTGGTTCAACATCTATGGGAGTTCCAGGGAGACACCTTGAACATGTGTCTGAATATGTTATGGATCGGAGGGAGTATTTATTTTTTATTATTTCCAGTTCTCCGGGCATAGGAATAAAATTTAGTTGGTAAACTTTTAGTGCATACGGGTGGATGGCTGGCGCCCCGCCTACTATACATGATGGACACGTCTGAATATGTCTGTGGATATTTAGTGCCGTATGTTTTTTTAGTGCCGTATGTTTGGTGATGTGTTGGAGTTGTTCTTAGTTTGAGATGTGGATGACCGATTTTAAAGTAGAGGATTGACTTTTAAATTGTGTGGCAAGTTGAAAGTTGCAATATGGACTTTTCTCTTTATATTGGATAATTGTGCATGAGCAACAAGATATAAAAATTCCAGTACTTTAGTCGGTGATTACGTGTTTTTACAGAATGATTTCTCTTGTATTAATGTGATCGTGTAAATAAATTTTATAAAATCCCTACACGTGATTTACCAACCTAAATAGAAATTGCTTATTTGGTAAAAAATTATTGAATTACCATTTTGATAAGTCAATAAAGGATGTGACAGCTAAGACGGACTTCAAAAAGGAAAAAACAGGTATAAAAGAAAAAATGGAAATGAAGAGGAGGGAGGGAAAATTTATGTCAGATTGACGAAACACTCTGTCTAAAGAAATACTACTAGAGACAGAGATTTCAGAGCGTGAGTTTGTTTCTATCTCGAGTCTCCTGACCGACTCGGTCCCAACCAGATACCTCCTGCATTTCAAAGAAAAAAACAGATAGGAGTACCTCATGTTTTAAGGTTATACTATAAAAAAAAAGATACCTCCTGTTCAAACCCACGGCAAAACGTTTGCCTCGTCCTCATATAGCTACCGCGTCCGCGTGCGGGTGCGGTGCGCCTGAGATTGCTTAGCGTTGCCACTATTGAATTTCTGCTTCCTTCCCGTCGTTGCCTTGCCTTCCCCTTCTCGTCTCCGATCCCTAACTGCTCCATCTCTCCCTCCCATGGAGGGCCCCAAGGGAAACGGCGGCGAGAAGCCCAGCGCGGACCAAAACCATAGCCCCAATACTCCCGCCGCAGCCGGGGCCGGAGGGGACGACGTGTCGGCCGCCGCGGCGGCCGCGGTAGGGAGGCGGCCGTTCACCGCCTTAAGCCAGGAGGAGGCCGACCTCGCCCTCGCGCGCGTCCTCCAGGAGCAGGTAAGCGTCCAGATCTACCGGGGTCGGTTCCGCCGCCGATGCTTCGTGGTTTAATTAATCTGGGGTTGCCGCGCTCGGTGCCGCAGGAGCGGGCGTACATGATGCTGAGCGCGCACGGCGGGGACGGCAGCGAGTACGATGCCTCGGACGCTGGGAGCTACGACTACTACGACGAGGAAGAGGAAGGGATCGAAGGCGACGAGGGGAGCGATTACGAGGAGGAGGGGGATGAGGACGAGGAGGTGGGCGACGCGGAGGGCCCCGAATTGGACCCCGCGCGGTACGAGGACGACGAGGCGTATGCGCGGGCCCTGCAGGATGCCGAGGAGCGCGAGGTCGCCCAGCGGCTCATGGCGCTCGCTGGGATCACTGATTGTGAGTGCAGGAGACAAGACTTTTCGAAATTCAGTCACGTTTTCTCCCGGTCCCCTCTTGGGTTGTTGATTAGTCTCTTTGTTTCTTCAGTAGGGGAAGAGATGGAGCATGATGTTGAAGATGAGGAAGATGGGGATAGCGCACAGGTGACAGTACATTCCATTGTTACAATCAAATGTTTATGGATGTGTATGCTTAGGCAACCATGCAGTTTCTCTCTCAAGATTAGATTTGTTATTTTATTCAGGATACCTTCAAGTTTCTGTTTAACTATATCAGTTAATTGCTCATGTTAGGATTTGCATTGTATCTTCATTATTGCCTTCTACTCATCATCTATGTACTTTGCAGTGATCTAGAATGAATAATTTCATGCCATTGATCAGATTCAGTAGTTGGTGGCTAAAATCTAGAACTGCTCTACATGTAGTAAAATAATGTGGATTGGGTTAACATGGTGGTATATTTGCGCCTTCATTCCATTGCCTGTCGTTTGTAAGTATACAGAAGACCAGTATAGAATTTGGAATGTAATTTTCCGTTCTTTTTTTCTATAAGGAAGGGGAAGCATCCTAGCCGTTGCATCCTCAAATGCACATAACCATATCGTTTATTAGAACTTTGAATGAAATTCTTCTTTCATCATGAACTTTTTATTGCGAATAAGCATATTGTTGCTGGCATCCAGAACTAGGAACTGCTGAAAGTAATCTTATGAATTTATCAATATCCATCCCATACGACCAATTTGTATTTTTGTCAATGTAATAGTCTTATTTTCTTGTTATAATCAATTAATCATAAACAATCTTCCAAGCATGAAGTTGGTACCTGACATTTTCAGTATTTGTGGTTATGTCAAACTTTAGGATGCATGGGAAGATGTTGATCCAGACGAATACTCGTATGAGGTAAGTTCTGTATTTTGTACTAGAAGAAAGGGTGATTATTTGCATTTATATCTGCATATGAAGATTTAAAATTCTTTTCTGTTAAACCAGACTGAATTTCAAGATTCACCATTTGATCTTAATTTATGGTTTTGGTGTTCTTAGGAGCTGGTTGCATTGGGTGAAGTGGTCGGTACGGAAAGCAGAGGTGTTTCTGCCAATACTCTGGCTTCATTGCCTTCAGTAACTTACCAAGCAGAAGATAATCAAGACAGCAACATGGAACAGTATGTACATGATTTATAACCTTTTATCTTTTCAAAATTTTGTCTATAGTCATTAAATGTTCTGATACGCGAAGTTCATTTTTCAGATGTGTTATTTGCCGTGTAGAATTTGAGGAAGGTGAATCATTGGTTGCACTTCCTTGCAAGCATTCATATCATTCTGACTGCATAAACCAGTGGCTGCAGTTAAACAAGGTACAGCCACCACCCGTCCACCCCCTGTTCTTCCTTCCATAGCCGGAAAAATGTCCACCAATCTCTTATAAAAGAAAGCAAGAAAGGACCTATTGTCACACAATAAGTTCTCTTAATTCCTCCATCAAATGCGATTTCATAAACTTTTTCTCCACCATCGGCCTGCATGATGCCAATCCTCATGAAGTCATGTTTTGCATGATAAAGCAACCATAAACAACAATTTTATACACAGTAAGACGTGGACTGTGAAAATGCCTTACATTAAGTTACAGAGGGAGTATTAGATATTGAAGTATGAGTATACTATCCATGTTTTCCTCTAATAGCTTAAGTTGTAGAGGGAATTTGTTATTAATGGCGTACGATGAAACTGAATACTAGAAAACTGCTTCGGCCATTGCCATGTTGCAGGTATGCCCTATGTGCAGTGCAGAAGTTTCTACCCCGGGTAACAACGAGGCATGACATTCTGTTGTGGTCGTAATAATGGGCGAATAATGGGAAGAAATAGGGACAGCATATATTTTCTGATGCTGGTGAGATTTAAGCACCGGAGCTGTTGTATTGTCCAAAGAAACTAGCAAACAAGCCTCGAGTTCGTCTCTCTGCTTTTCAGCCCAGCAGATTCGGACACATGTACTTCTGGACTTCACCGTGATGCCGCTTTGTGTATCCTGTTAGGGGCTCATGGTCCATGTATGATCCATTGATGTAAAATAGCTTAAATTTATAGCCATTCTTTGTTAGACGCTAGTTGCCCATTGTGATTTCGTGGATGTAAAATAATTATTATATTTATAGTCATTCTTTTACACTTGATCGCCTGATGCTGAATAATGCTGGATGGAGCGTTGGTGCTTGCCCAAGCTCTGAAATGATGATCGATTTTCCAGATGCAACATGCCACTGTGAAAAAGTTTTGACATTTTGAACCTTTTAAGTGTGTTTCCGTGGTTTAAAAAGGGATGCTCAGACTTCAGAATGAGGGGCTTAAAATTTGAGTCTTCTACAATAAACAAGTGTTCCTGGTACGCCGCCGCCAATTATAAACCGTCGTGTGCAGTAACATAATGTAAAGGTTTGAACAGTTGAAGAGAAACACATCTACTCAAACAATCTAAAGGATACAGCAATTTCTTATAATTACTCCTTCCGTTCCTAAATATTTATCTTTCTAAAGATTTCAACAAGTGATTACATACGAAGCAAAATAAGTGAATCTACCCTCTAAAATATGTCTATATACATTCGTATGTGGTAGCCCATTTGAAATATATAAAAAGACAAATATTTAGAAACGGAGGGAGTAGTTTATAATTAGTAAGAAAAAGTTTGCGGTACTGCTTGTTTTATTTGATGGTATCGGAATGGTACCGCAACTATTTAACCCTTTTCTTATGAATCATAAGAACCTATCAGGATGTCCGAAATCCCTCAAACCGGTCCGAATGTCCGAAATCCCTCAACGCGACACCAAAACGAGGGGAGGTTTGTGGAAGTCCGGACATACGTAAGGTAGGACTCCGATAACACAGGCCCATCAAAAATGAGGCGGAGCCTGCTCAACAATTTTGCCATTGTTTTCGCACAACATGTTGTCCTTTCCCACTGCCTCTGCCTCGTTCACTGCCCCTTGTCCCTGTTAGAAGGGAGAGAGGGATTGGCGGGATATGATGGATTGTATTGCTTGAGCCTCGTGGGTATATATATAGGAGTACAATGATTAATTTGGAGTATAAGACAAGGCAGGAACAAATCCTAGTCTATCTCATTTTTCTTAATAATCAATATACTCAACATTCCCCCCGCAGTCACAACGGTAGCGACGCAGACGATGAGACTGGAGAAGAATCCGAGAGCAAGCCGACGGATAACCCCCACAACCGTAACGGTCGTTGCATCGCGGAATTCGTGGCTGGAGTGAAAACCGACGAGGTTGCTCAAGTAAGGTGATAGCCCTTTGTGCCGATGTCGATGTAGCCGAGAGCGCAGGGTGGTGTAGCCGTGGTTGAGGTAGCCGTGCGAGGGACGCCATGGTCGATGTTGAGTCGGGGCCGATGTCGAGGTAGTCGCCATGGATCGGGAATAAGAATGGCGGCGGCGGCCTGAGGAGGCGGCGACGGCTTCTAGGTCAGAAGCGCGGTGATGGTGCTCAAAGTAGGCGAGGAAGAACCCAAAAACGTGACAAAAGACCAGGGCGAACGGTGGCTTTCCCGCGCCTAGGGAGGTGCGACGCATACCACGTAGAAGTCGATGCGCGGGGATGGCGGAGTGGACGGCGTGCCGCGACGCTATGGCGCAAAGGGGCGATGCACCAGCAGCGCACGGGTCGGGGCGACGGCAGGAAAGACCTCGAAGCGGTTGCAGGGACCGCATGCCACGCTTGCTACGGCCCGCTACGGCCCGACGTAGCGGCAGCGCGAGGGTCGATGCAGCCTCGGGGACGGCCTGAGCGGACGGCCTCGGGGCGAAGGTTGACCCCGGGCCGCGGCACTACGGTCCGAAAGGGCGACGCAGCGGCAGCTCGCGGGTTGATCCAACCACGGGAACGGCCTCAGAACGGCGGCGGAGACCACTTGCAGTTGATCAGACCACCGGAGGGCATGCGTCAGGCAGCTGGACGTAGCAGGAGCGTGCAGCCGGACATGGACACGCGTAGTGCACTGTGGCCGGCTAACACGCGCACAAGTACGCGAGCAGCCGTAGTAACACAAAGTGCACAAGCACCCATCAGTCCATCATGCACGCCCTGGATGTTACACAGCCACGCGATGTGGATCCCTGGGCCAACGCGGGCGCTCGAGCAGCCACCACGCCACGCGAGGTGCGTGAGTGGTCGCGGGCCACGCGGCGAGGGCAAGAGAGCCATCACAGGATTGCGCGACGGCCGCCGTTTCATGTTTTCCCTCTGCCGATCCACTCGAAGTAAACACAACTCGTAGAGGACGAACGGACCGTGGTGGCCGACGCAAACCGATCTATAGATCGAAGAACCAAAAAAAACATCGATCAAGTAAGCGGCGCGAGAGAGAGAAACCCCAATCAATAGATTGAAAAAAAAACTCTTTAGGGCAGCCGACCAACACGGTGGCGGATGAACCCTAGGTATGGGAGGCGCGGCCCCCGCCGATGGTCATGGAGGCCGACCACCCCGAGGCGGCGCAGTGCGGAAGCAGCGGGCGGCGGTTAGGGTTTGGATTGATTAGGCTGATATCATGTTAGAAGGAAGAGAGGGATTGACGGAATATGATGGATTATATTGCTTGAGCCTCGTGGGCATATATATAAAAATACAATGATTAACTTGAAGTACAAGATAAAGCAGAAGTCTATCTCATCTTTCCTAATAATCAATATACTCAACAATCCTGTTGACCACCGCCGCAATGGAGCCATCAGAGGAGCCGATAACGATGTTAGACCAAAAATATAAAAAAAATGTTTAAATTGTACTCCTTTTGTAAAGAAATATAAGAGCGTTTAGACTTATATTTCTTTACGGAGGGAGTATTTGAAAAATGTTTAACATGTATTCATAAAAATGTTCAAACCAAGTATTTTTAGAAATGTACATCGTGTATTTTTTTTGCGGGGATGTACATCGTGTATTTAAATATATTCAGCGTGTATCATAAAAATGTTCCACTGTATACTATAAATGTATAATGTGTATTAAAAAATAGACATGTGTTGAAATAAAAATAAAAATAATAAACCTAGAGAAAACCGGTAAAGAAACGTCGAAAATCAAAGAAAAACCGGTGGAGAAAACAGAAAAAGGTAAGAAAAACACCGAGAAAAACTCGAGCTAGAGGCGTTACACTAGTGGGTTAACCCACTCCCTCGCGCCTAGAGGCGAGACCGAGTTACGTCTAGCGACGGGCGAGAAATAGGCCTGACGCTCGCGAAGAGCGATACATAGAGCGTGTTTGGTTGTCATCTATGAAT